>CM025853.1:17345626-17579217 GCA_003952965.2 Morella rubra
CACTAATCAAAGCAAACAGTTAGGTACAGATGAAGCAGACGACAAGCATTAAAAAGTCGAGCACATGAAGGATCTATTATTAACTAGTTCTGTTCCAAAGGAAAAGTTCTATCTCATAATAGCTATAGTATGACTTATAGGATCTGATCTACAATTTAGCATTACACATCTGTCTATTACCTTGGCACATCCATTTAACTTTGCCCACTTGTCTAGCTTCCTTTACCCTTTATGCCCCAAACGTTTATTGGGGAGTTGGGAAGAGTCCACTATTAGCTTAGTAATCAATCATGCCTATAGTAAGTGTATTAAACACTCATTACAAAGGTCTAAGGACTGCAGTTGTTGCCTTTACCCGGGCATAACTACAATTTTTAAGAGAGGGAATTAAGTTAAATATAGGCCAAACGTCTCATTTTGTTAGATGTAAGTCCAATTTTACTGATTGTGGCCAATTTATCAAGAAAAATTGTAAAAGTAAAAGAATAAGCCCTAGTTCGGTTTCTGGAAATTATGATTGAATCCTAATGTCATACTGAATTTGGTACAACAGTGACTAAAATCTGCCTTAATGCCATTGACCTTCCATCATACAAAATCCCAATTCAACTCTCATAGGTAGCATTCTGACTATAAACCTTCTTACAAACCACATCCTAGCATTAATTAGTACCTTATTGGCCAAGAATTTCAGTCCTCAAGCTTACCAAACCCCACTGTTTCCTTTTCCTTCTCTAGAGTGAAATTGCAATACAAACTTGGCCAATGCCTATGGAGCCAACTAAGCAATTCAAGATTATGTTGCTCAAACACATGGAAGGACCTTTACCATTTCCCCTAACAATTGGACAGGAAGGCGAACGAAAATAAAATCCACAAAGATAACTTTATGAGAGGTACTTCAGAAGTTGTCAACCACCCAACACCAAGCAGAATCCAAAAGGCCAGTAAGATAAGATATTCCCAAAGACTCTTAAAACTCCCAATGAAGCATCTATGTGCTGTTTCATTGCACACCAAAGCATAGCTCAAGATATCCCAATTCATTGTTATGGCTGCTAATCTAAAAGAACCTACAACCACATGTTTGCTGAGAGGCCGAAATATTATCCAGTAAGTTTTGAAAGGCAAACGAGGACAGGAAAATAAAAATAAGAACAACAACAATAATAAAAGTAGAGTCACTGGTCGTTTAATAGGGGCCATAAAGGAAGGCGCAGAATGGAGATAGATAATAACAGAGTTGTTCCGGTTCTAGTTGAAAAATATGAACAGTAAAGATAATGGCCTACATTTTTCTGCTTCCTGTGCTTAATCATGTAATAGGCTGAGAGTGTGACCCAGTTTTGCCTCATACGCCTATTGGTAATATTCTGTCCTTCATAAAGGGTAGCAAGATAAAATACACGTGCCATTCTTATTGCAATTATCATATGACGTACCATTTTACGTGTGCATCATTAATTCCTAAAATTTCAAACAAGAAAATTGATGCAGACAACATTTTTCACCGAACCCCGTTGTCAGATATTGTTAATTTGTCAGATATTGCATCTGAATTAACGAAACCTAGTCCATTCAATTCTGTATACGTCCTTGGTCTCGAACATGCTAATTATATATCATCTGTAAGTCATGACCCCTAATTTCAGTTTTCCTATTGATAATAACCCACTTATTTCTTCAATTCCCCTCATAAAAAGGGTTTCTGTTTACTCCATTACCTATTAGTCTTGTCATTCAATCATTACACGTTCAGACGCCAAATAGTACAAATACGAGCACATTGGATCACCTTTGTGCTACTATATACACATTCAGTAAGGAGACTTCTGGGGACAAATATGGAGTTTATTGTTCTGAACAAAACAATACAGACTTTAACCACGGCAGCCCATAAGGACGCCAATCACAGCCCCAAATGCGGGAACTTTCACCAACTAAACAGAGACCAATTGGGTCCAGCCTACGCTCACCCAAAACAACAAGGGAACCATCTGGGTCCGACCTAAAACACTTGTCTTGAATAGGCGCGATTATCTATCCCGAAATTTCAAATTAAAAGACTTGGAAAATGGAGGAAGAGTTACATGGTAGTCGCGAAATCGGACAACCGGGAAAAGATCAAGAAGACGTCGGAATTCAGCTTCATCCATGCCTCCAGCTGCTGCTCTCGCTTTTCTTCCAGATTACACTGCAGACCCAACTTCTTTCGGACTTTTCTGCTTTCTTGATTTGCAATTTTCCTTTTTTCTTGTCCTTCCTTTTTCATTTTTGTTTATCTTTTTGATATTTTTTTTATGACGTACTTATGTTAGGGTTAATTTTGTTTACATATTTTATTAGTTGTATACATGAATAATTAAGTCTTTTTTAGTTGAAAATAATCAAAATAATTCTTAGATTTTTTTTAGGGTTAATTGCACTATAGGTTCCTATGGTATCACCTTTTTACAAATTAGTCTATGTAGTATCACTTTTTACAAACAGGTTCCTGTGGTCACCCTTCTAGGTAAAAGTTAGTCCCTCCGTCCATCAGGCGTTAACACACTAACGGAATAAGATGCACGACGAGCCGGTCAACCGCTGAAAGTTACCGCTGTAAGTCACCTTTGTAGCAGTCGACCGGCTCGTCGTGCCTCTCATTCCGTTAGTGTGTTAACGCCTGATGAACAGAGGGACTAACTTTTACCTAAAAGGGTGACCACAGGGACCTGTTTGTAGAAAGTGATACCACAGGGACTAATTTGTAAAAAGATGATACCACAGAGATCTACAGTGCAATTAATTGACACTAATTTTTATAAGATGAATTAATTGCATTAAATGACACTTTTTAAGGGCAGCTTGATTTATACTTTTAAGTTTAGAAGTTTAAAAATATATTTAAGTGTGGAGATGTAATGGAGTTCAGTTACTGACATTAGTTTTCCTTAATAGTGAAGCTTCCATAACCGGGAAGGACAATCATTGAGAAGTTCCTCTAAAAAACTTTGTAGTTGATTTTGATTCTTGATCGAGACATGTAAGGTTTGCATGGGCGATACCGATGGTAGTTATGCCCTTTACCAGCACCAACACCGCATATGCCCGTGTCGTCGAAAACCAGTATCGTTTTCGTCGGTTACTGGTGGCCAACAACACCAGTTTTAGTAGTAACCAAATTATTCATGAGAGAGAGACGAGAGGGACAAGAGAGAGAGACCAGAGAGAGATAGGACTATGTAGGAGAATGGTGAGGAGGAGAGAGAGAGGTGCGGGGGGAGAGGGGAGAGAAAGAGAGAGAGAGAGAGAGGGAAAACGAGAGAGAGAGAGAGGAGAGAGGGAGGGGAAGATAGAAAACTACCTAAATAATTATGGTAAATATTTAAAAAATACCTAAATGGTTTAAAAATCTTCCAAAAATCCTAGTGCTCAACTTCTTCATCTTTCCAAGTACATTACGACCAATTACGAAATAAAATTCCATTAATAGATTTTCAAATACATTATGGTCAATTACAAAATAAAAAGATCATTAAGTTAGACGAAAAAAAAAGCTCATTAATGGGTTTCCAAATACATCAATTAGTAAATAAAAAGCTCAATGGATTTCTAAATACATTATTATCAATTATGAAATAAAACACCCATTAAATGATGAGTTGGATATATTCAAAGAAACCATCAATATTAATTAATGAGGTTTTAAAATTATCCTTCAATCCAAAATTGATTTTGTTGAGTTGTCTTCCATTTGAATTTGAATTTGAATTTGAATTCCCACACCTCTCTCTAGATGCAAATTAGAGAATTGTTCGCTATTAGGGAGAGGATTTTTAGGAATAATTTTTGGTTATTTCTCTATTCCCCTCCCTCTCTCTTTGCTCGCCTCTCTCTCCTAGTACCTCTCTCTCTCTCTCACCTTTTTGTCTCTCTCCCGCACCTCTCCCTTTCTCTCTCCTGGTTTCATATATAAAAAAAAACAAACAGTTATGGCCTAACGGTTGAAATTGGCCACCAGCAACGATCCCGCTAATGAACGAGGACCAGTGTCCAGTACTGGTATTGGTGGCGGTGGCGGTGGCGATGCCAGTAAACAAGCACACCTCTAGTACTGGTGATTTGCCCTAAAGGTATGTGATATAAATATGGAGGATTGTGTTCTCACTTGGGTTAGTAAGGAGTTGAGAGACTTCTCGGTATTTTTGAAAATTTCGCTATCACCCTTTACTGTAGCACTGTACAAAATAAGATCTATGTGAGCTGTGACAAAACAAGAGGATATTCACTTTTATATCGTGACCAAGCATAATTCAACATTACCATCGAATCTTAATCTTCCTTAATTTAAATACAAATCTTCTTGGTTCAACGAACCTAATAGTACCATATCCTTAATTTGTAATTTAATTTTTTCTTTGAGAGTATATATTTTGAACGTAGACTTGCACTCAATAATTGACAAAAAAATCCAACCCCACACAGGATTACTGTTCATGGAACTACTATCGAGATTCTTCGAACCATCTTTCCTAGTATCATTCCGATGTTCATTGTTATTCCATCATTTGCTCTCTTAGAATGTTATGCCTGTAGTATAAGACAACTGTCATTAGCTCATTAAAAGATGATGGTGGCTATCGGGCCCATCGAAAGTGGCTTCCAATTTCTTAGAAATTCTCAACCTCACTTGGAATAAATAATTAGACAAATCAGTTACTTAATCAATTCTTTTTGATATTTTTAGTCATAACTTTTAAAGGCTATGGAAACCAACGAGTAGCATTCTACCAAAAACATGCATCACATTCCCTACATGAAAATCTCGGTCCTCAAATAAATAATACACTGACCCTATACCCTATACCCTATACCCTATACCCATTTCAAATACCTTTGCAAAAACTCCACCACTATACACCAAAACCAATAATGATACAAGGATAAAGGCTCAAATGGCCAAGGAAAAAACAAATAAATAGAGGAAAATTGAGTAAAAGCGAAGAGATATAGTAAGACTACCAGTTGAATCCACTGTGAAAAGCGTTTGTAGTAGTGAATTCTACCATCCTCCACTGTGTTTGAGGTTGATATGTCTAGATTGTCTAGATAGAATAGCTTGTAGGGAGAGGAAAGAGTGTCAAAAGAGTAGGGTAGGAGAGGGTCACCATCTAATAGGCCAAAAGTTGTCTCATATATATAGTGGTGAACAAATAAAAGTTTCACTATTGACTAATGACCAGAGGAAAAACACAATAAAAAAGATAGAAGAATTCTTTACTTCTCTTAAAGAAAAATAATGTCTAGTTAGATGAAAGAATAATTCTTTATTTTTCTTATGAAAAGTTAAAAAAAAAAAAGACCAATTTTTTACTTTACTTTAGTGTTGAAAAAAGAAATGAAATAACCCTTTACTTCTCTTGAGAAAAATAAATTATGCTAAAAAAAATGGAAGCAGAATTCTTTACTTCTTTTTCTCAAGAGAAATGGCTATAAGTAGTTATTTCTCTTTGTCATTTCCTACCTTTACACTTCTTTGTCCGTCTTTTGTATTTGTTTATCCTTATGCTTGTTTCGAAAAACCTTTCGCTTTACAATCTCTTCAAATACTATTAATTAATTATGCAACTAATGTCATAAAATATCTAGCGGTCACCATGTTTATCCTAAACTGCAAGAGAACAGAGAAAGCATACATACTAGACCTCTGAAACAATATGGGCACTTCTAATGTCATAGCCCATAAATACTCAATTCATATTTCATATGGTCTCTGATATAATCAATTTATTAACTACGGTTTGTGGGCTTTGATGAACAAGAAGACATTATAGATCCACCAACCCACACAAAGGACCATCAAGACTTAGGTACTTGCCAAAAAATATCTTCTAGGGAAAAAAGAAAAAAAACTTGACCCACTTATACTCAAGTGCGCTACCACATGAAGATTTTGAGTAGATGAATGTGATATGCAACAAAGACTCAGTAAGCTTACTTGCTGCTGATTGTAGGCTAGAATGGCTCATCGTTATTATAAATCGTGATTGAAACTCTATATTAACTACTAAAAATATTTAATGTATTACAAACCAATAGAGAAAAAAATAAAGAAAACCAAATTCCATTTCAGGCAAGAATATGAAATAAATTTTCAATTGAAAACTTGATTTTGATTTTATTACCCCAATCCCAGTGTTAGTCATTTGAGTATTTGCGTAATTCTATGCCAAATTAAGTCCAAATGATATTGAAATTCCTTATTAAATAATTTTGGTCTAAGTATTAAAGAGTAAAAGGAGTTCCTTGTGAGATTGTTCAAGAGAATAAGGATTCTCTAACAATTGCTCGAGAAAAGGATTCTCAAGGAAGTCATCTACGCCACGCTTGAGCAAGCGTTGTGTAAACATCACTAGTCTAGTAGAGACTTTCGAAGACCATCTTAAAACCTCAATTTCAAGATTCTTGCCATCATCTCACTAGTAAGAGGAAATTTTTCTTTATAGAGTTTGGATTAAGAAATCGATGACAAGACCCCGTTCCCTTAACTTACACATCCCTTTATCACTTTCTATAGAGTAACTAAGCTGAATTCAACATTAACCAATTTCAATTGTGCTGTTTCTATTCAACAAGATCTACACCAGCAATTGAGTTCTCAATTGTGGATAACTATTCTCAAAAGTCAATGCTGGGATATTTGAGTATAGACTGCATATCTTGAAGCTCATCTTTAAAACCTTACAAGTAGAAATGGCATAAGAAGGTCGAGGACGCCTTGAAAAAATATTGAAAAAGCTATTCACACACCAAAACAAAATAAATACCAAATGAAAATTATCCTCACAAAAAACACAACACTTCAGCATCTCTATTGTATTAGTATATTTTTCAGTTTTGTGAAATATCAAAAAGAGAATAGCAAAGAAGAAGAAGCCAATGATAAGAGAAGGAATGACAAGATCTAAGGAATGTGCTAATACAGCATATATGCCAGTGACAAATGACAACACCATTGCTACCATTGCCACCAAATTCAAAAGCCAAGCCGGAATAAAGAATTTAAGTTTCGATTTGTTTTCATTAAGCGATGGTAAGAATAGGTAGATTAAGGTCCGCTTGTTTGCTTGTAAAACTATTATTTACATAAAAATGTTCTTTCAATGAACATTTTCAAGAAAAGAATTTCTTTTTCAGTGTTTGGTTATTCTTTTAAAATATTTTTTAAAAAATATTTTGTGATGTTTGACACGCTTAATGATTTACATATTTGTATAAAATATTTAAGGGAAAAAAGTCACTTTGAGCCCTCTTACTACCAATAAAATTTCAAATAGTGGTCTAAACTATCAATCTTGACCGATTGAGCCCTTCAACTTCTACAATTAATCAAATTGCGCCCTGAAATAAAATCTAAGGGTCAAAATCATGCCCATGGCTCATTCACAACACACGTGGTATGAGTTTGATCGTTGGATCTTTTTTAGGGGCACAAATTGATAAAATTTGGTAGTTTGTGGGCTCAATGTGTCAAAGGTGGAAGTTTAGATCCTTATTTGAAATTGCATTGGTAGTTAAAAGGCTCAAAATTACCTTTTCCCATATTTTAATATGTGCCAAAGACTCGTATGAGATCTAAAGTCAACATTAGGACTAGGTATTTCAAGTTGTATTTTTCCCACCCTGAACCCGACCAAAATCAATCGAAGCAAGGGATATGTAACCCAACCCTGATGGCCCCTATACTCGAACCGGCCATGCAAATCGGGTTCTACTCGGATTTCGGGTTGCTTTGGTTTTTTTTCTCTTTTTTTTTTTGTTAGTTATGGACTATTTTTTAGGCCCAATATGTTCTAGGCACACCATTTTTTTGAGCCCAGGACGCCCACAGCTTTATTTTTTTTAGCTTAGGGTGCCTATGCTATTTTTTTAAGCACAGGACGCCCTATACTATTTTATTTTAAGCCTTGTCATAGTATATTTGAGTCGGGTTCGGGTTTTCCGGTTTTAGGATTCCCAACCCAAACCCAGTTTTAGCCGGGAAGGGTGTACAAGACCCAAACACAAACCCAACCCAGACTTAAGCCGCCTTGATCGGGTCAGAACGGGTAGGTTTCGGGTCAGGTCTTGAATTTTTGCACAGCCAAAGTCAACATTATTTTTTACTTTGACTTTGTGAAGCTTGATTTTCACTTTTGTTTGATTTGGCAATTAAGTCATATAGAAAGTGATGTGAATTGACTGAAATGCCCTTACAAGAAAAATTTAAAAATAAAAAAATTCAAGAAATAAATTCAAAATAAATTAATTAATGAAATATAGTTTCAATATTTTTACTTAAAAAATATTAATTTTTATTAAATATCATTTACATTTTTTAATGATTTTTTAATATTTGTAGTAATTTTATCTTCGAGTGAAATTTTGGTCATTTTATATGTGGTTTAATAGCTAAATAAAAAAGAAGGCGAGGATTGATTGTGTTTTAAAACATGTTAGCCCAATGTTGTTTTGCAAAACAATCTATTTTTTATTTTGATGATAACAAATATTCTAAGTTTAAAAGACTTTTAGATTTTATATTGTCAATCCACTTTTCTAAAGGATTTATTTCAAAGATCAAGGTTTTTCTATATAAAATAATTATAAGTGAACTTAAACACCTTTTCATAAGTTGATGAAATCAATTTTCATATTGTAGGTGCTTTATGATATGTTGAAATGGTTTGGACACTGTCAAAGAAGTTGATTTTTCTCTCAAGTATAGATAGTGTCGACACATTGCCTAATGGTGTCGACACATTGCACTGGCACCCGAGACGCATTTTCAGTCTAAGTTTTAATGTGTCAACACATTGAAGACTAGTGTTGACATATTGCACTGACACCCGAGACAATATTTCCAAACTAAGTTTTAATGTGTCAACATATTGAAGATTAGTGTCGACACATTGCACTGCCACCCGAGACAGCATTTCCAGACTAAGTTTTAATGTGTCAACACTTTGAAGACTAGTGTCGACACATTGTACTGTCTCCGAAAGCAAAATTCCAGACCAATTTTTGAAGTGTCAACATATGCTGCGATTTTACAGAAAAAGTGGAACGACGCCAGCGCATCTAAAATGCTCCAAAAAGTTATGGGTACCCTTCCAACAGCACTTTTGAGCTACTTGAAGGCCGTTGAAGTCCTAAGGGCTACAAAAAGAACGAGATGGAGAGAGAAAGTGTGGGTTGTATCATCTAAAGAGAGAAATTGCTAAATCCAAAGAAATTCTCTACTGAATCCTTCAAGACCAAAGCTTTCATTGTTAAATCTTGTCCTCTTGCTCATCATTGACGACCTAGCCTTCAAAGAGAGAGAAATTTCTTGAAGAAAGGCATTCACACTTGCAATTACTCTTTGCCCTAACTTCTAGAGAGAGAAAGTGCTTTGAAGAAGAGGGAAAACCGCATCTACCAAGAAAGCTTATGCTCCCACCTGTCAAACATTAACTTTCCTTTGAGAATCTTGTCTTCTTGCACTCTATTGAGCTTTTCACTTGCTGATTCGGCTTAAACAGCCATTCCACACGTTTTGAGCTTTTCATTAGCTTATTCGGCTTAAAGAGTCATCATTGTTATTCTTTTGTATCCATCGTTTAGAAAACACTCGTGTGTTGGGTAAACACTTGTCCTACTTGTGAGAGTAGAAGAAATCCCTTGGGTTTTGGGATTTGTGAAAGAGTTAAAGTGTAAGCTCGAAAAATACTTTGTAAAGGTTCCTTAGCACCCGAAGCTAAGGTGTATTTGCTATTTGGAGAATAGTGAAGGAAGCCCAAGGAAGTCAATAGCCTTGGGGGTGGATGTATGCGAGTGTTGGCCGAACCACGTAAAATTGCGGTGTCGTCTCTCTAACTCTATCTCTCTTAATATTCAGTACATATTCATATTTGTGGAGATTTATGCTTTATCATTTATTGCTTATATTTAGCTTGCATTAAACACATTCATATATGTATTTTTATTTGTTAAAGGGTGGCATTTTTCAGATCTATGTTTTCATAGAAAAATGAGTAAGTTTTTAAAAAATCCAATTCACCCCCCCTCTTGGGTTGTTATTTAGACTCACAATAAACATATGGGTGGAATAAAATATTTTAGAACTTAAGGGAGATATGATGTTTCCCAGAAAAAATTTTGGTTCACGGAAAATTTAAGCTTAGTTTGTTTTCTAGAAAATAATAGAGCTTTTACTTTGACTTTGACTTCATTTTCAAGTGCTTGCCAAATACCTAAAACAAGTAAAATAAATTACAGAATTTGTTTTACATGCATACAAACGGACCCTTAGACAGAACAACTAGATAGCACCATGGATATAATATCAGTAATAACGAATGCTTTGAATGTCGTACTCTTAGTGAGATTTGTGGATCCTGGGTGTGGGCCTTCTCCGCCTACAAACCCCCCAGGCATTGTAATACCTGTTGCAAAGATTACAGTTGTAATGAGTGTAGCCATGACCAAATTGGATCCTGATTCTTTATGCAACATCTCCTCCATCTTCCTTTCCCTTTCCTTCACGTGTTCTTTTATTTCATCTTCGTCCTCTAGTATCCGTTTAGGTAGATGGCTATAACCACCAATCATGATCGCAAAGCTATCGTTATGTATAATAGTTATCGCTGAATTATGGGCCAATGTGGTAAGTTTAGTATATAGTTTAGAGTACAGATTGTAAGAAAATTTGGTTCCTAGAGGTGCAAAACACAACTCTAAAGAGAAAGACGATAAGAAGGTTTTCTTTCTTTCGGTCATAGAAAAAATGTTCATTGCAAATTCTTAGTTCAGAGAAGAAATTAAATGAGAAAACACAACAACAAGACAAAAACTCTTCATATTAGCATAAAAAAAAAAAAGAATGAAAGACTAATTTTCCTAACTTTTTAGTACTTTTTTCTGAAAGGGAAAAAAAAGACACAGAATGAGTCTTCTTAATTATGTCAAACCAATCTTTTTGTGAAAGTGCCAAAAACAAAAACACCTATGGATAGCGTTCCTCATGAGTCAACACTCAAAAAATAAATCAATCGATGAAAAAGCAAATAGTTTTTCTTTGAGCCCAAGAGAAAATATTGCTTACCTCTAAATAATTTACACCTGCGTCAACAACATTGAGGTTTTGTCCATTGAAGGCCATCAGATCAACTCTATAGTTATCTACGAGCTGAGGATTTTTGGTTAGGTACTTAGACATGAATTTGTGATGAAGAGAAGTGTTCCCGTCAATATCCTTTTCATTCAAAAGATTGCTCAGATAAGACCTTTTTAAGATGATTCCCATAATATCCCTTGCCTGATGGCCCGCCAATATGGTAGTATGGAGTGCATTGCACCTCTGTTGTCAACTAGTTCGCAACAGTTAGGACAGCTTGATATGATCACTTCTCATGTCACACTATTACCCAAATGAGCTGCAATATGAAGAGTTGTCTTCCCTTTGCGTCTTTCATATATGCTATCTGTCTATCAAATTTCAACAACAGTTTTGCAAACTCAGAACGATCGAAATATGCAGCTATGTGAAGCGGAGTCCAACCTTTATGGTCTGCTGTTATACTTGCAAGCTCGAGTCTTTCGAGAAGCTTTCCAACAAGTTCTAAACCAATATAGTAAATATGTAAATGTCAAAGACATATCTTATTAATTAGCAGATAGTTGGAGACAATATTGGTAATTGAATTTCAACAATGAATTAATGTACTATGCTAATTACTTTATCTAACTCAAATTATCAACCCATCATATAATTATTTATACACAAAAATATTACTACTATATTGGTGTTACTATTTAGTTATTGATTAGCGTACCATATCCACAATTCAAACACGCCCTCATATCTTGTTAAATGCAGTGTCAAACATGGATTTACTACCAGCCACCACATAACTTTTAACAAGATCATAACATAGTCTAATCATAGTTTTTATAAAATTAACCTACATGCTAGAATAATGAGAAAATTAAACTAATATTACTAGTATCGTCTGAGTTAATACTGCAACATGTAGAGCTATTTTGCCAAGGGGGCCACCACAAACTGGGGATTTACAAGTGTCCATAATTACGCACGCTAAAAGTTAAAGCCTCTCTCAACTGCCATGTAAAGAGGAGTCTCACCAGCATCATTAGAGAAATACGAGAAATCTGGGTCTTCTTTTTGACTAACTTGCTCCCCAAGTCAAGTCATTATATCACACCGCCTCATGCAAGGCCGTGTCTTTCTCTTTGTTTTTTTGTCCTAATCATCTCCTGACTGGTTGAATTCCGCTCTCGAGGTCTTGATCAAGAATTCGTGCACGTTCAATCAAAAAATCCACAATGACACTATGCCCATACCTTGCTGCAATATGCAGTAGAGTTTCACCATTGGCATTGGTTTGCCGTAATAGTAAGGGACATTTATGGAGAACCTTTTCCACAAAGTTCATTGTTGATCCTTGACTCTACAACTAGGGTTGTCAGGTATATATGGAGAATTGTGTTTTCAGTTGGGGTTTGTAAGTGGTCTAAAGGTTCTTGGATATCTTCGAAAACATCAAGAAATTTACATTCCCTGCAGTATGGTATAAAGCAGGATCCATGCCAATAATAGTCCCTGTTCCCTTCGGCTGGTTAGAATTCATAGATACTTGACCTTCAATGGAACTAGATGGGCACGTCCATTCTTTATGCTTGAGTTTCTATCCGTCGGTTTGTACTTGTTTATTGCAGTTTCACAGATAAATTATGCTCTAAGACTTCACGTGCATAAAACAAATAGCAAAAAGGAAAAGTTCACACATCGATCTATCTGTGAGATTCTTTAGATTGAGCGCGCGCGCAGCATGTAGTTGTGGGAGCTAAAAAGGTAATGAGTACCTAAAGAACATGTGGTTCAGGCATATCTCACAGACCCACTTGCCCTTATCCTAAGAGGAACATGTGGTTGAAGTGTAGGTGTTGAAGAACGTGTGGTGATAAATCCAACATCTTTTGATCATGTGGCCGCGGGGAAGCTCTTGTGTTTGATTACTTATACCCAAAGAGATACGATGGCTTTTGCCCCCATCTTATTAGAAGGTAAGTATGGAGGAGTACATCCATGTACACTTTGCATTTAATTTAGTGGTGTTTAATTTAAATCAAGATAAAGTTAAAAGAAATTTTTGACAGCTTCACAATATCCATACATTTAAAATAAAGCAACCAACCATGATAAGAAGAAATTAAAAACATATGCAAAACAAATATAGATGTGGTATATATATCATAACAAAAATATAGTACATGACAGATCCATATCTTATACCTTTTTTTCATAGTTTTTTAAATCAGGTTTAATTAATCCACTAGTCCCTATGGTTTAATTTGTTCTCAATTTTTTCTTCCAATATTAATTCTTTTCTTGTGAGTACTTAGGGTTAACTACTTGTCCCAAAAAGGTTGTTCCGTCCAATCTCAGCATTGCGACTGACGAATATGCCTACATTGCTAACGAAAAATAGGCAGTCACAACTAATTATCAGTAAACATCTGGATTCACTGAGCTCATGTTGCTTAATAGTGACATATTTTTAGTTGGTGAAATATTGCTATGTACCTTATTTGTGGTAGGGTGGGAATTTTTTTCCGCATTTCTAGTTCCAGTACCGGCTTCCACATCTTGCCATTGGCTTCCGCGGGGAATCAAAGTCGGATTCGATAGGTGATATTGCCTTCTAGACAGAACCGGTAATTCCACCGAGACACGCGAAAATTCCAGTTCTGCAATTTATTTATTTGTTTTTCCGTGGGTTCCTAGATTTCAGGGAAAAAAAAACCTTAATGTTTATGTCTCTTAACCACCCCCTCCACCACCTCTCGCACAAACTCCCCTTTTGTCTCTCTGTGCTCTCAACCTCTCTTCTCTCAATCTCTCTGTCTCTACCTCTCTAGTCTCACTGTCGCCAGTCGCCGCTGTGAGACCCCGACCTTATTTCTATCATTGTAAAAGAATTATGACTACTTAAGTACGTATTACTCTAATTTTTGAGAAATATATGTATGGTTAAATTAATCTAAAGTTATGTCTAGGTGGAATTTTTCCCCTAGCATTTTTATGAGTTTTAAGCTAGGATTTAAATGTTATATTATTTGCAATTGTTAAAATTGAGTAATTGAGATAATTAGGCTAATCATTTTATTGATGGAATATGTCCCTAAGTTACAATATTTGGAAGAATTTAATTAGGGCTTTAACTTTAAAAATGTGTGAGACTTAGAAATAAACTTAGAAAGGCATGTTAGAGTAGTTTATTTAGTAGCAGAAAATAAAGGAAATAAAGAAAAAGGAAATGAAGGGAGAATGGAGGCTCACATGGGAGAAGAGAAAAAGGGGAGGGGGAGGGCAGAATTGTCATTTCCTTCCCCCAAGCCCTTGCATTTCACGCATAAGACCACCCCCTCTCTTCCTCTATCGCATTTTCAAAACACTTGCCCTAGCACCCACCCGCACAAGAGAAGAGAAGAAAGAAGAAGAAGAAGAAGAAAGAAGGAGAGAGAGAGGGAGGTGAGGAATTTCGGCCCTTGTTGGCCGACCAGCCCCATTTCTTTCCCATTTTCTTCTTCTTTCTTTTAATGGTTGTTGGTTGTGATATTTCTTTTAATGGTTGTTGGTTGTGATATTTGTTTGGTTTTCTCCTTGTGTTCATATGTGTTCCTTTGAAGAAAGTATAGATCTAGTAAGTTTAAAGGGTAGTATAGATTGTACATGAAACCATGGAAAATGTGGCCAGATCTGGAAAATCATACTCAAGAGAAACCATTTATGAACCCTAAGTGTTTGATAAAAAGCTTAAAAGAGGGCTGAAATCAGTTGGTGTGTGTATGGCCGAATTTATTGGTTTGATGTATTAGGTTTATGCATGTTAGTCTTGTTGAGAACCACCAAGCCCTAAGTGTTAGATATATGGTCAGATCTGAAAAATATGCAAGAGGACCAATAATGCACCTTAGGTGTTTGATAAAAAGTCCAAAAGAAATGGGTAAATGCAATAGTTTTAGCTTGATGAAGATGGAATCATGGTTTTGTTGTAAACTTTGAATTGGGGTGTAAAAGTGGGAAGAATGTGAGAGAATGGTTGCTGTTATGGGATGTTAAATTAGCCTTGGATGTTGGTTGTGACATGAAGAGATTAGGGTTTTGTTGTTTGTTGGAAGGTTTGGAATTGATCTTGAGAGGATCCTAGATTTTGATTTTAAGCCATACCTGAAGATTTTATATCCTGCCAGCATTTCCAAGTTAGTTCGTTTGAATTTTAAGTTTAAGGAAGAGGAACATTTTAAGATAAATTTCGTGTGATTTAGACGTAAAATGAATGAGTTGTAGTATTTTGAAAATGGAGGGCCGAGCTGGAATCAGCAACAGCATTGTTGTAGGATTTTTGCCTAATAAGAAGTGTTTGTGAAAATGTATAGTAAATCCTGCTGTTGTGAATTTTACCCCCAATCTTGACCTATGAAAGCTGAATATTTCAGAATAAATTTCATGTAATTTGGAGCCATGATTTTGAAGTTATGAATTTTTAAGTTGGAGACGTCGGGGCTGCCCGCTTGGACGTCCTCAGCAGCTTGTATTTTCGGGGAAGGTTTTGAGTAGCAAATGAGCTTCAAATTACTTAGAATTTTGATATGTTATGAAAATTTGTGTAAGGATCAGTTTAGAATCCAATTCTTATGGCTTCGGCATCCTTAGAATAACATTTGCATTATTGGGTCACCATTGATAAGTCAAACAATATGGGTGGTGATTTTGTATGATGAGTTGTGAATAATTGAGTGACTACTCTATACATTTAGTAAGCCTATGAATAAATTTAGTATGAATCAATTGTAGGCAAGGTGCTGCCATTCGCTCAAGTGGACGGAGGTAAGTGGAATTTGTAAGTAGAAACTTACGTTTTTCCGAAAACTGGAATGATACACAGCATGAAAAGTATTTATGAATAAGCATATCAAGCATGGCATGACACGAGCATTTGCATGATTTTCTTGAATGAAAAAGAAAGTTTTGTGCAAATGAAAGCATGAGGAGTATTATGATTTCTCATTATCAACCATGACATGACATGACATGAGCATTTGCATAAGTTTCTTTGTGCAAATGAAAAATGATAAGTATGTTATCACAAGTCAAGTTAAAGGGCTAAATAAGATGGTCGGTACCGTACCAATAAGATAGGACATCCACTCCGAAGGACGAATGCGAGAAGGATGGATGATTCCTAAGGGGCACCCACTCCGAAGGACGAATGAGAGAAGGATGGGTAGGTCCCGAGGTATGTGCAATCACACCGAAGGATGCTTGCAAGAAGGTGTGAACCTCCAAGGGTTGAGTCTAGCCATCAGGCCTGGGGCCACAACAAGGGCTAGCTCAACCAAATGATGTGTTCCCAAGGGAAAAAGGGAATAGTTCCAAAAGGAACAACTTCAGGGGTAAATGGAGCGTGATAAATAGCCAAATCAAGAAAGAAGGTTTTCAAGAAAGAAATATTTTCAAGCAAGAAATGTTTTTCAAGATCAAGTACATTGTCTCATGCATATGCAAGCATCAATGTACATTCATGATTTATGCAAGACACGCATTATTTATTGCATATAAACCCTTACTGAGTCTTTCGACTCACAGTTTTAAATTGTACCATTCCTAGACAACATTTCAGGTGGGGAAATCTAGAAGAGGGACCGACGAGAATGTCCTCTTCCCTTTTTGTTGTTTCATTAAAGGATTAGATATAATTTTTGGAAGAGCCGACATCAGCCTCCGTTGTGTGGTGGTCATGGGTTATTCGGCCTAGTAAAGTTTAAAGTTTTTAACCGATTGGTATTTTGAGACTGTGTTGTAATTACTTCAAGTTATTGATCGAGATGCAAGTGTTAGAAATAGGTTCTAATGTTTCGTATGCGCGTTAATCGCTAGCGATATAAAGTTTTTTTTAAAAAAATTAGGTATTATGATATTTTCGCTGCAAGAATTCTCTGAATGAGAAATATTCCGCTGCAAGAATTTAGTAAGTATGCTGGAGTGTTCCTTGTTGGGAATGCTCGCGGCTGTCATTAGCCTCGCTGAGCTAGCGTTCGGGACGTGACAGCCGCTCACTCTCTCAATCTGTGCTCTCTCTCTTCTCCCAGCGTCGCCTCTTTCTCATCTCTCACTGCTCTCTCAGTCGCGCCTCTCTCTACCCGCAGCAAGCTGTGCCTCTCTTAGCCTGTAGTCACGCTTCTCTTAGCCCATTTCAACCGATCTCTCTCTCTCTCTCTCTGTAGCTTTCCCTTTCCTTCCCACACACCTGCCTCTCTCACAGAGCCACCCCACCCATTATTAATTTTTCAATATTTCTTTGTGGCAATATTTGTTTATTTTGTTAACACCTATTTTTGTATTTGTTTATTTGTGCAGGTGTGTGCCGTGTGGAGCAGGGGACAGATTTTAATTTTTGAATTTTGGGCTTTTGTTTTGCCATGAGGTAAATTTATGATTTACGAAATATGAAGTTATGAACAATTGAACATGAATCTGTGTTGTGTGATTGCGTTGGAAATTTGCGCTGATCCAGATTAAAACTTGTGATATATTTAGTACTTATATGCATTGAGTTAATATTTGTGATCTATTTAATGTTTTGGTTAATTGGTTGTGTACTGGAGATTGGAGGATGAGAGGTTGAAAATCGGAGATAATATTGAAGGATGAGATTGAATTTGTTTGGATTTGAAGTGTTGTGAAACTGTTTGGATTAGAAGTGTTGTGAAACTATTTATGGTCTATGGGTTTGTATGAATTTGAAGTTTTCTTTATGTACTCTTTGGTTTATTTGTTTTTCAAAAAATTGTTTCAGTTTTCATTTTCAAATTGAAAGTTTTAGTCCCCATAAACTCCAACGCATGTAAAGAAAAGGCTGGCTTATACTAATGTATTGTGGATGTGGTCATAATCTAATATTGTCACATCGACTAAAGCTAATGGTTGGCCAACTTTTATTTCTTTTGATTCTTGAAAATCAAATTTTGAAAGATGGATCCAAATTCTTTATTTATGATGAACAACTAATAGGGGAATTAGCAATTTGGATTTTCATTTTATTTGATCAATTTTATACTCTTGTTTCAATTTTCGTAATGTTGATAGGTGATGTTTTGGAAAGTAGTCAATTTGGCATTTAAGCTCAAATTAGGTGTTAGGCATTTAGGTTCAAGTTAGGTTTTTTGCATTTAGTTAAACTAGTTTAGTCTTTAGAGTTTTAGTGACCAATCTTTCATAGTTGGTCATTAAATATTATGGGCATACAAAAAAAGGTCATACAAAGTTAATACTACCATAATCAAGTATTTATGGTAGTGAAGTTCAGAGGTTTTTACCAATATGGCCAACATTTTCTTCCATTCAAGAATTAATCCTTTTTTTTTTTTCCTTTGTGGCTTGTGTAATTGCGAGTTCAATTATGGTTCTTTGATTTTTATTTTAGATTGTAAATTTGCACAGTTTTTCTTCCATTTATGTATTTATGATTTATGTATCTGTCATTCTTGTTTTTTTAAATCTTGTGGAATCATAAACTTTTCAAGCACAATAAAATTTAAACGGATCCAACATCCAAAATATAAATAGTAAATAAAATAATAAATCCGTCCAAACTACAAAGCCCAAAAATTGGCAGTATGGGCGATTATTTGGGCTGTTTGGGCCCAAATCAAACCCAAACTGTCTGGATTCCTTTAGCTAGAATTCTGGCATCCGGCTTCGGAATTTCAGGAATTGCCAAACTGGAACCGGATGTCAATTTGAGCATTCGGTTCTTATCGGTAGATTTTTCCTCCAGTACTACTGTTACCCACCCCTAGTTTGTGGTCTATGTCTAAACAAAAGTATCTTCTTGGGTCAAGTAGTTAAGTTCAAGAACTCTCATAAAAGAATTAAAACTAAGAAAGGAAATTAAAAAAAGTTTACCACGTGGACTAACAGATTAATTCATCCTTAAAATCATAATTTTAGTTGTCGTACACACATGTTACACGATAGAAGTTATGTACGAAGTTTTATTCATGGAGTACAACAATGACAAAGAATCCATTTTTTTTTCTCGCTCGTAGAATGCTTTAAGGTCACAGTAAACGTCCATATTATCAAAAAAAAAAAAAGCTTAAGAATACTTTTTTTTAATTACAGAAAACATAGAAATTTTTCCAATAAAAGCCTATGCACTTAACTACAGGCTTATGCACATTTATATAATTAATGAAGATCAATGCAAATATGCACAACAATGTTTTTCATTTTCTTTCTTGTTTTTTCTTTATTCTTTTCCATACCCAAGGGTGCAAACTTTCCCATAGATCAATTAATTCAAAACCTAATGTTTAAAAGTACAACATGTTAGCCCCAATATTTGCCAGCTTTTCTAAATATAGGAAAGAGGAGAGGAAAGAAAAATAAGCCAATTATACAAAGAGAAAATGGCTAGAGGTAAGGAAGGTGCTAACACAGCATATGACCCTGTGATAAATGCCAGCACCATTGCTCCCATAGCCAACAAAATCATTAGCCAGGCCACCAATAGAAAATTTTGACGGCATTCAATTTTATCTAGCAGTAGCACAAATAAGTGGATAAGGACAGCACAAGTGGACGACAACATTTGAAACAACGAATACTCTGAAAGTTGCACTCCCCATCAAGACTGCAGAACCTAGGTGTGAGTCATCCCCACTTTAGAACCCCCAAGGTATGGTAATACCTGCTATAAAAGTCACAGTTGTTATGATTGCAGCGACTACCAAATGGACTCTTGCTGCTTTCTCTGTATAGTCCTTGCTCTCCTTCTCCTCCGCCTCCTCCTCCATCTTCTTTGCCTTCTCTGTCTCCTCTAGCATTGCGTCTTTCACTCTTTGCAATGCGTCCATCGCTTCTTCTATTTCACCTTCATCCTTAATAACCCGTCGTGCTCATCCAAGATCACCAATTACTAGTACATGCTCAATTTAGCGCAACTATGAGACATTTATTGAGATGAACCGTAAGATTTTATTTACATATCTTTTTGACTGCCGTCGGGTGAGGGACAGCCACAGAATTGTTGCAACCCCCTAGCGTGGCAGCACCAATTAATATACTCTATACCTTTATATGTATGGATGCAGGGCCCCATTATCTTGACTTATAAATTTTAATGTTGGATTACAAGTCATATAATTGTGACAAAGGACATATGGTAATTTATCTTCAAGAAATCAAAAGCTACGCGGGGAAAAACTGATCTATACAAACGTCAATGTTAGCAGTACGTATCAAATATAATACACTTAAACTCACTTTTTTAACGCATTAATTGAAGCGTTAGCTGATAAATTTTAACTGATCTAAACAAAAAAGGTGATAATATATATAGTCTCCATCTTTTGAAGCCTGAACACGAATAGGAGTAGAGAATGTAATCCTTAATTTCTTTGAATTGTTCGATTTTGAAATTCAATCCTTTGATGATCAAAGAACTTCTCAATTGAAAAAATAAAAATATTAATATTCTTATTCTGTCCAAGCCAACCCCGAGTTTTGAATAAAACATAAGTTAGATGGCTTACCTCATGAGTGAAGCAACAAAATAAAAAAGCGACGAATAAAAGGGTGAATAATTTTTGTTTGAGTGGAAGATTAGAAATTACGGTTTACCTTCTTTTCGGGGTGATTTTGCACCCAATAAGGAGATGTCCCTACTGGCAAGATTTAGTTTGTTGAAGGCCATCTTATCAACCCTTGGGTGAGCCATGAGATTCTCCTCTATGTCCTTATAATTGGACTGGTGATGAAAAGGTGTGTTACCATCAAAATTGCTTAGAGACGAATATTTCAAGATGACTCCCACTGTATCCTTGACACCTCTACCATCGATGGCAAAATGGAGAACATTCCAGCCTCTGTTTTCTACTAGCTCGCAGCAATCCGGACATCGTGATATAATCCTTTCCATTATGCTGTTATTGCCACGATGAGCAGCAATTTGTAGCGTTATCATTCACGCCAAGTCTTTCATATATGCTGCTTGCCTATCAGCGTCTAGCAATAAGTTCGCAGAAGTTGTGGAATTGAAGAACACAGCAAAGTGAATTGGAGTCCAACCATTCTGGTCTACTTTTGTACTTATATCTCCAAATCTCTTTAGAAGTTCTCTGATCATTTCTAAAAGAATTTAAAAGTAAAGATGTCATTATTATTTAAATGACACAAATGTGAATAGTTTATTAGAATAAGAAAGTTTTATACGACTATGGTACAATACATTGAAGAAAAAACTAATTGCGGAGTTATATCTATAGTACTGCACGATCCGATCAGCATTCGTTGAAAAAAATAATGCTCTAGTCTTATACATCCATTAACTAATTTAGTTAGCTGTATTTGAGAAATAAATTTAAGTGTCATATATATAGATATATATAAGTACTTGGTACGTACCAATATAAGTTCTAACAAAACCATAATAAATTAATAGTGTTTTAAACATAAGCTCTTTTCTAAATTGACCATATATATATATATGCACCTAGATGCTTAGAAGAGAAATAAACTGCAAGCTAGAATGTTGAGATATTGATGGCTAAGCATTATTACCAAAATTAGGCCGAATTACTGCAGCATGCAAAGCTGTTCTGCCAAGGGGTCCACCATAAGATAGTGATCCACAGCTTCCAAGAATTTTGAGTGCCACAATTTTGAAGTTTCTCTCGACGGCTAAAATAGTACAATGATCATTCTGATGAGAGCTTGTGAGGACCCAAAATATTTGTATATGAAGGGACTATTTGACATGATCAAATTTCACACGTCTTTTTTTGTTCTTAATATCTATGAGAGTACTTTAGATATATATATTCACTAATTGACTAGAAGTATTTTATGATTTCAACCTCGTTCTAATACTTAATTAGAACAAATATCCTCATCGAAACTTGTAGATAGTATAACCCTACCCAAATCACAGCACTCAGAAATCCCCATCAAAATATGCAACACTCGAAAATAAATCCTTGCACCTACAATCCAAACTCAAACATATAAAAGAGAAAATCTCACATAAGTAGTGAGCTTTGGCTACCGAAATTACTAGTCTAAATGCGCTGTGAATAGGGAAGTGACGAAGTTCACCTTGCTCCGCTGTTCTTCAGATTGATATGCCTAGATCATGTAGACTGACAGGCTTGCGGGAGAGAAGGCCGCAATGAGAAGATGAAGAAGGAACAATGAAAAGCTCACACCCAAAGAAACGAGAAAAGGGAGGGAAAATGATGCTCACAAGTGAAGAGCAAGGAATAGTCTATCCTAAATATTTACAATGGTGATCAAGTACCGAAAAATAGACATGGGCAAATGCTTTGAAAGTTAGGCTCAACTAGACAAAGAGGAATAAAGAATAGAGATAAATCATTTTAAAGTATTGATTGTTACCATTGAATCACAGTTGGATGAAATTTTTTAGTGCCTATTTGGTGTAAAAGATTCTTGCAATTTAGATTTTTCAAATAATTTCCCACTTATCCCAAGTGATGGAGCACTTGTGGATCGAGAAGGAAAAATATGTTATATGGCATGTTTGAGTTATTATCTCCAGGTCTCAGAAGATAGAGGCAAAGTCCTTATTCTTCTCCAGTTTCACTGGTTAGGAAGGTTGATGGTAGTTGGAGGATGTGCATTGACTACCAGGCTTTGAATAGTTAGACTAATAAGGACAAATACCCAATACTAGCTATTTGATGAGCTATTAGGGGCAAGAGTATTTTCTAAGCTAGATTTACTGTATAGTTACCACCAGATTAGGGTGAAGGAAGAATATATCCCTAAAACTGCCTTCAGGATTCATCAAGGGTACTATGAATTCTTAGTGATGCCTTTTGGTCCAACTAATGCACTGCTACTTTCCAAATGAATGAAGAATTATTTAGGCCACTTTTAAGGAACTTTTTGCTAATGTTTTTTGATGACATATTAGTTTACAGCACAAGCATCAATGAACATAGGACTCATTCGGACATGGTTCGGAAATTTTTACAATAGAATTAGCTATTTGCTAAGAAGAGTAAATGTAAATTTGCATGTGATGAGATTGAATATTTGGGACACTTAATCTCAAGTGGAGGGGTGTGGGAGATCCAACAAAATTAGAAGCTATGCAAAATTGGGATTTTCCTCCTACTATCAAGTCACTAAGAGGATTCTTGGTTTTTTCTTGACCTAGCTACAAGGATGGGACTCTGTAATATTGAAAGAAAAAATGTAGATCCCAAAAGGAAAAGAACATAGGAATTACTAGTCTTAGAATTGAGTTAGACTGAAATAAAGGTTTGATTTCTTCGAGCGATAGTGCGAGACTTTTTTTTCTTCTCATTCGAGATATTATGTGCAATTAATGAACCTACTACTGAATCTAATGAGTTAAAGTAAAGTCAAAGGACTTACCAGGTATTATAGGAAATTCATAAGAAATTATGGGCTAGTAGCAACTCCTCTAATAGCTCTCCTTAGGAAGGACTCCTTCCATTGGACACCAGAAGCTAAACAAGCTTTTTTAGCTCTCAAGGAGGCTGTTTCTAAACCTTCTCCTTACATTACCTGATTTTTCTAAGACATTCACCATTGAATGCGATGCTTCCGAGAAAGGAGTGAGAGCTATCCCAATGCAAGAGCAGCAACCTATTGCATTCCTCAGTCAAGCCCTAAAAGGGAGATCATTGAACTTATCAACATATGAGAAAGAGTTGCATGCTTTAGTTATGGCAGTAAAAAAGTGGCGTCCATTTATGTTGGGTCAAAATTTTATTGTAAAAGCGAACCAACAAAGTTTAAAATTCCTTCTTAAGCAAAAAGTGAGAACTCCTTCTAGACAAAAATGAGTTTCTAAGCCCCTTTGTTATGATTTCTTGATTGAATATAAACAGGGCAAGGAAAATAAAGTAGTTGATGCACTATCAAGAAAATTTGAAGGTCAACATGAAGGTGGGGTATGCATGGCAATTTCTGCTCCTAATTCAGATCGGGTGGAATCTCTAAAGGCTAGTTATCCTCAAGATTCTTTTATTCACAATAATTTCTCAGTTAGAAAATGATGCTTCTAATGTTCCTGATTTTGTGTTAGTGGATGGGTTATTGCTAAAATAAGCTATGTGAAGATTGTTGTAAGTTCTAATTTACATTTGAGAGGGAAGATCTTAGCACATCTCCACTCTAGTCGTTTTGGGGGGCATTTTGTTATGAAAAGACCCTACATCATTCTTAGGCTAGGTTCTTTTGGAGGGGAATGAGGAAGGAGATTAAAACCTACATTCGGGAATGTGATGTTTTTCAAAGGATTAAGGTTACTACCTATAAACCTTATGGTTGCTTATAGCCTTTACCTATTCCTGAAGTACTATGGACAGAAATGTCCATGGATTTTATTAAGGGGTTTACCCTATTCTTCCAAGTATAATTGCATTTTAGTGGTGGTTGATAAACTCCCTAAATATGCTCATTTTTTTACTATAGCACACCCTTACAGGGGCCTTAAGCTAGCATACATTTTTATAAATAATATTGTAAAGCTACATGGTTTCCCAAAAACTATTGTATATGACTGAGATGCTGCCTTCCAAAGCTCTTTTTGAAAAGAATTATTTAGCTACAAGGAACCCAATTGGCTTTCAGTACTGCTTATCACCCATAATTTGATGGTCAGACAGAGGTGTTATGTTGGTGACAAGCCAAGTGTGTGGAGTAGGTGGTTGTCTTTAGCTGAATGGTGGAACAATACTAATTATCACTCGACTACAAAACCCACTCCTTTTGAAGTTGTGTATGGAATATCTCCTCCTAAAATGGTGCAATATGTTTTAGGTACTTCTATAAATGAAGTCGTGGATGAGTCTTTGAAGTCTAGAGATAATTTTTCAGCATTACTCAAGCATAATTGACAATAAGCACAAGCAAGGATAAAGTCTCAATATGATAAACACAGATTAAAAGAAGAATTTCAAATTGGACATATGGTGTATATAAGGCTATAGCCGTACAGACAAGGGTCAGTATCATTTAGAAGACACATTAAGCTTGCACCCAGATTCTACGGTCCATACAAGATAGTTAAAAGAATAGGAAACTTAACTTATAAGCCAGAGCTTCCTTCGACAGCTAGAATCCATCCCCTTTTTCATGTGTCTTCTCTGAAAAAGTGAGTAGGTGATGTGGCACAGGTTTTGCAAACTTTACCTCCAGTTACTAGTTTGGGAGAGATCCAGCCTGAGCTGAAAGAAATTCTTGCACAAAGAAGCAAAAAAAGTAGGAAGACATGTTGTAACTGAAGTTTGATTAAATGGAGAGGAGCTTAGGATGAGGATACTACCTGGCAGCAGCTTTATCAACTTCAGTAACAATATCCTCGCCTTGTGGGCAAGGTGCTTTAATAGGGGGCTTTATCACAGTCTTACCGATTGTAGCTGAGAAGGAGCTGATCTGCAGATAGTGAGTTCATTTGAAGATGGTGAGCTAGAGGAAGGCAACTGATGATGAGCTGGGCATGTTTTGTTGAGAAAAAATTTACGATGTGTATGCTAGGGTTTTGGTAAAGCAGAGGAGGCTCGGGAAGGTTTTAGAAGAATAAGCAAAGGTTCAAGATAATGAAGCTTCGATTGCTGAGATTCAATTGCTAGATTTTTGGCGATCTGGTCAGTGTGTAAGAAAGGCAGCTGGGCCGAGTTAGTTGTCGAATGGGCTTGAGTAGTTAGTCTGTTCGAATTAGTTGTAATGGCTAGCTGGCTAGCCCGAATGGGTTTGACTGAGCCCAAATTTTTACTTCTATAAAGTTCTTGTAAAAATAGAGAAATGTATGAAAAATATGACTGATGAATTCTTTTCATAAAGGAGAGTAGCTTTCTCAAATTAGCTAAACAGTTGCATTCGTACAAAATGTTTAGAATACGAGCAGTGTGTTACATGATGACGTAGAGGGCACAATCGTATCAAATCGTGCACGTTTCCCACCAATTGTTATTAACCTGTTCAAGTGAATAAAAACATGTTGATACAACTACTCATAAGCAAAAGTTTGGGTGCCAAAAGTTTCCTCTTAAATTTCTTTTGTAGGAATTGAAGGAAAAGAAGAAAAATTGGTACTTGGGTGATGCTTGCCTACCAAAGATATTGAGCGGCAATGTGAAATTTGGGGACAACTTTAAAGAGGAAGATCATTGGTATTTATATATTTGTGGCTATCTCGTTCATTAATTGCAAAATATGCTTTTGGTTGATAATTGTATATACACTTTTGGTTGATAATTTGGAGTATGATGTGATTGAACTAGAATGTTGCATGATTAGTACATTTAAAACCCGTATAATTGCAATCTTTCATATCATAATTATTGATTTTGGATGGAAAATTGATTAAGGGACATTAATCCAAATTGTGATTTAAATTGATGAAATAGCATGATTTGTGCTTAATTTTGTAACTTGAGATTAAATTAAACTTTCATGTAATATTTTATTCTCGAACAGCCTGTACCTAGTCCATATTGTGTCCATATTCATGTGTGTCAAAACATTAATTAATTTTCTTTTGTGATAATTTAAGGTACATTTAATTGAAGATGCACTAAGGAGCGGGAAACTGGACACGAACAAGAGATCGAGATGACCAGCTGACGTACAAAGAGCATAGAGAAAAGATTTCATGCATAAAGGATATTCTAAAGGAATAAGCATCTCTTTTAAAATATTATATGACAAACTTTTAATAAAAGCTTAAAAGAGAGGGCAACGATTTTTGTTTAGGAGAACCAATCTAAGCCTTTGGATTAGAACTCTTTGAAGGGCTAGGATTGTGTCCTTTTAGACTATTCTATGGCAAACATGAATTAGTTATGAATTGTTTAGCTAATCATGTCCCAATTCATGCTCCTCTATCTTAATTTTTAATTGCTTTCTCGAGTTCAAATTATATTTTCCTCCATCCAATGCCTACAAAATTGGCACGAATAAGAATTCTATATGTGTTCAAAATCACTTGTCTATCATTTTAATTACTATTTCAGTAAAAAAGGAAAAATGTCTTTCAAATTGACATTAGTTCGAATTTTATTAAATATCTAATTATAATGTAAACTGTCCCAACATCAATACTTCTCACTTCTACTTTTCCGCAATAACATTCTCATAACCCAACATCTTTCCAGTCCATAAATTTAAAACAGTCTAAGGTTACGTTATAGATTTGAGAACATGCAAAGACAATAAATCTGGCGACAGATTGCAAAAACATTGACATAGGAGAAAGCACTTTGAAATATAATCCTTAATAGTCGGAGGCGAAAAGTATATTTAATCCTTTTTACCTTATTTGTTTTATACCTTATTTGTTTTGTTAACCCTTATACCTTATTTGTTTTGTCAATTGGCTTAGTTTATACCACCAAATACAAGTGTCTGTTGCTAAGTCTATAATGAAAAGTTGAGTTAGACCCAACCCAATCATAATGCCTCAACAAGGAATCCTTTACGACACAATAACTATTACGTCTGCCCTTTAATCAGAACAAGGATTATCAATGGTTTCTTTCTACAACTGCTCAGATCTTTGTTAATGTCAATATTCTTAGCATCTGCAAACAACCCAGTATAACAACACATTACTAAACACAAGCGGCTATGATTCTCTATAGTTTGAATACTGCATAACAAATATTCCAGCCACTATTAACATCTGATGATCAGAAACATGCTCATCATTTTACTATTCTGATACTATACGCACAAAACTCTACTTCTGAGTGTATCAGATCATCATCATCATCATCTAAGAAGGAACAAGAACTAATAGGAAACCGAAAGTAGGAACATATGAAAGACAAGCAGTCATAAACATGAATTGGCTGTACATAAGAGTCTTTCCAGCACATGCAAATTTCATAAAAATAGGTATTTCATTAAAGAACATAAACAAGTTGGCTTGGGATAGGCGAGAGAGATCATGTGCCATGTACAACAGTTGCTGCACATTCAAGTATTGCGTATTTATAGCACTGATGTTACAATGACAAAAGGTTAACCCTTTGTTCCTCAAACTCTCTAACCTGCTAGCATTATCCTGGGCCAACTTTAGAAATGTCATAATGCTCACTCATATTTGCGAGATACTGGTTGAAATCCTGAATCCTGTCACGGTGAGATTTATTAGCCGTCTTGTCCAATCTTTGAACATCAATTCTCTCCCTCGGCTCTATATATCAACTTTCTACCGGAGTGAGATGCTCATCATAACTAGCAGCGTTCCCATAATTACTCAATTTGTTGCCTTCATTTACATCTTCCTCATTAGCATTGGCAGATAGCTCTGCACTGCCAAATGCACGAATTATAATAAAATGAGTGACAAAAATACTTGAGAGGTGTTCAGCATTTAGGATGAGAATATCAAAGAGCCGGATCAAACAAATGCTAGAACAACAAAAGTACATCTCAATCTGTCCCCTAACTTGACAGCAGCCTCTGCACCTTTATTTTCCCCCTTTCTCCTCTTTGGAGAACTTATATGCAAAATTCAGCATTTTATTCAAATCAAGGAGATTTTCCAGATATCCAAACAAGACAAGCATAGAATTTCATGGCAACATTTAGGAGATCATCAGTGCAAATTTCAATTCTACCTGAGGTAACAGTGTGTAGATGATCTCCACCATTACAATATATGAAGCAAAAATACAGCTGCTCTCAGTAAAAGAACAGGAAGTGATTGGGCACCTAGTTACCCATTGTAGCTGAATTAAGTCTAATAGCCACAGTTGTAACTAAGATTTGCTCTAATCAGCTTTACCCATCAAGTTAAAAATGAATAGCATGTGGGGCTCATTCTTCGCAAGTCCAGACAGTTATTGGTGATGTCCATGTAGTAGATAGTAAACCAACAAGTTATTCTCAGAACTGGAGCAGCTTACACTACTTCATTAATGGTTGTATGGTTCCAATACTCTGGTTTTAGAAACAAACAAAAAAAAAAAGAAACAAACTCAAAAAGACTCCAAAGCATGGTACACACGACTTAGAATTCTGGTACAGCGCTAAGCAAACTTAAAAAGAGTGGAATCGTAGCTTTCTCTTTCTAGATAACAAGAAATTCTATACAAATGGCCAACCACTTATATACTGTAACATGCTAGCATAAAGGTAATCTGAGCACTTGGAATTGTCCTACATCTCAAGCAACAGTAAGTCAGAAGATTCAAACGTGAATCAATAATATGGTGAGAACCACTTGCCAGTCAAGGTGGCTCCTAGAGACAATGGAATCCTAGTATCTAACAAAAGAACTTATTAATCCTAGCATGGCTATCCTTAAACACACAGACACAAGAAAGTGAGAGATCTCAAATAATCAAACAGCAATACCGGACCAAGTCAATCCTAATTAAAGAAGAACTATTATCTTATTACCTGACAATAGATACATGCAAAAAGATAGATGATTTAAAGAACTTCAAAATAAAACACCGTATAACAACCAACTTGCTGGAAGCTCATTTTCTATGACTTCAGAAATTTGATCCTGACGTTTCTTATTTTTCTTTTTTTTCTTCACCCCACCAGCTTTAACATCAAGGGCTTTTCCCTTCAGCTTCAGCTTACCCGCAACAACGTTCTCATACCCTGACATCTTTCCTGTCCATAAATTAAAACTGTGTAAAGTTGCATTATAGATTTGAGAACTTGAAAAGACTAGAAATGTGGCAACAGATAGCAAAAAGATAGTAGAAGACGCGGAGGTTTAGCATAGAAGTGAGAATCGACGAAAACTACACCAGCTCTCAAAAAAGTTGTCAAAAAAGAGGATGAGCTGGTCAAGAAATACGAGAATGACCATTTTGTACACTCTGTCATATTTTGGAAACCCAATCCTTCATTAAGCTAATCAATTAAAACCATTTCCTGCCATTATTTCTTTCTTTTGCTACCGAAAAATAGTTGTATACCAATTGATTTAGTTAGGGTTGTAATGAAGCCGAGTCGAGCTGAGGAGTTGTTGGCTCGAACTCGGCTCCACCAAAATCAACCAAGATCTACCTGGACTCAACCTTGAGTCTTACAATGCAAATGAACCGAGCCGAGGTGAGTTCCTTTCTTCATAAATCAAGACATAAACACCTTTCACCCTATAAATCAAACACTTCTTGACAAGTACAAAAGAAATAGAGAAAGACCTCGTGATAGACAAAGGCGTATGATCAAAAACACTTTCAGAAATCTGCCGATTTGTCCGTCGCGGTCAAGTATCCATCCACAGCGCTGTTTCCATAGCTTTGTATGTCCTAGATTAAGGCAACCCAAGAATGGGGGTGAATTGAGTTTCCAAACTTTTTCGCTTTTTACCCCCAAAATCGTGTTTGCAAAGTAAAGTCTAATTTAGCACAAGTATATAGATGCGATAATAAGTAAAGTGCTAAATGTAAAGAATAGGGATAGAGAAGCAAACACGTAATTTTTAGGTGGTTCGGCAAACCCGCCTACGTCCACCCCTCAAGCTCCTTTACAGAGCCTTGAGGTTTTCCCACTATCTTCAAATAGTGTACACCCTAGCTTCCGGGTGCTAGAGACCTTACAAGTGCTTTCCCGAGCTCAACACTCAAACCCCAAGTGATTTTGGGCTCACCACTCACAACCCAACCAAGCCTGAGATATACCTTCTCTAAGCTTCTTCTTTAGTGAACAACCTCACTAAAGGAATCACTTCTTTTGGATAGGAAGATTACAAGAATAAACTCTCTCAAAGAGTGGATGTGAAAATGGAAAGCTCTATCTCTTGATTCACACAAAGACAAGGATATGAAAGTGTGTTTTATGTGAATGATATGAGAAATATAGAATATGAAGGTTTGGTATATTTCTCAAGTAGTAAAAATGATATGTGGTCGTTGTGTATCTATTTTGGATGTTATGAAGGTGTATTTATAGGCCATATATGAAAACTAGCCGTTTATAGCCGTTGGGAGTCGTTTGTTAAAACGAGCCAGTTGACCGCTACATGAACCGGTCGACCGCTTCAAGTTACCATTACCCTCATATTGTCAGAGCTCAACGGATCTATTTCAAATCAACTAGTCGACCGTTATACCAAGCGGTCAAAGACCGGTCGATCACTTCACTAGCCGGTCAACCTCTTCAACTTAAGCACATGATCTGGTTCAATTAAAACCACGTTTTTGACCTCTTTGAAACACCTAATTTTAAAGACTTACTTCCCATAAGTATAAGAAAGGTTTGGGAGTTTGATTGGGGTGTTTTGAAACCTTTAAAAAAATACTTTAATCTTTCAAACAAAAGGTAAAACGGTTTATGCATGTTTTGAAAGATATGCAAGTGTGATTCATAATCATTGTCAAAAGTGAAACTAAGAGTTACAAGATTATACCCTATGGTCTTAAATCTTCACTTTTGAGCTCCTTGTATCTTCTTGATCTTCTTTCTTCAAGTCTTTGGTTCTTTTATCAAAACGTCTTTGTCGTTGAAGATGTCCGTTTTATAAACTTAATCCATTTATTGAAATCATCAAAATCTCGATTGTGCACAAAAGCCAACAATCTCCCCCTTTTTGATGATGACAATAAATTGATAGTTTTGGGATGACTCTCCCTATCTTTTGCAATTGGACAATCATTTGAAACTTGAGACAAAGCATTAGTAGCCAATATTCATAATCCAATTCAGAAGGAGAATATATAGTCATTAAAACTATCAACACATTTCTCCCCCTTTGTCACGTCAAAAAGAAAAAGAAAAATACATAAGCAAAGAAAAGAAAAAAAATACAAAATACAAAATACAAATGAAAGGCATATGCAATGAAAATCATGGAGGAGGAAAGCGGGCCATAAAAATCCTCATCTCTGCAAAGAACTGCCTCTGCTCCTCTTGCATAGAAGTAAAATTGTCTTGAATGAACTTGTTCTGTGCCTCATGCATAGCAAGCATCCTCGCCTCGAAAGCAGTGAATCGAGTATCAGAAGAAGAGGGAGGGTCGGGATATCTGGTAGAGGAAGGAATAATGAGAGGATCAGCAGCCAAATCAGCATCTACATCAAACTCCATCGCCTCAGCATCTACATCAAACTCCATTGCCTCAGCATCTACCTCCTCACCCTCAGGCTCATCCTCAGCCTCAGCCACAGCAACACCGTCATCCTCATTACTATCCTGATGCTTCGGCACCCAAGTATTTCTGGAAGTCCTTCTATAACCCATCCGGGTTAGGACCGTAGTGTCAAATTGTTCACACTTGGTCAAAGTGTCTCGCTCGCGAGAACTGAGTGCAACCCCAAAATATCGAAATATCTGGGTAAACAAAAAGCCATATGGAAGATTCTTTTTAGAATCACATGCTGCTTCCATATGTTTGAGCATAATATAAGGGAGGTTGAACTTTCTCTCTTTCAAAAGTCGCTCAATCACGAAGACATCCATAAAAGTCACCTCCTCTCGGTGTCCACCCCGAGGAATCAGGTTATGGGTGCAGATCAAATGAAGTAACCTCGAACGTACGGATAGTTGGTTGTCATGGATCTTCCTAGGTGCATCTTCTGCCACACCATTACCTAGAAGGTAAACTAGGGCTTCTCCATAATCAAAGCCCTTACACACGGGCCAAGTTTTAAACTCATAGGCCCGAATCCCGACATGTAGGATACCCAAAATATCTCCTAGAATAACTTCATTTAAAATAATATCCCGTCCTCCAACCATACTCTTCACGGTAAACAAACCTCCAGCTTCCCACCCGACAGTCAAATTAGCAAAGAAAAGCCTAACGTATTTGGGAAACACTTCGGTACCCATATCCAATAAATTCCTCCAACCCTGTTTCACAAACAGACGCTCAATTTCAAAATCCGAAAGTGATTCTACATTCACTTTCCTTCCCAACATGACTTTTCTCTTTGAAAAGTCATTGTAATACTTCTCAGCACATTCAGGATTACGGAAAAAATAATCAGGCTCACCCGTTTGATCCGCTGAAGAACGAGAGGAACCAGTTCGCTCATTTCCAACCATGGCAGCATGCTTTGTCCTTGGCATGATGATTAAGAGTGAGAAAATGAGAGAAAAAGGGCTGAAATGTGGAAATCTAGGGTTAGGGTTTCAAAGGGGGCGAAATCACTAATAAGTGAATGCTTGATGGATTTTAATGTGAATCCACACTAAAAGTGAGGGTTTTGGCCAAATTTAATGGGCTAAAATGATTGGGATGGATTATAGGATAGATTATGGTGTTTCAGGAGGGATTTGAAAAGGTTTGGGTCGAGAGAGGAGAAGCGGTTCAAGTGAGAAGAGGGTGCGGTTGACCAAAATGTGAACTGTATTATATATAGGCTCGACGAGCGATCGACCGCTTGGTGTAGCGGTTGATGTCCATCGACCGCTTGGTAGAACAAGTTCTACTAACCGGTCGACCGCTTCGTGTAGTGGTTCCACACAGTCGACCGCTACAGAGAACAGCCTTTGAAAAAATTAGCTTTTAGTGCCCAAAATGAAATGGAATGATGTATTTAATGAATTTCAAACATGTAACAATATATAAGGACATTCTAAACATGTTTAAAACATCAAAACAATGAAAAACATGGAAATCAATAAAAAAAACATATCAAAGAGCATTTGCATCTAAAAACACAATATCTCATCTAAGATTATGATAAATGCGAGAAATATGTCAAAGATGAATATATTTGCATTTTTAAGATTAACACATAAGGAATCATCATTAACCAACAATTTAGAACATATTCTTAATCAAGGATTTAGAAGTTACCTAAAGGTTTTCCCCTTAGCATTTGTCCTCAAATGTCACAAGCCTTCTTGATAGGCAAGTTTTATCCAAGCACTCTTTATTGCTTCATCCTTCTTGAGTCCTACAAAGAAATCAAGAAACCATTTTTGGTACCCAAGTTTTCTTGGGTCCTTCGGTGTTAGCCTTGGTTCCTTTTGGAACCCATGTCTTCTTGAGAGTCTTGCTCCTAAGTTTCTTCAATGCACAATCAAAAATTAGATGCTCATCTTTATTGTAAAAATGACATGTTTGAGTAGGTGCACAAAAAGACTTAGCCTTCAAAAAATAGTTTTTAAAATATTTTTGATGAATAGAAGGCTTGTAGCCTAAGCCACTTTTGTCAAAGACACATCTTTGACTACCAAGAATCAAATCAAAGATTTCTTTCCTTGAGTAAACTTTTCAAGGATTTTGCTTTGAGAAATTATTTTGTTGTTCAAAGCAACTTTCTCATTTTCAAATTCTAAAGCTTTTTGTTGGATAAATCATTTTCAAGCTTTAGAGTATTTCTCTCATTTTCTAATAAATCAATTTCTTTTGAGATCAAAATGAGTTTCTTTTTCAAGGATGTATATTTTGAACCGAGTTTTTCAAATTGACAAAAAAGTTCATCAAATGCATTTTGAAGTTCAATATATGAAAGTTTAGGTTCATCATCCGAAGAGTATACCTCATCATCATCCTCAAATGCCATGAGGCACATGTTAGTGATTTCTCCATCTTCTTCGGAGGAGGAGGAGCTTTCATCGTTAACATGCCATGATGTCTTCTTGTATTTGAGGCTTCTCTTCTCTTTCTTTCTTTTGAGGAAGTTCTTGAACTTTCTAATCATCAAGACTATGTCTTCCTCATCATCATCTCATCTTCGCTTATGGAAGATTTGAGAGCGATCCTTATCTTCTTCTTGCTCTCATCTTCATTTTCGAGCATTTGGATCTCATGGTCATGAGGGATCCGAGAAGCTCTTCTAGAGGTAGCTTGGTGAGATCTTTAGCCTCTTGAATCGCAGTCACCTTTGCTTCCCAAGACTTTGGTAGTGACCTAAGGATTTTTTCCACCAAATCCGAGTTAGTATAAGATTTACCAAGAGCATTTAAAGCATTTATAATGTTGGTAAATCTAGTATACATGTCACTAATGGATTCTTCCGGTGTCATTTTAAATAACTCATAGTTATGGACAAACATACTAATTTTGGACTCTTTGACTTGGTTTGTCCCTTCATGTGTAATCTCTTGAGCATGCCAAATTTCCTTAGCATTTGTGCAAGAAGATATTCTATTAAACTCTCCTCTATCTAAAGCACAATATAATATGTTCATAGCTCTTGCATCTAGAGAGATTTTCTTTTTGTCTAGGTCACTATATTCATTTTTGTTTTTGAGGGTTTCAACCTCTCCAACTTTCTTTGTGGGAATATGTAGACCATTCAATATGCATAACCATAAATCATAATCAATAGATTGAAAATAAATACTCATCCTAACTTTCCAATATGCATAATCACTACCATTAAAGAATGGTGGTCTAAGTGTGGAAAGTCTCTCAACTTGAGTGTTGAAGCTTGAAGTTGCCATTCTAACTCAAGATTGTTAAATCTTGTATAACGAGCACCAAGCTTTGATACCAATTGTAAGTCCTAGATTAAGGCAACCCAAGAGGGGGGTGAATTGGGTTTCCAAACTTTTTCGCTTTTAACCCCAAAACCGTGTTTGCAAAGTAAAGTTTAATTTAGCACAAGTATATAATGCGATAATAAGTAAGTGCTAAATGTAAATAATAGGGATAAAGAAGTAAACACGTGATTTTTAGGTGGTTTGGCAAACCTGCCTATGTCTACCCCTCAAGCTCCTTTACCGAGCCTTGAGGTTTTTCCACTATCTTCCAAATAGTGTACACTCTAGTTTCCGGGTGCTAGAGAACCTTACAAGTGCTTTCCCGAGCTCAACACTCAAACCCCAAGTGATTTTTGGCTCACCACTCACAACCCAACCAAGCTTGAGATATACCCTCTCTAAGCTTCTTCTTTAGTGAACAACCTCACTAAAGGAATCACTTCTTTTGGATAGAAAGATTACAAGAATAAACTCTCTCAAAGAGTGGATCTGAAAATGGAAAGCTTTATCTCTTGATTCACACAAAGACAAGGATATGAAAGTGTGTTTTGTGTGAATGATATGAGAAATATAGAATATGAAGGTTTGGAATATTTCTCAAGTAGTAGAAATGATATGTGGTCATTGTGTATTATTTTAGACGTTATGAAGGTGTATTTATAGGCTACATATGAAAATTAGCCGTTTATAGCCGTTGGGAGTCATCTGTTAAAACAAGCCGGTCGACCGCTACATGAACCGGTCGACTGCTTCAAGTTACCGTTACCCTCATATTGTCAGACACTCAACGGATCTATTTCAAATCAACCGGTCGACCGCTTCACAAGCCGGTCAACCTCCTCAACTTAAGCATATGATCCGGTTCAATTTAAACCACGTTTTTGACCTCTTTGAAATGCCCAATTTTAAAGACCTACTTTCCATAAGTATAAGAAAGGTTTGGGAGTTTGATTGGGTGTTTTGAAACCTTTAAAAAACATTTTAATCTTTCAAACAAAAGGTAAAACGGTTTATGCATGTTTTAAAGAATATTCAAGTGTGATTCATAATCCTTGTCAAAAGTGAAACCAAGAGTTACAAGATTATACCCTATGGTCTTGAATCTTCACTTTTGAGCTCCTTGCATCTTCTTGATCTTCTTTCTTCAAGTCTTTGGCTCTTTCATCAAAACGTCTTTGTCTTTGAAGATGTCCATTTTATAAACTTGATCCATTTATTGAAATCATCAAAATCTCGATTGTGCACAAAAGCCAACAAGCTTTGCAAGTCAAAATTGTATCTTAATAGAGAGAGAGAAAGTGTTGGAAGATTCGAGACGGGGAGTGGAGGCGGCCAAAGGAACAATCGAGGAAATAAAGGTTGCGTTAAAATGGATGGTTGAAGCGTCGGTGAAGGCAAACACGACTGAAAGACCCTTGTACTCTACGTATCTAAAACAATTGATTTAGGGGTAAATACGTAATAGCCAAAGAATTAGAAAGTCTTGCTTTACTGAGGAAAAGACACGTCTACCGTATTTTCAAGCTACCACCCTTAATTCCAAGGATTAATTAACAGGTAAAAATGTCGTAATAGTACAGTTAAGTCCTCCTTCAAAATCTTACCATAGACTTGAGGATAAATTTAATACTACATCATTTGTTTTCTTCTAGAGTGTGTGAGGATTCACATGGATAAATGATACTTTCTTTTATAGGAAATTCATAAGAAACTATGGGCTAGTAGCAGCTCCTCTAACAGCTCTCCTCAAGAAGGACTCCTTCCATTGGACACCAGAAGCTAAACAAGCTTTTTTAGCTCTCAAGGAGGTTGTTTCTAAACATCCTCCTTACATTACCTGATTTTTCTAAGACATTCACCATTGAATGTGATGCTTCCGGGAAAGGAGTGAGAGCTATCCTGATGCAAGAGCAGCAACCAATTGCATTCCTCAGTCAAGCCCTGAAAGGGGGAGCATTGAACTTATCAACATATGAGAAAGAGTTGCTTGCTTTAGTTATGGCAGTAAAAAAGTGGCGTCCATATTTGTTGGGACAAAAGTTTATTGTAAAAGCTAACCAACAGAGTTTAAAATTCCTTCTTGAGCAAAAAGTGGGAACTCCTTCTCAGCAAAAATGGGTTTCTAAGCTCCTTTGTTATAATTTCTTGATTGAATATAAACAAGGCAAGGAAAATAAAGTAGTTGATGCACTGCCAAGAAAATTTGAAGGTCAACATAAAGGTAGGGTATGCATGAGAATTTCTACTCCTAATTCAGATCGGGTGGAATCTCTAAAGGCTAGTTATCCTCAAGACCCTTTTACTCACAATAATTTCTCAATTAGAAACTGATGCTTCTAATGTTCCTGATTTTGTGTTAGTGGATGGGTTATTGCTAAAATAAGCTAAGCGAAGATTGTTGTAAGTTTTGATTTACATTTGAGAGGGAAGATCTTAGCACATCTCCACTCTAGTCGTTTTGGGGGGCATTTTGGTTATGAAAAGACCCTACATCATGCTTAGGCTAGGTTCTTTTGGAAGGGAATGAGGAAGGAGATTAAAACCTACATTCGGGAATGTGACGTTTTTCAAAGGATTAAGGTTACTACCTAAAAACCTTATGGTTGTTTAGAGCCTTTACCTATTCCTGAAGTACTATGGACATAAATGTCCATGGATTTTATTGAGGGGTTACCCTATTCTTCCAAGTATAATTACATTTTAGTGGTGGTTGATAAACTCCCTAAATATGCTCACTTTTTTCATATAGCACACCCTTACAATGGCCTTAAGCTAGCATACATTTTTATAAATAATATTATAAAGCTACATGGTTTCCCAAAAACCATTATATTTGATTGAGATGCTGCCTTCCAAAGCTCTTTTTGAAAAGAATTATTTAAGCTAAAAGGAACCCAATTGGCTTTCACTATTGCTTATCACCCCTAATTTGATGGTCAGACAGAGGTGTTATGTCGGTGACAAGCCAAGTGTGTGGAGTAGGTCATTGTCTTTAGCTGAATGGTGGTACAATACTAATTATCACTCGTCTACAAAACCCACTCCTTTTGAAGTTGTGTATGGAAGATCTCCTCCTAAAATGGTGCAATATGTTTCGAGTACTTCTATGAATGAAGCCGTGGATGAGTCTTTGAAGTCTAGAGATAATATTTCAGCACTACTCAAGCAGAATTTACAACAAGCACAAGCAAGGATAACGTCTTAATATGATAAACACAGAGTAAAAGAAGAATTTCAAATTGGACATATGGTGTATCTGAGGCTATAGCTGTATAGACAATGGTCAATATAATTTAGAAGACACATTAAGCTTGCACCCAAATTCTACGGTCCATACGAGATAGTTAAAAGGATAGGGAAAGCTGGAGCTTCCTTCAACAGCCAGAATCCATCCCGTTTTTCATGTGTCTTGTCTGAAAAAGCGATTGGGTGAAGTGGCACAGGTTTGCAAACTTTACCTCCAGTTACTAGTTTAGGGGAGATCCAGCCTGAGCCGAAAGAAATTCTTGCACATAGAAGCAAAATAATAGGAAGACATGTTGTAACTGAAGTTTGATTATATGGAGAGGTGCTTAGGATGAGGATAGTACCTGACAGCAGCTTTATCAACTTCAGCAACAATATCCTCACCTTGTGGGCAAGGTGCTTTGACAAGGGGGCTTTGTCACAATCCTACCAATTGTAGCTGAGAAGGTGCTAATCTAGAGATAGTGAGCTCGTTTGAAGATGGTGAGCTAGAGGAAGGAAACTGATGATGAGCTGGGCATGTTTTGTTGAGCAAAAATTTGTGATGTGTATGCTAGGGTTTCGGTAAAGCAAGAGGAGGCTCAGGAAGGTTTAAGAAGAATAAGGAAAGGTTCAAGATAATGAAGCTTCGATTGCTGAGATTCAATAGTTAGATTTTTGGCGATCTGGTCGGTGTGTATGAAAGGCAGCTGGGCTGGGTTAGTTGTCGAATGGGCTTGAGTAGTTAGTCTATTAGAATTTGTTGAAACGGCCAGCTGGCTGGCCCGAATGAGTTTGACTGAGCCCAGTTTTTTACTTCTATAAAGTGCTTGTAAAAATAGAGAAATGTATAGAAAATATGTGATGAATTCTTGTCACAAAGGAGAATAGCTTTCTCAAACTAGCTAAACAGTTGCATTCATACAAAATGTTTAGAATACAAGCAGTGTGTTACATGATGATGTAGACGGCACCATCGTATCAAAACATGCACGTTTCCCACCAATTGTTATTGACCTGTTCAAGTGAATAAAAACAGGTTGACACAACTACTCATAAGCAAAAATATGGGTATCAAAAGTTTCCTCTTGAATTTCTTTTGTAGGGTTTGAAGGAAAAGAACAATATTTAGTACTTAGGTGATGCTTGCCAATCAAAGATATTGAGCGGCAATGTGACATTTGGGGACAACTTTAAACAGGAAGATCATTGGTATTGATAATATTTGTGGTTATCTTGTTCATTAATTGCAAAATATGCTTTTGGTTGATAATTTGGAGTATGATGTGATTGAGCTAGAATGTTACATGATTCGTACATTTAAAACCAGTATAATTGCAATCTTTCCTATCATAATTATTAGTTTTGGATGGAAAATTGATTAAGGGACATTAATCCAAATTGTGATTTAAATTGATGAAATAACATGATTTGTGCTTTATTTTACGACTTCAAATTAAATTAAATTTCATGCAATTACACTACCTACCTATTGTGTCCATATTCATGTGTGTCAAAACATTAATTAATTTTCTTTTGTGATAATTTAAGGTATATTTAATTGAAGATGCACTAAGGAGCGGAAAACTGGACACGGACGAGAGACCAAGATGACCAGCTGACGTACAAAGAGCATAGAGAAAAGATTTCATGCATAAAGATATTCTAAAGGAATAAGCATCTCTTTTAAAATATTATATGACAAACATTTAATAAAAGCTTAAAAGAGATGGCAAAGATTTTTGTTTAGGAGAACCATTCTAAGCCTTTGGATTAGAACACTTTGAAGGGCTAGGATTGTGTCCTTTTAGAACACTCTATGGCAAACATGAATTAGTTATGAATTATTTAGCTAATAACGTCCAAATTCATGCTACTCTATCTTGATTTTTAATTGCTTTCTCGAGTTCAAATTTTATTTTTCTCCATCCAATGCCTACATAATTGGCATGAATAAGAATTCTACAAGTCAGTGATCAAAATCACTTGTCTTTCATTTTAATTACTATTTCAGTAAAAAGGAAAAATGTCTTTCAAATTGACATTAGTTCGAATTTTATTAAATATCTAATTATAATGTAAATTGTCCCAACATCAATACTTCTCACTTCTACTTTTCCGCGATAACATTCTCATAACCCAACATCTTTCCTGTCCATAAATTTAAAACAGTCTAAGGTTGCATTATAGATTTGAGAACATGAAAAGACAAGAAATGCGGCAACAGAATGCAAAAACATAGACACAGGAGAAGACGCTTTGAAATCCAATCCTTAATTTCTTAAGGTAACCAATTAAAACCATTTCCTGTAAGTAGTTTTGTGTACTAGTGTATTGTACTGAGAGCTAATAGTCGGAGGCAAAAAGTATATTTAATCCTTTTTACCTTATTTGTTTTGTTAACCCTTATACCTTATTTGTTTTGTTAAGTGGCTTAGTTTATACCACCAAATACAAGTGTCTGTTGCTAAGTCTATGATCAAAAGTTGAGTTAGACCCAACCCAATCATAATGCCTCAACAAGGAATCCTTACGACACAATAACTATTACGTCTGCCCTTTATTCAGAACAAGGATTATCAATGGTTTCTTTCTACAACTGCTCAGATCTTTGTTAATGACAATATTCTTAGCATCTGCAAACAACCCAGTATAACAACACATTACTAAACACAAGCGGCTATGATTCTCTATAGTTTGAATACTGCATAACAAACTATTCCAGCCACTATTAACATCTGATGATCAGAAACATGCTCATCATTTTACTATTCTAATACTATACGCACAAAACTCTGCTTCCGAGTGTATCAGATCATCATCATCATCATCTAAGAAGGAACAGGAACTAATAGGAAACCAAGAGTAGGAACATACGAAAGACAAATAGTCATAAGCATGAATTGGCTGTACATAAGAGTCTTTCCAGCACATGCAAATTTCATAAAAATAGGTATTTCATTAAAGAACAGAAACAAGTTGGCTTGGGATAGGCGAGAGAGATCATGTGCCATGTACAACAGTCGCTGCACATTCAAGTATTGCGTACTTATAGCACTGATGTTACAATGACAAAAGGTTAATCCTTTGTTCCTCAAACTCTCTAACCTGCTAGCATTATCCTGGGCCAACTTTAGGAATGTCATAATGCTCACTCATATTTGCGAGATACTGGTTGAAATCCTGAATCCTGTCACGATGAGATTTATTAGCCGTCTTGGCCAATCTGTGAACATCAATTCTCTCCCTCTGCTCTATATATCGTCTTTCTACGGGAGTGAGATGCTCATCATAACTAGCAGCCTTCCCATCATTACTCAATTTGTTGCCTTCATTTACATCTTCCTCATTAGCATTGGCAGATAGCTCTGCACTGCCACCTGCACGAATTATAATAAAATGAGTGACAAAAATACTTGAGAGGTGTTCAGCATTTAGGATGAGAAGATCAAAGAGCCGAATCAAACAAATGCTAGAACAACAAAAGTACATCTCAATCTGTCCCCTAACTTGACAGCAGCCTCTGCACCTTTATTTTCCCCCTTTCTCCTCTTTGGAAAACTTATATGCACCGTTCTAAGCAAAATTCAGCATTTTATTCAAATCTAGGAGATTTTCTAGATATCCAAACAAGACAAGCATAGAATTTCATGGCAACATTTAGGAGATCATCAGTGCAAATTTCAATTCTACCTGTGGTAACAGTGTGTAGATGATCTCCACCATTACAATATATGAAGCAAAAATACAGTTGCTCTCAGTAAAAGAACAGGAAGTGATTGGGCACCTAGTTACCCATAGTAGCTGAATTAAGTCTAATAGCCACAGTTGTAACTAAGAATTGCTCTAATCAGCTTTACCCATCAAGTTAAAAATGAATAGCATGTGGGGCTCATTCTTCACAAGTCCAGACGGTTATTGGTGATGTCCATGCAGTAGATAGTAAACCAACAAGTTATTCTAAGAACTGGAGCAGCTTACACTACTTCATTAATGGTTGTATGGTTCCAATACTCTGGTTTTAGAAACAAACAAAAAAAAAGAAACAAAATGTACAGAAAGATTAGGCTCTCAGATGAGACGAAGCAACCCCCAATTATTCAAAAGTCACGAAACTCGTTCATCAAATTATGCCAATAGGTAAGAAAGAGTTGTCTTTCAAACACACCCACCAAATAAAAATCCATTGTAATAGCATGCAGCAAAACCATATGCACTATGCATAAATAGTGGAATCACTCACAAAATCATTTAGCTTTCACTTCAAAACTAGGGTTTACATTTGTAATATTTAGATTTATTTCAATATATCTTTTTCATTCAATCTTTGCCTTTTCATACAGACACTGACCAAGGTTTGGGCTAGTTTTCTACTTAAGAAAGACGAGTGCAAACCCCCCACCAGGACCAATAAAGTATAAAGGGAAATATTCATGACATACTCCTACAGCCGGTAAGGATCAAAGAAAAACCTTATCAGTGTCATATATTATTGTTGTTAAACCAGGAAAATTTTGGTCAGATCACCATAATGACTCCAAAGCATGGTACACACGACTTGGAATTCTGGTACAACGCTAAGCAAACTCAAAAAGAGTGGAATCGTAGCTTTTTCTTTCTAGATAACAAGAAATTCTGTACAAATGGCCAACCACTTATATACTGTAACATGCTAGCATAAAGGTAATCTGAGCACTTGGAATTGTCCTGCATCTCAAGCAACAATAAGTTGGGAGATTCAAACGTGAATCAATAGTATGGTGAGAACCACTTGCCAGTCAAGGTGGCCCCTAGAGACAATGGAATCCTAGTATCTAACAAAAGAACTTATTAGTCCTAGCATGGCTAACCTTAAGCACACAGACACAAGAAAGTGAGAGATCTCAAATAATCAAACAGCAATACCTGACCAAGTCAATCCTAATTAACGAAGAACTATTATCCTATTACCATGACAACAGATACATGCAAAAAGACAGATGATTTAAAGAACTTCAAAATAAAACACCGCATAACAACCAACCTGCTGGAAGCTCATTTTCTGTGACTTCTTTAGAAATTTGATCCTGATGTTTCTTATTTTTCTTTTTCTTCTTCACCCCACCAGCTTTAACATCAAGGGCTTTTCCCTTAAGCTTCAGCTTACCCGCAACAACGTTCTCATAACCTGACATCTTTCCTGTCCATAAATTAAAACTGTGTAAAGTTGCATTATAGATTTGAGAACTTGAAAAGACTAGAAATGTGGCAACAGATAGCAAAAAGATAGAAGAAGAAGCGGAAGTTTAGCATAGAAGTAAGAATCGACGAAAACAAAACCAGCTCCCAAGAAAATTGTCAAAAAAGAGGATGTGCTGGTCAAGATATACGAGAACGACCATTTTATACTCTTGTCATACTTTGGATACCCAATCCTTAATTAAGCTAATCAATTAAAACCATTTCCTGCCATTATTTCTTTCTTTTGCTACTGAAAAATAGTTGTGTACCAATTGATTTAGTTAGGGCTATAATCAAGCCGAGTCGAGCTGAGGAGTTGATGGTTCGAACCCGGCTCCACCAAAATCAACCAAGATCTATCTCGACTCGACCTTGAGTCTTCCAATGCAAACGAACCGAGCCGAGGCGAGTTCCTTTCTTCATAAATCAAGACATAAACACCTTTCACCCTATAAATCAACCACTTCTTGACAAGTACAAAAGAAATAGAGAAAGACCTCGTGATAGACAAAGGCGTATGATCAAAAACACTTTCAGAAATCTGCCGATTTGTCCATCGCGGTCAAGTATCCGTCCATAGCACTGTTTCCATAGCTTTGCAAGTCAAAATTGTATCTTAATAGAGAGAGAGAGTGTCGGAAGATTCGAGACGGGGAGTGGACTCGGGAGATATCTCCTTCGCCTCAAGAGGATAGGACGGAGAAGAGGAGTCGAGAGACTAGTTACGCCCTACAGCCCGATGTTTGAGATAGAAGACAACGACAATGTAGAGACTGACCCCGCGTCCCCCAGCCTGGCCTCAATAGCCAAGTAGAGAATCCACCTCATTCAACATGCCCGTCCTACTTCCTAGAGATCCTCACGCAAATCTTTTAACTCAAGTTTTCTATTTTTCAATTTGTAAAAGCTTTCTGTTTAATCTTTTAACTAATTTTTTTTTTATTTCACAATAATTGTTTTAATTCTAATTTATTCCTTTCGACTTTCAATTTTTTTTTGTTAATTTCTTTAATTTCTATTTTAATTTCAACCTTTTCAAAGTGTAATTTTTTTTATTCCTTTAGTAATATATCTTTTATTTTTAAAATTTTTGTTAATTTAATTTATTGAATTTTAATATCTTTCTATTGTTTCTTTTATTTTAATTTTTCAAGCTGAGTTAGATTTAATTAGACCTTGTGGCATGTGTCGCTGTCTCACTGAGCAAAAACTAATTTTAGGACCTTTTTGATACTCATAGCAAAACCCAACACTATCTAGTATAGAAGTGAAAACAAAGGACCATTTTTATAGAGTGCAAAAATTTAAGAAGTAAATAGATTTTTTACCCTGGTTTAAAAGGCAAAATTGATATAAGATTAATCAAGATTCTTGGAAAAGACATTAACTTCTTAGGGGAGAATATGCTAAGTGAATAATCTATTGGTGCAATCTTTTTTAAGATACTCATACAAGTTCTTTGTCTCAATATATTAGCTGGCTGGATTAACAAAGTTCTTCATTAATTAATTTAATTATTTACATTAACATTACAAACGAATGAAAGTAAGGATGGGCACCGGAACGGACGGAACAGGAATTACCGGAATTTCCAGAACCGAAAACCGGAAATTCCAGTTCCTTATCTGGGCCTAAAAGGCAGTATCAAAACTTGAAGATTAAACATCTCTTCCATCTTACCTGTGCTTTGATGATAGCACTTTTCTTGTCTTGTTCAGTTTTTTCCACAAGAAATTTAGCTCTCTCAACTTCTTGCACAGCCACTTGTTTGGCTTCAATAGCAGTTGTAAACTCCTTTCCAAAAGTTAAGCTTGTGATTGATACATCGTCCAATGCAATATTGAAATTGGCTTCCCTCTCAATCAAAATCTCCCGAATGTTCCTACTAACAGCCTACAAAAGATAATGTCAATCAACAGTCCGTAAAACCTAAAAGTTCACCTTCATCATTGGAACACATCCTTGAGTCACTGTACTAGAGTTTGAAGTACAAAAAATTGCTATAGACTAGGAAGGAAAAGAAGCAAAATAAAGTAGAAAGCAAGGTCCATCACTGATATGTACTCTAAGGGACTGGATCGTGGGAATCACTATCCCAGACAAATGGGACACAGTGAACATCCGCACAGCAGCAAATTCTAACAAACAGTTCAACTAACGTGATAAGCATAACTATAAAGGAAGCTGTGAAACAATAAGCTTCACCTGCACCCAAACCAAGTCATCAGACTAACTAATTTGTTGTTATCATGGCATTATGCATCACAAAAAGCAGATCTGTTCATTGGAAATATCACCCAGTCTCCAAAAACAAAAGCTTAACAATATTCACAGCCGCGGCATACCTTAGTAACGGCTGAGGGAGAGAATCGGCCTAAGATGCGACGGCAATTGAGAGAGGGAGAGAGGAGTTGAGCACGGGCGGTTGAGGGAGAGAGGAGCCGCAGCAGGGAGGGTGGAGGGCGAAGCACGGCTGACGGCTTCCTAACACGGCAGGGAGACAAGGAGAGGGCTGGGGGGTTTACGGCAGGCGGACAGGGGTCGGGAGGGAATCTAAAGAATCTTGTGAAATTAGGCCTATTACTCTTGTGAAATTAGGTCGGTAAGTTACTCACGTTTTCTTTTTTATTTTTTTTAAACAGGGCTCAAAACGGTGCAGTTTTGAAAAAATTGATATGCCGGAACCGGAAATTAGGCCTACTGAAAAGCCATGCGGAGAAAAGCGGAGCCTTGCCTTGATCTTCTCCTCTATTACCTCCGCCACAACCATCGCTCTTCCTTTCAGTCCTTCCGCTTTCGCAGTCTCTCCCATTTTTCAACGTTTCAACCCTCCCACCAGGAAAACTGCGAGGCCGATCGTAGTCAACATTACAGTCCCAAACCCGGTAAGAGCGGTAGCTCCAATTTGGGTTCCTTTGTTCATCTACACGGTCCTTATTTTCCAGCGGCTAGTTCATCGAAACGGCACGTTTCATTGGGGTTGGTTCCTTGGATGGCCTTCTCCGTCACAATTTCCATCGTTACACCCACCATCGCAGTAAGTCTCTCTCTCTCTCTCTCTCTCTCTCTCTCTCTTCTTTTTTGTTTCTTTCTTTTCAACTGTCGTTGTATGCTGTTTTCCTTGGCATGACAGATTTCTGATGTAATTTTGGAAATGGTATTTTTCCTTGTTTGTATTAGATTTTTTTACGAGGGCTAAGCAAGTGAAGAAGATTGAAATCAGTGATCAACACAGGTAGAAGTCTCTTCTCCTTTTCTTCTTCTTTTTCTTCCCCCTTTACATCCTCATATGCTTTTCTGTATGTAAGGGTGGAAATCTTGGATGTTTCTAATATGATAAAGCTGATGTTGTTGTATGGAGAATATATGTGAGGAGTAAATGATAGTTTGTTACTTGCCATAACGTTAATATGAGTAGTCTTGAGATAATTTAGATAGGGATGAGAGAGTGTACAGTTTGTGCGTTTCGTTCCTGTTACTAAGGACCACAGAGTTAGGAACTGATACGAAAACATGGAGATGACTGATAGACGAAGCTTAGTGATGAGAAACTAGAAATTCTGCTGGGTACATGCACTTGGCCCAGCTTAGTGCTTTAAGAAACATTCTCTTGATATCCTATGGGTAGAACATGATCAGTAGTGGGATTTTCTGCTAAACTAAAAATCCTTAAACTTTGACTGCACAAGACGGTCTTGGATTTATATCTCAAATAAGAGTACAAAGAATTCAGTGAGACTCAAACTTGGCAAGAATCTATGAATACACTGGGGACATAGGGGAATATTAAGTTTCTGTACTGAATGCAAGTTAGCTACGACAGAACCACCCCTTTCCTTAACCATTTTTTCTCTTCTGTGACTCAAGTTCAATTCTTCCACCGAGATTTCTCATGCTTTACTCTGGTTTTAATCACTGGCCTTCTTCCCCTTTTCAATCAATTTAGTAATAAAAATTTATTCTTTCCAATTTTATCATCCAATATTCTCCTTCCCCTCCTTCCCTCTTTCTCCTCTAATGTACCTTCTTCTCCCTTCTCTCTCTTCACTATCCTCTCTCAACTGACCACACATGTGGAGCTTGAGAGCCTAACAGAGAAGAGGTAGATGTCAAAAGGGGTGAGAGGAGAGAAAATGGATAGTACTGGGGACCACAGAAAATTTGGGATGTCTTAGAAAGAAAAAATCTTCATCTAGCATATTGACGGTGAAAGGGGTGGAGTCTTTGATTAAAGTTGGACTAAAGTAGCATGGAATTGTGTAGTGAAATTGGTCTTAACAAAAAAAGGTTAAAGGAACAGGTGGTTCAGACATGATTCCCCTTATTTGTAATAAATCACTCTCCTATTGCTTGACACGTTATGCAGTGTGTTTGAATTTTGAATAAACATCAATATTTGGTGCTGAACATGTTTTCTGAAAGGTCTGAGGGGTGAGAAAGACAAAGCGAGAATAGTAAGAGGTCCATAAGCAAATTGTCTTCTTCTCACGACAAAGAAGAAGCAGCACATTGTCCTCCTATCTACAACCGAGAGATCTTGCTCTTACCTCTCCTTTCTGGCACCTGTATTTAATCCATCCTTTTATATCTCCATAGGAAAATCCTGCCTGTTAGTCATCCATTTGTGATTGCTACCATCTTTGGGTGGTGTTTGGGTACCAAAATTTTGGTTTAATAAAATATCTCTCTCCTCATCAAATCATCTTTTTTCATTACAATAAACATAAAAATTCATTTAAATCATCTATCTCTTCACTCTTTCATCAATTCCCATAAACCAAAAATTTGGGCATTTTGCAAATACCACCCTAGTCTCTCAACAAATTAATGCGCCCACTAAACCTAATCAGTGCCGCTCTATGTATCTTTGCTGCTGATAAAAAGAATTAAAAGAGCTCAGAATTCTGGATTATAGACACTTGGAAACAATTGAGTCATTGCAACTTGGGATGTTGTGACACACGGTAACCGCATCTCTGAAACCATAAATACTTTAGATGATTGGATGTTTTTATCTTGCAGCCAGTAGAAAGTTTGACGATCCTTATAGAAAAGGAGGGGATGTTGTTTTATACTGTATGGATTTCATGTCTGTGAGACTCTCTTCTTGTCAATTTGTAACACCCCTGTCCTCGAATAGGGTTTGGAAAGTCATGTCATTATATACATAATCATAAACAAATTTAAAAGAAGAATTCATCTTGCTAAAATACTTATTCTATGGTAGTGTAGGCAAGAATCTTTTCTATTTTCTATGGCCCATAGACCCATCTCCCTCCAAATCTGGACATTTAAAACATAAAAACAAAAATGAGTCGAATACTCAGGAAGCAACACATCAACCAGTAAAAACATAATTGAGATAAATCTTCTTTTGAAAGCATCTTTAGAACATTTTTAAACTCACATGCATCTCCGTCTTTAAACATACTTACATTCACATACACATTGAAAACAAAACATGAAAACCGTTATCTTTAAACTTTTAGTGGCCAACACACAATTATGCTCTTTTTGTGAGGGTTGGCGATCATAAGGATCCCGACTCCATTTTGTGGCCATATGAGTGGAGTCACGTCTAAGATATGAACATTACTCGATAACTAGTGGTGCACTATAGTGAGCCAATCCCCGTGGACCATATAGGATGACTACCTCTGCACTTTAGCAATGTTACCATTACACAATCTGCCATATGGCCAAAAAATCTAAAAATATTTACATGCAATCATTCATCATTTCATTCTTCCTTTACATAACGTTTTCATTCATTAGCTTACTTTCTTTTTCCTTTGCTTTCATTCCTTTCATCATTTTGGAAACTGTTCATAATACGTATATTAAGCACACACATTAAAATGTTGTAAACTTCAATCTCGTAAAATATCATATAGGAGTGCGTAAAAAGGGGCTTAGAAGAAAAGGTCATTATATATGAATAATTGTTGACAACACTTAAGGAAGTCAAATTGGTGCTATATTTTTGCAAACTCACATTCAATTCAAAAGTTAAGGGATTAGAGGGCCTTATCTAGCTGAATTTTCGATGTAACTTGAAGAGAAAGGCACGAAAGTATGCCGAGTGTGTTATGGAGTGAAATGTTAATAGCTTTTGTGCAAGGAAATCTCCCTTGCACTAGATCTACATAGATATTCAAAAATATTAGAAAGAGAAATGTTCTTGAAAGTTATGGTTGAAAACCTTGTAGAGAAATTGATTAGAACTTACCCTAATTTTCATAAGAAAACCGAAAGTTGAAACCTTGACATATGGTCTTCAAGGTCCATTGAGAAACTAATTTCTTGGAGGAAAAGAGATGATTTTGGGTCTTGAGAGGCAAGTGGTAGTGCTGGAGAGGTGGATGTATCTTCCTTTCTTCAAACTCAAAGGAAAGTGTGGTTTGTAGAAGGAAGGCTAGAGTTTTCGGAATCTCAAGGGTGGTAGCAAAAAAGGGCTTAAACTCAGTGCTAGGGTTAGGTTTTTCTTGATTTTTAATGGCTGACTTGTTATACTAAGGTGATGTTTGCAGAACCTTTATTATTTTGGTTTTGCAAACACCACCTAAGGTTTGTGCCTTTATATTTTAGGTTTTGAGGTCTTTAAAAGGTCTTATGAGCCCCTCAATGAAAGCCATCAAGGGGGTATGAAAATTAAGAATTAGGGTTAGAAAGTAAATAAGGAAATGATTTTACTGTTTTTGGAAGAATAAAAATACTCTATTGCTCTCTCTTAAATATGGAAATCTGAATCAAATTAGGGAATGTTTGAGAGCAAAAATTTGAATTAAACATCACCTAGAATTTCTTAAGTGGAGTTTAAACCCACAAGGATTAGGCCTCTATCCCATAACTTTTAAACTCAAAACAAATTTATTTAACACAACTTTAAGTGCCAAAAATAGGAATTACGAAAATTAAAATTTAAGAATAACACACAACAATAAAAATACATAAATACCCTTTTTATTTGGGTCGGGGTGTTACACAATTGGCAACCTATCTAGTGAAGTTAAGTTGCCAAGAAAATTTGTGCTTTGAGATAATCTTGTGAAAGAAGAAGGAAATTTGTAGAAATGGTATAAAGACGTTTCAGTTGTAGAAAGACCTCAACTCTTTACACATGTAATTAAAGAAAAACAGGTGCTGGACCTTTGATGTTTGAAATTTAGAAATTTACCTTTTGACAGGCAAATACTAGTGAGTGGTTCAATTAAGTACGTTTGTCAATTGACATTTGTTTTCATTTGATTCTTGCTTGTGTGCGTATTTCAATCCACATTTAGTCCCCTTCATTTACAACCTAATCCTTTATTTTCTTCTCTCTCATTTGTCTAGTCAACGAGCAGTCACAACCGCATTGTGGTGCAACTTTCTTGTATTTTCTCTGAAATTTGGGGTTTGGTTAGTGACCTCTAGCCATGTTATGTTGGCTGAAGTTGTTCACTCACTTGCAGATTTTGCAAATCAGGTGCTCTTTGAGTTTTTCTTCATGATTGTGTTTTGTAGACTATTCTTGCTTTTGACTAGTTGCATTGAATTTAACTCAGTTTATTGATTGTTGAATGCAGATAAACTAATTAGTGTTCACTTTGTAGGCTCTTCTTGCTTATGGTCTGAGTAGTTCGAGACGTGCACCGGATGCTTTACACCCGTAAGTATACATGAGCGTCTATTCCCCATTAACAAAATCTGTCTCCATCGTTGTCAACATCAATAGACATGCCAGCTTGTCTCTAAGTTCAGATTTATATTCGCGTAAAGGATTTGACATGAGTAGAACTAGCTAGGGTCATTGTCCAAAGTGCTGCAATTTTGAACCAAGAGCTTATAGTTTCTTTTTTCTTTTAGATCTCCACGCAGAGCTAGTAATTTCTTTGTTATTTTTTCACGTACATCAACTTGAATACTTGAGTCCAGTTGACTGAACAACTTGGGCTACATTTTCTGTTTGAAATTAGAGAAATGGAATGCGACTTTGATTTTCCTCTTCCATGGTTTTTCTTTTTCTGTGTTTTTAAGCCACAATAAACATTATTGTTCAGTGTGGCCAGTGACTACCTTTTATTCTCATTTCAAAAGTTACTCTTGCCTGTGCACAGATCACATTTCCTCGGTCATATATTGCACTAGTCCTAAATCTCAATCATTTTTCCTATTTATATATGCTGAAATCATATTTTAATTATGGCACAGTTATGGCTATTCCAAGGAAAGATTTGTCTGGTCTTTGATATCTGCTGTCGGTATCTTCTGTCTTGGGTCAGGAGGTACAATTGTTCATGGGATTCAAAACTTGTGGACAGTGCAGGTACTTGTCCTTGTGAATCTTATTTTCGAAACTTTTCTTATCCAAGATCCTAAGTTCTGGTATAACTTCCTGTTTCTTAGTTGTGAATCTTATTAATAAATCAGTTTGTCTTCTTCAGCCCCCTGAAAATATTCTGTATGCAGCTCTAGTGATTGGTGGTTCATTTCTCATTGAAGGTATAACTCATTGCATTCCGACTTTGTGTATTTGACCTTTTAGCTATCAACTTGGCCTCTAAAAATAATAAATCTTTCTTTAGGTGCTTCTCTGCTTGTTGCCATACAAGCTGTCAAGAAAGGTGCAGCTGCTGAGGGAATGACAGTGAGAGACTATGTCTGGCGTGGTCACGATCCTACGTCTGTTGCAGTCATGACAGAGGTTATCTATTCCACCGTTCTCCCTTCACTTCCTGTTACTAGTTAATATTTTTGGTTTCCATTTATGGATTGAGTATAAATAACAATGGACTTTAATTTGTTTGAGCTTTCTGTGGTTGATCTGAAACGACTATTCTGAGATCCATACATGCTTAGACAACTGCTTTTTGGAATGTTTCTTTACTTTTTTCCCAGATTTTCTTGATTTGTGAAATTTTAGATTATAATATCTTTTGCAAAATTAACTTTGAGGTTTTCCTTTGCTGATAATTTTCAGATTCTAATTTATTTTGCTAAACCTTTTTTGAGGCTCTGCTTTGTTAATAAAACTCCATCAACTAGTTGCTTTTATCGGAAAAAGAAGCAGAATACCAATGGGGATCATTTATCTTTATTTGTTGAAATTTGGTGAGCTAGCCAACCTGGGCACCAAGGCTTTGAAGCACTTTCTTATACCATACCCCTTTGCTTTCTCTCTCTCCTAATTTTATGTCCTTTTGATATTGTTATGCTGACTATGCTGATATGCATATTATTTCGCTTGGTGGAACTATGATCTAAAAGTTGTATATAAGTTCCAATGATAATGCTGCCCGGCCAATATTCTCATGTAGATTTTTTTTAACGTTACTCAACTATATGTTGCCTCTCAATGATCTCAAATATTCAGGATGGTGCTGCTGTTGCTGGTCTTCTTATTGCTGGAGCATCTTTAGTTGCTGTGAGCTACACAGGAAATGCAATTTATGACCCCATAGGTTCAATAATAGTTGGCAACCTTCTTGTATGTGATGATCAATGTGTACCTTTAATTTCTATACGGATACTATTTAATTGTCCTCATTCCCCTTGATAAGTCCTTGCCTACAGCTTGAATTGGCTTTGAGCACACGTACCCTTTTTTGTTGAAGGTTGCTCAAGGTTTTCTTGGGGGCATGACATGAGATATTTGAGCATAGTGCTAGCACTCAATGTTGGCTTGAGGCATGTTATTCAGACCTTACCCTAAAAAGGTTGGGGATTGGGATTTGAACAAACAACAATCTTTTTGGCTAACTTGGCCTTCAAAATTTTTAAGGACCAATAGTGGAATCTCTGGAAATATTTTCATACCTTTTCCCCAAATCTAGGCTAGAGTAAACCTTATGGATTACTCTGGGGGGAGCCCTTAGGTTTTTTTGGACATCGATTCTATGTAGTACTCTGGGTAGTGGAAAAATAATATGTTCTTTCTTTCAGTAGAGTTAAAACTAGTGTTTCCTTTCTGTAGGAGAAAGTAAGCTTTTTGTTTTTTTTTGCAAGTTTAATATTAGAACAACAACAGAAGTATTGCCATAGCCTAGGTCCAACCTTCCATCTCGACGCGATAGTGGTCAGAAACTTTTTAGTTTTTCTTTTGCTATGCTGCTTTTAGGAAGTTCTTTGACGGTTGGGAGAGCTCATGTCTCAACTTCAAGTCATTACTGGTTTATAGTCTGGTATAGGACAAGCACTGAAGAGAGAGTCAATTTGAAGGGTCTTCAGAATGCTGCCATACATGTCATCAATATAAGCGATGTAACTCATACAATCATAAAGCACAGAAGAGTGAATGTTAAGGTTTGAAGGCAACAGAAGATATGGGTGTGGCTGTCGGGTTTATGTTACATCTGGAGTGAAAATATTGGAAAAAATTCCTGTTGATCCACATAAATTTTATAGTTTATAGAGTCAAACAGGGCGAAGAAATGGATGTTCTTTCCTCTTTTATACTCCTCTAACCCCGGTTCGCCAAAATTACATTATAGTCATGGAATTCTTTATGAGCCAGAATATGCACTGAAAGCATATAAGAGAATGGCCAAAGTACATTATAGTCATAACTCATATCCTACAAGGGGTTCAAACTTTGTTTAAGTTTGGCACTTGGAAGCTCAACTGTGAATGTTAAATACTGAGTAATATTACACTTCTCTTCCATTGCCTCTTTGATTGATTAGTCCTAAACAAAAAACTGCTTGTTTCAATTGGAGCTCATGATTCAAAGGGGTGACATATTATGTCTCAGATGATGACTTGCTACGTGACCAAGGTTGAAGGAATCCTACCTGAACAAAATGTTGTATCGAAGATGACAATGTATAAAATGCTTCAAATGGAATTTTGACTGCTTGTTGTTTCTCAATTCTCAGATATGGAGTAGATTGTTGGATATATTTGTAGCAGCATGTATAGGTTCTAGTCATAATGCTAACCTTTTTAAATAATGTGGGAATTTGTGTTCCAGGTTGGGCTTAGTGTATAAGTCCATAACTGCCAAGTTGGCACTAGTGTGTAACTAGCTCCTAGTGCTAGATATTATGTAGTATAACATCATACTCACTTCTCTGCCATTGCCTCTTTATACCTAGATAGATATGGCTTATTGCAACTCAAGCTTGGCAACTTAATAATTTGTTTCCCCTTTTCCTCTGCTTTAAGGTTCCTCAACGAGAGGAACTATGTGAGTGATTTTGATTTTCTTCACAGTTTACCCCAGGCGCCTTTTCTTCTTTCCTCGACTTGTTTCATGCACAAATGGCACATGTATGTTAAAAAGAGATGAATTTTGCATAGAGGAGAGTTGGTAGAAAACAAAATAGAATTCTCATTGGAGTTCAAGGTTACTATAATTGAACTGAGTTTACCTTGCAGGTGGCTATCTTTCTCATCCAGAGGAATCGGCATGCTCTAATTGGTAGAGCGATGGACGGCCATGATGTGGAAAAGGTTTTGCATTTCCTGAAAAATGACCCGGTATAACTGTGCAAATAATTTTACTCTATTCACTTGGCTTCTGTTTTCATTCACTGGTCTGAAATATGACGATTTACTTGTAGGTGGTAGATGCTGTATATGATTGCAAAAGTGAGGTTATTGGTCCTGGATTCTTTAGATTTAAGGCTGAGATAGGTAACTTTCCTTTCCTAGCCTACTCTTTTCTTGAATCTTTAAGTAATGCCAATATGGATCCATGTTTTGCTATGATCATCATATTTCCAATGTCCATAGTGATGAAATATCTGCCATATTACAAGGTCAATATCCATTGATATGATCAGTTACACATTGGCGTTGTAATCAATTGATACCGGGGTTAACCGGGGAAAGGGCAGGACACCTCGGGGTCTCTCTTTCCACGATTAACTCCGGTGTCAAATGGGATTAGAGTTTTTGGTTGTTATGGTGGGTCGCCATCGTCGTTGGCCAAATATTAAATTTCCTCTAGTTTGTGAAAGAGATAATTGAGTGTTTTTATGAATTGAGCCTAAGGCATCTTTTTAAACTCTTATCCTTTGATGGATTCCAATAGGTGGCGAGTTCTGCTCTGCATCCCGTGTTAGATTACATTGAGTGGTGATTTTCTGTATCCATTGTGTTTTTCTTGGTATGGTGAGCTTATCTATTTGAGTGCGTGAGTTGGAATTTGATATCTCGATGTTCTCGACTATTTTCACAAATTCCGCGCGTTCCCAATACTATCCTGAGGTTTTTATTATTCCCAGGTTTCCAATATTCTTGAGGATCCTATAGTTGTCCTGACTATCCCCGAGCGCTCCTAGGTGTCTCACGCTTTCCCTGGTTAACTCCGGTATCATCAATTTGTAATGGTCATTGGTGATATGAATTGTTTTCATTCTATAATTTAATCAGTGAGCACTTTCTCTAGCATCTTCTGAAGTTCCACTGGGGATTGCTTATTTTTAATAGGTTTATTTAACAGCCAAATTATTTTTTTTCCGCACACTATCAGCATGTTTTGGATTTTTAAGGTGTTCTTCTGATCTTAGCATTGAAATTTCAAGGAATCAAAATCATGAGAGTGGATTTCGGCTGGAGAATTTTCAAAGCGTAGCCTCCTGTCAATTTTTAGATTTGCCTGTAGCAGTACCTTGAACTCTATGGAAAGGATTATTCCTTTCCTGCATTTATTTATGTAGCAAAAGTATAGCAAAGAAAAGGAAAAAACGTTTGTGGCCCAAGGGTGTTATGCCTCCTGTCAATTTTTAGATTCGCCTGTAGCAGTACCTTGGCCTAAATGTAAAGAGTTGTTTATACATGTGTAAAGAGTTGAGGTCCATACAACACATGTAATTTAGATTCGCCTGTAGCAGTACCTTGGCCTAATCGTCATATAGTTCCTAGACTAGCTTCTTTACATTTACCTTTTTTAAATGTGTGCAAGAGGTTCTTGCCAAATGATGGTTCAAACTAAGCTTTTCAGGTGCATTTATTTGGACAGACCACCAAATCAATAGCTTTGTTCTGTGTGTGAGTCATACCATGGATTACTGATATGTCTGAATTCTTTGAAATGAATACCAAGAAACAGGCTCTTTAGATGCACATTTGGTGTAGGTGTTTGGATGAATAAATTCGTGCATTGTTTATACAATTTGACATGTATGTTTGGGTTTATGAGCAAGGACATTTGGCATGAAATGCCTGATAGATCCTCAAAACCATCATTGAAACAACTAATTCACATGCAAGTAGAGATGGACGTTTGCAATAGTCTCTCATTAGACCAACTTTTTTCAAGTGCCTCTCATTGGATAATTACTTCAAAAATGTTTAAAGTCTGTAGCGGAATGCAATGAAATAGCGTAAGAAAGAATGCTGCCACTTATGGATGTCCTCTTAACAAACAGGATTCTAATCGTTGGAGTCAGAATTGGAAGTTTGATTTAATCATAACCGGTGACTTTAAGTAACTTTAAGTATCGGTGAATATTTTTTGGATTGGATTTTGCATTCCAGTTAAAACCATCGATTCTGTTTGTGCATGCGTTGTCGTGCATTTCTAACCGGACTTGATGGACACAGTTTCATGAAGCTGCGAAGAATGATGATTCTGCACTGCTCAAGACCATGTCAAATTATGGTATGATGCATTTTTATGAGCAATGTACTTTTAGAGTTTTAGATGAGACATGACTAGAACTTGGTCCCCATTGCAGGTGAGCAATCTATCAAATTTCAACAACAGTTCTGCTGACTCAGAACAGTCGAAATATGCAGCTATGTGAAGCGGAGTCCAACCTTTTATGGTCTGCTGTTATACTTGCAGCTCGAGTCTTTCGAGAAGCTTTCCAACAAGTTCTAAACCAATATAGTAAATATGTAAATGACAAAGACATATCTTATTAATTAGCAGATAGTTGGAGACAATATTGGTAATTGAATTTCAACAATGAATTAATGTACTCTGCTAATTACTTTATCTAACTCAAATTATCAACCCATCATATAATTATTTATAACACAAAAATATTACTACTATATAGGTGTTACCATTTAGTTATTGAATTGGCATACCATGTCCACAATTCAAACAGGCCCTCATATCTTGTTAAATGCAGTGTCAAACATGGGATTTATTACCGGCCGCCACATAACTTTTAACAAGATCATAACATAGTCTAATCATAGTTTTTATAAAATTAACCTACATGCTAGAATAATGAGAAAATTAAACTAATATTACTAGTATCATCCTGAGTTAATATTGCAGCATGCAGAGCTATTTTGCCAAGGGGGGCACCACAAACTGGGGATTTACAAGTGTCCATAATTACGCACGCCAAAAAGTTAAAGCTTCTCTCAACTGCCATGTAAAGAGGAGTCTCACCAGCATCATTAGAGAAATACGAGAAATCTGGGTCTTCTTTGACTAACTTGCTCCCAACCTCAAAGTTATTATAGCACACGACTCATGCAAGGCGTGTCTTTCTCTTTGTTTGTTGTCCTAATCATCTCCCTGACTGGTTGAAATTTGCTCTCAAGGTCTTGATCAAGAATTCGTGCACGTTCAATCAAAAAATCCACAATGACACTATGCTCATACTTGCTACAATATGCAGTAGAGTTTCACCATTGGCATTGGTTTGCCGTAATAGTAAGGGACATTTATGGAGAACCTTTTCCACAAAGTTCATTGTTGATCCTGACTCTACAACTAGGGTTGTCAGGTATATATGGAGAATTGTGTTTTCAGTTGGGGTTTCGTAAGTGGTCTAAAGGTTCTTGGATATCTTCGAAAACATCAAGAAAATTTTGTTCCCTGCAGCATGGTATAAAGCAGGATCCATGCCAATAATAGTCCTGTTCCCTTCGGCTGGTTAGAATTCATAGATACTTGAGCTTCAATGGAACTAGATGGCACGTCCATTCTTTATGCTTGAGTTTCTATCCGTCGGTTTGTACTTGTTTACTGCAGTTTCACAGATAAATTATGCTCCAAGACTTCACTTGCATAAAACAAATAGCAAAAAGGAAAAGTTCACACATCGATCTATCTGTGAGATTCTTCAGATTGAGCGCGCGCGCAGCTTGTAGTTGTGTGAGTTGAAAAGGTAATGAGTACCCAAAGAACATGTGGTTTAGGCATATCTCACAAACCCACCTGCCCTTATCCTAAGAGGAACATGTGGTTGAAGTGTAGGTGTTGAAGAACGTGTGGTGATAAATCCAACATCTTTTGATCATGTGGCCACGGGGAAGCTCTTGTGTTTGATTACTTATACCCAAAGAGATACGATGGCTTTTGCCCCCCATCTTATTAGAAAGTAAGTATGAAGGAGTACATCCATGTGCACTTTGCATTTAATTTAGTGGTGTTTAATTTAAATCAAGATAAAGTTAAAAGAAATTTTTGAAAGCTTCACAATATCCATACATCTAAATAAAGCAACAATGATAAGAAGAAATTAAAACAAATGGAAAACAAATATGGATGTGGTATATATATCATAACAAAAATATAGTACATGACAGATCCATATCTTATACCTTTTTTTCATAGTTTTTTAAATCAGGTTTAATTAATCCACTAGTCCTTATGGTTTAATTTGTTCTCAATTTTTTCTTCCAATATTAATTCTTTTCTTGTGAGTACTTAGGGTTAACTAGTTGTCCCAAAAAGGTTGTTTCGTCCAATCTCAGCATTGCGACTGACAAATATGCCTACATTGCTAACAGAAAAAAGGCAATCACAACTAATTATCAGTAGACATATGTATTCACTGAGCTCATGTTGCTTAATAGTGACATATTTTTGGTTGGTAAAATATTGGTTTGTACCTTATTTTTGGTAGGGGTGAGCATTTTTTCCGCAATTCTAGTTCCAGTACCAGCTTCCGCATCTGGCCACTGACTTCCGCAGGGAATCAGAGCCGAATTCGATAGGTGATATTGCTTTCTAGACAGAACCGGTAATTCCGCTGAGACGTGCAGAAATTCTAGTTCTGCAATTTATTTATTTATTTTTCCGTGGGTTCCTAGATTTTATTTGGGGGGGGGGGGGGGGGGAACCTTAATGTTTATGTCTCTTAACCACCCCCTCCACCACCTCTCGCACAAACTCCCCTTTTGTCTCTCTGTGCTCTCAGCCTCTCTTCTCTCAATCTCTCTGTCTCTACCTCTCTAGTCTCACTGTCACCAGTCGCCGCTCACTCTCTCAATCTATGCTCTCTCTCTTCTCCCAGCGTCACCTCTCTCTCATCTCTCACTGCTCTCTCAGTCGCGCCTTTCTCTACCCGCAGCAAGCTATGCCTCTCTCAGCCTGTAGTCACGCTTCTCTTAGCCCATTTCAACCGATCTCTCTCTCTCTCTCTGTAGCTCTCCCTTTCCCTCCCACGCACCTGCCTCTCTCACAAAGCCACCCCATCCATTATTAATTTTTCCATATTTCTTTGTGGCAATATTTGTTTATTTTGTTAACACCTATTTTTGTATTTGTTTATTTGTGCAGGTGTGTGCCGTGTGGAGCCGGGGACAGATTTTAATTTTTGAATTTTGGGCTTTTATTTTGCCATGAGGTAAATTATGATTTACGAAATATGAAGTTATGAACAATTGAACATGAATCTGGGTTGTGTGATTGCGTTGGAAATTTGCGCTGATTCAGATTAAAACTTGTGATATATTTAGTACTTATATGCATTGAGTTAATATTTGTGATCTATTTAATGTTTTGGTTAATTGGTTGTGTACTGGAGATTGGAGGATGAGAGGTTGAAAATCGGAGATAATATTGAAGGATGAGATTGAATTTGTTTGGATTTGAAATGTTGTGAAACTATTTATGGTCTATGGGTTTGTATGAATTTGAAGTTTTCTTTATGTACTCTTTGGGTTATTTGTTTTTTTTGTTTTTTAAAAAATTATTTCAGTTTTTATTTTCAAATTGAAAGTTTTAGTCCCCATAAACTCCAACGCATGTAAGAAAAGGTTGGCTTATACTAATGTATTGTGGATGTGGTCATAATCTAATATTGTCACATCGACTAAAGCTAATGGTTGGCCAACTTTTATTTCTTTTGATTCTTGAAAATCAAATTTTGAAAGATGGATCCAAATTCTTTATTTATGATGAACAACTAATAGGGGAATTAGCAATTTGGATTTTCATTTTATTTGATCAATTTTATACTCTTGTTTCAATTTTCGTAATGTTGATAGGTGATGTTTTGGAAAGTAGTCAATTTGGCATTTAAGCTCAAATTAGGTGTTAGGCATTTAGGTTCAAGTTAGGTTTTTGCATTTAGTTAAACTAGTTTAGTCTTTAGAGTTTTAGTGACCAATCTTTCATAGTTGGTCATTAAATATTATGGGCATACAATAAAAAGGTCATACAAAGTTAATACTACCATAATCAAGTATTTATGGTAGTGAAGTTCAGAGGTTTTTACCAATATGGCCAACATTTTCTTCCATTCAAGAATTAATCTTTTTTTTTTTTCCTTTGTGGCTTGTGTAATTGCGAGTTCAATTATGGTTCTTTGATTTTTATTTTAGATTGTAAATTTGCACAGTTTTTCTTCCATTTATGTATTTATGATTTATGTATCTGTCATTCTTGTTTTTTTAAATCTTGTGGAATCATAAACTTTTCAAGCACAATAAAATTTAAACGGATCCAACATCCAAAATATAAATAGTAAATAAAATAATAAATCCGTCCAAACTACAAAGCCCAAAAATTGGCAGTATGGGCGATTATTTGGGCTGTTTGGGCCCAAATCAAACCCAAACTGTCTGGATTCCTTTAGCTAGAATTCTGGCATCCGGCTTCGGAATTTCAGGAATTGCCAAACTGGAACCGGATGTCAATTTGAGCATTCGGTTCTTATCGGTAGATTTTTCCTCCAGTACTACTGTTACCCACCCCTAGTTTGTGGTCTATGTCTAAACAAAAGTATCTTCTTGGGTCAAGTAGTTAAGTTCAAGAACTCTCATAAAAGAATTAAAACTAAGAAAGGAAATTAAAAAAAGTTTACCACGTGGACTAACAGATTAATTCATCCTTAAAATCATAATTTTAGTTGTCGTACACACATGTTACACGATAGAAGTTATGTACGAAGTTTTATTCATGGAGTACAACAATGACAAAGAATCCATTTTTTTTTTCTCGCTCGTAGAATGCTTTAAGGTCACAGTAAACGTCCATATTATCAAAAAAAAAAAAAAAGCTTAAGAATACTTTTTTTTAATTACAGAAAACATAGAAATTTTTCCAATAAAAGCCTATGCACTTAACTACAGGCTTATGCACATTTATATAATTAATGAAGATCAATGCAAATATGCACAACAATGTTTTTCATTTTCTTTCTTGTTTTTTCTTTATTCTTTTCCATACCCAAGGGTGCAAACTTTCCCATAGATCAATTAATTCAAAACCTAATGTTTAAAAGTACAACATGTTAGCCCCAATATTTGCCAGCTTTTCTAAATATAGGAAAGAGGAGAGGAAAGAAAAATAAGCCAATTATACAAAGAGAAAATGGCTAGAGGTAAGGAAGGTGCTAACACAGCATATGACCCTGTGATAAATGCCAGCACCATTGCTCCCATAGCCAACAAAATCATTAGCCAGGCCACCAATAGAAAATTTTGACGGCATTCAATTTTATCTAGCAGTAGCACAAATAAGTGGATAAGGACAGCACAAGTGGACGACAACATTTGAAACAACGAATGCTCTGAAAGTTGCACTCCCCATCAAGACTGCAGAACCTAGGTGTGAGTCATCCCCACTTTAGAACCCCCAAGGTATGGTAATACCTGCTATAAAAGTCACAGTTGTTATGATTGCAGCGACTACCAAATGGACTCTTGCTGCTTTCTCTGTATAGTCCTTGCTCTCCTTCTCCTCCGCCTCCTCCTCCATCTTCTTTGCCTTCTCTGTCTCCTCTAGCATTGCGTCTTTCACTCTTTGCAATGCGTCCATCGCTTCTTCTATTTCACCTTCATCCTTAATAACCCGTCGTGCTCATCCAAGATCACCAATTACTAGTACATGCTCAATTTAGCGCAACTATGAGACATTTATTGAGATGAACCGTAAGATTTTATTTACATATCTTTTTGACTGCCGTCGGGTGAGGGACAGCCACAGAATTGTTGCAACCCCCTAGCGTGGCAGCACCAATTAATATACTCTATACCTTTATATGTATGGATGCAGGGCCCCATTATCTTGACTTATAAATTTTAATGTTGGATTACAAGTCATATAATTGTGACAAAGGACATATGGTAATTTATCTTCAAGAAATCAAAAGCTACGCGGGGAAAAACTGATCTATACAAACGTCAATGTTAGCAGTACGTATCAAATATAATACACTTAAACTCACTTTTTTAACGCATTAATTGAAGCGTTAGCTGATAAATTTTAACTGATCTAAACAAAAAAGGTGATAATATATATAGTCTCCATCTTTTGAAGCCTGAACACGAATAGGAGTAGAGAATGTAATCCTTAATTTCTTTGAATTGTTCGATTTTGAAATTCAATCCTTTGATGATCAAAGAACTTCTCAATTGAAAAAATAAAAATATTAATATTCTTATTCTGTCCAAGCCAACCCCGAGTTTTGAATAAAACATAAGTTAGATGGCTTACCTCATGAGTGAAGCAACAAAATAAAAAAGCGACGAATAAAAGGGTGAATAATTTTTGTTTGAGTGGAAGATTAGAAATTACGGTTTACCTTCTTTTCGGGGTGATTTTGCACCCAATAAGGAGATGTCCCTACTGGCAAGATTTAGTTTGTTGAAGGCCATCTTATCAACCCTTGGGTGATCCATGAGATTCTCCTCTATGTCCTTATAATTGGACTGGTGATGAAAAGGTGTGTTACCATCAAAATTGCTTAGAGACGAATATTTCAAGATGACTCCCACTGTATCCTTGACACCTCTACCATCGATGGCAAAATGGAGAACATTCCAGCCTCTGTTTTCTACTAGCTCGCAGCAATCCGGACATCGTGATATAATCCTTTCCATTATGCTGTTATTGCCACGATGAGCAGCAATTTGTAGCGTTATCATTCACGCCAAGTCTTTCATATATGCTGCTTGCCTATCAGCGTCTAGCAATAAGTTCGCAGAAGTTGTGGAATTGAAGAACACAGCAAAGTGAATTGGAGTCCAACCATTCTGGTCTACTTTTGTACTTATATCTCCAAATCTCTTTAGAAGTTCTCTGATCATTTCTAAAAGAATTTAAAAGTAAAGATGTCATTATTATTTAAATGACACAAATGTGAATAGTTTATTAGAATAAGAAAGTTTTATACGACTATGGTACAATACATTGAAGAAAAAACTAATTGCGGAGTTATATCTATAGTACTGCACGATCCGATCAGCATTCGTTGAAAAAAATAATGCTCTAGTCTTATACATCCATTAACTAATTTAGTTAGCTGTATTTGAGAAATAAATTTAAGTGTCATATATATAGATATATATAAGTACTTGGTACGTACCAATATAAGTTCTAACAAAACCATAATAAATTAATAGTGTTTTAAACATAAGCTCTTTTCTAAATTGACCATATATATATATATGCACCTAGATGCTTAGAAGAGAAATAAACTGCAAGCTAGAATGTTGAGATATTGATGGCTAAGCATTATTACCAAAATTAGGCCGAATTACTGCAGCATGCAAAGCTGTTCTGCCAAGGGGTCCACCATAAGATAGTGATCCACAGCTTCCAAGAATTTTGAGTGCCACAATTTTGAAGTTTCTCTCGACGGCTAAAATAGTACAATGATCATTCTGATGAGAGCTTGTGAGGACCCAAAATATTTGTATATGAAGGGACTATTTGACATGATCAAATTTCACACGTCTTTTTTTGTTCTTAATATCTATGAGAGTACTTTAGATATATATATTCACTAATTGACTAGAAGTATTTTATGATTTCAACCTCGTTCTAATACTTAATTAGAACAAATATCCTCATCGAAACTTGTAGATAGTATAACCCTACCCAAATCACAGCACTCAGAAATCCCCATCAAAATATGCAACACTCGAAAATAAATCCTTGCACCTACAATCCAAACTCAAACATATAAAAGAGAAAATCTCACATAAGTAGTGAGCTTTGGCTACCGAAATTACTAGTCTAAATGCGCTGTGAATAGGGAAGTGACGAAGTTCACCTTGCTCCGCTGTTCTTCAGATTGATATGCCTAGATCATGTAGACTGACAGGCTTGCGGGAGAGAAGGCCGCAATGAGAAGATGAAGAAGGAACAATGAAAAGCTCACACCCAAAGAAACGAGAAAAGGGAGGGAAAATGATGCTCACAAGTGAAGAGCAAGGAATAGTCTATCCTAAATATTTACAATGGTGATCAAGTACCGAAAAATAGACATGGGCAAATGCTTTGAAAGTTAGGCTCAACTAGACAAAGAGGAATAAAGAATAGAGATAAATCATTTTAAAGTATTGATTGTTACCATTGAATCACAGTTGGATGAAATTTTTTAGTGCCTATTTGGTGTAAAAGATTCTTGCAATTTAGATTTTTCAAATAATTTCCCACTTATCCCAAGTGATGGAGCACTTGTGGATCGAGAAGGAAAAATATGTTATATGGCATGTTTGAGTTATTATCTCCAGGTCTCAGAAGATAGAGGCAAAGTCCTTATTCTTCTCCAGTTTCACTGGTTAGGAAGGTTGATGGTAGTTGGAGGATGTGCATTGACTACCAGGCTTTGAATAGTTAGACTAATAAGGACAAATACCCAATACTAGCTATTTGATGAGCTATTAGGGGCAAGAGTATTTTCTAAGCTAATTTACTGTATAGTTACCACCAGATTAGGGTGAAGGAAGAATATATCCCTAAAACTGCCTTCAGGATTCATCAAGGGTACTATGAATTCTTAGTGATGCCTTTTGGTCCAACTAATGCACTGCTACTTTCCAAATGAATGAAGAATTATTTAGGCCACTTTTAAGGAACTTTTTGCTAATGTTTTTTGATGACATATTAGTTTACAGCACAAGCATCAATGAACATAGGACTCATTCGGACATGGTTCGGAAATTTTTACAATAGAATTAGCTATTTGCTAAGAAGAGTAAATGTAAATTTGCATGTGATGAGATTGAATATTTGGGACACTTAATCTCAAGTGGAGGGGTGTGGGAGATCCAACAAAATTAGAAGCTATGCAAAATTGGGATTTTCCTCCTACTATCAAGTCACTAAGAGGATTCTTGGTTTTTTCTTGACCTAGCTACAAGGATGGGACTCTGTAATATTGAAAGAAAAAATGTAGATCCCAAAAGGAAAAGAACATAGGAATTACTAGTCTTAGAATTGAGTTAGACTGAAATAAAGGTTTGATTTCTTCGAGCGATAGTGCGAGACTTTTTTTTCTTCTCATTCGAGATATTATGTGCAATTAATGAACCTACTACTGAATCTAATGAGTTAAAGTAAAGTCAAAGGACTTACCAGGTATTATAGGAAATTCATAAGAAATTATGGGCTAGTAGCAACTCCTCTAATAGCTCTCCTTAGGAAGGACTCCTTCCATTGGACACCAGAAGCTAAACAAGCTTTTTTAGCTCTCAAGGAGGCTGTTTCTAAACCTTCTCCTTACATTACCTGATTTTTCTAAGACATTCACCATTGAATGCGATGCTTCCGAGAAAGGAGTGAGAGCTATCCTGATGCAAGAGCAGCAACCTATTGCATTCCTCAGTCAAGCCCTAAAAGGGAGAGCATTGAACTTATCAACATATGAGAAAGAGTTGCATGCTTTAGTTATGGCAGTAAAAAAGTGGCGTCCATATTTGTTGGGTCAAAATTTTATTGTAAAAGCTAACCAACAAAGTTTAAAATTCCTTCTTGAGCAAAAAGTGAGAACTCCTTCTAGACAAAAATGGGTTTCTAAGCTCCTTTGTTATGATTTCTTGATTGAATATAAACAGGGCAAGGAAAATAAAGTAGTTGATGCACTATCAAGAAAATTTGAAGGTCAACATGAAGGTGGGGTATGCATGGCAATTTCTGCTCCTAATTCAGATCGGGTGGAATCTCTAAAGGCTAGTTATCCTCAAGACCCTTTTATTCACAATAATTTCTCAGTTAGAAAATGATGCTTCTAATGTTCCTGATTTTGTGTTAGTGGATGGGTTATTGCTAAAATAAGCTATGTGAAGATTGTTGTAAGTTCTAATTTACATTTGAGAGGGAAGATCTTAGCACATCTCCACTCTAGTCGTTTTGGGGGGCATTTTGGTTATGAAAAGACCCTACATCATTCTTAGGCTAGGTTCTTTTGGAAGGGAATGAGGAAGGAGATTAAAACCTACATTCGGGAATGTGATGTTTTTCAAAGGATTAAGGTTACTACCTATAAACCTTATGGTTGCTTATAGCCTTTACCTATTCCTGAAGTACTATGGACAGAAATGTCCATGGATTTTATTAAGGGGTTTACCCTATTCTTCCAAGTATAATTGCATTTTAGTGGTGGTTGATAAACTCCCTAAATATGCTCATTTTTTTCCTATAGCACACCCTTACAGGGGCCTTAAGCTAGCATACATTTTTATAAATAATATTGTAAAGCTACATGGTTTCCCAAAAACTATTGTATTATGATTGAGATGCTGCCTTCCAAAGCTCTTTTTGAAAAGAATTATTTAGCTAAAGGAACCCAATTGGCTTTCAGTACTGCTTATCACCCCTAATTTGATGGTCAGACAGAGGTGTTATGTTGGTGACAAGCCAAGTGTGTGGAGTAGGTGGTTGTCTTTAGCTGAATGGTGGAACAATACTAATTATCACTCGACTACAAAACCCACTCCTTTTGAAGTTGTGTATGGAATATCTCCTCCTAAAATGGTGCAATATGTTTAGGTACTTCTATGAATGAAGTCGTGGATGAGTCTTTGAAGTCTAGAGATAATTTTTCAGCATTACTCAAGCAGAATTTACAATAAGCACAAGCAAGGATAAAGTCTCAATATGATAAACACAGATTAAAAGAAGAATTTCAAATTGGACATATGGTGTATCTAAGGCTATATAAGGTCGTACAGCTTGTATTCTACGGACAGATATGGTATATCCACATTAAGACTTGTAAGCTTTCTACAAATTCCATACCATATAGGAAACTTAACTTTAAGCCAGAGCTTCCTTCGACCTTCTAGAATCCATCCCCTTTTTCATGTGTCTTGTCTCTCAGGGCACAGGTTTGCAAACTTTACCTCCAGTTACTAGTTAGGAGGAGATCCAGCCTGAGCCTGAAAGAAATTCTTGCACAAAGAAGCAAAAAATAGGAAGACATGTTGTAACTGAAGTTTGATTAAATGGAGAGGAGCTTAGGATGAGGATAGTACTGGCAGCAGCTTTATCAACTTCAGCAAATATCCTCACCTTGTGGGCAAGGTGCTTTAACAGGGGGCTTTATCACAGTCTTACCAATTGTAGCTGCTGATCTAGAGATAGTGAGTTCATTTGAAGATGGTGAGCTAGAGGAAGGCAACTGATGATGAGCTGGGCATGTTTTGTTGAGAAAAAATTTGCGATGTGTATGCTAGGGTTTTGGTAAAGCAAGAGGAGGCTTGGAAGGTTTAAGAAGAATAAGGAAAGGTTCAAGATAATGAAGCTTCGATTGCTGAGATTCAATGTTAGATTTTTGGCGATCTGGTCGGTGTGTAAGAAAGGCAGCTGGGCTGAGTTAGTTGTCGAATGGGCTTGAGTAGTTAGTCTGTTAGAATTAGTTGTAACGGCTAGCTGGCTGGCCCGAATGGGTTTGACTGAGCCCAATTTTTACTTCTATAAAGTGCTTGTAAAAATAGAGAAATGTATGAAAAATATGACTGATGAATTCTTTTCATAAAGGAGAGTAGCTTTCTCAAATTAGCTAAACAGTTGCATTCGTACAAAATGTTTAGAATACAAGCAGTGTGTTACATGATGACGTAGACGGCACCATCGTATCAAATCGTGCACGTTTCCCACCAATTGTTATTAACCTGTTCAAGTGAATAAAAACAGGTTGATACAACTACTCATAAGCAAAAGTTTGGGTACCAAAAGTTTCCTCTTAAATTTCTTTTGTAGGTTTGAAGGAAAAGAACAATAATTGGTACTTGGGTGATGCTTGCCTATCAAAGATATTGAGCGGCAATGTGACATTTGGGGACAACTTTAAAGAGGAAGATCATTGGTATTATAATATTTGTGGTTATCTCGTTCATTAATTGCAAAATATGCTTTTGGTTGATAATTTTATATATACTTTTGGTTGATAATTTGGAGTATGATGTGATTAAGCTAGAATGTTGCATGATTAGTACATTTAAAACCCGTATAATTGCAATCTTTCATATCATAATTATTGATTTTGGATGGAAAATTGATTAAGGGACATTAATCCAAATTGTGATTTAAATTGATGAAATAGCATGATTTGTGCTTTATTTGTAACTTGAAATTAAATTAAATTTTCATGCAATTATACTGTACCTAATCCTATTGTGTCCATATTCATGTGTGTCAAAACATTAATTAATTTTCTTTTGTGATAATTTAAGGTACATTTAATTGAAGATGCACTAAGGAGCGGGAAACTGGACACGGACGAGAGACCAAGATGACCAGCTGACGTACAAAGAGCATAGAGAAAAGATTTCATGCATAAAGGATATTCTAAAGGAATAAGCATCTCTTTTAAAATATTATATGACAAACATTTAATAAAAGCTTAAAAGAGATGGCAAAGATTTTTGTTTAGGAGAACCATTCTAAGCCTTTGGATTAGAACACTTTGAAGGGCTAGGATTGTGTCCTTTTAGAATACTCTATGGCAAACATGAATTAGTTATGAATTATTTAGCTAATAACGTCCAAATTCATGCTCCTCTATCTTGATTTTTAATTGCTTTCTCGAGTTCAAATTTTATTTTTCTCCATCCAATGCCTACATAATTGGCATGAATAAGAATTCTACAAGTCAGTGATCAAAATCACTTGTCTTTCATTTTAATTACTATTTCAGTAAAAAGGAAAAATGTCTTTCAAATTGACATTAGTTCTAATTTTATTAAATATCTAATTATAATGTAAATTGTCCCAACATCAATACTTCTCACTTCTACTTTTCCGCGATAACATTCTCATAACCCAACATCTTTCCTGTCCATAAATTTAAAACAGTCTAAGGTTGCATTATAGATTTGAGAACATGAAAAGACAAGAAATGTGGCAAGAAATGCAAAAACATAGACACAGGAGAAGACGCTTTGAAATCCAATCCTTAATTTCTTAAGGTAACCAATTAAAACCATTTACTGTAAGTAGTTTTGTGTACCAATGTATTGTATAATCCGAGAGCTAATAGTCGGAGGCAAAAAGTATATTTAATCCTTTTTACCTTATTTGTTTTGTTAACCCTTATACCTTATTTGTTTTGTTAAGTGGCTTAGTTTATACCACCAAATACAAGTGTCTGTTGCTAAGTCTATGATCAAAAGTTGAGTTAGACCCAACCCAATCATAATGCCTCAACAAGGAATCCTTTACGACACAATAACTATTACGTCTGCCCTTTATTCAGAACAAGGATTATCAATGGTTTCTTTCTACAACTGCTCAGATCTTTGTTAATGTCAATATTCTTAGCATCTGCAAACAACCCAGTATAACAACACATTACTAAACACAAGCGGCTATGATTCTCTATAGTTTGAATACTGCATAACAAATATTCCAGCCACTATTAACATCTGATGATCAGAAACATGCTCATCATTTTACTATTCTTACTATACGCACAAAACTCTGCTTCCGAGTGTATCAGATCATCATCATCTAAGAAGGAACAGGAACTAATAGGAAACCAAGAGTAGGAACATATGAAAGACAAGCAGTCATAAGCATGAATTGGCTGTACATAAGAGTCTTTCCAGCACATGCAAATTTCATAAAAATAGGTATTTCATTAAAGAACAGGAACAAGTTGGCTTGGGATAGGCGAGAGAGATCATGTGCCATGTACAACAGTTCGCTGCACATTCAAGTATTGCGTACTTATAGCACTGATGTTACAATGACAAAAGGTTAATCCTTTGTTCCTCAAACTCTCTAACCTGCTAGCATTATCCTGGGCCAACTTTAGGAATGTCATAATGCTCACTCATATTTGCGAGATACTGGTTGAAATCCTGAATCCTGTCACGGATGAGATTTATTTATTACGCCGTCTTGTCCAATCTTTGATACAATTTCTCTTCTCTCTCCTCGTCTATATACAACTTTCTACCGGAGTGAGATGCTCATCATAACTAGCAGCCTTCCCATCATTACTCAATTTGTTGCCTTCATTTACATCTTCCTCATTAGCATTGGCAGATAGCTCTGCACTGCCACCTGCACGAATTATAATAAAATGAGTGACAAAAATACTTGAGAGGTGTTCAGCATTTAGGATGAGAAGATCAAAGAGCCGGATCAAACAAATGCTAGTACAACAAAAGTACATTTCAATCTGTCCCTTGACTTGAGAGCAGCCTTTGCACCTCAACAGCCCCAGTTTACTCAAAACCTAGTCAAAGGAGAATCATCCAAATATCATAAAAGCAGGAAAATATCTGCCATGTGAGGAAAGAATCGTTGAGCATCATAATATTAGGAATGTTAACCACTCCATGGTTCGGAAAAGGAAAGAGAAATCAAGCGCCCATCTCGCTCTTATATGTGCACAATAGCCAACCCCCATCCCTAATAAAGGAATAGGTACACGTTTCTTTCTTAGTTAACCAATATATCGCATGAGCACTCCCCACACTCTTACTAAGGCATCGAAGTCTCATCCAGGTAGTAGCCTTGTTTATTGTTTTCTTGCAAGTGACATATTTGGAACTGAAGGTACTGAGAAAGAGACCATCTCTCATTTGTTGGGCCAGACGTTTTCAGCACCATCAATTGGCGTCGCCTATGGGAAAGATTATAATATTTTTTTTTATCTTTTTGTGTTAAAAGGCTAATGATGACCTAGAGCGAGTTCAAAAGCAAAGGACATCTTTCAACTTTTGGAGAAAATATGCAGCTGGAGCAGCCAACTAGTTCTGTGCCCCCGAAGCATCTTCCGGAGCAGGATGGTGTTTTGGCTCGTCGTATCCAAAAACGTTGGAGTACCACACGGCACTATTAGCTTGAAGTGTATGAGCCGTGTAGCTGCAGGGTGTATTTACCGTGCAACGATTGGGAGGAGTACCGCCTCTATCGCCTTACCGTCCTCCCCAAGAGGAAGGAGGAGACACTAAGGTGAACGAGGTGTCCATCTCAACGAAAGAGGCATAGCAAAGGGTCGCATAACGGATCCAATATCGACCCTGCAACATGGCACGAGTTGTACCTGCACCAAGACGATTGGATCCGATAGATGCAGAAGCAACTTGACCAGGTGAAGAACGAAGTACAGGGCAAACACCACCCAGTCGGGAGCAACCTAATGTGGCGCACCGTCCCGCCTTCCACTCAAGAGATATTGCAATACCGTCCACCCCCCGGGGTCAAAAATTTTGATGGAGCTAGAAACATTGTGGACCACTTGGAGATTTTCAAAGGCCACATGTTGTACTAGAATACCTTAGACCATCTCTCATTTGTTGGGCCAGACGTTTTCAGCACCATCAATTGGCGCCGCCTATGGGAAAGATTATAATATTTTTTTTTATCTTTTTGTGTCAAAAGGCTAATGATGACCAGAGCGAGTTCAAAAGCAAAGGACATCTTTCAACTTTTGGAGAAAATATGCAGCTGGAGCAGCCAACTAGTTCTGTGCCCCCGAAGCATCTTCCGGAGCAGGATGGTGTTTTGGCTCGTCGTATCCAAAAACGTTGGAGTACCACACGGCACTATTAGCTTGAAGTGTATGAGCCGTGTAGCTGCAGGGTGTATTTACCGTGCAACGATTGGGAGGAGTACCGCCTCTATCGCCTTACCGTCCTCCCCAAGAGGAAGGAGGAGACACTAAGGTGAACGAGGTGTCCATCTCAACGAAAGAGGCATAGCAAAGGGTCGCATAACGGATCCAATATCGACCCTGCAACATGGCACGAGTTGTACCTGCACCAAGACGATTGGATCCGATAGATGCAGAAGCAACTTGACCAGGTGAAGAACGAAGTACAGGGCAAACACCACCCAGTCGGGAGCAACCTAATGTGGCGCACCGTCCCGCCTTCCACTCAAGAGATATTGCAATACCGTCCACCCCCCGGGGTCAAAAATTTTGATGGAGCTAGAAACATTGTGGACCACTTGGAGATTTTCAAAGGCCACATGTTGTACTAGAGTACCTTAGACCAAATCATGTGCTGAACCTTCCCTTTAACCTGAGGGAACCCGCACACAAGAGGCTCGCCAACCTTGCTTTCGGGAGTATAGACAATTTCGACGAGGTCAGCACAACATTAATCAAGCACTTCTTGGCCAGCTGGCACGTGAAGAAGCCGATAACTCACCTCCTTAGTATCAAGCAACACCCTTGGGAGAGCCTGTGTAGCTACCTCGCCCGCTTTAACAAGGACGCATTTTACGTGGAGGATAAGGACGACTATATACCCATCATGGCGGTCATGAACTGTGTCCAACCTGCGAATTTCCTTCGCTCGCTAGCCAGAATCCGCCTGCCAGTCATACTAACCTAATGGTAGAAGGCCAAAAGTTCATGAACGTTGATGATGTATCACCAGGCCTCGGGAGATAGCTCATTGGCCTCAAGAGGATAGGACGGAGAAGAGGAGGCGAGAGACTAGTTACACGCTCCAGCCCGATGTTTGAGATGGAAGACAACGACAACGTAGAGACTGATCCCCGCGTCCCCTAGCCAGGCCGAAACTGCCAATTAGAGAATTCATCTCATTCACGCCGCTCAACATGCTCGTCCTAGAGATCCTCATGCAAATCATTTAACTTAAAGTTTTCTATTTGTCAATTTGTAAAAGCTTTCTATTTAATCTTTTAACTATTTTTTTTTTATTTCACAATAACTGTTTTTATTCTAATTTATTCCTTTCGACTTTCAATTTTTTTGGTTAATTTCTTTAATTTCTGTTTTAATTTCAACCTTTTCAAAGTGTAAATTTTTTTATTCCTTTAGTAATATATCTTTTATTTTTTATTTTTAAGTTTTTTGTTAATTGAATTTATTTTTATTATAATTTTTTTATTTTATTCAATTTTTTATCTCTTTCTACCGATTTCTCTTATTTTAATTTTTCAAACTGACTTAGATGTAATTAGACCTCGTGGCACATTCGGTCAACTTCCCAGACAAAAACTATTTTAGGACCTTTTTGATACTCATAGCAAAACCCACAACTGTCTAGTATAGAAGAGAAAACTAAGGACCATTTTTATAGAGTCCAAAAATATAAGAAGTAAATAGATTTTTAGCCCTGCTTAAAAGGCAAAATTGATATAAGATTAATCAAGATTCTTGAGACATAGTCGTTTGTAAAAGTATTTTAGAATATAAATGTATTCAACAAAATTTATAAAATGAACATAAAATCTCAGAAATTCATACACAAACAACAATACATTTTACACAATTTCTAACAACTTTTCACACAAACTCCAATAATTTTTTTTTTAAAAAAATTATAACAAATCTTCTCTCTCTTTTTTTTTTTCACCTAACTCTAATATTTTTTATTAAATAATTATATTAAATCATCTCTCTCTACACCTTTTTAAAAACTCCAATAAAAATTAAATATCTTTAAACTTTTCATAAATCTTTAGACAAAAACTTTTAAAAACTTCCATCTACAAAATATTCCTAATTCTATCAAAATTCTAAAAATCTTATAATTTTTTTTAAAAAAACGAACATCTTGGAAAAGACATTAACTTCTTAAGGGAGAATATGCTAAGTGAATAATCTATTGGTGTATTTTTTTTCCTCTCTCCCTTTTATTTGGTTGGAACTGCATTGATCCATAAACTATAGAACTTTACAATTTCCATGTTCTTTCTTGATTCCTCCCTTTTTGATATAGAGATAAGATACTCATACAAGTTCTTTGTCTCAATATATTAGATGGCTGGATTAACAAAGTTCTTCATTAATTAATTTAATTATTTACATTAACGTTACAAACGAAGGAAAGAAGTAACCAATGTCTGACCAAGAAAAGAAAAGAAAAAGAAATTGGAGAGAGAGAGAGAGAGAGAGAGAGAGGGGGTGCGTGGCGAAGGCAGGGGATATACTGTTAGGGAGAGGAATCTATGGAAGGAGGTCTTCCTCCTCCCGCCTCCTCCCGCTCCTCCTCCCCCTCCCCCTCCTAATCTCCTCTCTCCTTCCTTCTTTCATCCTTTCGCTCTCTGTCTTTCCTTTTCTCTGCTTTCTATCTCCAAAACAGGGAGGTACGAAAAAGAAACTGACAAGGAGAAAGAATTAAGCTCCTAGCAAGTAGCAAAGCAAATAGTACTACTGAGTAGCCATGCGGAGAAAAGCGGAGCCTTGCCTCGATCTTCTCCTCTATTACCTCCGCCACAACCATCGCTCTTCCTTTCAGTCCTTCCGCTTTCGCAGTCTCTCCCATTTTTCAACGTTTCAACCCTCCCACCAGGAAAACTGCGAGGCCGATCGTAGTCAACATTACAGTCCCAAACAGGGTAAGAGCAGTAGCTCCAAATTGGGTTCCTTTGTTCATCTACACGGTCCTTATTTTCCAGCTGCTAGTTCATCGAAACGGTACGTTTCCTTGGGGTTGGTTTCCTTGGATGGCCTTCTCCGTCGCAATTTCCATCGTTACACCTACCATCGCAGTAAGTTCTCTCTCTCTCTTCTTTTTTGTTTCTTTCTTTTCAACTGTCGTTGTGTGCTGTTTTCCTTGGAATGACAGATTTCTGATGTAATTTTGGAAATGGTATTTTTCCTTGTTTGTATTAGATTTTTTTACGAGGGCTAAGCAAGTGAAGAAGATTGAAATCAGTGATCAACACAGGTAGAAGAATTCCCCCTTTACCTCATCTGTATCTAAGGGTGGAAATCTTGGATGTTTCTAGTATGATAAAGCTGATGTTGTTGTATGGAGAATATATGTGAGGAGTAAATGATAGTTTGTTACTTGCCATAACGTCAATATGAGTAGTCTTGAGATAATTTAGATCGCTCTTCCTTTCAGCAGTCTCTCCCATTTTTCAACGTTTCAATCCCACCAGGAAAACTGCGAGGCCGATCGTAGTCAACATTACAGTTTAGTGGGCTTTGTTCATCTACACGGTCCTTATTTTCCAGCCTAGTTCATCGAAACTAAGGACCATAGAGTTCAAGGACAGATTTCTGATGTAATTTTGGAAATGGTATTTTTCCTTGTTTGTATTAGAACGAGGGCTAAGCAAGTGAAGAAGATTGAAATCAGTGATCAACACAGGTAGAAGAAGTATGTAAGGGTGGAAATCTTGGATGTTTCTAATATGATAAAGCTGATGTTGTTGTATGGAGAATATATGTGAGGAGTAAATGATAGTTTGTTACTTGCCATAACGTTAATATGAGTAGTCTTGAGATAATTTAGATAGGGATGAGAGATGTACAGTTTGTGCGTTTCGTTCCTGTTACTAAGGACCACAGAGTTAGGAACTGATACGAAAACATGGAGATGACTGATAGACGAAGCTTAGTGATGAGAAACTAGAAATTCTGCTGGTACATGCACTTGGCCCAGCTTAGTGCTTTAAGAAACATTCTCTTGATATCCTATGGGTAGAACATGATCAGTAGTGGGATTTTCTGCTAAACTAAAAATCCTTAAACTTTGACTGCACAAGACGGTCTTGGATTTATATCTCAAATAAGAGTACAAAGAATTCAGTGAGACTCAAACTTGGCAAGAATCCATGAAAACTGGACATAGGGGAATATTAAGTTTCTGTACTGAGTGCAAGTTGGCTACGACAGAACCACCCCTTTCCATGACCCTTTTTCTCTTCTGTGACTTAAGTTCAATTCTTCCACGGAGAGTTCTCATGCTTTACTCTGGTTTTAATCACTGGCCTTCTTCCCCTTTTCAATCAATTTAGTAATAAAAATTTCTTCTTTCCAATTTTATCATGTAATATTCTCCTTCCCCTCCATCCCTCTTTCTCCTCTAATGTACCTTCTTCTCCCTTCTCTCTCTTCACTATCCTCTCTCAACTGACCACACATGTGGAGCTTGAGAGCCTAACAGAGAAGAGGTAGATGTCAAGACGGGTGAGAGGAGAGAAAATGGATAGTACTGGGGACCACAGAAAATTTGGGATGTCTTAGAGAGAAAAAATCTTCATTTAGCATATTGACAGTGAAAGGGGCAGAGCCTTTGATTAAGGTTGGACTAAAGTAGCATGGAATTGTGTAGTGAAATTGGTCTTAACAAAAAAAGGTTAAAGGAACGGGTGGTTCAGACATGATTCCCCTTATTTGTAATAAATCACTCTCCTATTGCTTGACACGTTATGCAGTGTGTTTGAATTTTGAATAAACATCAATATTTGGTGCTGAACATGTTTTCTGAAAGGTCTGAGGGGTGAGAAAGACAAAGCGAGAATAGTAAGAGGTCCATAAGCAAATTGTCTTCTTCTCACGACAAAGAAGAAGCAGCACATTGTCCTCCTATCTATAACCGAGAGATCTTGCTCTTACCTCTCCTTCTTTCCGGCACCTTTATTTAATCCATCCTTTATATCTCCATAGGGAATTCCTGCCTGTTAGTCATCCATTCGTGATTGCTACCATCTTTGGGTGGTGTTTGGGTACCAAAATTTTGGTTTAATAAAATAATATCTCTCTCCTCATCAAATCATCTTTTTCATTACAATAAACATAAAAATTTCATTTAAATCATCTATCTCTTCACTCTTTCATCAATTCCCATAAACCAAAAATTTGGGCATTTTGCAAATACCACCCTAGTCTCTCAACAAATTAATGCTCCCTATAAACCTAATTAGTGCCGCTCTATGTATCTTTGCTGCTGATAAAAAGAATTAAAAGAGCTCAGAATTCTGGATTATAGAACACTTGGAAATAATCGAGTCATTGCAACTTGGGATTTTGTGAAAAATGGTAACCACATCTCTTAAATCGTAAATACTTTAGATGATTGGATGTTTCTCTCTTGCAGCCAGTATAAAGTTTGATGATCCTTATAGAAAAGGAGGGGATGTTGTTTTATACTGTATGGATTTCATGTCCATGAGACTCTCTTCTTGTCAATTTGTAACACCCCTGTCCCCCAATAGGGTTTGGAAAGTCATGTCATTATATACATAATCATAAACAAAGTTAAAAGAAGAATTCATCTTGCTAAAATACTTATTCTATGGTAGTTTAGGCAAGAATCTTTTCTATTTTCTATGGCCCGTAGACCCATCTCCCTCCAAATCTGGACATTTAAAACAAAAAACAAAAATAAGTCGAATACTCAGGAAGCAACACATCAAGCAGTAAAAACATAATTGAGATAAATCTTTTTTTGAAAACATCTTTAGAACATTTTTAAACTCGCATCTCCGTCTTTAAACATACTTACATCTTCTGAAGATCGGAGAAAATATGCAACGGGATTTTCTGTGGGGTAGTGATGATAATGCCTATAAATTTCATCTTCTGAAGTGGGAGAAGGTATGTTCCCCAATTGATATTGGAGGTTTGGGTTTGAGGAGGTTATTGCTTTTTAATAAAGTTTTGTTGGGCACATGGTTATGGCGTTTTGCTAATGATAGGGATAGTTTTTGGAGGCGGATTATTGCGGAGAAATTTGGTGTCACGGAATGTGGTTGGAGAACAAGGATCGTTCGTGGCTCTTACAAAGTGAGTTTGTGGAAACATATTAGTAAGGGTTGAAACTCTTTTAATGAGCATGTTCGTTATGGTGTGAGTTCTGGTCAGAGTTTTAGATTTTTGCTTGATTGTTGGTGTGGTGATAGACCCCTCTGTTATTCTTTCTCCACAATTTTCTCATTATCTCAGTTTCCTCAAGCTCGGGTGGTTGATTGTGTGGAGATTGGGGCTACCAGTTTGGTGTGGAATGTTCTGTTTACCAGATGTGCAAATGATTGGGAATTGAGGAGTTTACGTCTTTTTTCTCCACTCTTTATGCTAATGTGGTTAGAAGAGGGGTTTTTGATAAGATGCTTTGGTTAGGGTCTAAAGATGGTAGCTTCTCAGTCAAGTCTTTCTATGACTCGCTTTCTGGTGTTCGTTCTAATTTTCGTGGCGTGGGGTGTAGAGGTCTAAAGTCCCTCTGAGAGTTGCGTTTTTTGTGTGGGAGATGGTGCATGGTCGAATTTTGACTATTGATAACTTAAGAAGAAGGAGAATTTGTGTGATTGATTGATGCTATTTGTGCAAAGGAGCTGGGGAATCTATTGATCATTTGCTTTTACATTGTTGGTGAGGGGATTGTGGGATTTTGTTTTTTGTATTATTAATCTATTCAGTGGTGGTGTGTTGGAGCAAAGTTTGTGGATCCATTGGCTAAAGTGGTGTGGAGATGATTCCATTTGGTGGTGCTTGTGGAGGGAACGCAATTGTAGATGCTTGGAAGATTCTGCTATGTCTTCAAATAAGTTGAAGGTCTTTGGGCTAATGCTGTGACTTTTAGATTTTCAAGATATTTCGCTTGTATGCTTTGAGTGAGATTAGTACATTCTAATAAAATGACAAAACATACTTACATTTACATACACATTGAAAACAAAACATCAAAACTGTTATCTTTAACTTTTAGTGGCCAACACACAATTATGCTCTTTTTGTGAGGGGCGATCATAAGGATCCCAACTCCATTCTTGCGGCCATATGAGTGGAGTCGCGTCTAAGATATGGACATTACTCGATAAATAGTGGTGCACTATAGTGAGCCAATCCTTGTGGACCATTCAGGACTATATTAAGCACACACATTAAAATGTTTGCAAACATCAATCTCGTAAAATATCATATAGAGTTCGTACAAAGGGGCTTAGAAGAAAAGGTCATTATATATTGAATAATTGTTGACAACACTTATAGGAAGTCAAATTGGTGCTATATTTTTGCAAACTCACATTAAATTCAAAAGTTAAGGGATTAGAGGGCCTTATCTAGCTGAATTTTCGATGTAACTGAAGAGAAAGGCATGAAAGTATGCCGAGTGTGTTATGGAGTGAAATGTTAATAGCTTTTGTGCAAGGAAATCTCCCTTGCACTAGATCTACATAGATATTCAAAATATTAGAAGAGAAATGTTCTTGAAAGTTATGGTTGAAAACCTTGTAGAGAAATTGATTAGAACTTACCCTAATTTTCGTAAGAAAACCGAAAGTTGAAACCTTGACATATGGTCTTCAAGGTCCATTGAGAAACTGATTTCTTGGAGGAAAAGAGATGATTTTGGGTCTTGAGAGGCAAGTGGTAGTGCTGGAGAGGTGGATGTATCTTCCTTTCTTCAAACTCAAAGGAAAGTGTGGTTTGTAGAAGGAAGGCTAGAGTTTTCGGAATCTCAAGGGTGGTAGCAAAAAAGGGCTTAAACTCGTGCTAGGGTTAGGTTTTTCTTGATTTTTAATGGCTGACTTGTTATACTAAGGTTTGGCCTTTTTATTTTAGGATTTTGAGGTCTTTAAAAGGTCTTATGAGACCCTCAATGAAAGCCATCAAGGGGGTATGAAAATTAAGAATTAGGGTTAGAAAGTAAATAAGGAAATGATTTTACTGTTTTTGGAAGAATAAAAATACTCTATTGCTCTCTCTTAAATATGGAAATCTGAATAAAATTAGAATTTCTTAAGTGGAGTTTAAACCCACAAGGATTAGGCCTCTATCCCATAACGTTTAAACTCAGAACAAATTTATTTAACACACTTTAAGTGCCAAAAATAGGAATTACGAAAATTAAAATTTAAGAATAACACACAACAATAAAAATACATAAATACCCTTTTTATTTGGGTGGGGTGTTACACAATTGGCAACCTATCTAGTGAAGTTAAGTTGCCAAGAAAATTTGTGCTTTGAGATAATCTTGTGAAAGAAGAAGGTAATTTGTAGAAATGGTATAAAGACGTTTCAGTTGTAGAAAGACCTCAACTCTTTACACATGTAATTAAAGAAAAACAGGTGCTGGACCTTTGATGTTTGAAATTTAGAAATTTACCTTTTGACAGGCAAATACTAGTGAGTGGTTCAATTAAGTACGTTTGTCAATTGACATTTGTTTTCATTTGATTCTTGCTGGTGTGCGTATTTCAATCCACATTTAGTCGCCATCATTTACAACCTAATCCTTTATTTTCTTCTCTCTCATTTGTCTAGTCAACGAGCAGTCACAACCGCATTGTGGTGCAACTTTCTTGTATTTTCTCTGAAATTTGGGGTTGGTTAGTGACCTCTAGCCATGTTATGTTGGCAGAAGTTGTTCACTCACTTGCAGATTTTGCAAATCAGGTGCTCTTTGAGTTTTTCTTCATGATTGTGTTTTGTAGACTATTCTTGCTTTTGACTTGTTGCATTGAATTTAACTCGGTTTATTGATTGTTGAATGCAGATAAACTAATTAGTGTTCACTTTGTAGGCTCTTCTTGCTTATGGTCTGAGTAGTTCGAGACGTGCACCGGATGCTTTACACCCGTAAGTATACATGAGCGTCCTATTCCCCCCATTAACAAAATCTGCAGTCTCCATCGTTGTCAACATCAATAGACATGCCAGCTTGTCTCTAAGTTCAGATTTATATTCGCGTAAAGGATTTGACATGAGTAGAACTAGCTAGGGTCATTGTCCAAAGTGCTGCAATTTTGAACCAAGAGCTTATAGTTTCTTTTTTCTTTTAGATCTCCACGCAGAGCTAGTAATTTCTTTGTTATTTTTTCACGTGCATCAACTTGAATACTTGAGTCCAGTTGACTGAACAACTTGGGCTACATTTTCTGTTTGAAATTAGAGAAATGGAATGCGACTTTGATTTTCCTCTTCCATGGTTTTTCTTTTTCTGTGTTTTTAAGCCACAATAAACATTATTGTTCAGTGTGGCCAGTGACTACCTTTTATTCTCATTTCAAAAGTTACTCTTGCCTGTGCACAGATCACATTTCCTCGGTCATATATTGCACTAGTCCTAAATCTCAATCATTTTTCCTATTTATATATGCTGAAATCATATTTTAATTATGGCACAGTTATGGCTATTCCAAGGAAAGATTTGTCTGGTCTTTGATATCTGCTGTCGGTATCTTCTGTCTTGGGTCAGGAGGTACAATTGTTCATGGGATTCAAAACTTGTGGACAGTGCAGGTACTTGTCCTTGTGAATCTTATTTTCGAAACTTTTCTTATCCAAGATCCTAAGTTCTGGTATAACTTCCTGTTTCTTAGTTGTGAATCTTATTAATAAATCAGTTTGTCTTCTTCAGCCCCCTGAAAATATTCTGTATGCAGCTCTAGTGATTGGTGGTTCATTTCTCATTGAAGGTATAACTCATTGCATTCCGACTTTGTGTATTTGACCTTTTAGCTATCAACTTGGCCTCTAAAAATAATAAATCTTTCTTTAGGTGCTTCTCTGCTTGTTGCCATACAAGCTGTCAAGAAAGGTGCAGCTGCTGAGGGAATGACAGTGAGAGACTATGTCTGGCGTGGTCACGATCCTACGTCTGTTGCAGTCATGACAGAGGTTATCTATTCCACCGTTCTCCCTTCACTTCCTGTTACTAGTTAATATTTTTGGTTTCCATTTATGGATTGAGTATAAATAACAATGGACTTTAATTTGTTTGAGCTTTCTGTGGTTGATCTGAAACGACTATTCTGAGATCCATACATGCTTAGACAACTGCTTTTTGGAATGTTTCTTGTACTTCTTTTCCCAGATTTTCTTGATTTGTGAAATTTTAGATTATAATGCCTTTTGCAAAATTAACTTTGAGGTTTTCCTTTGCTGATAATTTTCAGATTCTAATTTATTTTGCTAAACCTTTTTTGAGGCTCTGCTTTGTTAATAAAACTCCATCAACTAGTTGCTTTTATCGGAAAAAGAAGCAGAATACCAATGGGGATCATTTATCTTTATTTGTTGAAATTTGGTGAGCTAGCCAACCTGGGCACCAAGGCTTTGAAGCACTTTCTTATACCATACCCCTTTGCTTTCTCTCTCTCCTAATTTTATGTCCTTTTGATATTGTTATGCTGACTATGCTGATATGCATATTATTTCGCTTGGTGGAACTATGATCTAAAAGTTGTATATAAGTTCCAATGATAATGCTGCCCGGCCAATATTCTCATGTAGATTTTTTTTTTTTTTAACGTTACTCAACTATATGTTGCCTCTCAATGATCTCAAATATTCAGGATGGTGCTGCTGTTGCTGGTCTTCTTATTGCTGGAGCATCTTTAGTTGCTGTGAACTACACAGGAAATGCAATTTATGACCCCATAGGTTCATAATAGTTGGCAACCTTCTTGGAATGGTATGTGATGATCAATGTGTACCTTTAATTTCTATACGGATACTATTTAATTGTCCTCATTCCCCTTGATAAGTCCTTGCCTACAGCTTGAATTGGCTTTGAGCACACGTACCCTTTTTTGTTGAAGGTTGCTCAAGGTTTTCTTGGGGGCATGACATGAGATATTTGAGCATAGTGCTAGCACTCAATGTTGGCTTGAGGCATGTTATTCAGACCTTACCCTAAAAAGGTTGGGGATTGGGATTTGAACAAACAACAATCTTTTTGGCTAACTTGGCCTTCAAAATTTTTAAGGACCAATAGTGGAATCTCTGGAAATATTTTCATACCTTTTCCCAAATCTAGGCTAGAGTAAACCTTGTGGATTACTCTGGGGGGAGCCCTTAGGTTTTTTTGGACATCGATTCTATGTAGTACTCTGGGTAGTGGAAAAATAATATGTTCTTTCTTTCAGTAGAGTTAAAACTAGTGTTTCCTTTCTGTAGGAGAAAGTAAGCTTTTTGTTTTTTTTTGCAAGTTTAATATTAGAACAACAACAGAAGTATTGCCATAGCCTAGGTCCAACCTTCCATCTCGACGCGATAGTGGTCAGAAACTTTTTAGTTTTTCTTTTGCTATGCTGCTTTTAGGAAGTTCTTTGACGGTTGGGAGAGCTCATGTCTCAACTTCAAGTCATTACTGGTTTATAGTCTGGTATAGGACAAGCACTGAAGAGAGAGTCAATTTGAAGGGTCTTCAGAATGCTGCCATACATGTCATCAATATAAGCGATGTAACTCATACAATCATAAAGCACAGAAGAGTGAATGTTAAGGTTTGAAGGCAACAGAAGATATGGGTGTGGCTGTCGGGTTTATGTTACATCTGGAGTGAAAATATTGGAAAAAATTCCTGTTGATCCACATAAATTTTATAGTTTATAGAGTCAAACAGGGCGAAGAAATGGATGTTCTTTCCTCTTTTATACTCCTCTAACCCCGGTTCGCCAAAATTACATTATAGTCATGGAATTCTTTATGAGCCAGAATATGCACTGAAAGCATATAAGAGAATGGCCAAAGTACATTATAGTCATAACTCATATCCTACAAGGGGTTCAAACTTTGTTTAAGTTTGGCACTTGGAAGCTCAACTGTGAATGTTAAATACTGAGTAATATTACACTTCTCTTCCATTGCCTCTTTGATTGATTAGTCCTAAACAAAAAACTGCTTGTTTCAATTGGAGCTCATGATTCAAAGGGGTGACATATTATGTCTCAGATGATGACTTGCTACGTGACCAAGGTTGAAGGAATCCTACCTGAACAAAATGTTGTATCGAAGATGACAATGTATAAAATGCTTCAAATGGAATTTTGACTGCTTGTTGTTTCTCAATTCTCAGATATGGAGTAGATTGTTGGATATATTTGTAGCAGCATGTATAGGTTCTAGTCATAATGCTAACCTTTTTTTAATAATGTGGGAATTTGTGTTCCAGGTTGGGCTTAGTGTATAAGTCCATAACTGCCAAGTTGGCACTAGTGTGTAACTAGCTCCTAGTGCTAGATATTATGTAGTATAACATCATACTCACTTCTCTGCCATTGCCTCTTTATACCTAGATAGATATGGCTTATTGCAACTCAAGCTTGGCAACTTAATAATTTGTTTCCCCTTTTCCTCTGCTTTAAGGTTCCTCAACGAGAGGAACTATGTGAGTGATTTTGATTTTCTTCACAGTTTACCCCAGGCGCCTTTTCTTCTTTCCTCGACTTGTTTCATGCACAAATGGCACATGTATGTTAAAAAGAGATGAATTTTGCATAGAGGAGAGTTGGTAGAAAACAAAATAGAATTCTCATTGGAGTTCAAGGTTACTATAATTGAACTGAGTTTACCTTGCAGGTGGCTATCTTTCTCATCCAGAGGAATCGGCATGCTCTAATTGGTAGAGCGATGGACGACCATGATGTGGAAAAGGTTTTGCATTTCCTGAAAAATGACCCGGTATAACTGTGCAAATAATTTTACTCTATTCACTTGGCTTCTGTTTTCATTCACTGGTCTGAAATATGACGATTTACTTGTAGGTGGTAGATGCTGTATATGATTGCAAAAGTGAGGTTATTGGTCCTGGATTCTTTAGATTTAAGGCTGAGATAGGTAACTTTCCTTTCCTAGCCTACTCTTTTCTTGAATCTTTAAGTAATGCCAATATGGATCCATGTTTTGCTATGATCATCATATTTCCAATGTCCATAGTGATGAAATATCTGCCATATTACAAGGTCAATATCCATTGATATGATCAGTTACACATTGGCGTTGTAATCAATTGATACCGGGGTTAACCGGGGAAAGGGCAGGACACCTCGGGGTCTCTCTTTCCACGATTAACTCCGGTGTCAAATGGGATTAGAGTTTTTGGTTGTTATGGTGGGTCGCCATCGTCGTTGGCCAAATATTAAATTTCCTCTAGTTTGTGAAAGAGATAATTGAGTGTTTTTATGAATTGAGCCTAAGGCATCTTTTTAAAACTCTTATCCTTTGATGGATTCCAATAGGTGGCGAGTTCTGCTTTGCATCCCGTGTTAGATTACATTGAGTGGTGATTTTCTGTATTCCATTGTGTTTCTTCTTGGGTATGGTGAGCTTATCTATTTGAGTGCGTGAGTTGGAATTTGATATCTCGATGTTCTCGACTATTTTCACAAATTCCGCGCGTTCCCAATACTATCCTGAGGTTTTTATTATTCCCAGGTTTCCAATATTCTTGAGGATCCTATAGTTGTCCTGACTATCCCCGAGCGCTCCTAGGTGTCTCACGCTTTCCCTGGTTAACTCCGGTATCATCAATTTGTAATGGTCATTGGTGATATGAATTGTTTTCATTCTATAATTTAATCAGTGAGCACTTTCTCTAGCATCTTCTGAAGTTCCACTGGGGATTGCTTATTTTTAATAGGTTTATTTAACAGCCAAATTATTTTTTTTCCGCACACTATCAGCATGTTTTGGATTTTTAAGGTGTTCTTCTGATCTTAGCATTGAAATTTCAAGGAATCAAAATCATGAGAGTGGATTTCGGCTGGAGAATTTTCAAAGCGTAGCCTCCTGTCAATTTTTAGATTTGCCTGTAGCAGTACCTTGAACTCTATGGAAAGGATTATTCCTTTCCTGCATTTATTTATGTAGCAAAAGTATAGAAAAGAGAAGGAAAAAACGTCTGTGGCCTAAGGGTGTTATGCCTCCTGTCAATTTTTAAATTCACCTGTAGCAGAACCTTGGCCCAAGGGTGTTATGCCCCCGGCAGGTTTTTATTTACTTATTTTGTTTCTGTTGTGGGGGAGGGGGTGCAGCTGGGACTTACACTTATGTGCCTGACCTACTCTTTTCCTTCCTATAATTGCTTAGCCAAAAAAGAGGTTATTGTTTTTGATAAAAATAAGTTTTTTCGATAAGAAATAGATGTATGTATAAATCTGTAACATAATTTTTGCTGAACATTAAACGTCTCACCGCATGAATTGCAATTGATCTTTCTGTTGTATTAGAAATATTGTCATAGCAATGTGGCTTATGGTGGTTCCCTGTATGTGACAGACTTCAACGGAGAGATGGTGGTGCAAAATTATCTAAGTAGGACTGGACGCGAAGAATGGGCCAGACAGGTAAATCATCTTAATCTGGAATTTCTTTACCATTGTACAGTTAACCGTTTACAATCTTTAGTTTCTTTCGATGGATTTGTAGGCAGATAGAAACTACCTTACAATTAATCGTCATATAGTTCCTAGACTAGCTTCTTTACATTTACCTTTTTTAAATGTGTGCAAGAGGTTCTTGCCAAATGATGGTTCAAACTAAGCTTTTCAGGTGCATTTATTTGGACAGACCACCAAATCAATAGCTTTGTTCTGTGTGTGAGTCATACCATGGATTACTGATTTGTCTGTGAATTCATTAGACCAAGAAAGAGGCTCTTTAGATTCACATTCGGTGTAGGTGTTTGGATGAATAAATTCGTGCATTGTTTATGCAATTTGACATGTATGTTTGGGTTTATGAGCAAGGACATTTGGCATGAAATGCCTGATAGATCCTCAAAACCATCATTGAAACAACTAATTCACATGCAAGGAGAGATGGACGTTTGCAATAGTCTCTCATTAGACCAACTTTTCTCAAGTGCCTCTCATTGGATAATTACTCTTCAAAAATGTTTAAAGTCTGTACCGGAATACAATGAAATAGCGTAAGAAAGAATGCTGCCTCTTATGGATGTCCTCTTAACAAACAGGAGTCTAATCGTTGAAGTCAGAATTGGAAGTTTGATTTAATCATAACCAGTGACTTAAGTATCGTTGAATATTTTTCGGATTGATCTTGCATTCCAGTTAAAACCATCGATTCTGTTTGTGCATGTGTTGCCGTGCATATCTAACTGGACTTGATGGACACAGTTTCATGAAGCTGCGAAGAATGATGATTCTGCACTGCTCAAGACCATGTCCAATTATGGTATGATGCATTGTTATGAGCAATGTACTTCTAGAGTTTTAGATGAGACATGACTAGAACTTGGTCCCCATTGCAGGTGAGGAAGTAGTGACAGCTCTAGGAAGTGAAGTTGATAGGCTAGAGAACGAGATCCAGGAACTTGTTCCCGGTATTCGACACGTGGATATTGAAGCCCACAATCCAACAGGCCCATCTCCGTGAATCACATAGTTTTATACCTTGGCTGTATTCTTCTGTGAGGTACTTGCATGAAACGAGGGACAGTATCAATTTAATTGAAGCCCAGCTTTGCCAATAGCAAATTGGCAAGTTTTCCAAGCTTGTGACCTTGCAACAGTTAAAAAAATGTCCTAAAAGAATACATGAACTTCTCTCTACCTGGAAAACAGAAAAACCATAGAAAACAAAGCTCTCTATGTGAGCATGGATTATTTTGCACAGTAATGTTAGTCCACTTTTCTTTTCTTGTCATTTTCTAGTGTTTTGGTGGAAACCTTTTGGCAATATTTTCAATTACTGTAAGAGAAAGGAGTATTGTCCTTCCACAAATAAGAAGTATTGAGAAGAGCTGAACGATATACATGTTGGTATGTGTAGACGATGCTGGGAAGGGGGGGAGCGGAGGAACCGTCGGCAACGGGGGTGAGGGGGTGAAGGTGAAACTTTGAAGGTGGGGGGTGGGCTAGGGCTTGAGCGAGAAAGAAGGGGTTGGGGAAAAAAAATCAAGGGTGAGGGGGGAGAGGGAGCCGACATCATCTCACACTCCCTATTAATTTTTTTTTTAAAAAAAAACAAATGAAATTATTGAGGGACCTAGTTTTGTGCGGTTTGGTGCCTTGGGCCCCTAAAACTAAGGGTTTAACTGAGGCCCTGGGTTTTGGGAAGTTCTAGACTGACGGTCGAATCGGGCTGTCCCATAATTGGCCAGGTCCAGTAGGCTTCTGCGAGTTTAGGTCGGCCTTTCAGTTTTGGCCCAAAAACTGTTCATCCTTAATTGATGCTGAGTCAAAAGTTATTCCCAAGTCTACTTTCAGTCATTATTCTTTTAATTGTAATGGGCTTGGTTCAAACTTCATTTCTAGTAGCTTGCAATTGCTAGCTTTGTCAAGTGTACACAGGCCATTTGTTTCCTCACAACAGGCTCAAGCCTACCAACAAACTAACTAACCATGTCCGATCTTAGAGATTCACTAGGTATTCATTGCATATCTTCCTAGTCATAAATATGTTAATGTACTTTGTCAAATACTTATATACCTTTGGTTTCAAAATGTTTTGTGATGAAATAGTTATGGATTTCTCTTCCCATTTAAATGAGAATAGTTACCAAGAAGTAAATGATCCAACGGTGGCTGTCCAAAGTCATGGAACGATCTATTCTGCAGATGCTCTACGGAGAAATCAAAATCGAGAGACTTTCCTATTGCTGGAGCAACATTGGTGAGGGATCATGTGTAAAAGCCATTGACTATTCCAATAGCAACCCAATTTCATCCGGGGATTCTTTTTGTAAAAATTAGGGAAATTGGCATTTTAGTCTCTAGGTTTATACCAATTTTTCAATTTTGTCCTTCAATTTCAAACTTCAAATCTAAAGCCCTTATATTCCATACCTTTGACAATAAAGCCCTTCTGTCCATCTCCATGTTATCTACAAACTAAGTAGACTCCATAGACGACAACGTTTTGTGCCTTCAATTTCATAGGACCAAAATGACACTATTTGGTATGAATTTGCCCACCGTTTTGGGGAGACCTCGAAGCACTTCATTTTGGGGAGACCCTGAAACACCGTTTTGAGGAGACTTCGAACTACACTGTTTTGCTTTGGTTTCGAAGCACATCATTTAGCTTAAACTCTTAAGCACGTTGTTTTGCTTCATTTCGGGAGAACTAGGAATTTGACCCCCTTTCGTATGAACCCTAGAGAGCTCAACATAATTTGATTCGGTGTGAGATCATCTCGATAAGCTTCATTTCAGTTGATTTGGAGATTCCAAAAGGCCTGCGCAAATAACGTGTGAAGATATGTCTAAGAAAAGGTAAATGTTGACCCATATTCGTCGAATGTATAATCATGGATTTCACCACTGATATTGTTTGATAAAGCTTTAGATTAGACTGATTCATCATCAAATTGTTAGCTTTAGACCGATTCATTTAAATAGCTTGGAGGGGCATTTTGGTCATTTTGCATGATTTTTCTTCTGATTTAACGCCCAATTTAGACAGTGGGATAGAATTAATGATTTTCAAAAGTTATGGGTCTCAACTCGCCGAATTGATAATTAGGGATACCAATTTGATTTTTGCTTATACTTATAGGGCTAACTATGATTTTACCACTTAAAAGAATATATAGGTTAGAGCACAAAACACAAAGCTTTATCAATAATAAAAGCAACCAAGCAGATATATCTCTTTTTTAACCAAGTAAGAAATACACATGTCTAAAAGGAGTGAGATCAAGAGAGAGATAAATTAACGATGAAAATTTTGATCTCTTTAACCTCCCAATTAGTTACAAGTGTTTTTCCCAACACTTCAAAATATCAAGATTTAAGGTACTTAAGAACCCTCACAAAGAATAGAGAGTCAATGCTCAAAATAAATGACCCTACAATAGTTGGATATGCCAATCAAGTGCACTAGTGTTGGAAAGTATTTTTCTTTAAAAGCTCACACCAACCCAAGAAAGATGTTCTTCAACATGAGAGAGAAGGAACTTGAAGTTAAGAGGGAGATTTGAAGTCAAATGTGCAAGTCTTGTTCATCAAGCTTTCTTTGCTTCTTTTATAGACAAACAACTTTTTCTGTCATTGGGGCATATTAAATGCTTAGATTGTAGTTTAAAATTTAAAATGATCAGAGGTTTGAAAGTTGTCTCACTTATGGTAGTCAACACTTTGTCACATTATAATCAATTCCTTCAAAAGTAAATTCAAAAGTCCTCTTTTTTACTGAAGAGAAATATTTGACTTATCTTTTTATGTAGTCAACATTAATCTCGATCTTGACTTCTGCTGGTTTTAAGATTTGACTTTTACCTTTTGAGCTTTGACTTGCGTGGCATGTAGTTGACACATATGGGATCCGTCATTGACTTTCTGCTTTTGTAAAGTTTGACTATTGACTTTTCTGGGCTTGATCTTTTCAGCATGTAGTCGATACCTTTGAGTGGTTTAGTTGACTATTTCAAGAAAAAGTCACGCATATTTTAACCATTAGAGCTTTTGTCTTTTGGATGAATTTAAGCCTTAAAAGGATGCCTTCAATGTAAACACATAATATTTATAAATCGACAAAATAGTTCAAATCGAGCATGATTTATCAAGATCCAAAATGATAGAGGTTGAATCTATAAAAAGTAAACATTTGGGAGTAGATAATCTCTTTAGAAATATAGCAGCTTCTTTTTTTATCATCAAAATCAAATGAATTGAGGTTATCATAGAACTTTGGGACTAACACGATAAAAAAATTTGATAAGTCTTTTTGGGAACCAATGAACAGTAATAATAGGTTCAGCAAGCCTCCAACAGTCTCGGAAATAATCCTAAAATAAAGCCCCTATGAATCTTGGAATCTTGGTCGCTCCTTGAACTATTGATAGCTTCTTGAAGTTTCTTGAATTCTAGATCATTCATCCTTTGCTTGTGAAATCCATTTTAAAACTATGTCAATTTATTGTAATCATCAAAACACGGATTGTGAACTTCAAGAAATGATGCTGCAGCTAGCCTTGTTGCTTTCCTAGTTTCTGGCATGGCCAAGGTGGCCAAAAAACCAAATGGGAAAAAGTCAGCCTTTGTTACATGGCTGTGAAGGGAGGGGGTTAGGGCTTGCAAAGATGGAAGAGAAGAGATGTTGTTCTAAGATAGGAAGACTTGGGAGAGGAACTTATGTCCACGTGAGATAGAATGAGCTGGCTATAGCTCGGGCTAGTTAATTTTTTATTTGCTTTAGGTTAGCTATTGGACTAGGTTAGATGTTGGGCTTGTAATGGTCCAGGTAGCTAGATTCATTAGCTTGTTAGCATTCTATTAGATCTCTTTTATGTTGCGATGGAAGTTTGTTTTTGCTCATCTGAAGAAACACTCTCAGTGCGTAAATTCTGTAAGGAGGTTGGCAAAGCCTTGAATTTGGCCATTATCATCTAGTAATTTATATTGAATCAAGGAGTAGTTCTTTCAGTACACAATCATCTTCTATTATTTACAATTTGACTAGAAGTTTGATACAAGTGGTATCGGAGTAGTCACGGTGGACAACCATTACAAGGAGATTATGGAGCATGTCAACCTGATGCAGCAAGACCAAGAAAGGCAGAAGCAGACCCTGCATGAAATTGCACAACAAATCATAGTTCTTACCTTGAATCTGCAGACTCTAATCAAGGGTAAGGAGAAGGAGCAGGAGGCTGTATCTGGAGTCACTTTCGGCAGCACACTGCTAGGTGGAAGTGGAGGTGGAGGAACCCCAAATTTAGGAGGATTACAGCTGAGTTATTTTTTGAGTGGACTTAAGGATGAAATTAGGCTGCCAGTGAGGATGTTCAATCCTCCAAACTTGATTATTGCCTATGGTTTGGCAAAAATTCAAGAGGAACATCTCCTCTTGAACAAAAGGTCTAACAAAGGGCTGCTGCCCACACCTACTTAATATCACCCATCACCACATCATCCCAACATTTCACAATATAGCCCAAACACTTCAGCCAACAACACATACAATCAACAAGAACCCAGAAAAACATATCTAATCCAAAAACTCACACCCAACCAAATGAAAGAAAGAACGTAGAAAGGCCTATGTTACAATTGTGATGACAAGTGGACTTTTAAGCATGTATGTAAGAACCCAAAACTATTTCTGATGGAGGAGTGGGAACCAAGTGATCCGGGTGGTTTGGAGATGATAGAGGAGAGAGTTTGTGAGGATGTGGGTCCAAGGGAAGAAAACACAGAACTTGAAATTTCTTTGCATGCACTTACAAGGTCCATGAACCCAAAAACTATGAGGTTACTTGGGAAAATTGGAAATCAGCAAGTAGTGATCCTAATTGACTCTGGGAGTACACACAATTTCCTTGACCCTGCTATTATCAGAAGGGCTCAATTGAAAACAAAGAAAGGGGAGGATATTGTAAAACCTAGGATGAAGGCAACCCAAGAGGGGGTGAATTGAGTTTCAAAACTTTTTCGAAACTCATCCTTTAGAAAATGTTTGCTAGCTACAAGTCTCACAAAGAGAAATGATTGCAATAAAAGATTAAACACAAGAATATATATTGCAACTCAAATATGGAAATAAAACTTAAAACCAAAAACTAGTAACACAATGTAAGGAGATAAGGGAAGAGAAGCAAACACAAAATTTTTAGGTAGTTCGGTAAACTCGCCTACATCCACCCCTTAAGCTCCTTATCGAGCCTTGAGGTTTCTCCACTATGCTCCCTTCAACCAAGGGAAAGGTTTCCTTACACTTGAGCTTGAGAAACACCTCTTCAAGCTTCAAGAACGAGTTTGAGAACAACCTCTCCAAACTCCTCTTTTGATGAACAACCCTCACCAAAAGGAAACAAGAGAATCACTCTCTTAGAAATGTATAGAAGTGAACGAAAATGCCCACTAAAACTCCCTTGATGGAGAATATGTTACAATGAAAAATTTCTATCTATTAGGCTTCACACAATAACAAGGGTGTGAAAGTGATGATTATGTGTGAATGATGTTTGAACAAGGATTCCAAGGTTTTTTTTTTTTTTTTTTTTTTATCACTCTTAGCTTTAGTAAAATGATTTTTGTTGTTTAAAAATTTTTAAAAGGTGTGGGGATGGCTTTATATAGGCTTCATAAGAAAAATAGCTGTTAGAAGTCGAGCTGTCAAAAATTCACGATGAGCCGGTCGACCGCTATATTAACTGGTCGACTGCTTTAGGTTTAATTTACTCCAGTGTTCATAATGTCAGAAATCAGAACAGCTCTATTCTTCTTTTTTAAACAAACCGGTCAACTGCTATACCAAGCGGTTGAAGACCGGTCGACCGCTTCATCAGCCGGTTGACCTTCTCAATTTAAGCACATAATCCGCTTGATTTAAAACCACGATTTTGACCAACTTAAAATACCCAATTTTAAAGACTAACTTCTCATATGTATACAAATGGTTTGAGAGTTTAATTGGGATGATTTGAAGCCATTAAAACATTTTTAATCTTCAAAACAAGTGGTAAAACAGTTTATGCAAGGTTTGAAGAAATATGCAAGAATGTGGTTCAAATCCTTGTTAAAGATAAAGTCTAGAGTTACAAAAGTTACCTAGCAACTTGAGTCTTCACTTTAAGAGCACTTCCACTGAAGGAGATGTCGCTTGATTGCTTCGTGCTCATTTTGGATATTCTTTGCTTTATATCTCAATTACTTCTATTGTTATCATCAAAATATTGATTGTGACTAAAAGCCAACAGATATAAAAGTTAGAGTTGCAAATGGGGAGCTACTCAATAGTGAAGGAAAGAGTGAAGCACTCAAAATACAAGGGAACCTATCCATTACTGACACCTATTTGCTGTCCTTAGCAGGGTGTGATATGGTTCTTGGGGTTTATTGGTTAAAAACCCTAGGGCAAATCTTATGGAATTTTTCTGATTTAAGTATGGAGTTTGAGTAGCAAGGAAAGAGAGTCAAGCTATAAGGCTTATTATATCTTATGCAACTTATGGAGGAGAAAGAGTTGACTGAAATTAACAATGCTGGAAGTAAGGGTGTCATTTTATAGCTTATGGAGCCATTAGGAATGGACACCACAGAAATACTACCAGACATTGAAGTACTGCTGCAGCAACATTCGGATGTCTTTGATGAACCTATGGGGTTACCAGCAGTTAGATCACATGATCATGCTATCATTTTGAAGGAGGATACATCTCCTATATCAGTGAGGCCCTATCGTTATCCTTTTTTTCAAAAGGAAGAAATTGAGAAAATTGTTAGGATTTATTGAAAATGAGAGCTATCAGGTTGAGTCAAAGCTCCTTTTCATCCCCTATTCTACTTGTAAGGAAGGCTGATGGCACTTGGCGTATATGTGCAGATTATAAGTTCATAAACAAGGAGATTACCAAGGATAAGTTCCAATACCTGTGTTAGATGAGCTGCTTGATAAGCTCCATGGGCTAAATTCTTTTCTAAACTTGATTTAAGGTCCGGTTATGTCACGTCCCTTGTGCTCGTATTAGTCTCTAATCTCTCTTTATAGTAAACAAAGAAGCATAAAGGGCGCTATTACGTCACATCCTTATCCTATGGGTCTCAAGACTGTAGTATTTTTCTTGGGGTGTGTAAAGACTTACTACTTTGTAAAATTCAGTGGAAGACTTGCATAGTGTTTGGGAAGTTTAAATTTTAACAAAATTTAAATAAAATTTTAATTTTGTCAAACACACTTCAAAATTTTACCTTTACTTTTATCACTTATTCACCAATTCCAATACACCTCTTTTTTAACACCAACATAAAATTTTAACAAAATTTTACTAAAATTTTATACCCAAACACTATGTTGTAAAATTTATTCAGAAACAACATGGTGAAAATGAAAATCAAGTTAAAATAAGATAAGAGAAATACTTTAAATATAAGGCAAACTTCACTTGTACATTAAGACATAGCATGGTGCAACACACTATTTGTCAAGGTTAAGGAGGATCCTAAGGCCCTTACAAAATCTAAGCTAACACTGGATAAGCCTATATTGCTAACCCTATTTGTTTCAAGCTTATATCCAGACAAGTCCACATCAAGGAAAAACATAAAACATCTCTTAAGATAAGTCTTCATCGTTCGATGGGGTAAGGTCTACCCAGTTTATGCCGGAGTGGTTCTCTCCCAAGAGGTCATTCTCGTAGAGAAATTCTGGTGGCAGATCCTTCGGGATCAGGTAGGGCTGATGGTCCACAATGACGTCCAATCCGTCAGAGACTAAGACTCAAACATGGATAACTAGTACATGGGTAGGGAGCTTATGGATGATGAAGGACTCAAAAATCACCATAATCTGTCTTAGCAGTACAAGAAATATGGACAAGGATATAGGGTGAGTCCTAAGGACTCAGTAAGGGGGATAAGGGGCATATGATATTAAATAGTAGTGCAATCATATTCAATTATGTGGGCTGACCCAAATGACTAGCGTATATTCATGTAAGTGGACATAATCAATCCAAGTGATAGAAATCAAGTCCAAACCGTGAGACATAATCAATTAAGTGGACACGAATATACACTAGCAAATAACATAATCATTTAGGCCCATTATAATCAATCCAAGTGATAGAAATCAAGTCCAAACCGTGAGACTACAAAAATGCTCTTTTATGTAGAAAACCTAATTTTAACAATGAAATTTAATAAGTCATAACTTTTTCATTCTAGCTCCAAATGACTCAGAATTTTAACTGTAGGTTCCTAGTACTATATAGTATTAGCCCTAAAAATTTTAGGTCAAGGAGAGGTTATTTACTATACGCGAGATACCCCTAAAGATGCTGTTATCGCAAATGGTGCAATTCTAAGCTAGTTTTCATCTACTTAACTAATTCTTTAATTTTCCACGTAAACCTTTCATGAAACCCATCCTATATGTTTCTAATACTTCTAAAACATTCAAAAGTCATGCCATGCAATCTATTTGTACCCGATTCATATCAAAAGTCATCCAAAGGGCTTTATGACCTAAGTTTAACAATAACCTCTATTTTTCAACATTCTCTTGCATCTAATTATTCTAACTTCTTATTTAGCTTATGTCAATCATATTCAAGGGTTACAGATCACTACTTAGCATATTACTAACCTCAAATCACAAAAATGCCAACAATATCACTAACATGTAAACTACCCTTACCTCCCTTGATCTCTTTGGTGACTTTCTTAAGTATCAAAACCTACATTAAGCTTGTTGTTACTATCAAAATCAAATTAATAACCTCTAGGATAGAAAAGCTTAAGAAACCTCAACCCTTTACCACTTTTCTTCAAAATTTCTCCTTTTCTTCCTCCTAGGGGAATTCGACCTCTTCTTCTTCTTTCTACTTCTTTCTTCAGCTTTCTCTCACTCTCACTCTCTCTCTAAGGATGGCCGGCTAAATAGTGTGGAGAAAACCTTCGCTATGGCCTCCTATTTCTACTACTTCTTAACCAGAGTTTGTCTCCTAGTGTTAATTAACTATGCTAGGGGTTAACTAGACCAAATTATGTTGTCTACCACTAGATTAGGGTGTCTATGCAAGGCTTGAAGTTGGATTGGGTGAAGAGGGCGGCAGCTACACAATGGAAGACAAATGTTGCATGGTTTTGCATGGCTTAATGATTGCTAATCACTAGCAATCACTACATGAAAAATTGCCTTTAGGGATGGTTTTTGTTTGGGACGGACACAAAACCGTCCCTAAAGGGCCCCTTTTGGGATGCAAAAAAAGAACCGTCCCAAAAGGGGTGTCAAGCCATGTCTTTAGGGACAGTTCCTCTTTCCGTCCCTAAAGATAGGGTTTTAGGGACGGATTTCCAGCATCTGTCCCAAATAAAATGCAGGAATTTGGCGGGAAGAAACTTGGGACGACAACATTTCGTCCCAAAAATATAGCAAGTTCAAACTTATTTCTGTCAGTTTGAACTACCTTTTTGGGACGGTTAAAGATTGTCCCAACAAAGAAATAAGTTCCAACTACTATGAATGAAGTTCGGATCTAAGCTTTGGGACAATAGAAAAGCGTCCCAATAATGTTCAAGTTGGGACTATCCAGAACAACGTTGGCACCAACGTCCGATGTGCGAACTGCATATATATAAGTTCGAACTAATATGGGATTTGACTGTTAAAACTCCCCATGTTCAACACCTGTCTAAAATTTGATTTATTTAAACCAGTCCGAACTAGCTTCTATGTAGTTCTAACTTTGCAGACAAAGCAGATCGACTTGATGTGATGTGACCCTTCATTAATGCGTCAAGTAAATTCGAACTAATATTACGTCCGTTGCAACATATGTAATAGGGATAAAAGTGCTAACTTTCTTTGCTATAGTGCGGACTTATGAAATGTAGTGTGAACATCTTTAGCGGATACATACATTTGGATAGATATCTTATCTTTATTGTCCGAACGTCCTATCTCCAAGTCCGCACTATGGGTACTATATATAAAAAAAGAAACAACGCCATTTGGACACAGAAGTGTGACAAACTTCTTGGATGCTGCTAAGGTCCCTTCACATGTTGGGGAGGGCAGGCAAAACCTCCTGGTCCGATATGCATAGAGACATTGAGGAAGAGCAGATCACAGCTCAAACGGGCTAAGGGAGTGGTAGATGATACAGCTAGATCCTTTTGGGCCACGAGCTTCTTGAAAGTTTTGGTCGGCTTGAGGATCTTGTCAGAAAGAAGTTTGAACAGCAACACGGGATGATAGAGAAGTTAGGGAAGAAGGTCAATGAACTTAGTGGTTCGGTTGATGCGATGCAAAGGATTGTTCGTTCACTTTCGTAGTCTAGTTCTTATTTTATATCTTCTTTTTGGGTTATGTGCTTATTTTGGGACAATGATATTTTGTACTTATTTTGGATATGTTGGATTTCTTGGTTTTGTACGTATTTTGGATATGATGGACACTTCTTTATGGACTTTATGGACAATTGTTATCTTTATGTTTATATTATTGATTTGTACTAACTTTTACTGTCTATGTCTCTTTTTTTTTAATTAATTTACGTTATCAAAAAACATTCAAGGCAAAAAAGTATTAATAGTGTAAAAGCAGTTTCAACTGGAAAGTCTAAGTCCGCACTAGCTATCTCTTAGTGTGCACTTGCGAATATAAATCCAACTAATATTTTCCAAGTGCAAACCGTTTAGACTTTACGAATTTAGATTCAACAGAAGAAAGAGTTCGGACCGCGTATAGTTAGGTTCGCACTATATTCCGTTAGTTTGCACTTTTTAAATTTTTTTCCCGCGATAATCCTTGCGCCATGTTAAATTTGACATTTTTATATGGAAGTAAATAGCAAAACGATGTCGTTCCACCTTGTGCGAACGTCCTTGATGTCCATGGGGACTAGTTCCTATGTAGTGCGAACGGGTTCACATGAATTACGTAGTCCGAACTGGTTAAAGCATAGTGCCCACTAAGTTATGATCTTGTGCGAACACGCGTTTCATTTGAATTTCATGTGACCACGCAAATTTTGTTTCCCAGTATGTTAAGTTGGAACTGGTACAGATGAGGGCGAACGATGATGTAGTAGTCCGAACTGGGTGTTCTTTGGTGCACACTAATATATGTTAGTGTGAACTATATATTGACATTGTATTATTTATATGGTAATGTGTGTTAAATTTATTATTTTACTACGACTTACCTTTCATATTTTTATCACATGTACTCTAATGTGCGTTAAATGTCATCTTTATTTCATGTACTACCATGTTGTGATCATATGTACACCAATAAAGTGATGATGATCGTTATGCTAACCTGAGGACATTGATAATGTGTAGCACGTGTGAGTTGATGTGAGGTACATTAAGTTTGTTAGAATGTGCTTAATACAATTTGATAACCCGGTGATATTATGAGCACATTACTATAGATGTGCAAGATGTATCGAGTAATGAAGATCATTATGCTAACTTGAGGACATTGATAATGAGTGTAGCATTGTGTGAGTTGATGTGAGGTAAATTAATTTTGTTAGAATGTGTTTAACACAATTTGATAACCCGGTGATATTATGAGCACATTAGTATAGATGTGCAAGACGTATTAAGCAAATGTATATTAGGCTTGACACATTAGTAATAACCCAAGTTCGTGTGTTAATATATGTTGCAATCTAATGTGTTAAGGAGTGCTAATTTAAATTGATGTATCTATTATGTTTTCCTCACATTGTTTTTATGATTAGAAAGTGTTATTGGATTGTGATTGAATTGTAAATTGATACGTGTTTTTTAAATTATCGTAGTCCCTTTTTATGTTTTGAACTACGAACAATAAGTCCTAACTGGGCAATATAAGTTACGTCTTCGTGTATATAGTGCGAACTCATTTCAATATAAGTCTGAACCATCATATCTACAAACGGCGTCGTAATGATTAGTGCAGACTAGTATATATACACTTCCAACCATATATAAGTCTAGTTGGAACATATATTTCTTCAGAGTGGAAGCAAACTGTGTCGTCCAACTTGCGTAAGTTCGAACTAGGTGAGATTGTTCGAACTTGAGCAAATGGGAACCAAACGGTGTTGTCCAACTTAATATCTTAGTTCGAACCTATATATACTAGTTCGAATTGGGAACACAGATTTAAAAAAAAAAAAAAAAACTTAGCAGCTTCGTGCAGACCCATTTGTGCACGAAGCTGCTAAACAAAAGGGGGAGTTCGGCTGGGCAAAGGAGGTTCTACGGTGTGGTGAGCGAGGACAACACTGAAGAAAACATTGGGCTAGCAATTTGTGGGGATATTGGGGTCTTTGGTGGCTCAAAAAATGTCAATATCGTCGTGGGTTTTGTGGGTTTTGTAGGTGTGAAGGCATTTGAGAGGCTTGTCTCCGGCCAAGCTCCGGTCAGAAGTGCCATTGAGGTATTTCTTTCACATCTACTTCAGTTTTCCTTGCTTTGATTCCAATGTATGGTGGTGATTTGAAGATGAGATTTGAAGGTGGGATTTGTCATGAAGACCTCAAGAATTTGTTGCCAGTGGAGTAAGTCATTCTTCTCCTATGTCTTGTACACACTTCTATCTTGTTTTTGATTGGTTCTTGTTGTGATTTGGTGTCTGGATGAGGTCCTTGGTGTGGTTGTTCAGTCGTTGGGTTTCTGCAGATTTGGGTTTGTCCGTCATAGTTCGAACTACATATTTTGCTGTTGAAACGTATTTGTATTAGTCCGAATTGTATATTTGCATGTTGAAACTTATTTAAATCTGAATTCAAACTGAGTATTTATATGTTGTAACTGTGCTTTGCAACTCTGTCTATTTTGGATATGTTGTTGAAACGCATGAGCTATATGGTAGGAACGAATAAGATTGTTGTTGGAACTTATTTCACATATGTTTAAACATTTACTCTGAAGTCGAACTGAATATTTTTCAGTTGTAACTGTGCTTTGCAACTGTTTCAACGCTTTATTGTTTGTTGAAACTGAATTCCATTGTATGAGATATATAGTGGGAACTCATGATATTATTGTTGGAACTCGTGTAAGTGTGCTTAAACATGTACTCTGAAGTCAGAACATGCTTTTCAAATGTTGAAACTTGTATTGTCAGAATATGTTTGATGAAACTGAATTCTATTGCATGAGAGTTCGGATGATGACAGTTCAGACATGGGAGATGACGGGGGACATGAGACTTGAATGTGAGAATGAAATAAGTCTTAGAAAGCTTGAACTACATATATCGTAAAGGAAAAATGTTAATTTGATTAATGAACACGTTATATTACTAATTTCTTTTAAATTCTAACATTATAATTGTGTATGAAATAGGTGGAGAGACAATGGCCAACCGAGCAAAACGTCAACGAGCGGTCGCCCCATGCCCTTCATCACCACCCCCTGTCTTCAATAACGTGGTACATCTGACTCTAAGGCGACTATGTTAAGTTTTAGTATAACATAACTTATTTTTTGGAATTATAATTGTGTTTGAAATAGGTAGCAACAACATCATATAGACAGAGAAGCCAGTTGGTGCCGGTGATGCCCGCTCCTACACTCTCCACCCCTGCATCTGGAGATTTTGAAACCCGTGCTTCATCACAACCTACTCTTGCACCATCCTTAGGGGGTATGACACATAGCAATACTGGATGTAAGTTGTATTAGACTTTTTTCATGTATTTCTTTTTTTTTTAGTTATGTTTCCTTATAACGTTTTATTATGTAAATGCAATCGCATCCATTTTTTGGTCTTTGCAGCGACGTCTAATTCTGGACGGCGTAGTAAGACGTGTGGACTCACATTAGACAAGGTACGGGCCACTCAACTCGATAAGTTGAGTGTGTCGATTCCTGATAACTGTGCCGCCGATGTTGGTGAGAATTCGGCTAAGCTTTCCACTCAGATTGGATTATTAGTTCGTGGTACTATACCCATGGCGACTTCATCATAGAATGAGGTTCCTACAGAGTGCAAAGAGTACGTCAGGGTGCGCATATTGGTAAGTATATTTCACCTTTATATATAATATTTCATTACTTGATAACTGACGGTCTTATTATGTCATGCAACAGGACGATTTCAATCTTGATTATAATTGAGAGGAGGACCTACGGACAATGAACATGATAATGGCTAAGAGCTACCATCAGTTCAAAGGAAGATTGCATGAGCACTACAAGAAAAAAGGGGGCGGGAATAAGGAAGTGGCTATTCGACACCCCCATCCAAACATGGATGAAGATACTTGGGTGAAATTGTGTGACATGTTTGCTGATCCAAAATATGAGGTACATGTATATCTTTGACTGCAATTACTAATTATGAACACGTTTAACCATTTATCATGAAACTATTTCCAGGAAAAATGTAAAGTAAACACTGAAAATAGAAAGGGCTTGACGATTTTCCACACAGCGGGTACAAGGACGTTTGCTCGATATCGAAAAGTGTTGGTAAGTGATATCATTCTTATTTGTATATTGCTATCTTTATTTACTTCATTTCTAACTTATTACATAATTCTCTAGGAAACTTCCCTTCTGTAACTTCAGAGATTGGGCCAACTGAATTGTATGCTGTATCCCACAAGCATACAAATGGGGACTTTGTTAAACGGTAGGAAGGAAAGTACCCAACACTTACATTGATCCATTTGGTATGGTGTTTATTTCAAAGTGTTAATAGTTATTGTCATCCTTGGTGGTTGTACTTGGTAATAGATCCGCTGGTTGGTGGTTGTCTTGGTACTTGATTTTGCTGGTTAGTGGTTCTACCAAAGTTATTGGAATACTCTATTACTTGTGTTGGTAGCTATATGAATTTTTGTACTCAGGAATAGTCCCTACTATAGTAGTTATGCTGCCGGATTTACTACGACTCTCTCTTGTAGAGTTCTTTTCCATTTGTCAAATATTATAATTTCATATATATATACCAAATGAATGTAACATTAATTATTAATGATTCATCTTATGGCACGTTTTTTGCAGGAAAAGATGAGGGAATTGCAAGAGCAAGCTATCTCAGATGGGAGGTCCTACAACGACATTGATATCCTCCATCAGGTCCTAGGCCCCAAGCCTGGTTATGTGAGGGGGTTGGGGCGAGCAGTGAAGCCTTCAAGAAGCTCAGGATCGACATCCACTAGTGTAGCGCGACAATTAAGAGAGGCACAGATGGAGATAGATAGATTGAAAGCGAAACGGGAAGCTGAGAATAGAGCGGGAAGCAGAGATGGCGCGCATGCGAGCTGAGTGACAACAAGAGATGAAGGAGTTGGAGAACAGATTGATGAAGGAAATGAGGGAGCGCATGAATTATTTCATGACAAACTCTTCCCACGGTTTGTAGACCCTATTCCCATATTCATTGTTGGACAATGTGATTTATATTATTTTGGAATTATGTTGGACTTATGTTAGCTTGGTTTGATGCTTATTTTGGACATATGTTATTTTTGGATTTATGTTTAGTATCATTATATTATAAACAATGTTTAACATTTGGAGAATGATGTTATTTTGTAACTTTGACTTATGAAGACCCGTATTGGTTTCTTGTATGGATGATAGTATTCTGAAATCTATTGTAGCACATTCATGTATGAGTTTATTGAGGAATTTTGGTTTCAATTTTTTGGGATTCTGCATTTTACAGGTCTCCGTTCGAACCTAGGTTTTTCAAGTTAGGACACGTATAAAATTACAGGTCCCGTTCGAACTTATTTACAACACGTTCCAACTACTATCTATTGAGTCTGAGAACCAACTATTCGAACTAAACCCTGATGTTTGAACTGAAACAACAAAAGTTCCAACTTAATAAACTCCGCTCCAACCGGAACCTGTTCCAACTACACTTTGTTAGTTACAACATACGTACTGTTAGTTGGCACTGGTTATAGTCCTGGACTAATATAACCATGTTCCAACTGTATGCTGTTGGCACTTATGATGTCTCCGTGCGGACTATCTAAGTTCGGACTGAAGTAAAATAGTTTGAACAAAGGCAGTTCGGACTTACCTCTTGTAGTTCCGACTTGATGTGGTTCCGACTTAGTTCTGTAAGTTCTGACTCGCATAAGTCCGGACTGACTCGTTCTGTTCGGACTGATCATTTTAAAGTTCAAACTTTTCACGTTCGGACTGCCTGCTCCTTGTTGAAACACTTTACCTGTTTGATTGTAGTCGGAACTTGTTTCATCAGTAGTTCGGACTATTATTGCTGGAAATGAGTCTTTTGGGACGGTTTCCGATTTGCAGTCCAAACCTGTGTATATTTAGTTCAGACGTGGAGAATTTGGGACGGACTGCCAATTGGCGTCCCAGAAACCTTCTGGGACACAGCTGTTGGGACGCGTCCTTGGGACGCCATAAACCGTCCCAAAAGACCTTTTAGGAAGTTTTTTGGCCTTTTGGGACGCTTGCCCTCTGTCCCAAAAGGCCAAATTTCTTGTAGTGAATCATTACTTATAGCAATCCCAGGTGTTTGATCGGTTTTGTGAGTCAAAGATGAGGTGGCATGGGCTTTGGTGATGGGTTGGGCCGTGTGGTGTGTTTTGGAGGCCCAAATTCAAATTATTTCAAAGCCCAAAAGATTAAAAACCTATTTTTCAAGCCCAATTGTCCAAAATATTGCAAAAATTCTAAAAAATGATCACTAGGGTGCACGGTTATTCTAGAATAGATCCTATTGGCTTGGTAATTAAGCGAGTAATATAAACTAAGAAAAATGTTTGAAGGAAGTATGAGTTTTCATAATTAATTAGGGCTAAAAACATGAAATAATGAGGTTTTAGTATTTTTCAGCAATAAAAATTAATATTTAAAAATTTTCAAGACACTCGATGAGTAAAATAAGTTATTAGATTAAAGTGCTTGAAAAGATAAGAAAGTGGATATTTTTCTCATAATTTTTGGCTATGTAAAACTATTTTTAGAAATTTTCCCCTAATTTTAAACTAATAAATTAACTAAATCCGAAAATAGTAATTAAATACTATTTATTACAAATTAATTATCAAAATAAAGATAATTAATAATACTTAGAAGGTTGGGGTATCGAAGGTTACCACCATATTCGAGTGAAGCTTAAGGGTGTTCCTAAAACTGTTTTTAAGACACATGAAGGCCATTATGAGTTTTTAAGTCATGCCTTTTGACTTGACCAATGCTCCTTCTACTTTTTAGAGCCTGATGAATGAAGTTTTCAGACCATTTCTAAGGACATTTTTGCTGGTGTTCTTTGATCACATCCTACTCTATAGCAAGACATGGGCAGATCACTTATAGCACCTACAAGTTACTCTAAAGGTCCTATAAAAGCACCAACTGAATGCAAAGAAGTCCAAATGAAGATTTGGGTGTAGGGAGATGAATTGTTTGGGTCACATAGTCTCTGATGAAGGTGTGAAGGCAGATCCATCAAAGTATCAATTAATGTTGGATTGGCTCCTTCCCTCTACATTGAAGTCTCTTAGAGGGTTTTTGGGACTCACGAGCTATTATAGAAAGTTCATAAAAGGTTATGGATCTATAGTAGCACCATTAACTGCCCTACTAAAAAAGAATGCATTTGGGTTGTACTCTTGCAGTTGACGAGACCTTCTATGCTCTCAAGACTGCAGTCACTCAACCCCAAGTATTAGCCTTACCTGATTTCTCTACGAAAGTTTGCCTGCGGAAATTATCATACTTGATTTGATAAACGATCTTGAACTTTGTCTACAATTAAATCTTCAATCTTCGATAATCTCCAAGTCTTGTTGATCTCACACCTTGAGTCTTTGATTTCACAACTAAGCAGCCCAAATGTTCTGCCTCCTTCCTTTCCACGCCTCATAGTCGTCACAGGTTTCTCAAAGTCATAATGGCCAACTGCCTATAAAAAGATATCTAATATTCTTTTTTTGAAACCTATCTGTGATATAGCGTGAGATCGTTAGGACCTCAGATCTCGGCCGTAGGATCACATGAAAAACTCTTTTCCATTATTTCCCTTATATTCTTTTATTCTGAATTTTAGGCTTCTACTAATTGTGATCATATCCATTAACATATCACAATTTACCCCAAGTATTTGAAATTAATTTGTGAAATCTCTTATGCTAACAATTATTCGTTTATTTATCCTTCCACCATACTATATTCCACATGAGTCAATAGGACCGGAATCATATCACCAATTAAGTCCCTAACTCATATAATTCTCAATTCACAATCTGTAACTCGTTGACTATCAATTATTTCCAAAACAATTTTACAAGTAAATATATATATATATATATATTAATTAATTTTGAAAAATATTTTCACAAAATATCATCGGCCAATAGATTCTTTTCTGGTTCAAGCCTTATACAGATATATTGAATATACTGCCTCATCAAAAGACTGGTGGATTCCTTATTGAGCATTTATACAAACTCATTTATTATGTACAAGACCAACGTTATCTGGAATCTTTGACCTAGAAAGATCATCACCAAATGACTCAGTCAAAGCACAAGTACACAATAAATAGATCCGCATAAATCTCTCAGGTCTAAGGATACAATAAACCAATTGTGCTGAATACTTTTTCAACATCAGTGATCACTTCCAGAAGGTATTCATATTTGATCCCGTTCAGTTCATGTACTCTTACGTTGCACCCTCTTGTTTGCTTAAGGTCATTACCTCATTGTCGAAGTCTGTTATCCTATTAAATAGAGACACAACGAGTGTAGATTTATCGTATATCAATATGTACCTTGGTCTAGAACAAAACATCAAGTGAATAAGGAACCGAAGAGTTATACTTCCCGCCTTTAATTCATCAATCATTAACATGAGTTTTCTACAATGTCACTCAATAATATCTATGTAACATCTTATGTCACATCATATACCCATAAATAAATATAAATATGTGACATCTAAATAATTATTATTCAGATAAATGATTTTTAGGGCATTATTCTTACAATCTCCCACTTGCACTAAAAAATATTTGTACAGGTATCTCATACCCACGTACATTATTTCTATGTATTTTGCCTTATATCAATGGAGTCATCAGTTCTAAACTGCTTACAACTCCTCCAACTTGTTTACCTGTCACATAAATTCAATATTGATCAACTATTAATAATACCCTGAATTTATGCATCCCTGAACAGTCTGCAAATACTCAACTCTAAGCACCAAGATCAGCGCTTAGTTCTTCTCAAGAACTTGAGAATATGCTTAACCATTGTCCAGCATTCAAGGCCTTTGTTAAATCAATATCTACTAATAAAACTGACTACTTGATTAATATCTGGCCTTATCCCTCTCTACTTGGAGAGATGAAATTATGCCTAAAGGGTAAAACCTTTCCTTGGCATCCTACAAACCATCCCTTGCCAGTATTCATCAACATAGTCCCAAAGACTTTCTTTTCTTCATTACCAACAACTTAGTTCCAAGAATGTGGAACACTTCCAAACGTCTTTGACTGATGACATCAGTTTGACGTCATTCCAATTGAGTAGTAGATTACTAACATAAAGAATAGAAACAATATTAAACTCCCACTAACTTCTTGTCAATACAAGGCTCATTCACATTTTGTGAAAAATCAAACAATTTGATTATCTCATCAAACTAGATTTCTAGCAATGCTTTTGAGTTTGAACTCTTCAGACTCATCAGTGGGTTTAATAATGTCACTTTTTCTATTGATCTTATCCCCTTTTATTGGCTCAACTGATGTTTCATCAAGAACTGTCACGCTTTGCCTCTACTTAGGCCATATTTTTTAAAATAAATATTCCTATTACCAATTGTTTATCAAATAATATCTAGTGAACCTTTTTGGGTAAAACCCAAAAGAATACAGGTAATAATTCTATACTTATCTCCCACTGAACAATATCATATAAAGTTCAGTTTCACATTTCTTGCAACATCATTGTGCCATGATGTAATAAGGGAATTATTTGAGATATGATGCTTTCATTTCCAAGATAAGTTCAAAACTTATATAATTATTTGAGTATCTTGATCCTCACTTATTGTTAGCTTTTTCACTTTACTGTACTTTCTTGAACTTTTCAAAAAGCTCAAACTCATAATTTATCAGGTACAGTTAACCGCAACTGGAATACCATCGCCAAAAATGATGAAACAGGAAAAATCATCCTCTGGTTATGTGGTTAAAATCACCACATACATCAGTACGCACCAACTTTAACAATCTTGTAGCTCTTAATTCCTTTTACTTTAAAAGGATTTCTCAGTCATCATTGGATCATATCCAGATTACCATGACTAAGTGTCAAATGCACATACAAGTGGGATTCACATCCCTCTCATTTTTAGAGTTGCATAACTGGTATCAGCATCTTTCTCAATATTATTTAGAGTTCACAACTTTTCAAAAATTTAATACGACTATCAATAATAGTGCTAGAATCAATAAACACTTTTAATTTAAAAAATTGAACTTGAAATCACATTTCTTAGAAATTTATAGCACATATAAAGATAGTCTTCAAAAACAAAGTTTTTCCTTTTGTAAACTCAAATAAATAATTATATGGAAGTCGCTGCAACACTTGCAGTTATCTTCATATTCTGCACAATTTCCCCTTTCACTTAATGTCTGGGTTTCTTTAAACTCATGCAACTTATTGTAAAAGTGAGATATATGCCTAAATAGACATACCAACAATTTAATGGACAAATATATTAAATTTGACTTTAATGATAAGCATACCTTCAGTAGATTCCCTTTTTCAATATAAAACTTTGGCTTAGTCCATAATCATCAAGGTATAAGTATCGCATAATAAATCTGCAAAAAACATAGAAATTAATTCACATGTATATATAAATAAATCCACTAGTTTGGGTTTTAAAATAACTAATGGTACCTCCCACTATGACACATCAATCAAATAAAATACCTGAATATAACATTTATATTTTGTGTCACTAGTAGGTATCAAGAGCTTTTACCTTTTCTAAATATGACCCTATTTTAGTAACCATGCAGCAACTTGTAAAAGTAAATAGAAACTATCTGTCACGAATCCATCTCATGTCTCATACAATATGTATGTAAATATTCGTGACTCTTGATTTTCTTTTTACCACCAAATAAACAAAATATTCATTATTTTAGCATATGTGTTTTTTTAGTTAAGTGCAACCATCGTCTAAATGACATGTAATTTTGTAATGGGTCGGCATTGCTATTTTAGTCAACACCCCTATTACGCATACACCCTCATTTATCTTCTAAAGAAATAAATAGGATAAACTATAAAATTAAGAAATTGGAATCACCTATTTTAGCTTCATCCAACCCTAAATAAAATAGATTCTCATTTACCAACAATTTTTTTTTGGGTGGGGGGGGGGGGGGGGGGGGTCATGGGATTAGTTTTCTCTAAATAATCCCATTTAGCACTTGCATTTAAAATTTTAGAAAAAAATATCTTTTTTTTGTCAACACTGGTCAAACTGGGTTGACCCGTTGACCCACCGATCCGGTTATGGATCATGGTCCGAGTCAAAGTCGAACTGGATCCTTACGCTCCATGGGTTGTGACTTGGGCTGCTCGTGAATCCAATCCATGGGTAGCCCTAACAGGGCCTAGCCCGTGTGGCAAAGCCCTCTCCCCTTTCTCCATTTTTTTTTAATAACAAACTAGGCTTCATTTGGGCCAACCCATTCCTTTTTTCAAAAATAATCATGGCCGTCTTCCTTTTAAAACAAAGATTGGGCCTCTTCTTTTTACAAATAAAACTGGGCCTCTCACTTTTAAAATTTCCAACCCAAATGTTAAAACAGCTCAAAACATATTTTTTTTAAAAAAGAATTGAAAACAGGCTAGGTAGGGCAACTTTTGCCCTACCCGTTTGGCCCAAGCGGGTGACCCATTATCATATGCTAAGCGCCGCTTGTGCCCTTAGGAAGGCACAGCAAGCTAGCAGCCAACTGGTCGCTGCCCACTCCGGTAGCCCACGTCCGGCCAGGATGTGGTCGGACGTTGGATGCCTAAGCCATTGGTAGCCACTGTGTTGCCGTTTGGCGCATTGGTGTCCACTTTTTCCTCACACCCGTGTCATACAGGGTGTGTTAAGCCGTTGGTGTCCACAACCTCTAAGGTTGCCAAACACCACCTTGGCACCAGCCAGGTGCTACACCAGTCACACCTAGTGCGGCTTTAGCCCGTGACACGGCGGCAACCCACCATGCCACCGGTCACATGGTGTTTGGAGAAGAGACTATTTCTCTCTCTCGTTATTAACAAAGTTTTTTCTTATAAAACACAGAATAAATACAAAATCTATTCTCATAAGTAAAAGAACTTGAATTCAAAGCAATCTGTTAGAATTCTAAACAAATACATAATAGGAGATCTCACCCAAATTTCTACAGATCAACAAGAAAAATTCCCTTCCCATAGTTTCGAAAAACGGCTAAGAACAAACAATTTTGTTCAATACAATCTCAAAATATTTTCTTTCCATAATTTATAAAAACATGTAAAATTTATAGCAATCGAATATCTTCTATTTTACAAAAATAATTCTCTTCTTGATTTCCAAAATCGCAAAGAACAAACAACAACATATTTATAAATAAATCAAAGATTTGACTACCACGAATATTCTAACAAACTGTGATACAGATCTGAAGAGAATGAGTTCAACTAACATGTGCTCCGATACCACTGAAAGTTTGCCTGTGGAAATTATTAAACGATCTTGAACTTTGTTTGCGATTGAATCTTCAATCTTCGATAATCTTCAGGTCTTGTTGATCTCACACCTTGAGTCTTTGATTTCACAACTAAAGCCAAATGTTCTGCCTCCTTCCTTTCCACGCCTCACAGCCATCACAGGTTTCTCAAAGTCATAATGGCCAACTGTCTAGAAAAAGATATCTTATATTCTTTTTTGAACCCTAGCTATGATATAGCATAGGATCGTTATGGACATCAGATTTCGGCCGCAAGATCACATGAAAAACTCTTTTCCTTTATTTCCCTTATATTCTTTTATTTCGAATTTTAGGCTTCTACTAATTGTGACTATGTCCATTAACATATCACAATTTACCCCTGAGTATTTGAGATTGATTTGTGAAATCTCTTCTGCTAACAATTATTCGTTTATTTATCCTTCCACCATATTATATTCCACATGAACCAATAGACCAGAATCATATCACCGATTAAGTCCCTAACTCATATAATTCTTAATTCACAATTTGTAACTCGTTAGACTATCAATTGTTTCCAAAACAATTTCACAAATAAATATATATAATATATATATTAATTTTGGAAAACATTTTCACAAAATATCATCGGCCAATGGATTCTTTTCAAGTCCAACTCTATACAGATATATTGAATATACTGCCTCATCAAGAGACTGGTGGATTCCTTATTGAGCATTTATACAAACTCATTTATTATGTACAAGACCCAACGTTATCTGGAATATTTGACCTAGAAAGATCATCACCAAATGACTCGATCAAAGTAAAAGTACACAATAAATAGATCTGCATAAATCTCTCTATTCTAAGGATACAATAAACTAATTGTGTTGAATTCTTTGTCAATATCAGCGATCACTTCCAGAAGATATTCATATTTGATCCCGTTCAGTGCATGTACTCTTACATTTCACCTACTTGTTTGATTAAGGTCACTACCTCAATGACGAAGTCCATCATCCTATTAAATAGAGGCACAACGAGTGTAGACCTATCGTACATCAATATGTACCTTGGTCTAGAACAAAATATCAAGTGAACAAGGAATGAAGAGTCATGTTTCCCGCCTTTGATTCATCAATCATTGGCACAATTTTTCTACAATGTCACTCAATAATATTTATGTAACATCTTATGTTACATCATATTACCCAATAAATAAATATAAACACGTGACATTTAAATATGATGTCATTAACATTTAAATATGATGTCATTATTCTTACATTCTAGTCCATTCATTCTAGAGTATGATGCTAATGGAGTGGGGCTAGGGGCAGTTTTAATGCAAGGGGGAAGACTCATTGCTTACTATAGCCAGGCTTTCAAAGGGAAGTCAATGGCCATGTCAACCTATGATTAGGAGTTGCTGGCCGTGGTCTCTGCAATGCAAAAATGAAGACCTTATCTTATTGGGCGGACTTTTGTAGTAGGGACAAACCAACAAAGCTTGAAGCACTTGTGCAGAAAATTAACACCATTCCAATAGAAATGGTTGACCAAATTGCTAGGATACGATTTTGGGGTGAAATATAAGAGGGGAAGAGAAAATAAAGTGGCTGATACATTGTCAAGGAAGGAAGAGGTTTTAATTGACCCTACTCTAGCAGCTATTTCATATCCCACTGCCATGTGGTTAGAAGACCTTAAGCTAAGTTACCAAGATGATGCAACGAGGGAGCTGTTATCTAAGTTGAACCAAGGTGCATTAGACCTAGTTAAGTATAATTACAGAAATGATATCCTATTCTATAAAGGAAGACTTTATGTAAGATCCACCATTGCCCTACATGAGCAGCTAGTCAAGCATGCCCATGACTCTCCTATTGGGGGACATTCAAGCTATGATAGACACTACACCAAGCTCAAAGGGATTTTTATTGGCCTGGGATGAAACAACATATTCGGCAATATATTAGGGAATGTCATACATGTCAGCAAGCAAAACATGAAAATTTGGCCCTGGAAGGTTTGTTACAACCCTTACCAATTCCAGATCGGGTTTGGAGCCACATCATCATGGATTTTATTGAAGGTTTACCTATCTCTCATGGTTACTCAATCCTATATATGGTGGTTGATCGACTGTCTAAGTATGCTCATTTCATTCTACTTTCACACGCGTACGTAGCCTCTAAAGTGGCCATGGCATTTATGCACTCAGTTTTTAAACTTCATGGGCTCCCTGATTCTATTATCTCAGATAGAGACCTTATGTTTACCAGCACCTTTTGGAAGGAGTTTTTTTAAAACTAAGGGAACTACATTATCCTGCAGCACAACCTACCACCCTCAAACTAATGGGTAGACCGAGATTGTTAACAAATGCTTGAAGAATTATCTTAGGTGCTTTGTAGGGATAGACCGAAATATTGGTCTCAGTGGGTGCCCTTAGCCAAATGGTGGTATAACACTAACTTTCATGCTTCTACCAAATTAACTCTCTATGAGGTTTTGTATAGACAGTTACCTCCCAAGTTGCTTCCGTATGAGTCTGGAACCCCTCAAGTGGCTGCGGTTGACTTGGCTCTGCGTACCAAAGAGCAAACCCTTCAATTGCTTGAGGAAAACCTCACAAAGGCACAACACTGCATGAAGCATTATGCAGATCTAAAGAGAACTAAGAGAAAATTCAAGATAGGGGACTAGGTTTACCTCTGTCTGCAACCGTATCGGTAGACCACCGTGTCCCACCGTAGGAAGCTCAAGTTGTCTCCTCGGTTCTACGGCCCATTTCAGATCATTGCTTGAGTGGGAGAAGTGGTGTACAAGCTTGATCTACCACCACACACACGAATCCATCCAACATTCCACGTGTCGCAACTCAAAGGGAAGCTAGGCAGTCATCATCCAATTCCATCCTTACCTCTGGTGGACTCAAAAGGCTTGCTACAACCCTAATCACATGCTGTTTTGGACCGTCGAGTGCGTAGATCTGGAAATCTTCCATTTACGGAGATATTGGTTCAATGGACTGGAAAGGAGGTGGAAGACACGACATGGGAGAGATTTGAAGCTCTGTGGCTTTAATTTCCACACCTTGTGGACAAGGTGCTATGAAGGAGAGGGCAATGTTACACGGCTGTGAAGGAGGTGGTTAGGGCTCGCAAAGGTGGAAGAGAAGAGATGTTGAAGACAAGAAGACTTACGGAGACATGTGGAACTTATTTTCACGTGAGATAGAATGGGCTAGCTACAACTTGCTTGTTAGCTCCTTATTTACTTTGGGTTGGCTATTGAACCGAGTTAGATGTTGGGGCTGTAATGGGCCAGGTAGCTAGATTCGTAAGTTTGTTAGCATTTTGTTGTCTCTTTTTATGCTGTGATGTGAGTTTATTTTGGCTCATCTAAAGAAACACATTCAGTGCGTAAAGTTCCCTTTTCTCTCATTTCTGTAAGGAGGTTGGCCAAACCTCGAATTTGGCCATTATCATCAAGCAGTTTCTTTTAGTACACAATCATCTTCTATTATTTACAATTTGACTGGAAGGTTGCTACAGCCTCCCGCTTCCATCCCTATAAACCCCCATCTTCTATTTGAGGTTCTTTCAACCCACCTCACTCAACACCTTCCCCTACCCGTGTCATCCCGATACTTTATCTAGAACAATAAACTCCTAAGGGGGCAACAGACACTCCTTCATCCCCATGCTCCACGAGACTAATAAGCTGGAATTGCCATGGCCTAGCTCGCCCCGCAACAATTAGACACTTGCAAGCTCTCATCCGCCAATACTCCTTGAATGGGATATTTTGTCAGAAACCGAACTGGCTGAGGATCAGACCCTCAATTTCGTCCTCTAGTTAGGTTTCCAATCCTTTGTTTATAGTGCTGCTTCCAGAAGGTGTGGAGGCCTTCTTTTTGTTTGGAGAAATGGCTCTGATGTTGACTCTGTTTATATCTCTATGAATAATATCTCCCTGTTTGTATAGTCGAGCCTCCCTACTCGAAGTGGTTTCTTTCTTTCATTTATGGTCCTCCTTACAGAGCACGAAAAATCAGGGTTCTCAAATTCTCTCTCTAGTATTCGTGCATGCTATCAAGGGCCCTGATTATGTACGAGTGATTTCAACTTTATCACCAGCCAAGAGGAAAAACGAGGAGGACGACCTTTATCACTCCTCATCTCTTCATGGTCTCCTATCATTTGTAGACCGGGGTTTAATTTTCACTAAACTTTCTGGCTCTACAAACATAAGGGAAAGATTGGATCGTGCGGTTGCTTCACCCGACTGGCAAGCTCTCTTCCCTAACCTTCAATTATTCCATCTTCCCACTGTTTCGTCACACCATGCCCCTCTGCAACCAGATACCAACCCGCTGCCCATTGGCAATCTTAAGCCGTTTAAATTTGCATCCTTTTGGGAGAAGGAACCTCTTAGCTTTTTTGTTAGACCGGGGTTTAATTTTCACTAAACTTTCTGGCTCTACAAACATAAGGGAAAGATTGGATCGTGCGGTTGCTTCACCCGACTGGCAAGCTCTCTTCCCTAACCTTCAATTATTCCATCTTCCCACTGTTTCGTCACACCATGCCCCTCTGCAACCAGATACCAACCCGCTGCCCATTGGCAATCTTAAGCCGTTTAAATTTGCATCCTTTTGGGAGAAGGAACCTCTTAGCTTTTACGTTGTTCAACAGGCTTGGCGTGCTCGTCTTCTTGCCTCTGCTGGATCAATTCTTTCTAAAAACCTAAAAGCTACTAAGCGGGCCTTTCGCCGATAGAGCTGGGCTTACTTTGGACACATCCAAATCGGAAGCAGAACTCTTGTAATTTCAGAACCTTCCCCCAACTCTTGAAAACGGTGAATGGGGAATCAGGTCTCCAGCTTTCCATTCATGAGCAAAGTCTGAAGGAATTAAATGGGAAAGATAAATCAAGGGTCCAATGGTTGCCATCTTCGAATTTAAATACGAAATTCTTCCATACATACACCCTCATTCGTCGAAAAAGAAATGCTCTGGATTACCTTCAGGATAACACCAGCTCTTGGCAGTCGATCCTTTCACGATCAAAGATTACATCCCAAGCCACTTCCATAGACAATATAGATCCTCCAACTCGGTCTTCCCTACAGATTTTGCTGGCCTTTCCCGACTGTCAATGTCATCTCTGCATCCGACGATGCATTACCTTCAGAACTTGATATTCTTGATGTCCAGCACTCCTATAGCTTCCACTAAATCCTCAGGACCCGACGGCATGACGCCTTTATTCTACAAGACCTCCAGGTAAATTGTCAAATGGGATGTCATTAATTATGCTCAACATTTCTCCCGAGAGGGCGAGCTAGCAGCCTTTAACTAGACTAATATCACCCTCGTACCAAAAATCCCCCACCCCTCAAGTGTCCGTCAGCCGAGCCTTGGGTAAGCCAATGCGGCTAATGCCAGGTATTCTAGGAGACTCTGATTGTTGTTGAAGCATTGCTAATGCCTGGTATTGTTGTGGATTGGCAACTTCAACCCTTCTTTCACTACATGCTCTCTCCTTCAACAATTTCCTGACTGGTCAATTCCGAAAGCCTCCTGTTCTGAAAATCAGGAAATTCCTTGGATGTAATTCAGTTAATCTTTAATAGATCATGATCCCATTCCCATCCGGAGTGACCAAGATCCACCCCTTCGCATGTAACCGTTTTTTACCTGCTTCCAATAAAGATTGATGTTTATTGCCAAAAAATATATATCATTTTCTACTGGGTCCATCAAGTCACAATATGGAGCCACAAACAGTTCTGAGTCGCTATAAAATATATTAGCACTCCCAGAGTACCAAAACTAGAAACGATTTTCTGTAAAGGCAACAGCACTTGAACAAACTTCTGAAATCAAAATACTAAAACAAAACTTTATGCTTGAAAAATGAAACTGGTACCCAAACCTCATAGACAAAATGGGTTCTATATTACTTTCCAGAGCTGGTGACAATGAGAAACTCAACCCTCTAAACTAACAAAATAGCACCACATGTCTAATTCATTCTCCTGATCATCTCATTAATGAAATTCTCACGGTTTCCAGCATCTCCTCCCTCAACATAGTGGTTCCGCTTCTTCTTTAGACCACCCAAAGGTGCCTTGAGCTTAAATGGCCACAGGAAGTTGTTTGCCTCTTTAAAGTGCGGTCCAACTGACATGATCTCATGGATGAGGTCTTCTGTGCAGATAATGCCATACTTGCCCAAAGCCTATGATAACATAAGAGCATGTAAGCAGCAAAACATATTGCTTACCTTCCCAAAAGAAAACTAGCACAGACACTCAAACCTGTTCAATGATGGAGTTGTCTGTCAAAGCAACTCTCTGCTTGTTCAACTTTCCATATCCCCTCTTATATACCAGTTCCCTCACACTCTTCAAGTTGGGATATCTATACAGAAGCACATCCGATAAGACATCATGGCACAAACTTTTAGGAGTAGAATCCTTATACAAGTGATATATATATATATATATATATATATATATAGAGAGAGAGAGAGAGAGAGAGAGAGAGAGAGAGGATACCCATAAGTCACGTAAGGCTCAACCCTGTGGAGCATATTCATTGTAGCCTTGTTCACTTTCAGAAAAACACCATTGAATATCTGTAACATAGAAAAGAATGAATAACCGTGGAGATGAAGGAAAAAAACAAAAAAGCATTCCTGAAGCAAGAATGGATTTAATGAACCAGGTGTATTATTACACAGTACAAAAAAATTAGTTGAAACAATACAACCAACCGACATAACAACGAACATGTTTAATTCACCATCCAAGCTGCCTAATCATCTTCACATTTCTGTTTTAGGGTAAATAATCACATATTGTCAAGTTCCAAAAGACAGACAAAGAAGCAAATGATCTACTTAGTAATTAAATTTCAAAACAGGAGGAATAGTATATGTTTTGATGAGTTTCCATAAGTCGATCCCTGTACAGAGAGAAGGCCTTATAGTCGAGACTTGACATAACACAACACAAATCCAATTGGAAGTCCACAGGCATCAAGATCTTGTATAAAATCAGACCTGGTCTCAATGTAGCTGTCTTGAAATATCCAGACAAAATGTCCAATAACATATCATGCCCCAGCTTTCAACTAACAAAAACAAGACTTAGTTTCAGTCTAGATGTTTAATTAAAGACCTAAAAGTTCCTAATCACAAAGTGCTACGCCAATACAATCCAATTCTACAGATTTGTGCTTTGCCTCAAAGGCTTTGCCTTAGGTCATACAGAATTTACACCTAAACACTTTGAAAAACAGAGTCCTAGGAATACAAAGCACAAAAAAACAAGCATTGAATCTGTGCCCACCGAAACACTCAAGCAGGGGTATCTTAACATCGAGAAAGACAAAACCATGAGTAAAAGTCCTAGTAAGACATATGGCAATATAATATGACTGCTTCAGTATCCTCAACGGATGAGTGTAACATAGGCTCCAAGGGATGCATTTAATACGGATCCTCAAGGGAATTCATCGATGTAGCATTCTCAGAGGATGGGTATGATATGCTACCTGTCTCAGTCGCAAGAGCTGCAATATCTTTCTTGTCTTTGGGTGCATGGCATTGATACTGTTAATTCACCCATTTAACAAATATAAGAACTAGAACATTAAAATTGAGATTTGTGCATTTGGAAATCAAACACATGAACATACCCTCGTATACGGATGATAAATAATAACTTAGCGTCAGGGTCAACATAAAATCCTCCTTTCAACTTTGCCTCACGCTTCAATCTAATCAGCTCCTTTTCCTGAAAAGCCAAAACTCAATCATCAGACAAAAATCAAAGCATACTAGAATCGCTAAATGGGAGTACAACTAACTACGATATACCTGCTCTACATACTCCTCTGCATATTTCTTGGCTCTTTTGTGAATCAGCCTCCGGTTATCAACGCTCTTCTTTTTTGTAGCTTCAAGTACTTCTTTCTTTCCCAAAGCCCATTCCTCCTCCCTCTTCCTCTTCTTCAAGAGTGACTCTGGAATCACTTCCTTGACTGCCTCTTCACCCATCTCTACAGAAACAACATAAATAAAGGAATGAAAATGCAACTTCCAAGTTCTAAAAGAATGAAAACTCCTCCGCATTTCAATTTCTCATCACCATCGTTATGGAGAGCGAAAGGAAACCATAATGTATTGGAATGAAATCGGAGAATCAGATGCGGAAGAAGTAACTAAGATCTGAATGGAACTCACCAATTTTAAGGTCCCTGAGGTCTGCTCAGGGTAAACCAAGTTTAGCGCCTTCTCTGCGGGTTAAAGAGGGCAAAGAAGCTTGAAAGTCCGAGTTTTGTAGGGTTCGTCTGCGCTTTGGCTTGGGTGATCCGACGGTTTTGTTATATTTTCGATGTGAAGGCGGATCTCAGCCGTTAATGTTGTTGGTTTATTTTTATTTTTATTGTTATTTTAGAGAAACAGAAAATGCTCGGGTTAGACTTTAACCTCAGGCCCATTAAGCATGACCCAATAGTTCAATCCCACGTCGCTTTAATCAAAGCCTAACAGGAGAATAATTAGCTAAAAATGTCTTAACGCGCGCCTTTTTCCGTGTCTTCACATCCTCGCCACTTCTCTCTGTAACTCTCGACTTTCACATCCTCTGCCATGGCTGCTTCTCTCTCACACTTTTGAAGACATTCCTCTTGGATCTCTCCCGATCCTCTCTCTTTGTGCTTCTGAACGAAAACCTTCTTTGTTCCTCTATCTTGTGGATTGTTTCAACCACTAGTTCAGCGTTTTAACAAGGATTCGAGCGCAGATCAGGTAAGATATCTATAGTCTAGGCCACAAATTGATAATGATATCCGGTGTGTGTGTATGTTTCCGAGAGATTGTTTAGAGATTCTGAAATTCTGCTAGACACCGACTTGCAGGCCCCCCTCCCCCTTTCTGTCATCTGTCCATTTTTTTCTTGGTGGAATGCAAATAGGGGTCTGCAGTTGCGTCATTGCTTTGATTTTGCCATTGTTGTCCTGTCCATCCTAATAGCTTTAAAATCATATAGCAAAAGTATTGGAGGAAAAAGGATAAGAATAGTGTCTATCAGTCATCCTGATTGCTTGAAAAAATAGATGGTTAGAGTTGTAAATTTATGTCTATCAGCACTCTGCTAGAGAATTTAGTGGTTATGGGGTGTGCTTTGCTGTTAAGTTCGCTTCATTTCGATCTGGGTCTTCTTCTTCTCTTCATACGATTTCTTGATTTGTCAAGTTTTGGGGTGTCCTTTGCTCTGAGTTTCATGCTTTTTGTCATTGGATCCGAAACTTCAATAGCACTGACATATTGGTATTCATTATGACATTTCTTTTTAATATTCTAAATAGTATTTGATTTTGAGGATTTAGAACAAAGTTATGATAAGGATTTCACATGTGTAGGTTGATTGCTTGGAATTCGATTTTTGTACACCTTTTGAATTATAATACTTTAGTAAAACACAAGCATTTGAAACTACTTTACAAAAAAAAAAAAACTTTACTTTGAAACAAAAGTAGCATTAAATGGATCATTTTTATATTGCAGAACGAACAAGGCACGTGGGCACACAGAGCAAGAGAGTCATGGCAAGGAAAGAGACAGTGAGAAATGCAGAGGAGTTGGTGGAGAGAATCATGAAAGGGAATGATGCCTCTCATGACGCAGCACACGTGTGGAGGGTTAGAGACCTTGCCCTCACCCTCGCACGTGAGGAAGGCCTCTTCTCCTCTGAATCCATGGAGATAGTAAGCCCCTCTCCTTTAATTTGTAACCTTTTCGCTAGTAAGCAACATAGTGTGATTTTAGTTACCCAAAAAAACAAAAAACATAGCATGGTTGCGGAGAAATTCAAGAGAAAGGGATGGAATGGGAGAAAAATAGAGACTTTATATTCTCTCGACATTGGTTCTTAGTTTACCTGTGTAGTGTTTCTTAGCAAATCAGCAGTGGTAGTCTTGATTTTTGTACACAGAATTTTGGCAGTCTATATTTTTGTGCATGGAAATGTGGATGCTCAATTTTTTTATGATGTGGGTTCACGAATTTATGGGTTTATGAGTTTTATCAACATTTCGTTCGATACCATTTCTACTCACTCATTGAAAATGAATTGACATATCAAATTCGAATATACAGCAAAGCTGTTCAATCCGTTCTTGGTAAAGTATGAAAGTCATAACCGGTTTGAGCTCCAATTTCCCACCTAATCAGCATTAGCCACCACATTTTCTCTATGGAATGTAGATTGTACTGGAAACAAAAGCAACCACATGATATCTTAGCATTCTTAGGCAGCAAGGCTCATAAATGTGGACTGTGATGCATGACTGGGACTTTTTGCGCTCTCTAAGAAGCAAGAAAATGACTATGCAGTATGCTTGAGAAAAAAGTTCTTGAGACTTAAAAACCAACTTTCAAGCAGCCTGTATATTTGACTGTTTGACATTCTTCTCTCTTTGCTTCATTTTGTTTTCACTTTTTTGGAATTACAGAAACGCTGTTTTTCCTGCCAATACGTCTTAGGTTGATACTATAATTATTGCCTGTATATGTTGCATAGAATTGTTTGGAACAATAACCCTATCCTCCAATGAGATCCGTATGGAAGTTGGGACTTCAATAATCAAGAAAATGAGCTGGCACCAGTTGGAACTTGAAACACTCGCTCTACCATCATTTTAGATGGCTTATGTTTCTTTTAATAGCACGGTTCTAAGGAATTTTGTTCTTTTGTTTGTTTGTACAGTTCATTGTCCTTGACATTTTCCTAAGATCTTAAATTGTTCCTTCGCAGATAGAGCTTGCTGCACTTCTTCATGATATAGGTTATTACTCCTCTCTTTTTCCAACTAGCATGCATGCTTGTAATTGTGATGTATGAATTTGTTCAAGTTGGTTACCTATTCTTGTTCTTTTATTTGTTGGCTGTATTAAGCATCTAAGTATACACTTAGGCTCCGTTTGTTTTGTTGTATTTTACTTTAGGGAAAATTACAATTTCCCCCCTCGAATTAGCACTCCAATCTCAAAAACCCCTCTAAACTATAACTTGTTACAATTCACTCCCTCATTCTACGTTTACCATTACGATTCAGTCCCTCACCCAGATTTTTAATTATGTGCGACGTTTTCCATCCCACGTGAATAACACGTGGGACCTTCTTTGTGCAAAAATATCAAACCACCTACTCATGTTGCCTTTTCAAATTTAGCATCATCGAAAATCAGATTTGGGCAAATTTATGTTGGGAGGCAAAACCACAGTTTTCTTGGGCCAGGTGGGAAAGGGAGGGACAATTTGATATTTTCGTGCAAGGAGGGTCTCACATGTGGCTTACGTGAGACAAAAAACGTTGTAGATATCGGAAAAATCTGGGTGGAGGAATTAATCGAAACGGTAAACGTAGATTGAAGGGTAAGTTGTAACTAGTCCTAGTTTAGGGGGGTTTTTGAAAATGGGGTGCTAGTTGGAGGGGGCAAATTGTAATTAACCCTTTACTTTATATAAAGTATTTTCAATTGTTTGAAGGTCTCGTACAATGGTCAACCGAAACTTAATTCGATTAACTGTAAAACACAGCTCCTCTTTCTTAAAAGCAAATGACTTTTTAGAACTAGTAAATCTTCTTTCCTGAACTGCCTCTCCAGTCTTAGGGTTGGCAAAAACCTGCTGACCACACCCCCCGACCCAAAACCAACTCTACTCAAACCGAATGGGTCAGGTTACATCGGGTTTGGGTTTTGAAACATTAGCCCGAGAGAAATCAGGTTCAAGTCTATTAACGTGAATTTTTTTAATTTTTTTTCCCTTATGCCCTTAACAAAATGGCACAATTTTACTCACTTTATAAGTGTTTTATCTTATAATTGACTCAAAACAAAAACATTCAGAGGAACCTGAACCCATTGGTTTTAGTTTTTTTTAGGGGTCAAGGTCGGGATGGTGATAACCCGACCTTGAACCTGATTTTAACAGCCCTACCCAGTCTCTCACTCAACACTTGACAGTCCCTCACTCATTCGACTCTCACTCGACAATTTCCTCTCTTATTGAAAAATACTTTTAGAAAATATATTTGATGTAACAATCAAACACCAGAAATAAGAATACTTTATTGAAGCATAATGCATTTAAAAGTACTTTACAAAAAAAAAAAAAAGTACACTACGTTAAAACAAATGGAGCATTGTAAACTTTTTCTTTTATGTTGTTGTAGTCTCATCCTATAAACTACTACTAATCCTATTAATTATTTGTTGCTGAGTGCAGGTGACTACAAATACCTGAGGTATGTATTTCTGGTTCTTGCTATATGTAAGAAACTGATTCTTTTTGTTTTCTAATATACAAAAGCAGTGTGTAAATTAGGTTTTAAAAGGTGACACCAATGAGTTCTCTTATCAATGAAGCTACATTTGAGTATATTAACAGTACACCCATTCTATTGTATAGATTTTTTGTCCCATTTTCCCCTGGACTTGCAAAGGTGATCAGTTTTTGGGTTTGCAAGAATGGCACATGCATGTACTTTCAACTCTGGTTACTGTTTGCTTATTACACTGGACAACTTATAAACGTACACGTTAACCAGCTGTTGTGCACACATTTAAAGTTGTATCTCCACGATTTTAGCAATTTATGATGTGCTGTGAGCTCAAACAGTCTCTAAGTGGACGATTTGAGGTATTAACTTTCCAATAATTGAGGTCTCTTTCTTCTTCTTTTTTTTTTTTTATTTTTTCCATTTGGCCTTTGTTTTCCTTGTTGTGATCTATGAGCTTTCACTGTGATGTGTAGAGATCCATCTGAGGAAAGAATTGTTGAAAATTTTCTTGAGCAAGAGTGCATAGAGGAGCACAAGAAGATAAAGATTTTATGTATTATCAAGCAAATGGGTGAGTTCTTTGAAGGCTATTACTTGCTTGTTTTGATTTTCTTCTAATTGTACATGTAGATATCAATTCAGGTTCTATTTAGTATGGTAATACTATAGATTGATAGCGTGGAAATATTTTTGGTACACCTATTACCCTAGCTTCCCCCTCCCCCAAAAGAAAATATAAAAGAAGGCAGAAAATGGAAATGGTTGGTCTGTGTCAACACATTCCTTGACATATGCGTATTCAGCTGGTTGTGGTCATTTATATCCCTTGGATAATGTTGGAGAAGAGATAGATTCTCTTGTGATTGAATTCATCCTTTCCATCTCATTAGTCTTTTATGTTATCTTACCATTTTTTGTCGGGTGATTGGGGCAAACCACTTTGTCTCTCTTAGGATGCCATTCTGCTAGTTAAGGCGCAGTATCCGGTACGATAGTTTGTTACAGTTGGATGTTACCACACTTTTAGATATATCTTTGTTCATATCATCATTACTTTCTCGTTGGATGTCAGAAGGACTTCGGTTGTATGCTGGTAAATTATAACTATGCACTCTGAACAGAAAAGCAGAGATAGAATACATTATAGATATGCTTAAATGAAATAATTATTTGATACATTTGCTCAGAATGAGGTGTTTTTCCCTGGAACCCTCTTGATTCAAAGATAAGTACTTTTTTTTTTTTTTTGGGGGGGGGGGGGGGGGGGGGGTTACTTAGGTTATTTCCTGATTTTGAATGAGTGAGTTCTTGGTCTTTGTAATTAAGTCTAATTTTCCTCTGTATCTTGCTGCATTCGTCACACTTTTCTCTATAGCTTGGATAGAATGTTATTTGTTTTGTTATTTATATGACACTATTTCATAATGGTTTTACAGTTCATATTTGCTCCTTTGGATGTATGATAGATGTACCGTGGGATTTTCAGGTTTCAAAGATGAGCTTGCTGGTCTTGTAAATCTTGAGCTTTTTCCAGAATTTGAAATTGTGCAAGATGCTGATCGTCTGGATGCAATTGGTGCAGTTGGTAATTTGATTTTTTCATATGTGCTATAATAGAACGGCATCCATGTTTCACTGTGTGAATTACAAGAAACTAAGGTTTTGACTGAAGGGTTCATTTGTGCTCTTGCATAATGAGGTGTTACAAGCTTAAGCTTGTGAAGGCTACATGGTTGTTCTAGGACTTATACTGGCTTTGTGGTCTCAAGTGATCTTTATACTTTAGGCTTCCATCCTCTCCCATAAACTCTTCCACCCCCACTGCCTGCCCTCCCTCCCTTCTGCACAAAACCCAAAAAGGAAAAGAAAAGATTTAGTGTCCAAGGTTTATTCTAAGATAAATGTGTGTATAAAGATTGTCTTACTGTTCGTTCATCATTTTGGTTTATACTTCACTGTGTTCGTTACTTTGGTTGAGCTAATTCCACTTTTTGATAGCATCATCATGTATCATCTACGGTTTTACATGTAAGTTATCTCAATTTCAGGTATTGCTCGTTGCTTTACTTTTGGTGGAAGTAGGAGCAGGGTGCTACATGATCCTGCAATTCAGCCACGGTCCGATTTATGCAAGGAACAGTACATGAAGAAAGATGAGCAGACGACTCTAAATCATTTTCACGAAAAGCTTCTCAAGCTGAAGGATTTGATGAAAACTAAGGTAAAAGCAATGAATTGAAGGCACACTGCCAGCCTTGTCTGCCCTAAGTTTCCTATCATTTGTGTGCATCAGTGCATTTTTCTTTGTTCTTAGCTTGGACGGGATGGTCTAACCCTTCTTAATTTATGTGTGGCATTTGGCACCAAATTCAGGCTGGGCAGAAAAGAGCTGAGAGGAGGCACAAGTTCATGGAGGAGTTTCTAAATGAGTTCTATGAAGAGTGGGACGGGAGAGCTTGAAAGCGATCTCTGGTTTTACTGTTGACTGTTTTAATCTTTACTACATTTTATAACAAAGAGAAAAAAGATGTTTTATTTTTTCAGCTGCAAACTGAGAATCTCGACTTCTGTCTCACTCCCAATGATGTATTTCATTATAGATGTGTAAACGGGGAAAGGGATATTCCCATTTGTACTAGTCATTTGGATAAAGCTTAGTGGGCTAGCGACATTTGATGCAATCATGTTGTCATATTGGCTTGAGCCCTTTCTTATTACTACCTGGCAGGATTCGAATATGTCATCCCCCGCAAAAGAAGGGGATTCTGTGCTTGCGTCAAATTTCATTGCTGCAATTCATTGACTGGGTTTCGGGTCTCGGATGTTCATTTCCGCTTGTTTGATTGCAAAACAAATTTTGTAGGTATTTAACAATAAGGTCAAAGTAACAAGTTTCTAAGTCTGCAGTAAAAAAATCTATTGTTTTGCAGAAAACAAACCAAGGGTCCATTTGTTTCGTTGTAAAGCACATTTTTTATGAAGCAGTTTCAGATACATTATGTTTCAGTAAAATATTATAATTTTTAGTATTTGTTTGTTACATCAAATATATTTTTTAAAAGTATTTTTCAATTTTTTTGATGTATGTTATATTTTTTGTAATTTTATATGATTAATAAAATTAACTTTTAACATCAATTTGAAATGAAGTAGAATAAAATTAAGTTTTTGAGAGAGTAAGAAAGGGGTCAAATTCCTTTGAACGGTTTAGTTTCGGGTTAGGAACCCAAATACTAACCTAATTTTTTGTTTGGGTTCGTGTTTTAAAACATGAACTCGACCCTGAAAAAGTCTAAAATCGTTAGGGTCGAGTTCCTTTGAATACTAGGGTTTCAAGATAGAAACGTGAACACAAACTTGATTTTTTTCGAGTTCATGTTTCAAAACTTGACCCCAACCCTAGGAAAAGCTAAAATCATCGGGGTCAGGTTCTTTTGAATGCTTTAGTTTTAGGTCAAAGACTTGAACACGAACTTGATTTTGTCGGGTTTATGTTTCAAGACCCAACCCCGAAAAAGCTAAAATCGTTAAGGTCAGGTTCTTTTGAATTATTTGGTTTCGGGTTAGAAACGTAAACACGAATCTGATTTTTCTAGGGTTCATGTTTCAAAACCCAATCCCAGCCCTAAAAAAAGCTAAAATCTTCGGGGTCGGGTTCCTTTGAATACATTAGTTTCAGGTTAGAGACCCGAACATAGACCTGAATTTTCTTCAATTCATGTTTCAAAACCTGACCCTAACCCAGAAAAATGCTAAAATCACCGAGGTCGGGTTCCTTTGAATACTTTAGTTTCGGGTTGGAGACCCAAACACAGAATTAAATTTTCTCCGGTTCATGTTTAAAACCTAACCTCAAAAAAAGTCAAAATCGTCAGGGTCGGGTTCTTTTGAATGATTTGGTTTCGGGTTAGAAATGCAAATACGAACCTGATTTTTCTTGGGTTTATGTTTCAAAACCCGATCCCAACCCTAAGAAAAGCTAAAATCGTCGAGGCCAGGTTCCTTTGAATGTTTTAGTTTCGGGTTAGAGACCGGAACACAGACCCGAATTTTCTTCAATTCATGTTTCAAAACCTGACCCTAACCCAGAAAAATGCTAAAATCGTTGGGGTTGGGTTCCTTTGAATGCTTTAGTATCGGGTTGAAGACCCGAACACAGACTTGAATTTTCTCCGGTTCATGTTTCAAAACCCAACCTCAAAAAAAGTCAAAATCGTCGGGGTCAGGTTCTTTTGAATGATTTGGTTTTGGGTTAGAAAAGCAAACACGAACCTGATTTTTCTTGGGTTTATGTTTCAAAACCCGATCCCAACCCCGAAAAAAGCTACATTGGAACGGTATACATTTTTATCCTAAAAGTAAAACTGGACACTTATTTTAGGGGGAAAAGTCACTTTGAGCTCTCTGACTACCAATGCAATTTCAAATAGAACTTTAAACACCAATCTTGACACATTGTGTTGGAATCGAGAGATCGCAGCGGAAACGATCGTTGAATCAAAACAGCCCAAGCGTTCTGCCTCCTTCAGATCCACGCACACAACTTTGAGAGAGATTTTAAAGAGAGAAAATCTAGAGAGAGAAATTCTCGCGTGAAAATGATTTCTCTTCTTTCTCAAACGAGTTTTTGAGCTATTTATAATGGCTGGCTCAGAACTCAACTGTGCTATAGCGTGGGATCTTTAGGGATCTCATATCTCAGCCGTAGGATCATCATGAAAAACTCTTTTTCATTAAACTCCCTTATATTCTGTAATCCGAATTTATAGGCTTCTACAAATTGTGATCATGTCCATTAACATATCACAATTGACCCCCGAGATAATGAGATTGTTTTTGTGAAATCCCTTTTGCTAACAATTATACGTTTATTTATCCTTCCACCATACTATATTCCACATGAGCTAATAACACTGGAATAATATCACCAATTAAGTCCCTAGCTCATATAATTCTTAATTCTCAGTCTGTAACTAGTTGGACTTCCAAAACTTTCCAAAATATTTTCGCAAATATTTACTTCATATATTAATAAGTAAAAACCGTGAAAACACTTTTCACAAAATCTTGCTACGCAGCATTTTATGTGAGTCCAACAATATACAGACATAATGAATATACTGCCTCATCAAGAGACTGGTGGATTCCATATTGAGCAATTATACAAATTCACTTACTATGCACAAGGCCCAACATTATCTGGAATATTTGATCTATGAAGATCATCACCAAATGATTCAATCAAAGCACAAGCACACAACAAGCAAACCTGCATAACTCTCTCAGGTCTAAGGACAACATAAGCTAATTGTGTTGAATACCATTCTCTACATCAGTGATCGTTTCCAGAAGGTATTCATATTTGATCCGGTTCAGTGCATGTACTCTTACATTGCACCCACTCGTCTGCTTAAGGTCACCACCTCAATGACGGAGTCCATCATTCTATCTTATAGAGGCACAACGAGTGTAGACCTATTTGTACATTATCATGTATCTTGGTCTAGAACAAAGTGAGTCAACAAGGATCGAAAAGTCATACTCCCCGCTTCGATTCATTAATCATTGGCCTGACTTTTCTACAATATTGCTCAACAATATGACATCTAATGTCATTACATGTACCCAAAATAATATACAAGTGATTAATCAACAATAATAATTATCTCATAATTATGCAAAATGATTGGTTTTGAGGGTATACATCTAACACATTGAGCCCTCCAACTTTCACAATTAATCAAATTGCGACATGAAATAAAATATGAGGGTCAAAATCGTGCCATGTGGCTTATTCACAACATACGTGGCATGAGTTTGATCGTTGGATCTTTTTTGGAATGCAAATTGATAAAATTTGGTAGTTCGTGAGCTTAATTTATCAAAGGTGATAGTTTAAACCTCTATTTGAAATTGGATTGGTAGTTAGAGGGCTCAAAGTGATGTTTTCCCTTAGTTTATTCTTGGAATATATCTAACATTCCAACATACGACATTGGTATTTGAACAACACTGTATGGTTTTAGAATATGTTATCAAACATATTGAATTTAGAAATTTGTAAATAAAATGTACAAATATGTTATCAGATGAAATATTAAAGGTGCACGGATTTTACATATATAATTCTACAATTACATTGTTAGGTATTACAATACAACAAATAGAACAATTGTTCAGCAGAAAATCTATAAACAAATTATTGTTTAAGTGAATCCTATAATCTTCAAATGGTGGACTTGGGTATTTCCTAAATCTGCTACGCTATATATATATATATATATCTTGTCTCATATGCTAAAGGATCTTTGCTGAACTTTTATCTTGAAATTTATGTACAACAAAATAAGTTGAAAAATATATGATTTACACTACAAAACGAATATAGAGTAAAATTGTTTACAAAAGTTAAACAAACATGAAAAAATCAGAAATAGGAATATACATTAAACATTTCAAATAGGATTAACATATTGATAACCAAACACTTACCTCCTAAAAAGAAGGCTAGATTACTCCATTAGTTCATGTGGTATTTTTTTGTCATATAGTAGTCCCTGTGGAATATTAATGTGTCAATACAACCTTTTTCTGTCGATTGACATCTGTATTTGGATAGCGAACTCTTATGTGGATAGCAGCGACACGTTCTAAACAACACCAGACCTTCACGTATCCATTCCTAGTAGTTAATAAATTTAGTGTTTATCTCTCTTTATATACAACCAATAGATTAATATAGTAGAACAGAGGTTCCTTTATAATTCTCTATAGATTGTCTCTACATTTTCTCCAAAATCATTAAACTCTTAGGATAATGTATAACTCAACATGTGCTTGTCATCATGTTATGCAGAAATTAGCCCTAGATTTACATTTTCTACAAAATCTCTAAATTATTTTAAAAACCAAAAATTAGGAAATAAACTTAAAAAAATTATAAGTCATATGATTTTAATTTTAGGTGACGTGTCTCAACTTATGATTGGAATTGGAATTGACGTCTGAATCTTTAATTTTGATAATTAAATTGTATGAGTAAAATCATAGTTAGCCCTATAAGTATGAGCAAAAATCAAATTGGTACCTTTAATTATCAATTCTGCGATTTGAGACCCATAACTTTTGAAAACCATCAATTCTAGCCCCCCGTCTAAATTAGGCGTTAAATGTGAGACCCCGACTTAGAGACTAGTAGCATCGATCAATTTAGGTTTCCTTCGACGGCAATTCAGACATTAAAATTTTACTTCTTGACTCTTTAAGTTTTTGCACTATATTGAATTATTGAGAAAAGAAATGTATGGTTGACTTGATTTAAAATTATGTCTAAGGTGAAATTTTCCTTTAGCACTTTTTTGTGCATCTTTATTAATAATTTAAATGCTATATTTGTTTGTGAAAGTTTAAGTAACAACCCAAGAGGGGGGGTGAATTGGGTTTTAATAAATTTTCAATCCTTTTTGAAAATAATTTCCGAAGTATAACATTAAAGCATAAAACACAAAGAGCAGTGATATGAACGTGGAAAAATAAGAGATAGAGTTAGAGAGATGACACCGTATTTTTAGGTGGTTCGGCCAACTCTTGCCTACGTCCACCCCCAAGGCTATTTACTTCCTTGGGCTTCCTTCACTATTTTTCAAATAGTAAATACACCTTAGCTTCCGGGGTGCTAAGGAACCTTTACAAAGCATTTTTCCCAAGGGATTTCTTCTACTCTCACAAGTAGGACAAGTGTTTACCCAACACTCACGTGTTTACAAAGAATGGGTACAAAGTGGAATGTCAACGATTTGGCTTTTAAAGTCGTATGAAGCAAGTGTAAAGTACAAAGGTGCACACGAGGACAAGAGTATGTAGAAAGCTGAAGTTTAGCAGGGGAATAACTGGCTTTCTCAGTATGAGTAGTCTTCTATCTTATTTAAGGCACTTTCTCTCTCTAGAAGTTCGGTCATAGAGTAATTTCAATTTTAATCGCAAGACGGTTGTTTTCTTCTTTTCTTCTTCTTTCTATTTATACCACTTTTGACTTAACCGGTCACCTGGGATTTTAAAGAGTCATTGGAGGGAAGTTGTCAACATTCCAGGATTTCAGCAAAAAAATCGTGGTATGTGTCAGCGCATAATCAGCATGAGTTGATCTGGAAGATCTCTCGAAAATGCAATGTCTGACATCTCTTCATTATCCCAAGGTAACTGCAATGTGTACATCTCATCATTAAGCCGAGGTCCCCTTTACTGACCGAGGTATCTATCTCGGTTTGTCACCTGTCCTCTTTACAAATCTAGGTATCTATCCCGGTTCCTTCTTAAGCTCCATTTGTATTTCCGACTATTCCGAGGTGCTCTGAGGTGTGCTTTCTTATTACCATTTTTGAGCTCCGAGTTGTCCGAGGTGTTCCCGATGTGCTCCGAGTTTTTCCCTTATGATTTTCAAGGATCATCTCTAATTCTGACCATCTCGAGGTGCTCCCGAGATGTTTGCTTTTACCGACATTCCCATAACATCTCGAGATGTTCATACATTTTTCCTACCTTTTCACAAACATTCCAAGATACTGATATAATATCCCGATGTCCCCATTACTATCTCCAATGTGTCTCAGTGCAATGTGTTGACAAGATTTGATCTGAAGTTGGTTCTTTCGGCAGACAGTGCAATGTGTTGACACTAGTCTGCAATGTGTTGACACTATAAGTGCTGAAGAGGTTTTTCAGCAACTTGAAGGTGTTGTTTTCACTCAAATTCATCTTTAAGCACCTACAATATGAAAAATTGATTTTATCAACTTGTGTAATGGTGTTCAAGTGCACTTAGAAATATTTTTGTGAGATAACTCAATCATTTAAAATATATCTTAGAAAATAGTGGATTGACAAGGTAAAATCTAAAAGTCTTCAAAACTTAGGATTTTTGTTATCATCAAAATCAATTATGGATTGTTTGCAAAACAACCTTGGGCTAACAATCTCCCCCTTTTTGATGATGACAAAACCATTTTAAAAACGACAATTTGCTAACAAATAGAAAAGCTGCCTCTGAGAACAAGCAGGAGTTTTTCATGACATGTTTAGTAAAAAGGACTTTAAGATTTTACAAAAATTTTGCAAGAGTTTCCTTTGTATATGGAGGTTTCCTAAAATTGAAAAGCAAGTAAAAACACTTCTATAAACATCCTCCAAACTTCAAATTTATCAATCAGAACACAAGACTTCAAATATTGATACCAAAAGAAAGTTAGGAATACTACTTGTAAAGCAAAACTCAAATGTCCATATTTAAGTGCAAGAGATAAGCACTTCCCAAATCCCTTATGATCACCATTAGAAGATCAGCAGAGATGAGCATAATAAAATAATCCAATGGAGACATATAAATGAACATAGAGATCCACTAGATAAAGCAAGTCAAGGTGTTTCGTCAACCAAATGAATACAATCATAAGAGGACAAATTAAGATAAGTACAAAATGGAATGTCCTCTATAAAAGCTAGGAAGTCAACATAGTAAATCTCCTCTATAAAAGCTAGGAAGTCAGCATAGTCACTAATTTCTCCCCTTTGGCATCATAAAAAAAAAAATAGGATAAGGGGAAGGTCAAGGATAGGAGGAGTAGGGTCAAGGGTAATTTTTGGATTTCTTGATAGGAGGAGGAGGATGCTCAATTTCAAATTTCTTCAGCCAATCCATCCAAGTCGTGGAGAACCAATATGTCCACTTTAGTACATGAGGACGAAGATTACGATCAAAATCCAGCTGCATTTCTGTGGCCTGAACAACATCCTCAGTTGATTTTTGCACAAATGTCTGAAGGACAGCAGAGGTAGCTTTGAATTCATTAACAGTATCTTGAATCACATTGCTGGCCACATGGATGCTATTGTTGACTTGAAGTTTAAGTTGCCTCACGTCCTTATCAAGAGTCCTAAAACGCTCTGTATGAGCAGTGAGCAGCTTTTTAATATCATCAAACCCCGTTTTCATACTGTTGGCCATAGTGTCTAGAGTCTGACCCAATCTCTTCTATTCTTTCTTTATTTCATCCATGGAAGCTTCAAGGGAATTCACCGAGGCTCAGGAGAACTACCAATGGGGAATATCCAATCGGTGGAGGTGCTTCGGTTCTTGCAGTTGCTTCCTCTTCCTCATCTTCACTCTCTTCCTCAGATTCAGAATGAGGTGTCACAACACCTTTTCACCCATTCTCCATCCTCATTTTTCATGAAAATCAACCTAAGAGTTTTCTTGTTACACTCCTTAGATTCTTTGGGTTTTTCTCTAACTTCCCTGTCATATCAACCTCAAAGGCATGAAACATGTGAGTGAAAAACATCCCATAAGGGAGCCCTTGTTTCTTCTTCTCAGTGGCTGCTTTCAGCATTGGCCAAGATTCATATGAGTCCGAGTAATCACAGTACATACAAACAATTCAAGTGATGTACTCAAAAACCAACCATATGATGATGGACAAAGCAGACTCCAACATAACCTAAGAATATCTAGGATTCAAAGTGTTTCTTTTAGCGGGTAAGGGCCTTGAAGTCATCAAGTCTCTTCTCCCCCATCATCAACCTCAGAGAATCAATATCCACACCGAAGCTTGTCTTCTTTGGGAACCCACAATCAAGAGAAGCTCCAGTGCGTTTTCATAAATCTCTGATGGAAGCTTCCAGAGGCTGAGATTCACAAAAGTCAGGAAAGGTGATGTAAGAGTTTTCTTGAAGAAACTCAACCTTGAAACATGTTGAAAAACATCCCAGCCCTTGTTTCTTCTTCTCATCATATGAATAGCATTGACCAAGGTTCATGGGAGTAGTAATCAACAGTACATACAAATAATTCTAGGAAATGTACTCAAATTTTCCGTCCTTGGTAAAATAATATTGCAACCATATGATGCAAAATCGTCTATGAATGATCACTGGCAGTGGGTCTAATTCACTAGGGTTGGATTATCCAACACAACCCTAAGAATATCAATGGCTCAACTTCAGACATACCTATCCATCCATCATCAAAGAACTTCTTTCCACATTAGGGGCAGAGGCCAAAGAATTCAAGAAGAACTGATAAATCAATTGTTTCCCATTCACATAGCATCTCAGATATTGAATTGAAAGTTTGCATAAACCAACTTCACCAAATAAACATAGCAATTACTTTCAAATTCACAAAAACATTCCATCCTGATATTCAAACATCTCTTTAAAATCAAACCACTTCACTAAACCAAAAAATCAGCCCAACTCCAGCAATAACTTTCTATTTTTAAAATCTTGCACAAAACGATTCTTACAAAGCCCTGACCTGTAAATGCGGGCCTTTGGAGTAAGAGCGGGTTCTTCAGTGCTTCTCCTTTCTTCTGTGTCCTTGAACTGACAGAGGAGGGCGTTTGATGAGAGGACGCTTGGAGCGGCTGGAAGACATCGGAGGCTGGGAGAGGAGTTTGAGGTTGTCAGTGATGGCTTTTGAATAAGGCAGTGGGCAAACGGAATATGTGAGAGTGAGAGAATTTCGCTCCGTTTGAGAGAGAAAAGGAGTTCTGTGAGATGGGGAGAAATAAAGTGCCGACCCCTTTGCCCTAATGAGTATAAATATGCCACATGTGTCCCTCCCGTTTTTTTGAAACAGTGCACCCGAAAGATGTGTTGACACATTGCATATGTTCTCGAATGCATTTTAAAAGGGCTCTCGGGAGGAAGTTTTATGTGTCAACACATGAATGTATGGTGTCGACACATACTTCTCCAATGGAAACAACCATGAAAATACCAGAAGTGCTGACACTTGTTTTACCAAGTGTTGACACATGGTCATGCAAAAAGAATACATGCAATAATTTCATAAGGAGTAAGCATGATTTAATAGGAAATGAACTGAGAGCAATTTAAACACAAATCAGAACATATCAATGCAACAATAACATAATTAATAAAACAAGCATAAATAGCAAATTCAATCCAAAGGAAACTTCATTCCAATTTCTTGTCGAATAAAGCAAAATCTATCCTCATTAAGGGTTTTGTGAAAATATCCGCCAATTGAAGGTCGGTATTTACAAACTCAATATCCCCTTTTTGAGCATGATCTCGAATGAAATGATGCTTAATCTCAATATGTTTTGTCCTAGAGTGCTGAATTGGATTTTTTAGTAAGATTAATGCACTGGTGTTGTCACATTTTATTGGGATGAGAGAATAATGAAGATTAAAATCTTCCAATTGTTGTTTCATCCACAATACTTGTGCACAACAATTACCACAGCAATATACTTGGCTTCCGTGGTTGATAGAGCATGGAATTTTGTTTCTTACAACACCAAGAGACTAGTGACGGTCCAAGAAATTGGCATGCACCACTAGTACTCTTTCTATCAATTTTACAACCAGCATAATCCGCATCCGAGTATCCTTGTAAATTAAATTCAACACTCTTAGGATAAAACAAACCAAGATTTTGAGTGCCAACAAGATATCTAAAAATTCTTTTAACCGCAAGGAGATGAGATTCCTTAGGACAAGATTGAAATCTAGCACACATACATACACTAAACATTATATCGGGTCTACTAGCAGTAAGATATAGTAAGGAGCCAATCATACCTCGATATTTTGTTTGGTCACATCCTTACCTTTCTCATCCTTTTCCATTTTTGTAGATGGACTCATAGGTGTGCTCATAGGTTTTGAATTGTCCATGTTGAATCTTTTGAGAAGATCTCTTGTATACTTAGCTTGACTTATGAAGATGCCCTCATTACATTGTTTGATTTGGAGCCCAAGAAAGTAGTTCAATTCTCCCATAAGGCTCATCTCAAATTCACCTTGCATAACTTGAGAAAACTCTTGACACAAAGATTCATTAGTAGATCCAAAAATAATGTCATCAACATATATTTGAACCATTAATAATTCATTTTCCTTTTCTTTAGTGAAAAGAGTAGTATCAATTTTACCTCGTGAAAAATCATTTTCAATAAGAAAAGAACTTAGACGTTCATACCATGCTCGAGGTGCTTGTTTCAAGCCATAAAGTGCTTTTGTGAGCTTGTATACATGATTTGAAAGTTTTTCATCTTCAAATCCCTGGTGGTTGCTCAACATAAACTTCTTCAGTGAGAAATCCATTTAGAAAAGCACTTTTTACATCCATTTGAAAGAGTTTAAAATCTTTATAACAAGCGAAAGCAAGTAACATACGTATAGATTCTAAACGAGCAACAGGAGCAAAAGTTTCATCAAAATCAATTCCCTCTTCTTGATTGTAACCTTGGGCTACCAATCTTGCCTTGTTCCTCACTACAACCCGGATTCATCCATTTTGTTTCTAAAAACCCATTTTGTACCAATAATTGGATAATCCTTGGGTCTAGGAACTAGATGCCATACTTGATTTTTCTCAAATTGTTTTAATTCCTCTTCCATAGCATGGATCCAACTTTCATCATCTTTAGCCTCAGAAAGTTCTTAGGCTCAAGTTGAGAAAGTAAGGCAAAATTATTAGCTTGTTTATAGAAGATCGAGTGCTTACCCCCTTTTCAACATTACCAATAATTTGATGGAAGAGGATGACTCTTGATGTACTCCAAGACTTTGGTAGATCATTGTTCATCTTGTTGACTCTTCTTGAGGCTCTTGAGGTTCTTGCTCTTGTACAGTGCCTCTTCCTTGTCTTTTTGTAAGTTTATCAACCTCTTTGTTAAGATCTACAATATCTTCATCATTTTTTTCATAAGATTGTTAGATTCATCAAAAACAACATGAACTGATTCTTCAACAACTAAAGTACGTTTATTAAAAACACGATAAGCTTTACTAGAAGTTGAATAACCAAGAAATATACCTTCATCGCTTTTGCATCGAACTTACCCAAATTGTCCTTGTTGTTGTTGAGCACAAAACATTTGCAACCAAAACATGAAAATAACCAATGTTGGGTTTTCTATCATTCCATAGCTCATAAGGGGTTTTCTTAAGAATAGGTCTAATCATGCAACGGTTCATAACATACAACTTGTGCTAACTGCTTCAGCCCAGAATAATCAGGCAAGTTGTTTTCACAAAGCAAGGTTCTAGCCATCTCTTCAAGAGTCCTATTCTTCCTCTCTACAACACCATTTTGTTGAGGAGTTCTAGGAGCCGAGAAGTTATGGTTAATACCATTTTCTCCACAAAACTTTTCAAAGGAGGAATTTTCAAATTCTTTTCCATGATCACTCCTTATGCTAGAAATAGCAAAACCTTTTTCATTTTGAATTCTCTTGCTAAGTTTTTCAAAAGCATGAAAAGCCTCATCTTTATGAGCTAGGAATAGAACCCATGTGAATCTACTGAAATCATCAACAACAACAAAGCCATAACGTTTGCCACCCAAACTCAATGTTCGGGTTGGACCAAATAAGTCCATGTGTAGAAGTTGAAGTGGCCTAGAAGTGGACACCACATTTTTGGGCTTAAAAGATATTTTGGTTTGTTTGCCTTTTTGACATGCTGCACAAATTTTTTATTTTTCAAAATAAGGTTAGGCAAACTTGAAACAAGATTCTTTTTGGCTAGTTTTGAAATCAAGTCCATGCTTGCATGAGCAAGCCTTCTATGCCACAACCAACTATCCTTGTCATTTAGAGCTGAAAAACATTTTATATTTTCTGAGGAGATGCTCTCTAATGAACAATGTACACATTTTCAAATCTATGTCCAACAAACAAGACTTTCTTGCTTTCAATATTTCAACAAGACATATGATGATTAAAAAATGACTCGGTTTCCCTTGTCACATAATTGACTAATACCAGATTATGCTTTAAACCATCAACAAAAAGTACATTTCAATTGGGATTAGATACATACCAATGCTTCCAACACCAAGTATTTTTCCTTTTCCATTGTCACAAAAGTAACCGAGCCCTTTCCTTAAGACAAAGAGAGTTGAACCAACTCTTGTCTCCGGTCATGTGCTTGGAGCATCCACTATCAAGAACCCAATGTTCCTTGGTTTCATTGGACTTCAAGCATTTGCAAAAAGGAATCAATTCTTGATCTTTGGTACCCAAACCTTTTTGGGTCCATTGGTGTTAGAAATAAATTCCTTCACCTTGTCTTTTTGATCCATACAAATTTGATCCCGTGAGTGGATTTCTTTCTAGTTGGACAAGTGTGTGAAATGTGTCCATTCTTTCCACAAAATTGCACAATGTAAATGATGGAGATGATTTTGTGATCATATAAGAATAAATTTTTGATCACTTGAATCATAGCCAATCCACTTTTGTTGAAACAACATTTTTGTGAACCAAGAAAATATCAAGGTTTCTTTTTCCTTGAGTGAATCTTGCAAGATCTTTAGTGAGAGAGTCAACTTTTTTTTTAAAACAATTTTCAGATTTCAAATCATTTGACTCTTCTTGCAAGATTTTCTCATTTTCTTTTGTAACTTGCAAGATTCTCTCCAAGAGAAACAACTTGATATTTCAAGTATCATTTTCTTGAATAAGTGCATCAAGGTTCTTTTTAAGACAACAATACTTTGAAAATATTCTTTTTAATTCAAGATATTGTTCATCAAAAGCATCTTGTAATTCATCAAATGAAAGAATAAATTGAAGATCTTGTACCTCATCTTCATTATCCTTTGCCATGAAGCAAGTTTGCAACTTCTTCATCACTATCACTTTCATCGGACTCTCCCATGCAGCCAAAAATGCTTTCTTTTTGTCTTTGAAATTCTTGGATTTCTCATGAGTTCAACATTGGGCATTCCGTCTTTATGTTCCGGCTTCTTGCATCCAAAGTAAATAATTCATTCTTTTTCTACTATCCCTTTGTATTTGTCTTCTTGGAAATCTTTTATCCCTTGTTTCTTACGGAAGAACTTCTTGAATCTTTTAGTGAACAAGTCATTTCTTCATCATCTCAAAGATTCATCTCACTAGAGTATGAGGCTTTAAGGCAATGCCTCTTTTTCCTTTTCCTTCATCCTCATCTTCCTTTACTTGATTCATCTCATGTGTCATGAGAGATCCCATGAGCTCATCCAAGGAAAGCTTTGTCAAGTCCTTAGCTTCTTGAATGCAGTGACCTTGGGTTCCCAAGCTTTTGGAAGACACCTAAGAATCTTTCTCACCATTTCAACATTAGTATATTCTTTACCAAGAGATTTAAGACCATTTATAATATCAGTAAAAGCGAGTAAACATAGATGAAATATTTCATCAAGTTTCATCTTAAAAGCTCATAACTATGAACAAGCATACTAATCTTGCTTTCTTTAACTTGATTCGTACCTTCATGGGTCACTTGAAGTTTGTCCCAAATTTGTTTTGCGGTATCACAACCAGAAATACGATTAAATTCATTTGAATCAAGAGCACAATACAAACATTCATAGCTTTAGAATTTAAAGACATGATCTTAAGATCATCTTCATCCCACTCTTTGTCATCTTTTAAATTACCTTCCTTGTCTCTAGGAAATTTAGGGCCATTTGAGATAACTCTCCATAGTTCATAATCCACGGCTTGGATATAAATCCTCATCCTAGCTTTCCAATAGTTGTAGCATGTTCCATTGAACAAAGGAGGTCTGTTAGTGGATTGACTTCACCCAACAAAGAACTAACAAGGGTTGTCATAGAAAAATATTAAACCTTAGCTTTGATACCAATTGAAAGTTTAAGTAACAACCCAAGAGGAGGGGTGAATTGGTTTTAATAAATTTTCAATCCTTTTTGAAAATAATTTCCGAAGTATAACATTAAAGCATAAAACACAAAGAGCAGTGATATGAACGTGGAAAAATAAGAGATAGAGTTAGAGAGATGACACCGTATTTTTAGGTGGTTCGGCCAACTCTTGTCTACGTCCACCCCTAAGGCTATTTACTTCCTTGGGCTTCCTTCACTATTTTTCAAATAGTAAATACACCTTAGCTTCCGGGGTGCTAAGGAACCTTTACAAAGCATTTTTCCCAAGGGATTTCTTCTACTCTCACAAGTAGGACAAGTGTTTATCCAACACTCACGTGTTTACAAAGAATGGTACAAAGTGGAATGTCAACGATTTGGCTTTTAAAGTCGTATGAAGCAAGTGTAAAGTACAAAGGTGCACACGAGGACAAAAGTATGTAGAAAGCTGAAGTTTAGCAGGGGAATAACTGGCTTTCTCAGTATGAGTAGTCTTCTATCTTATTTAAGGCACTTTCTCTCTCTAGAAGTTCGGTCATAGAGTAATTTCAATTTTAATCGCAAGACGGTTGTTTTCTTCTTTTCTTTTTCTTCTATTTATACCACTTTTGACTTAACCGGTCACCTGGGATTTTAAAGAGTCATTGGAGGGAAGTTGTCAACATTCCAGGATTTCAGCAAAAAAATCGTGGTATGTGTCAGCGCATAATCAGCATGAGTTGATCTGGAAGATCTCGCGAAAATGCAATGTCTAACATCTCTTCATTATCCCAAGGTAAACTGCAATGTGTACATCTCATCATTAAGCCAAGGTCCCCTTTACTGATCGAGGTATCTATCTCGTTTGTCACCTGTCCTCTTTACAAATCTAGGTATCTATCCCGGTTCCTTCTTAAGCTCCATTTGTATTATTGACTATTCCGAGGTGCTCTGAGGTGTGCTTTCTTATTACCATTTTCGAGCTTCGAGGTGTACGAGGGGTTCTCGATGTGCTCCAAGCTTTTCCCTTATGATTTCCGAGGACCATCTCTAATTCTGACCATCTCGAGGTGCTCCCTGAGATGTTTGCTTTCCCGACGTTCCCATAACATCTAGAGATGTCCATACACTTTCCCTACCTTTCCACAAACATTCTGAGATACTGATATAATATCCCGATGTCCCCATTACTATCTCCGAGGTGTCTCAGTGCAATGTGTTGACAAGATTTGACAAGATTTGATTTGAAGTCGGTTCTCTTGGGAGACAGTGCAATGTGTGACACTAGTCTGCAATGTGTCGAAACTATAAGTGTTGAAGAGGTTTTTCAGCAACTTGAAGGTGTTGTTTCACTCCAATTCATCTTTAAACACCTACAATATGAAAAATTAATTTTATCAACTTGTGTAATGGTGTTCAAGTGCACTTAGAAATATTTTTGTGAGATAACCTCAATCTTTTAAAATATATCTTAGAAAATAGTGGATTGACAAGGTAAAATCTAAAAGTCTTCAAAACTTAGGATTTTTGTTATCATCAAAATCAATTATGGATTGTTTGCAAAACAACCTTGGCCTAACAGTTTGCAAATTTTAACAGTGTTAAATTGCATTATAGGTGTCAATTATGCTATTCATTTTTGTTTGTCTAAAAATATCCACCTCAATTGCAATATTCAAAAGAACTTGAGTTAAAGGCTTTGACTTTTGAAAAAAAAAATTTATGATGACAACCAAACAAAAGGGAGTAAACGTGAATTCTGTGAAGTGGCAAAGTGAAGGAAAAATAAAAGTGAAGGAAAGAGATTTGGTGTAGTGGGAGAAATGTGACAAAAAGGAAAATTTTGGAAGAAATACAAATTTTATGCAAATGAAAGTGAAATTTTATGCTATGTTAGGATATGTTATGGGGCTAAATAGAATGGTCGGTACTGTACCTAAGTATGATAGGTGCATCCACTCTGAAGGATGAATGCGAGAAGGATGAATAACTCCTAAGGGTTCCCACTCTAAAGGACGAATGCCAGAAGGATGGGTAGTCCTCGAGCTATGTGCAACACACTGAAGGACAAATGCGAAAAGGTGTGGACTTCTAAGGGTCGTGTCTAGCCATCAGGCCTGGGGCCATATCAAGGGTTAGCTCGACCAAATGACATGTTCCCAAGGTAAAGGGGAATAATTCCAAAGAGAATGCACAACCCTAACTTCAGGGGTAAACGAAGCGAGAGAAGTAGCCCAAATAAGGATGAAAGGACTTTTAAGCAAATTTGCATGTACAAGAGTCTCATACATAAACATGCATTTATTTTTGGCATATATATACCTATCATTCATGATCATGCCTCAAGTCATGCATATCCCAATTCACTAATCGTCTCTTACTGGGTCATTAGACTCATAGTATTTTCAACTGTATCATTCTAGATGATGTTCTAGGTGAAGAAACTCATGAGGAGGATATGGAACCTGAGAAGGGGGCTAACGAGGGTGCCCTCCCCTAATTCTCAATTCATATAAATCCTTAATTTTTTGAAAGAGCTGATATGAACCTCCATAGTGATGTTGTCGTGGTCTGTTTACGCTACAAGACCAACTTAAGACTCATAAGCAACTTATATTTTGAAACCATGATGTAATCATAACTTATTGCTTTAAGTTATTGCCTGAAGATTAGATTTCTAAATGTTTCTCTATGCGTGTTATTTGATATAGTTATACATTTTTATCCTGCGTATATTTATTTACATATTCGTACATTGCGTAAGAACGTTTGAGGGTCTGCATGTCAGCTTGCATATAAGGAAATAAACTTTTGAGTAATTCAAATTTCTGAATTAGTAATAGTAGGTTTTAAAAAAAAAAAAAATTCCCCTGCAAGATTTTAGTTAAGTACGTTGGAGAGTTCATCGTTGAGAATGCTCGCACCTATTATTAGCCTCGTCGGGCTAGCGTTTGGGGCATGACAGTTTAGTGGTATCAAAGCGAAAACTAGGGAACTAGGAATTCGCTACTCGTTTCTTAGATGTCGAGTACGCTAGAATTGTCATGTATATAAAATCAACTGTTAGAATACTTACATAATGATGATGTTTTAGTGCAGGATGCCACATAAAGGACCACCCAGGAATTGAAACTTGAATCGGGGGCTCGAAGAATTGGGTGTCACTCCTGATGACGTTATATGGCTCAGCTTGTCGTAGAGCAGGTGCAACAAGGGGCGAATGTGGATAGGGTAAGAGGCCGCCCTAAAGGATGCACCTTTGACCAATTTAACGGTCAACACACGCTAGTGTCCAATGGCAAGGGAGACGTTGTTTTGGTAGAGAACTGGCTCTTAGAGATAAAGGAGTTGCTTGAAGTTTTGGGGTGTACGAACACCCAGAGAGTGAGCTTCGCTACTTTCAAGCTCCAGGGGGATGCTAAGAGGTGGTGGTTGTCTAAGAGACTGCTACTAAGCCAAGAGTTGGGGCAACAACCCATAACTTGGGAGAGGTTTCAACAAGAATTTCTGGATGGCGTGTGTGAGTCAAAATAACAACCCAAGAGGAGGGGGTGAATTGGGTTTTTCAAAAACTTAGTCCTTTTTCAATAAAAACCAGATTTGAAAAATAGCCCTTTTTAACAATTAATAATGCAGATCTAAATGTGTATAATGCTAAGCAAAATATATGCAATAATGATAAAGTATAAAGTATAAATCTCCACAAGTATAATATATGTACTGAAACGTAAGAGTGATAGAGTTAGATGACACCGTAATTTTAGGTGGTTCGGCCAACACTTGCCTACGTCCACCCCCAAGGCTATTGACTTCCTTGGGCTTCTTTCACTATTCTCCAAATAGCAAATACACCTTAGCTTCCGGGTGCTAAGGAACCTTTACAAAGCGTTTTTCGAGCTCACGCTTCAACTCTCTTCACAAATCCAAAACCCAAGGGATTTCTTCTACTCTCACAAGTAGGACAAGTGTTTTCCCAACACTCAAATGATTTACAAATCATGGGTACAATAAGGAATGACTCTCTAAGCCGAATATGCAAGTGGAAAGCTCACAACTTGTGGAATGGCTCTCTAAGCCGAATTAGCAAATGAAAAGCTCAATAAAGTGCAAGAAGACAAGATTATCAAAGGAAATCTAAAGTTTGGAAGTGGAGCACAAGCTTTCTTGGTAGATGCGGTTTTCCCTCTTTTTCAAAGCACTTTCTCTCTCTAGAAGTTAGGGCACGATTGATTGCAAGTGTGCTGTGTCTTCTTCAAGAAACTTCTCTCTCTTTGGAGGCTAGATCGTCAAGGATAAACAGAGAAGAAGATTTAACAATGGGAGCTTTGATCTTGGAGGAATCAACAAATGAAATCTTTGGATCTTGCTTTCTCTCTCTATTGGAGGTAGATTTTGAATAATGATGCAAATCCTTGCTTTCTCTCTCTATCTCATTCTTCTTATAGCCCCCAAGTCTTCAACGGTCATCAAAGCCCTCAAAAGTGCCGTTGGAAGGGCATCCAAGTCATTTGAGACCATTTGGAGACTTTTTAGATGAGTTGGCGTTGTTTCCAGAGTATCTGCAAATTCGCACCATGTGTCGACATATTATCTTCATGTGTCGACACTTTAAACTTAGTCTGAAATTTTGTTCTCGGGAGACAGTGCAATGTGTAGACACATGCCTTCAATGTGTCGACACTTCCCATACTTAGCCAAAAATCACTTTGAATGGCCTGGAAATAAGCTCTCGGGAGATAGTTCAATGTGTCGACACATTGAACACTTAGTCTAAAAAATTTGTTCTTTGACAGCAATTTCTCCAATTCAACTTTAAAGCATCCAAACCATTCCAACACTTCTTTAAACACCTACAATATGAAAAATTGATCTTATCAACTTGTGTAATGATGTTCAAGTCCGCTTAAAAATAGTTTAAGAAAATAACTTCAATCCTTTGAAATACATTATAGAAATAGTGGATTGATAATGTAAAATCTAAAATCCTTCAAAACTTAGAATTTTTTGTTATTATCAAAATCAATTATGGATTGTTTGCAAAACAATCTTGGGCTAACAGCGTGAAACAAGGTGTTGGAGAGGAAAAGACCACCTTACCCCTAACCTTGTTAGTAACGCCAATCTCCATTGGTTAACTCATGCAACATTTTTTTTTAATTTCTTCTAAATTTTTCCTTTTTGTCACATTTCTCCCACTATACCAAATCTCTTTCCTTCACTTTTCCTTCACTTTGCCGCTTCAGAAAATTCACGTTTACTCCCTTTTGTTTGGTTGTCACCATAATTTTTTTTTTCAAAAGTCAAAGCCTTTAACTCAAATTCTTTTGAATATTACAATTGAGGTGGATATTCTTAGACAAACAAAAATGAATAGCATAATTGACACCTATAATGCAATTTAACACTATTAAAATTCGCAAACAAATATAGCATTTTAATTATTAATAAAGATGCACGAAAAAGTGCTAAAGGAAAATTCACCTTAGACATAATTTTAAATCAAGTCAACCATACATTTCTTTTCTCAATAATTCAGGATAGTGCAAAAACTTAAAGAGTCAAGAAGTAAAATTTTAATGTCTAAATTGACATCGAAGGAAACCTAAACTGATCGATGCTACTAATCTCTAAGTCGAGATCTCACAAACCAATTGGGGGGGGGGGGGGAGAAGAAGTTGTTGGTTGTATAGATAGGCGGATAGAGGTACTTCATTTTGTTTGTCGTCACTACCCCAGTTTTGAGTGTAACTTTCGGCAAACTTTTCATTGCTAGTTGGCATATTGCAGAATGTTGATCAAACTAGATTTGAGGAGCCATTGGGGGAAGAGTTTGTCAGCATATTTAGCTTCACAGAGGTAATTCGGGTTTTTTTTACTACCTTGTTTCCATCATTACTTTCAGCCAGTTTTCCATTACTAACTGGCATGGTCTAAATGCTAATCACGAAAGATTTTGATGAGCCACTTGGATATGGAAGGTAGAGCTGAATTAGATAATTATTGTTCTCATTACGTCTACATCAATTGAAGGTCTATGCAAAAGAAAAGTAATAATAATGTGGTACATTTGTTCTAGCATTTAAGATTTTCCTTGGTGTTTTCAAGATAGAGTCATTATTGTGATTGCTAAGTAGCATTTTCATTATTTCTATGGATCCTCCACAAGCATATAATAGTTTCTTGTAAAAATATGTCGTTTACTCTTTGAGATGCTGATTTTTTTTTCTTTTTTTAATCAAGACCATTTTATTGAAAGTTTGAAAGATTATAGTTGAGACTTTAATGCAGAAATTGCCTTAAGGGCCAGCAACAAGCCTAAGGGCCCGTAGCCCATAATAGAGGACACAAGGTCCACAATTGCTACTGATCTAATTTAGTACTCTATCCAACCAATTCCTTTCTCATTTTAATTGACCTTTGGTTAGTTCCTCTGTTTGTACTGGGTGTATGTATAATCATTTAATGCATTTATTTTACATCTGGACAAGGAATCAATAATTGCTAGAGCCCCACAACTCTTTTTGAGTACTTGGGGAGGTGAGACAATGTCCATCTCTAAATCCTTATCATCAAGTGGAGAATTACCTGCAACAATTAAGTGCCTCTATGTTATGCCTTGTAAGAAGTTGGGGGCAATAGCAAAGAGGTTACATCACAATTCACTTTTTGAATATATTGATATCTCTGAGTCGTGAAAATCTTAAATAGTTACCTGCACGTATAAACAACCTTAGCCACCTGGATCAAATTTCTATTAGTAATTGTCCAACTCTTATTTTCTCCCCAGATGCAGTGTTGCCTCCTGCCAACTTGAGAGCTGCTTGAGATTTCCAGCAAGATAATGTTGGCCCTATTCAAGTCCATAGAAAACCTCGTGCTCTCTTCTAAGATTGAAACTATGGAAATGCACAATCACTGTATCCTATGTGGGAGACAGTTTTTCCACTAGCCTAACTTTGCTTGAGATCTGTGATCTCAACATCACCGAGTTGCTATTTAGGTGGGAATTTCACATACTTATCTCTCTTAAATGATTTTTCATTAGTGGTGGAATTCCACATCTAGTGTCCTTTCTAGATTTGATGTTCCCTGCCTCTCTAACCAGCCTCACCATTGCAGGCTTCCCAAATCTAAAGGCCTTCAAACCCTCTCCTTCTAAAGAACTGTCTATACCAAATGAGCTTGTTTACAAAAACCTTATGTCCTTTCTTGAGCCTCAATCTCTCCTACCACTTCATAAATAGAGGATGTTTTCTGTTGAAAAAACGTTGCAAGAACGATCAAGGAAGATACTTGTTTAAGATGGCGCACATCCTTTGCATTGTTACTCACCAGAGCCTTATGGAGATCCTCCATATGTCTCAAACCAAGACCTCCACTTTGCTTTGGCTTGCACAAACTCTCCCATGATTTTGGATGAAAAGGGTGTGACACCCCACCAAAAATTCTTTAATTTGATAGGGAGTAAAAAAACTGACATTTAATATGAAGGGATGGCTTGAGCAATGAATTGAATTAAGACGGTGTGTCCTGCCTAAGATAGCGCTCGTGCTTTCCATCCAGCCAGGTGATTGACCACTTGCTCTTGCATTTCTTTACAAGCAGCACTTTTAGACCAAGGAACACAAAGAGGCAATCTCAAATATTTACTAATTTCCTCCACAGTTTGTAATCGCAAGATATTGGTCAAGTGAATCCTCCTATCCGAACTTAGATTATTGCTGAACATAGTGAACGATTTTTAAGGGTGAATCATCTGTCCGGACCAGCGTGCAAAGGTGTGCATACACTTCTTTAACTGCCGCACTTCTCCTGGGTTTGCCCTACAAAATAGCATAATATTGTCTACAAAGAGAAGATTAATAATAGGAGGGCAGATCTCGCGATTTTTATGCCATGTAGATTTCCAAGCTCCTCTTCCCAAGAGATAAGACGTGTGAGCACCTCCGTAATCATCACAAAGAGGAACGGCGAGAGAGGGTCTCCCTGTCTTAGTCCACATCGTAGTCTAAACAATACATATGGAGAACCATTTAATATAATAGAGAATGAGACTGTGGAAATACATTGGAAAATCCAATGTCTCCACTATTCACTGAACCTAAATGCTTTCATGATGGCCATAAGGCAATCAGCCTTATCGTAGGCCTTCTCCATATCCATCTTGATCGCCATAAGCCCTCTTCTACCTTTCTTGCGTTTCAATATCTGGATGATTTCTTGCACTAAAATCAAGTTATCCTGAATATGATGATTGGGGACAAAAGATTTCTGATTACAATAAATAAGCTTAGGCAACACTACTTTCAACCGAGTTGCCAAGATTTTGAAAATAACTTTATAACAAACATTACATAAACTAATAGGGCGATATTGAGAAATATTAACAAGAGAGCCATTCTTGGGGATAAGGGCAATAAAAGAATCATTGAGTTTTTTTAACATATATCCATTAGAAAAGAAATGCTTTACCATGCTGATCACCTCACCTCGCACCATAGTCCATTATTTTTGGAAAAAGAGCACCGTAAAACCGTCTAGCCGCGGTGCTTTCATTCCACCAATACTCTTCATTGCCTTCCATATTTCAATATCAGCGGGTGGTTAGCAAAGCTTACGATTGTATTCACCAATTATTAACTCTAGAATCAGTTTGATCCAAAGAATGAGGGAAATTGGCCGAATTTCTCGCAAACAGGTGGCAAAAATAAGTCTGAATGTGTGAACCATTGGCCTCCCGCCCATGTAGCCATTTGCCCGAGCCATCTTGGATTGCCTCAATGCAATTTCATCGTCACCAGTTAATTGTCGATAAGTGAAAGAAACGAGTATGGAGGTCGGGCGTTCACAAACATGTAATACATGACTTTTGTCTCCACAAAACTTCTTCTTTCCTCTGTTCTTCAAGAAGACATGAACTGATCGTCTTTTCTTTAAGAGAGAGCCACGGCTTGCTACTACCCGCCCTATAATGTTGCTGTAAATTATCCAATTCGACTTGAAGAGACCGAATATGCCCAAATACCTCTTTGTTCCAACGTCTTAAAGCCACCTTGTTAGCTTTAAGATGTTGGCACAAAGTATATACTAGAGAGCCAGATCCCTCATACCTTTATGCCTCAGCAACAACCTCTTTACTACGCACATCCGTCGCCCAAAAAGCTTCAAAATGAAAAGGACGAGGGTTACGGTCCTGATAACCATACGTGTCTAGTAAGATCTATAAGTCCAAGGATTAAGGCAACCCAAGAGGGAGGGTGAATTGGGTTTCCAAACTTTTTTGCTTTTAACCCTCAAAGTCGTGTTTGCAAAGTAAAGACTAATTTAGCACAAGTATATAGATGCGATAAGAGAATAAGTGCTAAATGTAAAGAGTAGGGACAGAGAAGCAAACACGTTATTTTTAGGTGGTTCGGCAAACCCGCCAACATCCACCCCTCAAACTCCTTTACTGAGCCTTCAGATTTTCCCACTATCTTCCAAATAGTGTACACACTAGCTTCCAAGTGCTAGAGAACCATACAAGTGCTTTCCCGGGCTCAACCAAGCTTGAGATATACCCTCTCTAAGCTTCTTCTTTAGTGAACAACCTCACTAAAAGAATCACTTCTTTTGGATAGGAAGATTACAAGAATAAACTCTCTCAAAGAGTGGATATGAAAATGGAAAACTCTATCTCTTTGATTCACACAATGACAAGGATAAGAAAGTGTAATTTGTATGAATGATATGAGAAATATAGAATAAGAAGGTTTAAGAAATTTCTCAAGCTATGTAAAATGATATGTGGTCGAGCTCTCTTGTTTAGAGACAATAGGAAGGTCTTTATATAAGCCACATGAGAAAACTACCCGTTATGAATTTTATTGTTGTACCAGTTGACCGCTTCACGTACCGGTTGACCGTTTCAAGGTTACCGTTACCCAACGGTCACATTGTCAATGCTTCAACGGATCTATTTCAAAATATATACTAGTCGACCGCTTCACCAGCCGGTCGACCTCTTCAACTTAAGCACATGATCTGGTTCATTTAAAACCACAATTTTGGCCACTTTAAAACATCTAATTTTAAAGACCAACTTCACATAAGTATATAAAAGGTTTGGGAGTTGATTGGAGATGTTTTGAAACCATTTAAAAAAAATTTGATCTTTCAAACAAGAGATAAGACTGTTTATGCACGTGTTGAAAGATATGCAAGTATACGATTCAAATCCTTGTCAAAAGTGAAACTAAGAGTTACAAGATTATACCCTATGGTCTTCGAATCTTCACTTTTGAACTCCTTGCATCTTCTTGATTTTCAATGTTCTTGTCTTTGGCTCTTTGATAAAAATGTCTTTGTCTTTGAAGATGTCATTTTGTAAACTTAATCCATTTATTGAAATCATCAAAATATCGATTGTGAACAAAAGCCAACAAGATCGGGGCAAGATCCGAAGCCACTTTTGCAATGCGCTGAACTGTTGCTCGCGGGAAGAGACCCCTCCATTCTCCGTTTGCAATTCCTCGGTCTAACCTTTCCATGATAAGCCCACACCCTTCCCGACCATTGGACCAAGTATAGGGGTTACCAGAAAATCCAAGATCCAACATACCAGCATTCCAAAGAAACTGATTAAGGTTACCCGAAAGTGAGCTATGACCCACGGGCCGTTCGCCCACTTCTCATTTTTGTCCAAAATGGCGTTAAAATCGCCAAAACAAATCCAAGGTCCATTAAAACTACGCCCATTGTTCTCAAGGTCATACCAGAAATGTGCCTTCTCATTCCAAATTGTAGGGCCATGTACAAAAGATATAATCCACTTATGATCTTGAGGATCAGATTCTACAACAAAATTCACAAAAAAAGGGCTAACAAAAACAACATCCAAAATAACGCCATATTTCCAAGCAACAACAAAACCCCCTTTTCTACCCTCAAGGGAACTTCAACACAATCGGCATAGCCCAATTGAAGCATTTCACGACTCAAGCCCATAGATTTAGTTTCTGCCAAACAAAAAGCTCAGGGATTTTTTACCTCACCACTACCCTGAGGTATCGCACTGCTGCCGCTCTTTGGAAGCCGTGGCAGTTCCAAAATAGCACTCTCATGGTGGGGCTAAGGGCAAGTTATGGCCCGCCACCCCGGCCTGCTTGGACTGGTGATCGGGTAATTCTCCTTGCAACGGCTAAAACTTGCTTGCATCCTTGTGAATCTATTGCGTACTTCTTCCTTTGTTCCCCTTCAAATGGTCTTTCTTCTTCGTTGCGGCAACCGACCCACCACGTTCGAAAAAGGACCCAGGTTGAAAAATTAAATTAGCAAGAGGACTAGATAAATTAAGTTCGGGTTCAAGAATGTATGAATACAAACCAAGATCCTACTTTTTCGGCCATGGAATTGAGACTTCCAGATGGACTTGTCTTCGTTTCTTCAACACTGACTCCTCACACTTGCTCCCTTGGGCCAAAAGCAGTGTCCCCTCACCGTAAATGATCGAAGGCTTGTGACGTCTTCCCTTACTGTGACGGGGTTGAGCAGCATTTGGGCTAACCAAATCCGTATTCACATGAGGACTGGCATCTTGAGATGGGTCCAAAGTTTCCATGACTATCTAACTCCCAAGCGGGCCCAACTGAGAGGTTGCAAACTCCCTAGCCTAAGTGTTGTCCGTACTCCAACTATTGGAGTCCTTTCCGTTGCCTGCACAGATATCAATAGATGGATCATGAGGAAAAGTCAAAGGAAAAGATACCTTTTCAACAAGGATCGTCAGGGAGACAGCCTTCAATTACACCCTAGGAAGATCCGAACTGTTTTGTTGCTCGAGAGATTGTCCACACGGCAGATCAAAAGACAGTGCAGCTTTAACGAGCCCTGTGTCATCCCAGATGTCAGAAGCAGGCTTATCTTCACCGCACACCTCCTTTTGAAAAGATAGGGCACCCCCAATCTTTAGCAAAGGGTCTACCACCATTGCATAATTAGGCATTTTTAGCAGGTTCTCTATTCTAACATTTTTGTTAGAATAAAGAACCAATTTAATAAAAAAGTCAAAAAAATCATGTAGCAACTTATCTATTATAACAAATTTTAACAAAAAATTTTAATATGTGAACAGTGGTTCTCTATTTTTAGAGAACCACTATTCACTTCATTATCTTAAAATATTAATATCTTTTTTTTTCTTTTTTTTTCTTCTCTCACACTCTCCCTCTCTTTTATTTTATTTTTCTTTTCTTCTCTTACGCCCTTCTCTCTCTCTTCTCTCTCTTTTTTTTCTTTTCTTCCTCCAGTCTCATTTTCTTTTTCTTTTATACCCATACCCTTAAAAATAAATATTTAAAAATATAAATATTTAAAAAAGAATAAATAAATCTTTGAAAAGTAATATTTAAATAGAATAGTAAAAAATAGATAGTTAAAATAGAGAACCTGCTGGTAGTATTTTTAAAAAGTTGATAGTCAAAATAGAGAAGTGTACTTTTCGGTTAAAGTAGAGAGCCAAATTTGAAGAAGCTATTAAGAATGCTCTTACTCACTGGGGCAAGAGACGTCCCCTCCCCTCCCCGCCTGTAGATCCTTTTGATACAACCATTTTGCCATCTAGATGAGCAGTGGTGGAGCCAGGAATGAATCTGAAGGGGGGCCAACTCCTAAATGAAAATGATAAAAAAAATTTTTACTAAGTAATGTAAAAAATGTCTTAGAGTTAAAATATTAAAAATTAAGAACTAAAATTAAATTCATTTGATATTACAAATAATGAGGAAGCTGATGTGAAAATAAGCCATGACAGAAAAGTGAGTTTCTCACATGGCAGCTAGTTTATTTAGTCAACCAACCCAATTGAATTGTGGTAAAGGCACAATAATAATGACGCTATATGTTTTTGGGTAATCATGGTGCTTTATGTTGGTAGGCAAAGTTAATAGAAAAGATGCAACAATTAGTTTGTACTATTAATGTTAATTATGTACAAATCTTAGAGCAAAACTGCTTAGCCTCTGCAGCTTGCCCCCTCTCTTGTTATTGGAAGGAAGAACACTTATATTCTGATATTTACTTTTTGTTTAACAAGTGAATAAAAAAGAAAGAACATGTTCAAACATTCGACCTCTAAGATTGTACAGAGTGCCGATCCAATAGAATATCAAAAGATTGAACATGTCCTCTTAAAAATTTCAATTATCTTAAGCATACTTTTCAATCTACAAATAACATCATAACAAAAAGCAACATCAACATCTTAAAAGTACTAGAGATCTTAATATAAAATTAACACGTATTCATATATTGTGTGTATATAAACTTAAATCAGAGAGAGTTAACATCAAAATGAGATTCTATTTTAAGGAAATCAATCACTTTGATCGCAAATCAATCCATTCTCTTCAATTTATGAAGCCAAATCCTGTTGTATACTGAAAGTGATGTAGGTGCAAGAGACACTATCAATGAAAGAAGCAGGCAAGTATAAGGGGTTAAATGGAAGAATCAGAGGCATCAAAGGAGGCATTGATCCTCGCTAGAAAAAGGAACAGCACATCCGTGTCTTTTTTAGTAGCTTGAATTTCCACTGTGACATGCATTTTGACCAAACTAAATTTTTCTAATCAAGCTATATATATTTCAACGTTTTGCATTGGGGACATGTTGGACCCCCCCTCCATCTGCCACATTTTCTATTCAGACACCCATGTAATCATTGTAATGTGATGTTGATTTACTTTAAGGTGTGTTCCATCTGAAAATATTTATACAGCTTCCACAGGAAATTTACCAACCAAGCATTATATATATTTGAACATTTTGCATTGGGGTCCAACCGGGGCCACTGTAGATGTGGAGGGGTTGCGTCACTAAGAACCACCATCAGCCGGTCGCCAGGCAAAGAGAAGTTTGTAATGGCGCTTGCTTCAAGGAGTGTCAATAGCGCCTTAACACCAAGGCTTGAAGCCCCCATCAATTGATCTGGCTTAAAAGTTTTTCCATGAAGCACTAGATTATCTGCCTTCATCCAAGGGCCAAAAGAAGTATTTGTCTGAAACTCACCCACCATACTGCAAGCCGCTTGCATATGACCCAACAATCTGCACTTATAGTGAAAGCCTAAGATAAATTCATATTTGAAGAAGATTTTGATAGGCTCCAACTCTCCCCAAGGCAAGAGGAAACCCGAAGGAAGGGGAACTTGAGTGTCAATAAGCACCCTGAGACAAATGAATGGCACGCACCAGACCCGTTTATCAATATCACCTTCGATTTCCAGGACTTTCTCAATAGCATCTCCTACGAATTTTGCCGAATAACTATTGGATCAGTCCAGAGGCAGACCGTGTATTTGAACCCATGCAAGGCAGCGATTGAACTCAATTTCCTGCCATGACATACCCAGTGGCCAGGGTTGAAGCACAAAAACAAACCCTTTGACTATCCAAGGTTGTCTATCCATGACCTTCCTGGAAGCATCTGGAGTGTTGAACTCACATAAAAACACATTTTTGGCAAGCTCCGAAAGACGCAGTTTCGGTTCAAATGGCCAAGCTTTGAGTAATACACCCTGTACAACATACAAAGAGAACTCTCGATCAGCAACTATCCTGCCACTTAGAATGAGAGCCGATGCTGCTTCCGCTTCAACGGGGTCTCTCCAGGAAGGAGGGGGTACTATTCCCCAGTTCAAAGCCTTTGTACACTCAATGTGGTTCTCCACCTCCGAAGCATGGCCAAAGAATCCATGAGCAGCAAACGAAATAGGAGGAAAAGGATAGAGGTGGCAGTGGAGCTGAATAGACCGAAGCCTGAGTAACCAAAGAACAGAAGGTTGTGAATAAATAGGAGGAGGATTATGAATCTGCGCTGACCGACAGAAAAGAGGCCGTCGAGCAGCGATAAGTCCCCTGGACGGCAGGACAGTATCGATAGCGGCCGGCTGAAACCAGAAAACAACCTGAACATAAGGCTGACTAACATGTATCGAGATACCCACCCAGGGTGTACAAAGAGCTCTATAAAAGAGCGACTGGAAGTAAGCAGTGCTTCACTACTATTTTCAACAGCACTAGAAGTGGCTTCAGTGCTTTCTTTAGCAGTAGGGGTTACTACACTGCTTGCTTTAGTGGCAACTATGGTAACCTCAGTACTTTTTTCTGCTGCAGCAGGTGAATCCTTAGCTTTCTTAGTGACAACTTGCTCAACAGTAGCAGACAACTTCCTTTGAGTTGTCCTTGTGACCTGAGTTGTAATGGCTACTGAGGTGGTAGATTCTGCTGTCAATAAGTTGGACAAAAAATTGATCCAAGGGTGTTTTTGTAAAAATGAGAATAGACTAAAATTTTGAAGTTTGAAAATAAGAGACCGGAATGAAAAAGTGACCAAAATTCAATGACTAAAATGCTAATTTTCTTTAAATAAATTAATTATTTTAAATAAATGAATATTTTATTTTACCGTTAATACATTCTAGTTTCAGTTCACTAAACTTTACCAACGTCTCCAGACACCGAAATTTAGAGAAAGTATTATATTTTCCGATTCTTATTTAGGTGAAACAAACGAAAGCCTAGAAACATTTATTTCAAATCCTCGTCTATTCTTTCCTTTTTAGAATAAAACTCTTTTAACTCTCCCAAATTTATACACTATTTAGATTGTAAAAGACTATTCTTGCTTAGGAAAGCTAAAACAAAATTCTTACGAAACACGCCAGAAGCAACTAAATTATTTTTTTGTGACTTTGAGTAGTTTTCATTTTATGTCAGTTCCGTAATTAGAAAAAAAAAATTATTTTTTTCCCACCGCATTCGAAGCTGAAACATCCCAACTTCAACTCCATTAAAATAGGGCTAAAATAAATTAGTTTTAGCTCTATACAAACATTATTTTTGTTTTTCTTTTTCTTTTTTTTTGGCTACTGAACTTTTCATCTCTTCATTATGTACATCTTGCTTGTACATCTAGGAAACTTGGCTTTCAGATCTTGCCCCTTTTGAGGGGAAAAAATCATTAAAAAATCCGAGTCAACTAATACAAAAATATCGCCTATGCCGCAGCCAATCATATGTCCAGATGGTCTAATATCAGCGGTGTGGCAAGTGCACTGGCTCCACATGCTGTCATTGGTAAGTCCGCCATTGGTAACTTACAATTCTCCAATTGATGGATGCTAAGGCTTACCAATTGGCTTAGGATTCCACTTCCCGTGGCTACCATGGAGTGTCATCTTCTATCAGTGGAGGGACAAATCTGTAATTTTGAAGAGTCTGCTCAAAGATATAACCAACTTTAAGCAATTTTTCCTGCAAACACCATGAGGGAAGAATCTTAACATTTGCCACTGATATTGCACCGAGTTAATCCTTGTGATTAACCCATTATAAATTCAGAGGCTTAGGAAAAACAAGTAACATATGCAACCTAACACTTGACCACCAAAAAAATTCTCCCGAGTAGTGTCCCCCACACTTGACCACCAAAAAAATATATGCAGCAATCACACTGGGTATGATATGGCTGACAAGGAATCGATGATTACAAGATCAAAAAATCCTGTCAAGCACCCTCATCGAGTCAAAACCTTTTTATTTCAGAAAAACTCCATAAAGAACTTTGAGAGGAGAACTGAAAGCCAACACCAAAAGGATCCCTCAATGTCAACTTCAATGTCTGAGACAACTACTTGACTACACATTGATTAGCTGCAAGGACAATGAACATTGCTTGATGATTTGACAAACATACCAATAACCTAGCAATTGACAAATACCAAAGACAAAAAGAAGACGGACTTCATCCAGACAGATAAAACATCTAATTCCGAAGGAAGTTAGAGTTAGAGTGGGACTGGTCATTTTTCTTCAATTAAGTGACTAACTTAAAAAATTAGTTACTAAATTGATTTTGAAAAACAATAGTAGGTTCTCATCCATCTCTCTTGCAAAGAGGACCACACGAACAAGGTATGACTATGCAGTAATTCTAAATCAAAATATCTATTGCAATAAGAATTTTCAATACCTCATCAAATGCCGCACCAATCATCTGAATCCCAACAGGAAGGCCTGCGACTCCACCTTCAACAAATCCACAGGGCAATACCAAGGCAGGTAGCCCTGCCAAGTTGACATTGACCTTTAAAGACAATAAAATAACTAAATGAGCAAATCAAAAAGATCTAAAAGAGCTTTTATTGCGAGTTTTGTTATGGTCCTAGCAGATGCCAACCAATGGGTAATAGAAGTAGGCCAAAATATGGCCCTATACATAAGGTTAACAATAACACCAGAACTAACAAACGTGAGTATACACTACATTGATGGAAAGGCCATGTCCTTTTGCCAAACAATCCTGACTCAAACATCAACTACCAACTTTCATACCATCTCCCATCACATAAAACTACTCCACTTTTAATCTCAAAAAACAAATTAAAATCTGTACAAATTAAAAAAGTAAATTTAGTCCATGGGAGTTCGTGAAAAAGTGAGAAGAGATATGATTTGATGAGGAGAGAGATAATTTTATAGTTCTTTTATTAGACCAAATTTTTGGGATGGCCAAATATTTGGGACGCTTGTTGCCTTCTAACCTCTAAAAGGGAAACCACAAATCTACTCTTTTTAAAGCACGAAGAAATGAGACTAAATACAGATTCTCCATCAAAGCCAATGTTTCCATAATGGAAACAAAAGGAACCCTCCTTAGATGGCTGAAGTAAGCAACACCCTAGCGTTCTCAAAAGAACTACCAAGCTAAATGCAAATTTTATTGACAAGCACGGACAATCTGTTTCCTCACTTCATATTCATGATTAGAAAACAAAATAGCAATACCTCAAATATTCAATCACGACTCTTGACATAAACTACAAACATTACAACATTTTATAACACACAGAAAAAAGATGTTTTATTTTTTCAACTTCAAACTGAGAATCTCGACTTCTGTCTCACTCCCAATGATGTATTTCATTATAGATGTGTAAACGGGGAAAGGGATATTCCCACTTGTACAGGTCATTTGGATAAAGCTTATTGGGCTAACGACGTTTGATGCAATCATATTGGCTTTAGCTCTTTCCTATTATTACCTGGCCGGATTCGAGTATGTCATCCCTCGTAAAAGAAGGGGATTGTGTGCTTGCCTATAATTTCATTGCTGCAATTCATTGATTGGGTTTTGGGTCTCAGAAGTTGATTTCCGCTTGTTTGATTGCATAACAAATTTTGTAGGTACTTAAAAATAAAGTCAAAGTAAAAAATTTGTAAGTCAACAGTAAAGAAATTTATTATTTTTCAGAAAACAAACTAAAGTTCAAAATTTCCGTAATCAATTTTTTTGTTTTTTTGAGAAGATTATTTCACCTTATATGTTTAAAAACAATCAATGTAGTTAAATGATATGTAAAATGATTGAAGTACTCATCCAAGATAAAATTACTGAAAATATTTAAAAAATTCATTAAAAAATTAAAAATGATTTATAAATAAAAATTAATGTTTTTGTAAATAAATTAAAAGTAATATATAAATAATAATCCTTTGCACAACATGGCTTCCAAGTGTACATTATGGCCATCCATTATAGATTCCGATACTAAGTCGTGATTCTTTGTGTAATGGTGAATTATAGAATTATTTTTTCTACAGATCTCAAAATTTAAGTTTCGAATTAAAGAAAATTAGAAAAAAAATAAGAATTAAATATGTTTGTGTCGTTTTGTGTATTGGCAAAATTCAATGTCAAACTTAGTCTAAATTGAGCTGTAAATTGTTATTCTTACAATTGGTCAAAGTGTTCAAAAGATTAAAGAAGTTTCTCAATACTTTGTGTGAAGAACAAGATGTGTGGGTCAAGTTGCCGAATCAAGAACGAGCGAACTCTATGAAAAAAACCTCACAATGACTCCTCGCTCACCTCTTGCTTGACTTTGGCTCGACCGACACCTGAGACAAAGTCCTAGAGTGTTCTCGCTTGCCTAAGGCTCGACATCTGGCTCGAGCGACACTTAAGACAGCGTCACAAATTAGTCTTGCTTGTCTAAGGCTCAAGGTATGGCTCAAGGGAAGGATGTATTGGCTTTTGTTCACAATCGATATTTTGATGATTTCAATAAATGGATTAAGTTTACAAAATGGACATCTTCAAAGACAAAGACATTTTTATCAAAGAGCCAAAGACAAGAAGATTGAAAATCAAGAAGATGCAAGGAGCTCAAAAGTGAAGATTCAAGACCATAGGGTATAACCTTGTAACTCTTAGTTTCACTTTTGACAAGGATTTGAATCACACACTTGCATATCTTTCAAAACGTGCATAAACCTTTTTACCTCTTGTTTGAAAGATCAAATGTTTTTAAATGGTTTCAAAACACCCCAATCAACTCCCAAACCTTTTATATACTTATGGGAAGTTAGTCTTTAAAATTGAGTGTTTTCAAAATGTCAAAATTGTGGTTTTAAATGAACCAGATCATGTGCTTAAGTTGAGGAGGACCGGCTGGTGAAGCGACCGCTTGGTGTAGCGGTCGACCGGTATATATTTTGAAATAGATCCGTTGAAGCTTCTGACAATGTGACCGTTGGGTAACGGTAACACTGAACGGTCGACGGTACATGAAACGGTCAACCGGTACAACGGTAAAATTCCTAATGCTAGAAACGGGCTAGTTTTCTCATGTGGCCTATATAAAGACCTTCCTATTGTCTCTAAACAAGAGAGAACGACCACATATCATTTCTATAGCTTGAGAAAGATCTTAAACCTTCTTATTTTATATTTCTCATATCATTCACACAAATTACACTTTCTTATCCTTGTCATTGTGTGAATTAAAAGAGATAGAGCTTTCCATTTTCATATCCACTCTTTGAGAGAGTTTATTCTTGTAATCTTCCTATCCAAAAGAGGTGATTCCTTTAGTGAGGTTGTTCACTAAAGAAGAAGCTTAGAGAGGGTATATCTCAAGCTTGGTTGAGTTTTGAGTGGTGAGCCTAAATCAGTTGTGAGTGTTGAGCCCGGGAAAGCACTTGTAATTTCTCTAGCAGGAAGCTAGTGTGTACACTATTTGGAAGATAGTGGAAAACCTCAAGGCTCAGTAAAGGAGCTTGAGGGGTGGATGTAGGCGGGTTTGCCGAACCACCTAAAAATCACGTGTTTGCTTCTCTATCCCTACTCTTTACATTTAGCACTTATTCTCTTATCGCATCTATATACTTGTGCTAAATTAGTCTTTACTTTGCAAACACAACTTTGGGGGTTAAAAATGAAAAATTTTGGAAACCCAATTCACCCTCCTCTTGGGTTGCCTTAATCCTTGGACTTACAGGATTTGGGTCATTTACAAAGTGTTCTTGCTTGCTTGCTATGGGTGCCCACTAAGTCAAGTGAAGCCATCACAAATTGGTCTCGTTTGACTGTCGCTTGACCCTGGTTTGAGCAAGAACTGATGAATTTCAAAAAAAACCCTACCTTTCAGAATCCTATACTTGGTAAAACTTAAGGTAACTTTTAGATTGTTGATGTGGTCATCCCTTAACCCTAGAAAAGTTGTTCTTTAGTTTTCTCGAACCCCCAATTGAGTAAGAAAAACCCTCTTGACATTCATGAGCTAAATCATTTAGTTTTTCTCCTATGTAATCCCAAGTGAATCCAACCTTCCATAGTGGAGCCTTTAGAATGCTGAAGTGTTTGGTTGCCGGAGTTCCAATGTTGAAGAACAAGGTTATTCATCAAGAGTTCACAAGAAGAAGCTCAGAGGTCTGAGGTGGTTGCCACCTAGTGCGAGTCTTAGTAGGATTACTTAGATTATTATATCTGGGTTGTCAGTGTTTGATTCACATTTGTAAGTATTTATTCTTAGTGAATTTTGGGTGGCGTAGATAGCCCGGAGTAGCTTTTCCTTTGAAGGTTATTTCAAAGATTTTTCACTTCATCAACAAAATCATTGTCTCTTCGCGCGATTGTATCCTTATTTGATTATATCATTTGTTGATTAAGTTGATGATTATGATTATCTAGGTTGAACAAATTTAGAATGTGTTTTAATTTTTTTTAGAATTTTTAATTGTAATAGATAACACATGTTCACCCTTCTAGATTTTAAAAATCAAATAGAAAAAGGAAAAATATTATCAATTCTAAATATTACTAATAGGGAAAGGTAAAAAGCAGAAAACAATTAACCCCAACAAATATATTAAGAACTAGGAAAGCAAACAAAAATAAAAAAGAAATTAGATCAACACGATACCAACTAAAAAAAAAAATTAATTTAGCAAAGTGTAAAACTATGCATCGGTCAATTAAACAAAAAATGCAAAAGAAAATAAATGAAATCTAAAAAAAAATACAAATATAAAAATAAAACTAGAAAGATTAGATTCAATCCAATGTTCCAACATACTACATTGGAACGATATACATTTTTATCCTAAAAGTAAAACTGGAGAATTATTTTGGAGGGAAAAGTCACTTTGAGCCCTGTAACTACCAATGCAATTTCAAAAAGAGGTTTAAAATACCAACTTCGACACATTGAGCCCTTCAACTTCCACAATTAATCAAATTGCACCTTGAAATAAAATATGAGGGTCAAAATCGTGCCATGTGACTCATTCACAACACACGTGGCACGAGTTTGATTGTTGGATCTTTTTTTAGAGTGCAAACTAATAAATTTGGTAGTTCGTGGGCTTAATGTGTCAAATGTGGTAGTTTAAACCTTTATTTAAAATTGCATTGGTAGTTAGAGGGCTTAAAGTGATGTTTTCCTTTATATCCTTGGAACCTATCTAACATTCCAACATATGACATTGGTGTTTGAACAACACTGTATGGTTTTGGAATATGTTATCAAACATATTGAATTTAAAAATTTGGACATAAAGTGTACAAGTATGTTATCAAATGAAATATCAAAGATATACGAATTTTACATATATAATTCTACAATTATATTGTTAGGTATTACGATATTTGTTAGAACAACTGTTAAACGGAAAATCTATAAACAAATTATTCTTGAAGTGAATCCTATAATCTTCAAATGGTGGACTTGGGTATTTCCTAAATCTGTTGCTCTATATATATCCTGTCTCATATGCTAAAGGATCTTTGCTGAATTTTTATCTTGAAATTTTATGCACAACAAAATAAGTTGAAAAATATATTATTTACGCTACAAAACAAATATAGAGTAAAATTGTTTACAAAAGTTAAATAAACATGAAAAATTAGAAATAGGAATATACATTAAACATTTCAAATAGGGTTAACATATTGATAACCAAACACTTACCTCCTAAAAATAAGGCTTGATTACTCTATTAGTCCATGTGGTATTTCAAAATCTCAAACTGATCCTTAGAGTATTTTTTGTTATAAAGTAGTCCCTGTGGAATATTAATGTGCCAACACAACCCTTTTCTGTTAATTGACGTCTACATTTGTACAGCAAACTCTTACGTGAATAACAGGGACACGTCCTAAACAATACTAGACCTTCACGTATCCATTCCTAGTGGTTAAAAATTAATTGATACCACCTATGCTAGACATATTTGATCTAGGTGGGACCTTTGCTTTGATGTGACAGCATACATCGGGTGACACATGAATTTTTTATATTGAAAATGGACATGTAAAGGTCTCATATTGTTTAGGACGTCTCCTTGTTAGCTATGTGGGAGTTTGCTATCCAAATGCTGGCGTCAGTCGACAAAAAGAGTTATATTGACATATTAATATTCCACCGGGACTACTTGAGGATGAAAAATATCATGAGGATCAGTTTGAGATTTTGAAATACCATAGGGACCAATGGAGTAATTAAGCCAAAAGAGAAACATATCCTTTGTAAAATAAATCACCACTTTCTTCCATGTTGTGTTGATCACATACATAACAACGATTCTTCACATAAAAAACTTATCATTTATACACATGTTATAACAAAAAACTCATCGTTTAATACACATGTTATAATGAGAGGGCTATATATAAGCCCCTGTGGGGAACAGGCAGGGGCGAACAGGGGCCGTGTGTCAAACAAATGATTTTTTTAAAAGGTTTTGTCCTCTATGAGCCCAAGCCTGCCCCCTTGGCCCGCCCAAAGACTGAAGCCCGTCCCTAGCCAAGTCATAACCAAAGCTTACTAGTGCATGTTGTGTCCAAAATAAAGAGTCATGCTCCAATGAACTTCTGGTATTTTCATTCTTAGGAAAATGGAAAATAGGTTATATGCTTTCATGGCAAAAAGTAAAAGCAATCTCACTATAGAACTTTCTCCAACAAACTTCTTAATTTCTGTGGGTAGTGATTTCCCAAAGAGTATAAAACATTTGGAAGTTGAATGCTGGGGAACTAAAGCTATATGGTGTTCAAGTCTCGTCGTAATAGAGATTATTAGATTTACTTGTACTTTTAGTAGTTTGGCGCCCCCAAATTACATTTTAATGAAGTTGGCCTCCCCATCAACTTCATAACTCCTAAGTTTTATTTTCAAAGTTCTTTAAACTACTATGAAATTGTGACAATTTTAAGTTTTGAATTCTGCAATTTTTTCTGATTTTGAGATTGTTTTATTTTATTTTGTTTATGTACTTGTGATGACATTTCAAACACGGGAAGGCGGTGTTACAGTTTGCTTGAGAGAAAGAGAGAGAGGTAGGAGTAATGATGTGATAGGAGCATATCTATTTATCTCCTTATTGAGTTGACATTGGTCTTACCAATTGTGACTATAACCGTTGAGAGACTGTTCTCTGCAATGAATTTTATCAAGACTGACTTGCGTAATAAGATGTAGATAACTGAATGAATGATAGCATGGTAGTATACATCGAGAGGGAAATTTTTGAAACTATTGAGAACGAAGTCATTTTGCAATGTTTTCAAAAGTTATAGACTCGTAGGATCCAATTGCCACATCTCAGTCTTAGCAAATAGTACAGTACGTGCGTTTCAATATCTTTAATGCTTTTAGTCATTAATGTTCAATATTTTAACTCTAAAACACTTTTTGCGTAAGATTTTTTTTTTTTAATCATTTCGCCTTAGAAGTTCCCCTCCTTTCAAATTGGGTCTTGGTTCCATCACTGATACCCCCCCCCCCCCCCACTCTTGTGATAAAAAAATCTCTCTCTGTGATATTACTTCCTTTATGCAATTAGGATATGGAATTTGTGAGTGATTTTCTCATAGGACACTCCAAAAAAAAATTTCTAAGACTTTAACAATTGGAATGCGTGAAGCAACGGAAAGAATACATTTTTGGAACGCGAGCTATATTGAAATCACATTTGAATTTAGTTGTGCATATGATATGTCTAAATTGATAATAGAGTCAATTTTCACTGTGCATATGATATTTCTAACATTGATATTAGCGTCAATTGAGTTGTTTTCAGGCTAAGTGAATTTTTTCATTGTTTCCCTAACTTGTTTCTTTTATATTTCCCCAAGCTTTAAATTTTCTTTACCTCATGCAAGCCGCAAGCTGCTAGTGGCAGGTAATGCCCATATGGGGGGTGCTGCCACTGTTGTTGAGCCATGGTGGGGCTCAAAGAAGAACTGTTACTTTCACTGATTGGCCCGAAAGGCTATTGATGGCCCCGATAAGAATTGTTGATGTTAGTGACTGGTCAAACAAGCTGTTAATGCTCTATCTCAGGAGTGCTATCCATTTTAGACAATAGAAGTATGGTTGAGTAAAAATTATTTTTCCTCCCATGCAAGATTTTGTCAAAAATTAGGTTTAAGATTTTAGTAATTCAACATTGTGGCGCAAGCGATGTTTAGGAAGTTTATCAAATTTTTTTGAATCTTGTGATGTGTTTCAATTATTTTTATTTCTCATTTATATTGACATGGAAAAATATCTAGATATGTATGAGAATTGAGAAACAATATCTCTTTGGGAAATATTTTGTAGTAATATGTCTTCAAAGAATATAATTGCCAATATAAAGGAAAAAAAATTGGATGGGGATAATTATGACATGTGGGATCATGAGATCTTAAATAAATAAGAGGCCTTAGAGACCTTGGCCCATTCAGTGACCGAGCTTGGAAATGGAGATACTGAACTTCACTAGAGGGAACATGTTGTCTATAAAAAATGGCGCAAGAAGGATTTAAGTGCGCGTTTTACTTTGTTAAGCAGTGTGCAAAATGATCTGATTGTGAGTTCAAAGATTATCCAACAACTGAAAAATTGTAGAATGTATAAATGGTAAAATTTGGTGGTACTTCAACCACTAGATTGACTAAGAAATTTAACTCCTATAAGATGCGCTCTAGCCCACAATGAAGCAGCATCTTAGGGCAATGTCATCAATGATCTACAAGCTCAAAATTATTGGAAGAATCTTATTAATAAGCAACAAATCCAAGCGGTGATTCGTTCCCTGTTAAGCTCTTAGGAGACAATGAGCCAGAATTTAATGCACTACAATGTAGAATCTATTTAATTAACTTCAACCCAAAAGTATACAATGGGACAAACATGGAATTATGATGTCAATTTTCCTAAAGATTATGTCAAACATTTTATTAAAGTGATATCACTTACACACTACCTACATGTGGCTTATTTCTACTTAATCAATCACCATAACTCAAATAACTGAATAAACAATACAACATGACAATTTAATTACTGGTATTTCGAAACATAAATGTAATGTTCACATATCTTCGTAAATAACTAAGATTATGAGATGTCAAAAGAAATGGTAGATTATAAATGAAACAAAAAAAAAAAAGCACACCCCAATAAAAATGAAGCTTGATTCCTCTCAAAAGAAAAATTGTCAGCACTTTTTAGTATGACTAAATCAAATAATTGGCTACAATATTGGATAGATAGGTATTTAAGCCGAATATGATGTTCTAAAAAGGAAAAAAAAAAAAAAAACTATTAAGTCCTTAAGACTTTGGCAACATAAAAACTTCTTACTTTTTTGAAAATGTTTTAAATTTCACTCATTTTGGCTGTAAAAAAAAATAAAGCAGGAACATCATAGTACGTCTCATATCTACAGATAAAAATTAATAAGCCTCTTCAAGTTTCAAAATATTTTATGACACCTCGTATGTTTCAAAAATAATATTTAATCCTCACCTTCCAATTTGATTTAGCCGTTAAACCACATGCAAAATAGACGAGATGCCCCTTCAAGATAAAACTACTAAAATTTTATTAAAAAATAATAGATGATATATAAATAAAAAGTAATATTTTGTAATAAAAATAATTGAAACTCTATTTCATTAATCAATTTATTTCTTGAATTTTAATTAATTTTTTAAATTTTTTTAAATTTTTTCTCGAAAGAACATTTCGTTCGATTCATATCACTTTTCGTATGACTTAATGGCCAAATTAAACAGAAGACGAGTATTGATCATTTTTGAAACATATATCACTTGATAAAATATTTTGAAACCTGAGGGCACTGATTGATTTTTCCCTTCTCCACTCAGATAATCACTCTCCGCATACTTTCACAAGCGCCAACCCTTTTTTATAAAAACAAAAAAACTCTATCAAACAGTTTCTCACTTTTAATTCTTTGGAGTCCCCCACTTGAACATTGGGCTTGCAAACAGTTACTCTAATCCAAGAAACTCGGACTTTGCTTTCGTATCCTTTGCGGCTCATCAGAATGGTCTCGATGAAACAGGACAGCATAACAGTAAGCTATTAGCAATCTAAGCGTGAGTACCGAAACGGACGGGGTCATTCCGGTTTCGGTTTTGGTACCTATCATAATTAATAATTTCATTCTAAAAATGGACTTCAGAAATTCCGGTTTCTTTAGTGGGCTTAAAGGCCCAAATTTTACTTTAGCATTTTGGGCTGGTAAATTAGCTGCTTTTTTGTTTTCCTTGTTATACTGTTTCATAGTTAGTTACCATGGACATGCCACTTAGTTAGCTACCGTCTTCCCAGACTCCCAAAGAGCTTAAGCAAAACGGAAATTTTGTTTTTTTCTCTTAGTGAGAGATGAACTGAAGTCAAGGCCCAAACTTACGCTGATCCCAGAAAAATAAAAATCTAAACCCATTAACCATGCATATGTGCTAACAGGTCAACGATCAAAGCCAATTATAACGTTCACAAATTTCTTTAGTCTTCAGCAAAGCCACTTTTCACAATAGCTAAGGTTCAAAAAAAATGCCAGAACCAGAAATTCTGGCATTTTTGTCAAAATTTTTGATTCCGTATCCGGTTTTGAAAATTTTTAAATATAAAATCTGATTCTGATACCAGAATAAGCCGAAACCAGTGCTAGAATTTCGATACCAAAATCGAAGCTAATATTTCTGGTAGGAGCGAGAATATTGTTTTTGGCTTGAACACTTTTTTCCTTTTCTTCTCTTCTATTTTCCCCACGCTCTTTATTATGTTACACTTATTCCAGAGCAGGAAATCAAACAAAAGCAGTGCCAGCACCAGATGTTGAGACTGACGTCCTTTATGACGTGTTGCAGCTCCTATAAATTTTCCTACGTGCGCACATGAGTTTTGACTTTTTTTTTTTTTTTTTTGGGCAAAGGAACCAAATTAAAAGACGAATTTCCAAAAGAAAAATACGAAAACCAAACTAAGGCAAGTGAAACTTTCCCATTCGAAAGCAGGGCCCGCTAAACGTGTAGGCAGCTTAATTGGCTAATTTTAGTGTAGAGAAAGATATATATGTCTTAAAAATAGACTTGAAGGAGTGAACCATCACTACAGAAATAAAGACCTAGAGCGGCGGCCGTAAACCGCCGCTATAAGTTCCAAAACCGCTGCTATATCCTATAGCAGCGGTTTTTTAGCGGCGGTCGTGACCGCCGCTATATCACCGTCGGCACAGCCCTATAGCGGCGGTTGTGGAGACCGCTGGTGTATACGTTGGCTATATAGCGGTCACACAGCGGCGGTCTGACCGCCGCTATAGAGCCAACTTTTTGCCGCGGACGATCTGTAGCGGCGGCCAGGTGACCGCCGCTACATGTTTTTAGCGGCGGTCTGATATAGGGTTATAGCGGCGGTTAGGTGACCGCCGCTATAACCCTTTACGTTGGTTTCACCTATAACGGCGGTCAGTGACCGCCGCTATAGGTTTTTTTTTTTTTCATTTTTTTTGGGTTATATTTTCCTACCATACAAATTTGATTATAGATTTTAATTGATTAATGGAAACAAAGAAAAGTGCAATAAAACAAAATATATTTCATTATAAGGGGGTCTTACAAGTTTTAAATCAAACAAAAATAAGTTAATGGTATTTTCTCAATAGACTAAAAGCTAACAAGTCATGACATTGAAGTACAAATAACTCTAAATTTAATCCTGTCCACCTTCAGCACCATCTGCTCCTCCACTTTCTGCGTCATCGGCATTGTCTGCTATTACAATATTGTAAAATTAACAAACAGTAATGACATGAACAAAGCTAAAAGAGCTTCGTACATACTTAAAATTAAATTAATAGCAGTATTCATTTATGTTTGTATCTTACCAACACTTGTTTTCCGACTTGCATGAGATGATCTATGAATTGCTGGTGAAACCTGATTGTTATTGGGAACATCTTGGTATTGACGTTGCTCCTACAACAGTTAAACAAACATTAATTAACTACGAAATATACATAAATAGAGTCAATAGTAATATTTAAGGATAAGTAAATAAAACTTTTACCCAAGCTTGTGCCATCATTTGTATTGTAGATTTAGCGATGCTACTTCAGACTCCAACATCTGAACTCTATTTTCCATAAATACGGCTCTCTCGTTACTAGAGGATGTCGGCTGACTGTATCTTACGTTGGTGTTGGTAGGATGAGATGAAGGAGTTGGTCCTAATCCAACGCCGCGAATGCGACCATGTCGTTCTGGACCAATCACTTGTGCATATCGGTCAGATGGTGACCAACCGATGCTGCCATCCACTCTAAATTCGTCAGAAGTTTGTGAACTTCCTGAATCGTTCAGTCCAATCTCCTCCATTCGCCTCTGAGAGAGTACAACGTACAATTAAATTTTGAATTAATATTCGCACATTGAAATCAATCTCCAATTGTAATAATGACATACTATTTTCTCTGCTACGTCCGGATTTATTGGAGATCCGTCAGAACGCATATGGACAGTTTTATATAAATCCGCTCGATTGATTGGAACTTGTTTCTCTTTTTCCTGCATCACAAACACGAAATCGTGATGAAATTTTAAATTACAAATAAGAATGACAATGATAAGTACTATACTATTAAAGAAACTAATGAAAGTACTACATACCAATTCGTGAGCATAACGTGCGAAGCTCTTTGATCCTGCAGTGTGGACCGTCGTTTGGAGCGATCTATTTTGTTTTCCAGCATGACTTCGATGCTTCATTAACATCAAGACAGTTAAAATTAATAAGAAGTTATATTCCTAAAAATTATAATACGAATAAATAAATGTCATACCCGTCCTGCATCAGAATACCAAAAATCGACTAATTTGCAAAATTGCTCTAAATTAACGTCTGTTGGAGCATTATTTTTCACATACTGAGGCGTAAAGGCCTCATCAAAATATTTGAGCTTTAAACTACACTTGTAATTCCTCCATTTCTCTCCTAAATCTTTGAGGAACCAGCTCTTGACAATATCCCCCAATGGAGGCTCGGGGATTGTAAACCGTTTCTGCAAAATATACCCCAACAGTTAGGTGAGTCAATTATTAAATTCATATAGTTGAATAACAATTGTGACAAATAACCAAAATTATACCGTCATGAGGCTCCAACAGTCCTCTTTTATTGACATTGGGACTTTACGCCAGTCCGCCGCATCTAGGGGGATTTGATTCGCAACACGGGCAACACAGCCAGTGAATTTGTTAAATATTCCCCCTTCATCACCCAATGGCTGCCCATTGCCATTGAATTGTACTGGAATCAATTCGTCTTCCTTCAGATTCCAGACGTCCGTCATCCGCGTGCCGCCACGCACTTTCCGGACTTCAGTATGACCTGCACATTTAGCATGTGAAACGAAATCGAGTAACATATTTCCCTTAGATTATCTCTATTGTGGTTATGAACATACCAATTATTTCATTATCGTTCAAAGATTGATCATTGTCGGACGATGGCATCGTAGCCTGTTCTGAAGATGCGCAGGTGGCTGTGACGGCGTTGCTTCTTGTGATGCCGTTGCTTCTTGTGATGGTGGCACAGGTGGCTGTGATGAAGAAGATATAGTCCTGAATCTCTTCCTCGTCATTGTACCTATACAATGTATTGACATGCATAAAAGTGATTTCAGCAATCAAATTGAACAATACAAAACACATTTCCTTAAACAAAACATCAACAAAACGAATATATGGTAAATCTGAGCATGTAAGAAAAAAATATTTCAATCACAAAAACAGAGACATATTTGACATACCATAGGAAATTCCTGAGGTATATCTAGTGTTGTTCCTTCCACCTCATTTCTAAACCACGTCAAATCATCGTGTACATTCTCGATGTTTTGCTCAACGTTGAAATTGTAAGGTTCATTTTCACAGTAGTCATCTATGTCGTCATCATTACCAGCATCAAACACATCTCTTGGTTTGGTCTTGACAACTACTTCCCAATTTGGATGTCTTTCATCTGCTACATAGTATACTTGAGATGCTTGTGGTGCCAAAATGAATGGATCATCGCTTAATCGATCTCCAGTATGCACTAAACGCGAAAAATTAACAAGTTCGAATCCAAACTCATCAACTTTATATCCCCTACCAATAGCGGTATCAACCCAATCACATTTGAATAGTACAAAACATTCTGAACCAAAATAGTTTAACTCAATGATACTTATGATTCGCCCGTAATATGTGGTGCCCCCTTCAACAGTCACACATACTCCACTATTTTGAGTTGTTCTGCCTATTTCATTGTCTTTTGTACGAAATTTCACACCATTATATACATATCGGCTAAATGATCTAGCTTCGGGGTTTGGACCTTTAGCAAGCCATCGAACTCTATTTGGAAGTTGATGCTTCATCATCTCGTCCATATTTTGTACCTATTTTCCTCGAACAACAAGTTAAGATTAAATTAATTGTAAGTTTCAAAGTAATCAGCCAATACAAAACATTTTAAACATAACACATACATAGTTTCGAAACCAGTCACAAAATTCATCCCTATGCATCTTATCGATGACATAATCTGGTGGTCGACTACTACGATTTCTTGCCTTCAATCGCTCCTTATGCATTCTACACATCGACCACCAATTCTCGTCAAATTAATTTCACCATCGAAAAAAACATGTTGAATGAAATAGTTAGAAGTGTAACATCACTTACGTGCGAATTTGAATTAACTCATCGCAATTAAAAAGGATATATCGATGAGCCTGCATGCATGTTTTCATATCAAGACGAACAAATGATATTCCTCCCATAGTATCGTCTACATTTCTTGGTGATCTATTAAAGATCGTTGGGACTGATTCTAAATATCTTGAACAAAATGTTAAGCATTCATCTGCTATATATCCTTCAGCAATAGAGCCTTCAGGTGCGGCCGTGTTGCGCACGTAAGATTTGAAACGGTGCATGCACCTATATCAATAATATTAGACTTTATTAAATACAACACGTGCAAAGAAACAAAGATATAACATATCTCTATAATTCATATTACCTTTCAATAGGATACATCCACCGAAGTTGAACCGGTCCACCCATCTTACATTCTGCAACCAGATGTACGACCAAGTGCACCATAACAGTAAAGAATGCAGGCGGAAATATCCTTTCAAGTTGACACAATGTTATAGGGATTTGAGCCTCAAGTCGATCTAAGTCCTCTATCCGTAATGTTTTGGAACAAATTTCTCTAAAGAAACATGCCAATGAGATCAAAGGAGAACAAACCATGCTTGGCAATGATCTTCGTATTGCAATAGGCATCAAATGCTGCATCAAGATGTGACAGTCATGACTCTTCAAACCTATGATATTACGTTGTTGAAGCTTGACACAACGTGATATGTTCGAAGCGAAACCATCCGGAAATTTCGCATTCTTTATCACTTTTAGAAAGCATTCTTTCTCTTCGCGAGTCATTGAGTAGCAAGCACCAGGCAAATGAACCTTTCCTGCATCAGTGATCTTTGGATGGAGATCATGTCTTATTCCCATGCTTTGTAAGTCAAGACGTGCCTTATAGTTATCTTTTGTCTTCCCGTCCACATCTAACAATGTACCAATGATATTGTCCATTACGTTTTTCTCTATATGCATGACATCTAGATTATGGCGTAACATGTTATCTTTCCAATAAGGCAATGTGAAGAAAATACTTTGCTTCTTCCATACACTTGACTGAAAATGTAAAGTACCCTGTAATTCCCTGAAAATGTCATCACCGGTCATAAAATAGGGTGGTGGAGTCATTTCATAAGTACCGTCAAATGATCTTTGATCTCTTCTCCACCTATGATTTAATGGTAAGAACCGTCTATGCCCCATGTAGCAAAATTTTCTACCATTATCCAACCACCGTGACCAAGTCTGATACATACAACATGGACATGCAAGACGTCCCTTTGTACTCCATCCAGAGAGGTCACCATATGCAGGGAAATCGTTAATTGTCCACATCAATGCCGCACGCATCTTAAACATATCTTTCGTAGCAATGTCATAAGTATCTAATCCAACATCCCACAACTCTTTTAACTCTAATATCAATGGTTCTAGATATACATCTATCTTGAAAGAAGGAGATTTCGGTCCAGGAATAAGTAATGACAACATTAAAGATGAACGTTTCATGCACATCCAAGGAGGCAAGTTATATGGTACTAATATCACTGGCCATGTGCTATGACTAGTGCTCATGTTTCCAAAAGGATTAAACCCATCCGCTGCTAACCCAAGCCTAACATTACGAGGATCAGAAGCAAAATCAGCATACTGTGCATCAAATGCCTTCCAAGCTTGACCATCGGCCGGATGCCTTAACAACCCATCATTTGCACGTCCATCGTGATGCCATTTCATATGAGAAGCAGTTTTTGAGGACATGAATAATCTCTGCAAGCGGTGCTTTAAAGGAAACCACCGCAAAACTTTCATCGGTTTTTTCTTCGATCTCTTAGATGATCCACCTTCATTCGCTGAGAAAATATTTCCCTCCCCATTGCCCTTCCATTTTGAAGCTCCGCACTTTGAACAAACTTCTAATTTCTCATTCTCATTCCAAAACAACATACAACCGTTTGGACAAACAGGAATCTTTTCATAGCCAAGTCCTAACCCTTTTATGTATTTTTTAACTTCATAAGTATCCTTCGGTAATTTTGCACCCGCAGGGAGCATATCACCCAGTGTTTGGAGTAACCACGTAAAAGAGGTATTACTCCATCCTCCCATGCACTTCAAATGATATAACTGTACAATAGCAGTTAACTTACTAAATTTTATGCACCCTTCATACAAAGGTTCGTCTGCATCTTTAAGCATGTCATAAAACTTTGCAGTATGTTCAGTAGGAAGTGGATCTCGTTGTTCTCGTACATTATGGGATTGTGTTTCCGGTACTAATGGAAATACATCGTGTAATAGTTCATGCATCCCAGATGAGGGTTCACACATTTCATTATCCCCAACAGAAATAGAAGGATGACTAGATGCTGCCCTATCTCGCAATTCACCATGCGCAAACCAATAATCGTAACCCGGAGACATCCCATATTGGACCAAATGATCATGTACCGTACTGATGTTATACCTCTTGTAATTGACGCACTTTACACAAGGGCAACAAATTCTCTCATCACTACCCATACTCTTAGATGCAAAACCCAGAAACTCATTGACTCCCAACACATATTCACTTGTCCCGCGTTTCTTTTTCATCCAACTCTTGTCCATGAGCGACAATAATAACTATATGAAATGCAACAAAAAAGATTATGCATAAGATTTAATTTTTTTCACATTTTATCAAGATTTTTCAATAAAACTAACATAGATTAATAAAACAACACACGTAACGAACATCATATAACAATTACCCCTCCAATCTCCAATAAACTCCACAGAACCAACAACAAATAATAGTTAGCCCTACCCTCCGCCTTCCAACAAAACCCACAAACACCAACATCTCCAATTAACTCCACAGAACCAACAATAAATAAAAGTTAGCCCTACCCTCCGCCTTCCAACAGAACCCACAAACACCAGCATCTTCAACAATAGTTAGTTATTCCGTCCACCTTCCAATAAAATCCACAAACTCTAATCTCTAAAAAAAAAAGGAAAAAAGAACAAACAATAGTAATTGACGAAGAGATTCAAAATACCACTGACCTGTGAAAGAGTAATATGTGAATGGCAAGTCACCTAGTGTCCCTCAATCACAGTTACGAAAACCACGGTAGTTGAGACTATTGAGTTCAACTGTGAAAGAAATTTAGAAAATAGATTTTTAATAACGATACCTGGTCCAAAAAAACATACTAAACACAGCGGACTTTTGGACATCAATAAATTCATACATTCCAATTCATATATTTTCAGCAATCAAAAGATATATTTCCAGCAATGAATTCATACAAAACATATTTTCAGAATTCATATATTTTCAACAATAAATCATACATTATAATTCATATATTTTCAATTAATACATATTTTCAGCAACCAATTCATACAAACCTATGCATATATTTTCAGGAATAAATTCAAATATTTCAATTCATATATTTCCACCGATGAATTCATACAAAACAAAAAATATATTTTCAGCAATCAATTCATACAAACCAATTCATATATTTTCAACAATAAATTCATACATTATAATTCATATATTTTCAGCAACCAATTAATACATTGATTAATTATATATTTTCAGCAACCAATTCATACAAAACATATATTTTCAGGAATAAATTCATTTCAATTCATATATTTCAATTCATACAAAACAAAAAATATATTTTCAGCAATCAATTCATACAAACCAATTCATATATTTTCAATAAATTCATACAATTCATATATTTTCAGCTTTCAGCAACCAATTCATACAAAACCCATTTTCAATTCATATATTTCAATTCATACAAAACAATTTTCAGCAATTCATATATTTTCAGCAACCAATTAATACATATATTTTCAGCAACCAATTCATACAAACCTATGCATACATTTTCAGGAATAAATTCAAATATTTCAATTCATATATTTCCACCAATGAATTCATACAAAACAAAAAATATATTTTCAGCAATTCATATTCAAACCATACATATATTTTCAGCAACCAATTCATACAAAACATTTTCAGCATATATTTCAATTCATTATATTTTCAGCAATCAATTCATACAAACCAATTCATATATTTTCAACAATAAATTCATACATTATAATTCATATTTTCAGCAACCTTCACAACCAATTCATCCATAATCAATTCCAATTCATATAACAGGAAAAATCAAATCCAATTCAATACCAACAAAATACAAAAATAATTTTAAACCAAAAAAACCTCAAAAAAACAATTCAAAACAATCTATTAATTTCATAAATAAAAACAAAAAATATATTTTAAATTCTAAAATTAAATTAAAATTTAACATTGAAATTCTGGGGGGCTTAAACTGAAAAATGGAGGGGGCTATGAAACTCGCGCGCGGGGTTGAAGCTCACGGACGGGGCTGGCATGGGGGTGGGCTGAAACCCACGTGGAAAGAGGGCGGCCGGGGGGGTGACACTCACGGAGGGGGCCTGAAAATCGTGGAGGGGAGGGGGCCGGGGAGGGGCAGAAATCACGAGAGGGGGGGGGGAGGGTGGGAGGTGAAATCGCGCGTGAGGGGGCGCGGGGGGAGGGGCAACGGTGGTGATTTGGGGGGGGGGGGCGCTGTTGAAATGCCAACGGGGAGGGAAATCGAAAGAAGGAGGAAGAAGAAGGAAGAAGAAAAGGGGGGGGGCGCGGGATGGGCAGCTAATTTGCCCTAAACGCGCGTTTCACTAATCTATAGCGGCGGTCACTGACCGCCGCTATAGACTTAAGTCGCCTGGTGCTTGATCTATAGCGGCGGTCACTGACCGCCGCTATAGAAACCGCTGCCATAGGCGGTATATAGCGGCGGTCTATGACCGCCGCTATATCAACCGCTGCTACTTTGTCTATAGCGGCGGTTTTTGACCGCCGCTATAGAGACCGCCGCTAGATGTTTATTTTTTGTTGCGGTTTGATAAACCGCCGGTATATAGGGCATATAGCGGCGGTTTTGGTGAACGCCGCTAAAAGACCCACGCGGGGCCGCTTAACTTTTTTTTGTAGGCATTCAAAGTTACGCGATCCCATATTGATTTTTTAAAAAGGTCAATACCACATAGTTGTACAATAATAGGCTTTAATTATTATAGTCCAAAAAGTTATCCATTTATCTGGCCGGTATACGAACTAAATACATGAAAAATTTCAGATTGCAACTCAAATATAGAGACATCAATAATATGAGATGCTGTTGGAGTATACATAGTCCTACGGCGATGCTTTCCCGACAACTATTACCTCCAGTCCGTTCAAATATCTTCTACGCCAAGCTCGTTGAATAACAAGAGCTGCTCTCGAAACTAGAGTCTTCAAGTCTTTGGCCATTAGAGCAAAGGCTTCAACTTTCGTATGGGTTTTAACAGTGTGTGGAGAGGTTGGGAGGTTGGATAGGTTGGGTAAGGAGAAGCCATTGCAACCCCACTCTAGGAGTGCTTCTCCGATGAAATGACCATTTTCGATATATTCACCTTGGCTTGAGCAGACACTAGTTCCCTCACAAATAATGGTTGTGAATTTCCATGCAATGCCTTGAGTGATTAAGAGCAGACGATCAAGTGGTTCTCCCTGCCGAACAATGTAGCTGTCCTCATTGTAGTAAACTGGTTTGAGGTAGTTGCAGATCAATTGCAACTGTTTTGCCACTTAGTCTCTCAAGATTTGGCACCTAGCTTGCACAATATCGGGAGCAGCAAAGAGGAATGACAAGAAATAAAATACTTTGTAATTAATGGCCAAGCAGTACGTGAATCAAATACGTTAATTATTCAATAGTATAATTAGCCGTCAACAACGATTAATTAATGAATTTAAACTTTTCATTTATTTATGTTTCACATACATTTCTTACAAAGAAGAAAATTAATTAATTTGTAGTCGTTGATCTAGATTTTTACTCCACCTAAACAAGAAAAAGAGACAGTAAAGGTAAACAAGGACTCACTCTCTTTAGCAAGGGTAGGCAGAGATGTTGTTTAATCTCCTGTTGAAGTTTATGGAAAGATGAAGCAGCAAGTTCTCCGTATCAACGTCTTGATTTTCATCCAGTAATATGATTTGTGTGATCTCCTTGACCTCTGGCCATTTTCATGGTATCAGGGAGCTTGTTTCTCGAAATCCACAGCTCTATTTCACGTTGCTTAACTCTTTTCTTCTGTATAATCTCTTTAGAGTTTTCAACTACAAACTGCATAAATATCTACTCCACACCAAGTTAAGTTTGTTAAATAGCAGACAAAAAATGATTACTTTTCTTTTAAAATATTTAAATTGCCAAGAAATACTAAGCTTAAATATATATTAAAAACAAAAATCTAAAAAAGTAAAGTGAACAGATCATCAGATAATATAATTGATACGCAATTAGCTAATTCTAATGGACGAGAGGATACTTTTGAGAAGGAAACGATATTCTTCCACCCTCCTGATTAGTACTGTTGGTTGGTGGAGGCGATATCGACGCTAGCTTGGGGATTGTACTCTAACTATCACTACAAGAAAAAAGACTTTTTTTTGTCACCCAAAGTACAAAATTCGTCACCTAAAGTTTTGGGTGACAAAATTGAGTTATCACTCGGTTTGTCACCTAAAGCCCGTCAGCCAAAGTTTTGGATGACGATTTTCACTTCTGTAGCTCGAAACCGTTCGGACGTTTTCCACACCTTCCGAACGGTGTTTTTTCATAGAGACGAAATTGAAAATCGTCATGCGCATACAATTCAACGTTCGCATGAGCTGTGCGAACGTACTCTAAATATGTTCAGACGGTTAATGAGAATGGTTCTTCCCAGTGACGAAACAACGTGCGCACGGTATACAATGTTGACAACAGATATACATCCGGACCCATAGTAAAGACTCGCACTGTTGTTTCATTTATGACGAAATTTTTATTTGTCACCTCCAAACTGTTCGAACTATGACGCATAAAGTTCGGACGATTGTTCTGTTGAACAAGTTCGAACGTTTATTCAATGCGCACGTTGTTAGATAAAAGATCTGCACGCGCATTCAGACCGTGAACTAAGCGTGCGCACTTATCAACGTCAATTAACCATTCAACTTCCACTCATACCGTTCGAACGGTTTTTTGTCATATCAATTAATTTTAAAATTTTAAAAATAATTTACAAATAATATAAATAAAAAGATATTCAATGCTCATTAAATAATAAAATATCTATAAATATGCAATCGTTATTAAAAATAAATACAATAGGTAATCGATAAGTGCTAAGAAAGTAGTAAAAATATATAAATCTACCCAAATTTTCGTTTGGGTGTGATTGCTGTCTGATTGCTCCACCATCAACATTAGTTGCAAGTTTATTGATATCTGCAATGGCCTCCCAGAGATGCTTTTGAGAAGGCAACTGTCGCCATTAGTTTGATCATTACTCCTGTTGTATTCCTAGATGTCTTTGCTGATGAGGCATCGACGTGCTTGTTCTTGGTTGATTGTACTCTAACTATCTATATTTGCACAGCTCTTCGTCCTTATTCTGTTAGGCTGCTCCGATATCGACGCTATTTGTACTCACTTCACTACAAGAAAAAAGACCAAATTGTCACCCAAAGTACAAAATTCGTCACCTAATGTTTTGGGTGACAAAACTGAGTTGTCACTCGGTTTGTCACCTAAAGCCCGTCAGCCAAAGTTTTAGGTGACGATTTTGATTTTGTGCTCGAAACCGTTCGGACGTTTTCCACACCATCCGAACGGTGTTTTTTCATAGCGACGAAATTGAAAATCGTCATGCGCAGTACAATTCAACCGTTCGCATGAGCTGTGCGAACGTACTCTAAATATGTTCGGACGGTTAATGAGAATGGTTCTTCCCAGGGTGACGAAACAATCCGTGCGCACGGGTATACAACATTGTCCGCACGTACAGACATGACATCCGGACTCCTAGTAAAGACGTCCGCACTGTTGTTTCATTTATGACGAAATTTTTATTTGTCATCCTCCAAATCCGTTCGAACTATGACGCATAAAGTTCGGACGCTTGTTCTGTTGAACACGTTCGAACGTTTAGTTTTAGCGTGCGCACGTTTTTAGATAAAAGATCGTTTGCACGCGAAAACAACCATTCGGACGGACTAATTTGACGTGATGTGTCCGGACGGAATTTTAAGCGTGCGCACGTTATCAACGCCAATTAACCGTTCGGACTTCCACTCATACCGTTCGAACGGTTTTCTTGTATTCAATTAATTTAATTAAAATTTTAAAAATAATTTACAAATAATATAAATAAAAAGATATTCAATGCTCATTAAATAATAAAATATCTATAAATATGCAATCGTTATTAAAAGTAAATAAATAGGTAATCGATAAGTGCTAAGAAAGTAGTAAAAATATATAAATCTACCCAAATTTTCGTTTGGGTGTCGAACGAGATTGCAGCTGTCTGATCTGCTCCACCAGCTGCTCACGCATCTGCTCCGCCATTAGTTGCATCCTCCGTTCTTGTTGTTCCACTAGGGTCCTTTGCTGCTCCTCCATCATCTTCCGGTGCTCTTCGTCTTTTTTTCGTTGCTGCTCTGCCATCATTTGCATCAGCTCTTCGTCTTTCTTCCGTTGCTGCTCCTCCATCATCTGCAGATGCTCTCGCATCGTCTGCTCCATATCTGACCGTTTGACAAGAAGCGCTTCATATTCCAACTGTCTAGCCCTCATCTCTTCAATCTTAATCTGGCCTCCTCCAACTTCCGGGACAAATCAACGGACGATACTGATGAAGATGATCCAACAGACCGTACTGAACGGCCTAAACCTCGCACGTAACCCGCTTTCGTCCCCAACACCTCAGCGAAAATCTCCACTTCGGTGTATGACTTTCCCTCTGACTCGTACTGCAACTGTAACGCTTCCATTTTTTCCTACAAAATTAGAAAATAAAATAAAAACTAGCACATATGAAACATAAACGCACACGAATGCATCATTAAATCTAATGTTACAACTTACAAAATTTTCTCGTGCATCTTCTGATGTCCACATGCCATCCTTATTAGTATGCGTCTTTTTATAAAGCAACGCAGGACTAATCTCATCAGATTCTGGATTTTTCTGTACACCAAAAGAAATATTAAAACAATCTTCAACTTAGCTCTTATTCTCCTTGTTGATTGCACTCCTCCTCTGCATTGTACATTTACAGTTGTTACCACAATTAATAATAAAATAAAATAAACGTTCAGTACGGAATAAAAATGTTTAACCTGAAATTCCTCGCTCGCGAATAAATCACAAACACGAGTCCATTCTTCCTTGTTCATCTCGGGATACGGGTGTTCTAACGCCTCTTCTTTGGAATTGAACACCGAGTAATGCTGGAACATTCTATTTCTGTGCGTCCTGTACGCTGTGTTCATCGTAGACGTCACAGTGAACCGATCCTCAGCTCGGTCGTAATCTAGTTGGAAGTCATCCTTAACATATATAACAGTTAGAAACGCAAAAAAGTTTTAAACAATTAAAATTTAAAAAATTATACTTACCAACACTCGGTTCATCACATACGATTTAACTCCTTCGGGGACCTCCTTCCACTTACTCGTATCAAATGGGACATGTTGTCGAACGAGCGCACCAATATGACTCGAGAGCATTGAGGACGCCTTGTCATCACCGCCCGTACGTCCATCAGGGATATGGACAGTCAGCTTTCCTCCGGTGCGAGCCTTGAGTAAGGCAATCCCACGCGTACTACCTCGAACATGTCTGATTCCGGACGTCGCTACAAATGAAGAACAAAAAATTTAAAATTCAGTTAAGCATAGAAATTTAAAAGTCATAATATTTAATTTCGATTGACGGGGTAAGATACTTACACGCACAACTACTTTGGGTGCCTACTGGACTGGCTGTGTCAGGGGACGGTAATTCGTTTCTATCCCTAAGTGAAGGACCCGACACTGCTAGTGTACCGGGACTACTCTCAGCTCGAACTGATGAATCGCACCGAAGACGTTTCCCTCCCGCTGGCATGACGTCGTCCTGTAACCAAATAAATCAATATTAGAGAAACAATTAACACAATGACACATGTTGCTCAAAATGAATTTAAAATAGACACGCAAAGTAAATTGAAACGATAAAGTTACTTTAGTCCTCGGAGTCATATTCTTCAGAATCACTACAATCTTCACTGAACGATTCCGAAGAATCATCGGTTCCTTCTACTTCACGTTGTTGTTGATCGCTCTTATCGGTTACCGGCACATAAGTCTCGACCTCATTTCTAGTCAACGGATCATGTCAAAGGAGCTAAAGTCCACAAAAAGCTCAATAGACTCATTCTCCTGGTATGCTTCACGGTTCGACGGTCCTTCTCCATCTTCACTAGCTTCCTCCTCAATATGTGGAATATCATACGTGTTTCTCAGGGTAATCTTTTGAACAATCTTCCAGTGACCGCCCAACTTGATATCATCGATATAAAAAACTTGATTACCCTTGAGAAGCTAGCACGAACGGGTCGTCTTTGTACCACTTCCGGGATGTGTTAATACTAACAAACCGACCACTTTTATCAAGACCTAAGTTTTGAGTACTTAAGTCAAACCAGTCACATTTTAGTAAATAAACTAAATTCCCCCGCAAATAACGCAACGCATAAATATCCACGACCTGACCATAAAAATCAACATCTTCCCCATCGTGGTCCCCCGGAACAACCACACCACTATTCTGAGTGTTACGAAACTGTTCACGAAAGACCGTGTGAAACCTAACTCCATTCACTATACACCCAGAGTAAGAAAGTGCCCGTTGATCCGGACCGGATGCTAATGCATACAAATCATCCGACACCGAACCCGGATTTTCAATGCGCATAGTTTGAACCTAAAATAGTAAACACGTGTTAACTTTGACTGAAAAAAAAAATCACTTAAAATTAAACATATAATAGGAAAAAATTAAATAAATACCTGATTTCTAAACCATAACGGAAATTCTTCTTCATGCCTCCTATCAACATTTATTGGTGATTCCCTTCTCATCTCTTCCAAGTGCTCACTATAAAAAAAAAAAAAAGATATTTTATAATAAATTAAAATATAATGAACTGATAAGTGTTTAAGTGAGCAAATATTCTTATTTGTGCTTACTCTATATGTTGGCTGATTTTTGAACAGTTGTTGAGTACATACCACTGTGCTTTTATATTTAAATCTTCACCCCTACCAGCTCCCAGTGGTCGAACAGTTTGAGTAAACACAGAAAAATGACAACTTCGATCATCCATGTCGGCATAATTCCAGTCTTTTCTATTAAATCTCGTCTCAACCGTACTAAGATACATTGAGCAAAAAGTTAAACATTCATTTAACACATAATTCTCTGCAATGGAGCCCTCACACCGTGCCCTGTTCTTAACGAAACGCTTCATCTTCCCCATATACCTCTCCATTGGATACATCCACCGAAATTGAACTGGACCCCCAAGTTTCACCTCCCGAGGTAAATGAACAGCTAAATGAACCATAATAGTAAAAAATGATGGAGGGAATATACGTTCCAACTTGCAAAGAATCATTCCGATGTCCTTCTCTAACTGATCCACAACGTTTAAATGTATTGTTCTTGAGCACAAGTCTCTGAAGAATAAACTCAACTCAGTCAACGCTGTACATACTTCGTTTCCTAACCCGTGTATCATTGCCGGTAACAGTCGCTGCAACAAGACGTGTGAGTCGTGACTCTTCATACCCATTATTTTCCCTTCATTTATATTCACGCATCAGGATATGTTAGAGGCATATCCATCCGAAACTTAACACCCTTCAGCCATTCACAACACTTCTTACGTTCATCCTTCGTTAAAGTAAATAATGCTTGAGGCATCACCTCCTACTGACCCCGAACTTGCAAATGCAAGTCCTTTTTAATGCCCATTAATGCCAAGTCCGCCGAGCACTAGAATTGTCCTTCGTCTTACCATCGACGTTCATCAAAGTTCCTAACACATTGTCACAAATATTCTTCTCTACGTGCATGACGTCCAAATTATGTCGAAGTTTCAACTCTGACCAGTACGGCAACTCAAAGAATATGCTGCGCTTCGTCCAACTTAACTCAATGTCAGCCCGTTTTCTCTTCTTCTGAGTCTTCCCAAATGAACATAACGGTACCGATTCAAGTTGTTGAAGTATCTCCTCTCCAGTGACTTCTTCAGGCACTGCTCTAAACTCTTTCTTCCTGTCAAATATGTCGACATCATGCCTCCACGCATGCGTCGCGGGCAAATACCGGCGATGTCCCAAAAAATAATGTTTCCCCCCATGTTTCAACCAAAATGACGTTGTGTTCGCATTGCAATTAGGGCATGCTAACCGTCCTTTCGTACTCCAACCCGAGAGATTACCATAAGCGGGGAAGTCATTTATAGTCCAAAGCAAAGCAGCATGTAATTTAAATGAACTTGACACAGCCGCGTCGTACGTTTGCATTCCATTTTCCCACAAGTCCTTCAACTCATCTACCAATGGCTGCAAGTAGACGTCGATATCATTCCAGGACTTCTTGGACCAGGAATAAGTAACGACAGCATAAAACTTGAATCCTTCATACATTTCCATGGCGGCAAATTGTATGGAATTAGTACCACTGGCCATATACTATATGATAAGCTCATGTTGCCAAACGGATTGAACCCATCAGATGCCAAACCCAACCGGACGTTTCGAGATTCCCGACCAAACCATTCATACTTCTTATCGAGGTCCTTCCATACCTGAGAGTCTGCAGGATGCCTCATCACCCCATCTTCAACCACACGCTTCTCTTGGTGCCACCGCATATCCGTTGCCGTTTGCCTTGATAGAAACACTCTCTGCAACCTCGGTTTCAAGGGAAAATGTCGCAGCACTTTTTGAGGAACCTTTGATTTGCTATTCTGACTGTACTTCCACCTCGATTCCCCACACACCGGACATTCTTCTAACTCGCTGTGCTCCTTCCAAAATAGTACACAGTCATTTAAGCACGCATGTATGTTATCGTAGCTAAATCCTAAATTCTTTTTTAACTTTCTCGCCTCATAATAAGATGTCGGAAGTGTCTCCCTCCGGCAGCGCATCTTTTATCAAACCTAACACATCTTCAAATGCCTTTACAGTCAAATTATTCTCTGACTTCACATGAAGTAACCTAACAACGAAAGACAACTTCGAGTACTTCTTACACCCGGGATACAACTCTCGCTCAGCATCGCCCATAACTTAGTATACGCAGAAAACCCGTCTCCAGACCAGACTCGACTGTTTCAGGACCCGAAATATTTTCACCAGCGTTCTCATCAACCTTTGCTCCTGCCTCAAAATCTTCTAACATGTCTCTCATATCATCATTTATGTTTCCCTCATAGTCCTCGCTTCTAGGTTCAGGTTCTAAAGTCACTACCCAGTTAGGAACTTCTGATATCGACTCTCCGTGAAATACCCAATGAGTGTAACTCTGGTCAAACCCAATTATGTATAAATGATCCTCCATCTCGTCTACATGTTTGAACAACACATTCTTACATCTCTTACATGGACATCTTATCATTCCACGACTATCTGCATAACTACGGGCAACGCTCATAAAATCCGAACACCATCACTATACTTTACACTTTTGAGTCTATCAGCCTCATAAATCCAGCTTTTATCCATATTGTTCCTTCAAAGATGAAAATAAAAACAATAATACAAACAATGATGACATTCACACTCAACTCCAATTTCTTCGGGTGATAGGTCCTATCCCATTCAAGTTTACAATATCACGTACTGCATGTAATTGACCCGACTATTGTGACTGATGCTTTAGAAATTTCGACAGCATTTCCCCTCAGTCTCCAGATACACGCCTACAACATTGAGCATAAACACCCACCATTGAAGGCAAGTGTACAAGCTCAATGCTGAATGTGTATCCGAAAGACAAAAGGAGATTTGCATCGAAATTTCTAAACACATCTGTCACAATAGCAGATACAATTACGCACATTACGCATATTGTAAACTCAAACTGTCCATAACGTGGACAATTCAAGAATTACATCAATTCGTTATCCGAACTTCGTGTAATTCTTAAACGGGGTCTAAGGCTAATAAATGAATGCATGACATAACACCAACTACGTTCGGACGTAACATAATCGTTCAAACCATACATAAACACGTTCGGACGCCTTTTGCAAAAGGTCCGAACGAAAAATATGCGTAATGTGTCCAAACACTCCCTTACATCACACTAGACTATTTAGGAAATACCAATACGATAGCATGTGATAATAAACAACCACGTTCGAACGTTATAACAAAGAGTCCAAATGGTGTTCAATTTTTAAACGTCCCGACCGTATAAAAAGTGTTCGGACGGTTTGTTTTGTATAATACGACACCATTTGAGCTTACATTAAACAGCCCAGACGGAGACATTAACGTCTAAACGGTTTTGGACGATTTTGATATTTTTTTTTCATTTTTTAATTAACTTTATTAGCAAGTTTTAAATAACCAAAGTTAGTTAATAATGTAAATAATCTTAAGTGGATTAAGTTCTAATATCAATACTTTTTTGAATGAGTGTACCGAAATTAGAAACGTAACATTAATTAACATATTGTATTAAGTTCTAATAAATACAGATAACATAACTGAGATGACATAAATATATCAAGTATCGTCAAAACATAATATGAACAAAAACATCAAATAAAATCAATACATGTCCACAAAACATAATATAAAAGTAAATGTCCTCAAAACATAATAAAAAAATAAACGTGACAATAAAAGTAAATAAATGTTGACTACTGCTCATCATCATCATCATCATCCGTGAGTTTTAGAACGTGACGACGTGACGAAGGTGCTCCTCTATCAGCACGACCCGCTCAGTCAAGGGAAAGAGCTCCGCACCGGTTGCCACGCCTTTCAGAACCTCTTTAAGCGCAGCGACCTCCTTCTTCCACCCAATGTCCATGTCGGCGACCTTCTGCTCCAAAGCCGTCAGACGACGACTGATATCACTGACCATGCAATGGGTGGGCTGCAAGACCGATTCCATCCGCTGAGACAGCTCCGTCATCATATCGTCCATCCAACTCGGCCGCTGTGCCCCAAGTCCCTGAGTCAAGCTCTGCCCAGGATCCTCCCCCTCCATTGCCTCTTAGGCTGCTCCTGTCATCTTACTCTAGCAACCCGAGCAACTTGCAGCGTTCGGCGTGTCTGGGCAATCGATTTGGAGAGCGTTGTCTTGTTGATCGACCCAAGTGGAAGCGCCCTCGGCTCGTCACCACTCTCGGGTACCATCATGGCGTGCAGGAACTGGGTCAGAAGAATCCCATGCGGCAATGAAATCATAGTCTTCAGGCCTCTGCACGAATGGACAGGTAGATGTATGATGCTATATCAACAGGTAGCCCCGTACAACTGCCAGGTACAGGAACTCGGCCCGACTATAAGACAGCTCTGTGGTGTGCTTCTTCGGGTCGATGGAGGAGCATAGGATCAGATGCATGATCCACCAAAAAGGAAGCAGCTGCCCGTGTACCATATAGGCTCCCTCCAAAATCGTTGTATCATTGCCCAGCATGGTCCGGAATACCTCGGCCTTAGTAGGCCGGCCCTCCTCGCTCATTGGCAGGTTTGGGAACGCCGTCAAATCTCTCTCGTACCCCAAGAAATTCGCCAGCTCATCGGGCGAGAATATGATCGGAACGTTACGGACAGTGACCTCCATACTAGGCTCCTCGAGGTCCCTCGCCCGTAATATAGAGCAATAAAACTCCCGCACCATATTCTTTGATGCATAGCCGGTCCTGTGGATTAACGGAAGCCAACCTAACCCCTCCACCACCTCCAGAAGCGTCCGACCCTCAAATGTGAGATCGTTAAAGTCTGCCAACTTGATATCCCTTCGACAACAATTGAGCGAGACATAATGATCGTTGTATGCTGCTCCACCATTAAAGTTCGAGTGGAAGATTGCTCGTCATCAGCCTGGCTACTGGTACGTGAACGCTTACTCATTTTTTCAGAATCTGCACAAAACAGCGTTCGCACGGTTAGAGATACGTCCGAACCAAAATAACAACGTCGAACAAATAACCGTCGGACATAGTTCGCACAGTTGAATATTCGTCCAACAAGTTCGCAATAACCGTCCGAACAGCTTTGGATATCTGTCTGAACTTCAAGCAGATAAAAAACTATTTAAATTTAACATTAAATCGTCCGGACTGCATTGAAAAAGTGTCCAGACACAATCAAAACACAAGAGTTAACACAATCAAAACGACAACGTATACCACTGAGTCCGAACGGCTAAATAACGTGTCCGGACAACTAAAGAACGCGTCCGACGACTAAATAAAGTGTCCGGACGCTTTCTGGAGGACGACCGAGTTAACTCAGCCATGGCAGCGTCCCTCCCCCTCCCCACATCCCAAAAATACAACCAAAACACAAACTAATACACTTAAAACAAACCTAACACTTAACACAATCAATTTCTACGTAAAAATCAATTAAAAAACACAATGTACTATGCAAAAAATGGAATTGAAATTCTATACGTAAAAGTATAAAAAAAAATGAAATTTTTACCATTAAAATCTTGTTAAAAGTAAGCAAAATATACCTGGATGTGATTAGATCCACGAAAGAGTGATATTACGTCAAGATTTGTGAAGAAAAAACTTGAGTTTTGAGAGATTTTTTAAGGAGAAACGGTTCGGTATTTGTGAAAATGACGAACTGTCGACTTATGAAAATACGTCGCTAGCGTCCGGACACCAAATGCCATCCGGACTCTTTTTGCACACGTGGCCCAATCAACGTACTTCGTATTAAATGTCAAAATTTAAACGTTTAAAACCGTTCGGCACAATAAACACGTCGGACGTTTATCACGGCGTGCGAACGTCGTTCCACTGAATTTACGCGACATGGAAGCGCACGTTTGGCTGAATAAACGGCGAATATCGTCCGGACGTCTATAACCGTTCGGACGGTGACAGCCGTTTTCAACTTTCATATAACGTAAACACGTGTACGCCATGCGAAAAGTCGGACGGTTCCAACGTGCGGAATGGACTCTCTTAGACACGTCCGAACGTCTAGCAGATTTATTTTGCATGTTAAATTCACTAAATTTACTTTACTTCACAAAACCTAATTTATTTAAATGATTTAATTTACGTAAATAATTTAATTTATTTCATTCAATTTAACGCAATGTAATTTGGCACAAATATTTAACTTAATTTATTTATTTTGAATACATAAAAAAATATATATATAGTTAGGCATACTTTTATATTAAATATCCGTTATAACTAATCACCAATTTAATTGTAATTGCAAGCTAATTACTCTAACCGTTACAATCTAATTACACTAACCGTTCCGTTAGTGTAATCACCCATTTAATTTTACTAATTATCCGTTTAAATTGTAATAAATTTAATCTAGTGAAAAAACATAATTAATATAAAATATCAAAAATAATCCAAATACCGAACGAAAAACACAATCATAATGTCTAGTACAAGCCGGAAACGGTCCTTCAAACGATAAATAAATAATAGTGATAAAGCATAAGACTAGTCCAAATCACGAGCTGCCTCTGGCTCGTCCAAATCTTGTCCGAGGGCATCACGAACATGCGCCAAATGCTCCTCCATATTATCCACCCGTCTGACGAGTGTCTGCAGTTGTACCGGAACGGTATGGACAGACTGGGACAACTGAGACAATTGTTCTCTAATCCTTATTATTTCCATCCGCATAATATTCAGCTCTTCCGTTATAGCCCTATCCGTTAGAGCAAGTTTGGTCTCCAGACCGGTCAAGCGGCATTGGAGCTCCATGCACAACGAATGCGTCGGCTCACTATCGCCCGAATACTCTCTTTAACTCCGCTAAATAGGCGTCTGCCCAAGCTGGTCGCTCTGTTTGTCCCTCGACATTGGTGATACTTCTCCCAGAGCGTTCCATGGTCAACCTAGCAAAAACGTCCGAACATAGCATAAACCGTTCGCACGAACATCAAACTGCGTCGTTTAAATTTTAGACGTCCGAACGTACAATGACATGTCCGGACGTTTTTCGGACGGTGTAAAAAGACGTCCGAACGTGTTTCGATGAACACCAGCAAAACACCTAATTTGATAGACACAAACAACACAACAAACTAAACAAGGACGGTATTTAATTGAAATGCATGAAATTGAGAAGCAAATTCATGAAGGAAGTTTTACCTGAAGTTCCTTGAGAGATCTCAAATGGATAGTGAAAACGTTTGAGAGAAGAGTTTGAGAGAAGTGAGTGAGTTTGTGATTTTGACAAAGTCTGGCGGTTTTAATGTGCCCAGTACCCGTCCGAACTCTGTATATTAGAGTTCGGACGCTTCTCAATGGTTATATTCACACGTGGCCCTATCAAATTTAACGTCATTAAAATGCCCGATTCGAAAAGGTTCTAGAACTTATACAGTATTTATGGGTCCGGACAGTATCGATGTCACGGGTCTGAAGTTTTGCAACATGGAACCACACAATTCGCGGAAGAAGCATTTATAATTGTGCGGACCTTTTTTGTCCCGTCCAAACGTGATTATTTTTTTGTTAGAACGCTGTTGAAACGTCCGGACTGAATGAGTGTTCATGACGATTTTTAATTTGTCACTCTATCCTGACGATTATTATTCGTTAGGTAATGTACGTTCGGACGTATATAAAACAAGTCCGGACGGAGTGTAAAAATTGTGACGATTCTAATTGTCACTCAGTTACGACGATTTGGAATTTGTCACCCTGCAGCGTCCGAACGGGTTTCTTGTTAGTCCGGACGGTCCTTTGTTTTGTGACGATTTTTATCGTCACTCATTCGCGACGGTGTATGTGTCACACCAGAAATACGTCCGAACATGTTTTTTGAGGTCCGGACGGTTTTGGCGTTCCTGGATGGTTTTGGGTGACGAAATTAATATTTTGTCATAGAAAGTTCACTTTAGGTGACAAAATTTGGTTTGACACCCAAAATTTTGTCACCTAAAACTAAATTTCTTGTAGTGTGTGTGGTCGACACTTAGGGTTGGGAGATTCCTTTTTCCTCCACCACATAGGATGAGAATCTCCTTTCCTCTATGGCTCTAAATCCTACAATCAGCACAGAGCCAGGATCGTAGAAGGGACCATCTCCTCTATTTCCTTATATCTCTTTTGTTTTTCTTTTCAACTATTTCTACCACATGATGGAGAGACACGCCAAATGCCAGCATGTCTTTCATGTTAATATTTCCCATCATTTCAGTGAAAAGGTAATAGTACAAAACAGTTTGTGAGCCCCCTCAAGCAAGGTACGGGTGCGGGTGTCCCCGATTAGTACAAAGGATCCTCCAAACAGTTTCCCAGTAAACTTTACACATGTTTATAAAAAGTAATAGTATCGACACTATGAGTAGCAAGAAGAAAACAACAGGGAAAAAAGTATGTTGTGTTATAATTAGTGGCAGAATTAGGAATGCAATTGAAAGGGGGCAAACTCTAAAGGAAAAATGACCAAAAAAAAAAAATTACACATAATGCAAAAAAATGTCTTAAGAGTTAAAATATCAAAAATTAAGGATTAAAAACATTAAAAATATTGAAAATATTAAAATACATGTACAATACTATTTGCTGATACTAAGAGATGACAATTGGATTCTACGGGACTGCATCTTCTAAAAAAAAATTGCAAAGTAGCCTCGTTCTCAATAGTTTTAAAAATTTCTCTCTCAATGCATATAACTATAATCACAATATCACAATTATTTCATATCACAATATCACAACTCAAGCAATGAACAGATTGGGAAATTTTATAAGGGTATAGACACTAAAATCAGAAGCAAATTATATATAGTTAAGAGAAAAATATTTTTTACACCCTCTAATCTACAAGGGTATAAATACTTAATTTACGATCGGAATTATTATTTTTGTCACACTGCACAAGCACATTAATTATTGTTTTTAAATACTTTGCACTCTCAATTTTTAACGCATGTAATGAATATTCTATTTTCATAATTCTTTTGATAGTATTTTTGTAACATTAAAATTTTCATTTTAAAGGTTAAAAAATTAATTTTTGTTTAAATTGGAAGGTGTAATATGAAAAAATAAAATAAAAATTGACATCTAACGTATCAAGATTTCACAGTGAAATTTATATTTATTTTTATAATTTATTAATATACTAAATTAGTTTTCTTCGTGTGCTAGCTATGTGGTAAAGTCTAAGCAAGGAACCAACTTTTGCTCCCAGCTCGAGAGACGTAGAACCCAACATGGAACGTAACAGCAGCAAAAGTAATCATATCAAGAATGAGGAGGCAAACCCGAAAAACAATTAAGAAGCCCCCTTCAGTGTCCGTGGTGCTCAGCCATATGAAAAATAAATGGAGTGAGCTCTAGGGGTGCGGCAGAGCCAGCAAGGGCTAGCAACTCTTGACACTTGACTTCTAGACTATTCTTTGCCAGAAAACAAAGAAAATCTCAACCGTTGATCATTTGATTCTGGAGGGTCCACCCAAACCCTGCAGACTACTTTTCGATTCCTTTTCAAACCTTTATGCGTTGTGCCCCTTCAGTAAACTTCTACCCCAAATCGTTCTCTCTCTGTCTCTCTTGCATGAAGCTTCTTTAAAGCTACCTGCAAAATACCTATGAAATTGTTGAACAGATTTTTCAGGCGAAGGGGCTAGTTCCGCCTATGGTTGTATACCAACCTACGAACCTCCGATGAGATATATCATCAGTATTAGCAAACCGAGGATCGAAACTAAAACAGCAAACCAGTTTTCCCAGACGTTGATACTTGTTTGAAGGTTTTGACCTATAGAACTGCAATAATTAAACAACAAATTAAGGATGAGATAAGGGAATATCAAAAGTTGTCAGCACATGATAAGAAGTTTAAATACATGGAAAAAGTATGAGCTAAGACTATAGAAGAATATAACTTCTAAGCTAACATTACATGAACCAACTATTGGCGTGAGTTGTCATATGAGAGGATAGTGGAGGAATTATAGGAGACTGGAGATTATAGGAAAGATATTCTTTCCTTTATAATTGTACACAATTATAGGTGCAAATCTGTATGGCATAGACAATTATTGCATTTTCTTTTTTTATATGGTTACCAAGTTAGTTTGTAAAGCTAAGGTTGAAATATATTGAAATCACATTTTGACACGGTATCCAGAGCCAGGTTCTCTTCCTTGGTTCTGTACCCACCTCAAACCCAAAGGTTTTTTTCTTTCCTCCTCACCAACCATGTCAGACTGAGATGCAAAGGAAAGATCCAGTGCATCTCAGACCAAAGCCATCTTCACTGAATTCACCAGAAAAATGACTAAATCCTTAAACAAGGTCCAGGCACCAACCTTGACCTCCGAACCCTGACCTCGGCCGCTCCAAACCTTTGGAGCTCCAAGGCCCTCCCTCCAAATCATGTATATCCCAGCAAAGAGTTGGGCTCTTAAGACTGGCTATCACCGACACGCCTTTGTCAAGGGCTGTCCTGATCAACTCCACAAAGTCTTCTCTTATTTGTAATTTTATTTGCTTTCCTACTGCAAAGCTTGTTTGGATTCTATTGCTACCACTTACCTCGATGGTAGTGATACATCTCAAATTTATGACCTTAGGCGTCGTGTGACCCGGCTTAAACAAGCTAGAGAATCTCTTGAGAAATTTTGTACCGATCTCCAGGGGTTATGGTGTGAAATAGATTTTCAACGTCCTAATCCTATGGAATGTGCAGTTGACAACCATCATTATAATAATATTGTTTAACAAGATCAGGTCTATGTTTTTGGATGGACTCGATGACAAACTTGACAAAATAAAAGGAGATGTACTGCAACTACGTCCTTTTCCCACGGTAGAACAAGCTTACGCCCATGTTCGACGTGAAGCTATCCAACAGGCTGTCATGATCATAGGCAATACGAATCATACTTCTGGTGCAGTTCTTGCCACCAAGGGCCTGAGACTTGACCCTTCTAATCAGTTTTCGACTAGCTAGAAGTCAAAACCAAGTGCCTCCACTGATAGCTTGAAGTGCACACACTGCGGCAACTAGAAACATACCTGTCCAAAATGCTTCAAGCTCCACGGGTACCTGGATTGGTGGAGTGAGCATCAAGCCCACAAATGTCGTTCCAATACTGAGAAAGATAAGGGTCAAGGGAAGGTAGTCATGGTAATTGCAGAACTATAACTCTCCTTCACACCTCAAGTAGCATCAAGAGTGGATGTTCCTGCACTACCCGATCCAGGTATACTTGGTTGTGGCTATTATAGTTCTTCTCATGATGTTGATCGTAGTATGTGGTTACTTGACTCCAGCGCCACCGATCATATGACCTTTGCAGCCTCAGACTTCACACATGCTTCCTTGCCGGGACGCAATAATATTGCAAATGCCAATGGTGCAATTTCCCCTGTGGTTGACGTAGGCACAATATCGTTGTCCCCTACCTTGCAACTTCATAATACTCTACTCGTGTCGTCATTGTCTCATAGACTCCTATCTGTAAGTCAAGTGATGATAGATCTTAATTGTGTGGTACTAATGTATCCTACTCATTGTCCTTTACAGGATTTTCTCATCAAGGAGATTATTAGGCGTGATACTAAAAGAGGTGAGCTCTATTACATGGATATTCTCAGTTTGGGTCAAGCACACAACATATTGTAAACTGTGGATGTCAAAGAGCGAAAAATTTGGCTTTGGCATTGCCGTCTAGGACACCCATCATTTGCTTATATGAAACATTTGTTTCCTTCATTACTTTCCTCTATGAAGAATTTTGATTTTAAATGTGAAACCTGTATTTTGGCAAAGAGCCATCAAGTTGCTTACCCTTTGAGTTCTAGCAAAAAAGAGATATTCCTTTTGGTTTGATTCACTCGGATGTCTGGGGACCTTCCCCGGTAACTACTGTGTTGGGTTTTCAGTGGTTTGTGATCTTTATTGACGATTGTACTCGAATGACATGGCTATATTTGTTGAAGCATAAAGATGAAATTTTGAAAGTATTTCGATCTTTCCATGTTATGATGCAAACTTAGTTTTTGGCCAAAATTCAAATTTTGAGATCTGATAATGGTGGTGAAATTATTAACCACTACTTTCGTGACTATTGTCGCCTCCATGATATTCTTCATGAGACGTTTTACCCACATACTCCTCAGCAAAACGGCACTTCTGAACGGTAAAATAGACATCTACCTGAAATCACTAGAGCCTTACTCCTTGGTGCCTATGCTCCTAATCGGTTTTGGGATGAAGTGGTTGCTACTGCTGTTCATCTTTTAAAATCGCATGCCGTCGAAAGTCTTGGGATTTATCACTCTGTCACAAGCTCTCTCATTTCATGTCCCGTTGCCATCTATGTTGATGTTGCCTCCATGTGTTTTTGGGTGTGTGGCTTATGTCCATCTCCAAAAGCACCGACGCACAAAGCTTGATGCGTGTGCTCTCAAATGCTTGTTTTTAGCATATGCTTTTCAACATAAAGGATATTGTTGTTCTGATCCTAAATCTAACCGGACGTATATTACCATGGATGTCACATTTAAGGAGTCAAAGAGGTTTTTTTCTCCCAATTCCGCACTTCAGGGGGGGAAGGATCAAGAATAGCCGAATTGGTTAGAATTAAATTGGCCAGGGTTGCATGATATACGGCACAGGAAGATTCAGTCACAAAAAATGCTGATTTTTCTCCTAATATTTCTGCTTCTCTTGATTTGGTGGCACATGAGGCACAAGATGGGGGAACTTACGCTTGTTGCAAGTGGAGCCCCCTCTATAGTACCTGCGACATCTTATCCTGAGAATGATCTTGAGGTAAGCCAATTAAATTCAAATATTATGGAATCTTCTGCTGCAAGATATGTGCTACCTTATAGGCAAAATGGGGAAAGACCACCTAGCCGTTACTCTCCTAATTTTGAGGACAGAAGATCACAGTATCCAATTGCCAATTATGTGGCCACAAAGTCACTAATAAAGCCTATCAAGGCTTTTCTATGTGAGCTGTCCACTTGCTATTCCAACAAAAATTGAAGATGCTTTAGGAGACCCGAATTGGACTCAAGCAATCCAAGAAGAGATGAGTGCATTGCTGTAGAATAAAACCTGAAATTTAATGCCATTGCCGGATGGATAAAAAACCGTGGGATGCAAGTGGGTTTTTTTCTATCAAATACATGGCAGATGGTTCAATCAAACGCTACAAGGCAAGACTCGTGTTAAAAGGCGTCAATCAAACATATGGAGTTGATTATCACAAAAAAATTTCACTAGAGGCAAAATTAAATATTGTTCAGGTATTAGTGTCTCTTGCAGCAAACTTGGATTGGCCGTTATGCCAATTTGATGTGAAGAATGCTTTCCTTTGTGATGATCTTGAAGAGTAAGTGTACATGGATATTTTGTGACTAATGGAACTAGGGTGGTTTGTAAGTTACAGCGTGCCCTATATGATTTAAAGCAATTGCCAAGGGCATGGTTTGGGAGATTTAGTCTTGCAATGAGAAAATATAGATTTCATCATAGCAACTCACATCATACTCTATTCCTAAAGAGGCAAAATGACAAGGTGATAGCCTTGATTGTCTACGTGGATGATATTATCATCACAAGAGATGATCTTGATGAAATATCACAACTCCAAGGGCAGTTGGCGGGTGAATTTGAAATGAAAAATTTGGGTGGACTAAAATATTTTTTGGGCATAGAAGTTGCAAGATCACATCAAGGTATATTTTTGTCCCAACGAAAATATATTTTAGATTAATTAGTAGAAGTGAGTTTATTAGAATGTAAACCTGTGGATACCCCGATTATTCAAAATCATAAGCTGGGGATGTATGAAAATCAGAAACTAGCCAATAAAGAGAGATACCAATGCTTAGTTGGCAAACTCATTTATCTCTCTCGTACTCGACCTGATATTACATATGAGGTTAGTGTAGTGAGTCAATTCATGCATTGTCCAGGTGAGGAGCACATGGATGCCATGACTCGTATCCTCAAATATTTGAAATCTTCTCCAGGGAAAGAGCTTGTATTTTCTAGAAATAATCACTTAGATGTGGATGGCTATACGGATGCTAATTGGGTAAGGGATATCTCAGACAGGAAATCGACCTCAGGATATTTCACCTTAGTTGGTGGAAATCTCGTGACATGGCAAAGTAAAAAATAGAAAGTTATAGCCCTCTCAAGTGCTGAAGCCGAATTTCAGGGAATGGCCAAGGGACTATGTGAACTGTTATGGCTAAAACGGTTATTAACTGAGATTGGATTTGCTCCAAAATCAGACATGAATCTTTTCTGCGACAATAAAGCAACCATTGATATATCCCACATCCTCGTACAACACGATCATACCAAACATGTGGAGGTGGATCAGCACTTTATTAAGCACAATCTAAGTCAGAGGATCAATTAGTAGATATACTTACCAAAGCCATGTGCAGCAAGGATTTTTACAACTCACTAGACAAGTTGTGCATCAAAGATATCTATGCATCAACTTGAGGGAGAGTGTTGGCGTGAATTGTCATATGAGAGGATAGTGGAGGAATTATAGGAGACTGGAGATTATAGGAAAGATATTCCTTCCTTTATAATTGTACAAAATTATAGGAGCAAATCTGTATAGTGTAGACAAGTATTGTATTTTGTTCTTTATATGGTTACCAAGTCAGTTTGTAAAGCTAACGTTGAAATATATTGAAATCACATTTTGACACCAACTTCATTATTGAGATCTTTCTTAGATAATTTCAACGATTATTAGAGTAGGCTTTATAATTACCATTATAACAACCTCAAGTGATTCCTGGCGCAACGCAACAACTATGCTATGCTAAGCGAAGCTAAAGAAATGTAACTACTTTGTAAATGTATTGGTTGATTGGTAAAATTCTTATGTCAAAATATTATTTTATTAAATTATATTTTTGGTTTAATTCATGTAAAAGAATTAGTCTTGGTCCGTGATATTGAATAAGGATTAAGAATGCTGTAGAAAAGAGGTTGAAGCTTCCAAAAGTGTGTTTTTAGCTATCAGATAGGTCTGGAACAAATTTGAGATTGTTTTTGGAGTGTTTCAATTGAAGAAGTTAGAATGGGGTTAGATTGCAGCCAGACTGAGGCTTGCTTGGCAGTAAAATAATAGAATTGGTTGAAATTCTAGAAAACTCGCCTGACTTTTTCAATGAACCTTTTTACCCGACCTACCATTCACTCTATAAATAATTACCTACAAGCCTCTCTCAATGTCTAGTTGACAAATTGTTCATTCTATACACGCATACACTTTAAGAGTTTTTTATTTCCTTTGGTTTTCTCTCCAAGAAATCCAACACCTATTGAAAACTATTTGAGTCCATGTTTACTTCATATACTCGGAAGATGTTGCTGTATAGATCTTCTAGAGTTGAACATTCAACCATCTCTACATGTTGTTGGAGGTTATCATCACCCATGACCAAAGAAAGCCTTGAGAGTTCTCAAGGATTGTTGCTAGAGGTTCTAGTGGAAAGACACTTTTGAGTTCATGTGGTATCCACGTGAATGTGAAAATAGTTTTTATGGGGAAAGTCATAGTTAGCTCCATAAGTATGAGCAAAAATAAATTGGTACCCACAACTATCAAAAAGGCGATTTGAGACCCTTAACTTTTGAAAATCATCAATTCACGCCCCCATCCAAATTAGGAGTTAAATCCGACTGAAAATCATGCAAAATGATTGAAATGCCCCTCCAAGACTAAATTTTTAAAAAATAATAAAAATGTGAGAAACAAATTAAAAATAAATAGATTATTGAAATAGAGTTTCAATATGTTTATTTAAAAAATATCATTTTTTATTTTTAATGAATTTTTTAATTTTTTGGTAATTTTATCTTGGAGGGGCATTTTGGTCATTTTTCATGATTTCCGCCAAATTTGGATAGGAAGCTTGAATTGATGATTTTCAAAAATTAAGGATCTTAAATTGCCGTTCTCAAAATAGTTGGTACTAATTTGATTTTTACTCATACTTTACGGGACTAACTATGACTTTACTCCTAGGTTTTATCAAGAATTATATGCTGGGAATCGGCTTGTGAAGGTTTCTTCTCTAGTGACTTTACAAATTGAAAAATCTAGAAAGACAAAAGGACTTTGTTTAGGATCAACGGTTGTAAAGTTTTGTTCATAGTGGATCGATCGGTATAACCTACATCCAGAGTATTTTTGCTTCTTGAAAAAGGACCTTCATGGAACTTTTCACTTTGTGAGAAAAAATCTTTGTGTGATTGTTGATCTCTTTCTTGCTGTCTTGGTAATCTTGTGTGTATCTTTATTAATTGTGATTGCTTAATTAATAATCTTGTACATTAATTAAGCAATCTTGATTTAAAGAATCTACTTTTCTGCAATCTTTAGTTATGGTTAGATTAACTTTGTCTGTAGTTAGAGACTCGTGTTAATCTGTTAATTGATAGCTTGTTATTATAAGTGTTGAAGGTAATTGTTTGAGTTTTTAAAATACCTATTCATCCCGGCCTCTTGGTATAGTTTAGGTCTAAACTTGAATTTTCATACTTATAAACCCAACTAAACTAATTAGCACCCATTCGTTACACATATACAAAGACCTACGGGATGGAGAGAAAGAAGACTACCTCTATAGATATATAGGGAAAGATCAAGAATGATAAAGCTCTAGAATAAGATCCATCGAGGAATGACAGAGTCTAGCATGTGGACGAGTGCAAACCTCAAACTTCGCATGCCCCACCAGAAACTTCCTAACCATCTTTCAAATATATTTGTGGACCCCACCAGGCCAGATTGAACTGCTTCAAGAAATATTCCAAAATCAAATACTATGGTATCTGGTGTTTTTCCATCGCAATATTTGTCTAAAAACGTGTAATTTCCTGAATTACGAGAACAGTCAAAGAAGTCAAGGGAACATCCACTATGAATTTCACAGGCTTTGTCCCAGCAAGACATCTTTCGTTCGACAAACCAAAAGTACCAAACGCCACCCAATGCCTAAGAGGTCGGCAAGTAATCAGTTCACACCGCAAATAATACTATAAGCCAAAAGAATGAATTAACAAAGAAAACTTTGCAGAAATATAACTCCAATTTGAAGGAAAGATAATACTAAAGAAAAACACGCGATTTTGAGACTCTAGTCATTAATGCTATATGTGATCAGTTCACATTCCAGTGTCGCTTATGTAGTAATTTCTCGCCCCTTGGGACGCTATCTAGTGGTTGGTGGACATGACCTCTAAGTATTCAACAAGCCATATCAATATTGCTTGGGTGTAGGGTCGAGTCAGGATTCGCCCAACAAGTTTGAGTCGCCTTGTTAGGCGAATCCTGACTCAACCGCATACATGTACGTGCTAGGCCGAAAGTGTGGATCGACCTAAAGGACAGAGACTATCCTACAAGAGAGGCTTAACTAGTAAGGTATAGCTCTCTTAGTGGTTAAGCTTTTTTTATGTAGTAATTCGTCTCCCTCCCTCCACATAGCTTTTCTATTTCCTACCTGAATGCAATGCATGCAGACCTAAAAAATAAAAAATCCACTTTCCGCAAATTATTTGTTAAGGAAAATAAATAAGCTTTAAGTACTGCTTGTCAAAGCAAAAATGAACTACGTAAACAAAAAAAATTAAGATGATATCAAAGAATATGAAATGGAGTCTGAAACTTACCAAGCTGAGATAGATGTACAGGAAGAGACTGAATGCAACATTTCGCCACACAATTTTAGCAGGTCCTCTGATACTGATAGCACTCATCAATATTTTCTTCCAATGTGAGTGTAGTCGAATAAATATTATCAGCGATTGGCAGACTAGAACAACTTGCAGAACCCGGGATGTATGCTCCGTACAAAAATTTGGAGCCTGACTTTGGATAGGTAAATTAGCACCTGAACATATGACAAGGGTACACGTAATTAAGATATGGTTATGAATGATATTAATTGTTCATTAAAATTGCATATGCTTTTCTCATATTCAAATCACATAGATATCCAAACTATCTTTCTAGGAAAACTAATTGTATTCTCTTGAGAGAAAATCAAGTTTCTTGACCATTACCTAGAGTAGAATTAATGGACAGAAAACAAAACAAAAAAACCCAACAGCTTTAACAGCCAGAATTAATGGACTTCTCCAATACCCCTGCTACGTACGCTAACGACAGATTTTTATATAATAGAGCTAATTTAATAATTTTTTAAGTCAACACATATATATAACTAGATCAAGCAGAGACGCGCGTCTAGTACTTCATTACCTGTGGGTTTGGAAGAGCAGCGAGAAAGTCGATTAGGAAGTAAGACGACAGGTACTTCTTTGCTATTAGCCAAGGATCTTTGATGACCTTTGGTCGACCCAGTTTATAATAGCCCTCCTATATATACGGACAAATAAATTGCAAAATGATATGTACAACAAAACTTAAATCCACCGTCGATCCTAAAACAATTATTGCAGTTCCGTTCTCTGTAAATCAAGGCACTTTCTCTCTTCATCGATCACAAGAACGTACAAGCAAGCAGCAATCATTAGTAGTACTTGAAACGGCCACATCAACAACTGTACATAATTAGATGATAAAGATCGACCGAGCCGCTCCCGGGGATCAAGAATTGCCGTTGGATTGTCCATGCTATCCTGATCCCTGAAATTAAGGCAAATAACGAACAAAAATAATAATGTAATTAGTATGTTCGTTTAAGTACTAAGAATCAAATTAAGTTGGAGCAATTGATCAATCATTTAATTTATATTGTTAATACTCTTATCATAATTAATTACGAAGTAGAAGTACCCTAAAATATTTAACAGAAGTTGATTGATGTGAACCTCGCCAAGAATAACGAGACCCAACAACGAAAGGGAATCCAAGATCGTTCTAGGACTGATTCGAATGGAAGACCTCGACCCGTTGTTTATGAAAACAAGAACCTCGGTATAAGGAAGACGCCACAAACGGTGATGGAAATTCCGTTTGATAAGTCAAGTTGAACGCCACGGGAAATCCCGATAAGTTCGAGAAGTTCTTCAAAGAACCAAAGAGAATTAATCCTCACAATTTTGATTAAACAATGACTGCCGAATTACAAAGCAAATGCTCCTATTTAAAGGCTAAACGTTACAAGGAAAATAACCCTAACAAGGAAACCTAATTAAACCCGAAATTAGCTAAGGAAATAAAGCCTAACACTCCTAAAACAAAACACACTAAAAAGGCAAGAAAGTTGGCGCCTACAAGAGCCAAGAAAGGAAATAAAATGGCGCCTAAAAATAAAGAACTCAATAAGGAAAAGGTGTTGGGCGTCCAAAAGAAGTGCAAGCCAAAAGGAAGCCGTAGAAGGAGCCAAGAGTTATTTCTTTCCAACTTGAAGCTGATTTGGGCGCCTAGAATAGAGATCCTTCTAGAACTTGAATCAAATTGACAATCCTTTGTGGTTCACGTGGATCTTGTTCAATGGGCCTCCATGAATTTGCTTGAGCCCATGCCTCTTGAATTAGCCCGTTGAGTAACTCTTTAAACTTCTTGGCTCGTGCCCTCGTAACCGGCCCAATGGGAACTTGAATTGGATCCTTCGACAATGCTCCTTGATTTCCATCATTCCCCTCCTCTTGAAAAGGATTTGCCCTCAAATCTTCACCTACATCAAAAGGACTCAAATCAGTAACATTAAAAGTGGCACTTACATGATACTCACCTGGTAAATCTAGCTTATAGGCGTTATCATTGATGCGCTCGAGGACTTGGAAAGGACCATCCCCTCTTGGGAGCAATTTGGAACGTCTTTTGCCGGGAATCGTTCTTTTCGCATATGCAGCCAAACCCAATCGCCGGGTTCAAAAACTATCTTGTGACGTCCCTTGTTGGCTTGTTTTGCATACTGCTCCGTTCGTCGTTCGATGTTGAGTCTCGCTTTCTCATGAATCTGTTTAACAAAGTCAGCTTTCTTTTTGCCATCTAAATTAACATGCTCAGTCAAAGGCAAAGGAGATAAGTCCAATGGAGTTAAAGGATTAAAACCATATACTATTTCAAATGGCGAAAATTTAGTAGCAGAATGAACAGCTCTATTATAAGCAAACTCAACATGTGGTAAACATTCTTCCCATGTTTTGATGTTCTTTCTAATGATCGCCCTCAATAAAGTAGACAAAGTCCTATTGACTACCTCAGTTTGACCATCAGTTTGTGGATGACAAGTAGTGGAAAACAAGAGCTTAGTACCTAGCTTACACCATAAAGTTTTCCAAAAATAGCTCAAGAACTTAGCGTCTCTATCCGAAACAATTGTCCTAGGCATGCCATGTAATCTCACAATCTCTCTAAAGAACAAATCAGCAACATGCGAAGAGTCATCCGTTTTGTGACATGGAATAAAATGTGCCATCTTAGAAAATCTATCCACAACCACAAAAATCGAATCTCGTCCACGTTTAGTCCTAGGTAATCCTAGCACAAAATCCATTGAAATATCAATCCAAAGCTCACTAGGAATGGGTAAATGAGTATACAAACCGTTGAGCTGCACTTTGGATTTAGCTTGCCTACATGTGACACATCTACCACAAATTCGTTCAACATCTCGTTTCATGTGACGCCAATAGAAGTGTTCCTGCAAAATAGCTAAAGTTTTTGCAACTCCAAAATGTCCCATTAACCCTCCACCATGTGATTCTTGCACTAATAACTCCCTCAATGAACAATTAGGCACGCATAACTTATTCTCTCGAAATAGGAATCCATCAAACCTAAAGAACTTACCACATGCAATTTTCTCACAAGCCCGATATTCCTCACCAAATTCGTGGTCATCAGAGTATAAATTTTTAATATGCTCAAAACCAAGCAACTAGTGTGGAGAGTAAAGCATACCTGCGAGAAAAGGGCATCGGCTACCACATTCTCCTTATCTTGCTTATACCGAATGACGTATGGAAACGTCTCAATGAACTCCACCCAACGCCCATGCCTTTTGTTTAGCTTGTGTTGGCCCTTCAGGTGTTTCAAGGACTCATGATCAGTATGAATCACAAACTCCTTAGGCCATAAGTAGTGCTGCCACGACTCTAAAGCCCGAACCAATGCATACAACTCCTTATCATAAGTTAGGTAGTTTAAGGCTGCCCCGCTTAATTTCTCGCTGAAATATGCAAGTGGTCGTCCTTCTTGCATAAGTACGGCGCCAATGCCAATACCTGAAGCATCACATTCAATTTCAAACGTTTTGAAAAAGTTAGGTAAAGACAATAAAAGAGCATTGGTCAGCTTCTCTTTAAGTATTTGAAACGCCTTCTCTTGCTCGTCCCTCCATCGAAATCCAACGTGCTTCTTGATCACTTCGGTAAGTGGTGCAGCTATGCTACTAAAGTCCTTCACGAAGCGTCGGTAGAAACTAGCAAGTCCGTGAAAACTATGAACATTACCTACACTCGTGGGACTCAGCCACTCTTTGATTGCACGTACCTTCTCTTCATCAACCTGTATACCTTGGGAACTAACAACAAATCCAAAAAATAAAAGCTTATCGGTGTAAAAAAGTACACTTCTTCAGATTAGCAAACAACTTTTCTTTCCTAAGCACATCTAAAACAGATTTCAAATGTACTACATGATCGTCCACGTTTTTGCTATAAATAAGTATATCGTCAAAGTAAACAACAACGAATCTACCTATAAATGCACGCAAAACATGGTTCATAAGTCTCATAAAGGTACTCGGAGCATTAGTCAAACCAAAAGGCATAACTAACCATTCATACAAACCATATTTTGTTTTAAAGGCGGTTTCCACTCATCTCCTTCTTTTATCCTAATTTGATGATAACCACTCTTTAAATCAATTTTAGAAAATATGCAAGAACCATGCAGCTCATCTAACATATCATCTAAGCGAGGAATAGGATGACGATACTTTACCGTTATGTTGTTGATGGCTCGGCAATCAACGCACATTCTCCACGTCCCATCCTTCTTAGGTACAAGTAAAACCGGGACCGCACATGGGCTCATGCTCTCCTTCACGTGCCCTTTCTCCAACAACTCACTTACTTGCCGTTGAAGCTCCTTTGTCTCCTCGGGATTGCTCCTATAAGCTGGTCGGTTTGGAATTGTTGCACCTGGAACAAAATCGATTTGATGTTCAATCCCTCGGATTGGAGGTAACCCATGTGGTGTTTCCTCTGGGAAGACATCCTCATATTCCTGCAAAAGAGAAACAACAGAACTAGGCAAAGCAAGGTCAAGTTCGTTAGTGTTTAAAAATGCCTCTTTGTACAAAAGTACAATCATCGGTGATTTGAAAGCATCGCTCACTTGATCTCACTCACTTTTGCATAGAAATTCTTTTGTTTTCTCTTTGATTTTCTCTCAATGGCCGAACCTTGATTTTCTCTCTCTTTTTTGTCGGCCTCTCTCGATTTTCACTCTCTCTCTGATTTTCACTCTTTTTCTTTTTCTCACTCTCTTTCTTTTGCTCACTCTCCTTTTGCAATCTCACTTGATCCTCATATACTTGCTGCGGTGTCAATGGTACAAGAGTGATTGGCCGTTGATTGAGTACAAAAGAGTACTTGTTCGTGAAAGCCATCATGCTTCACATGTCTATCGAACTGCCACGGATGCCCTAGCAATAAGTGTCCCGCTTGCATCGGTACTACATCACACAACACTTCATCTTCGTACTTACCGATTCGAAAAGCAACTAACACTTGCTTGTTCACCCTTATCTCTCCACTATCATTCAGCCATTGCAACTTGTACGGCCTAGGGTGTTTTAACACGGGCAATCCCAACTTTTCCACCATAATTGCGCTTGCAACATTAGTACAACTACAACCATCAATAATGACATTACATACCTTGTCTTTAACGTAGCACCTAGTGTGAAAAATGTTCTCCCGCTGTACTTCATCATCTCCTTTTGCTTGCAAGCTCAAAGCTCTCCTCGCCACCAATGTCAGTGCACCAGGGGCTAAATATTCCTCCTCGCCAACATCCTCCAATGGCGGCATTTCGTCGGTGTCGGAATCCTCGTCTCGGTCACAATTTCTCCATTGTCTCGTAATACCATGACTTGCCTATTTGGGCATTGACTTGCTATGTGGCCTCTACCTTGACATTTAAAACATTTAATATCACGATTCCTAGAGGTAGAAGCTTCGGTTTTACCTTGAGGAACATGGCTGGTGGTCACGGGCTTGGGCTCGGGTTTGGACATTTGAGATTTGTCAAATGGCTTGGTATGACTCGGTTTCCAAGAAGTAGAACTGGAGTTATGGCCTGAACGTATCCCACTTCCTCTCTTGAGTTGTTGCTCCACTTTGATAGCCATATGCACCATATCTTCCATCTCCACATAATGTTGCATCTCTACCTTGTCGTGAATCTCCCTATTTAACCCAAGTAGAAATCTAGCCATTGTAGCCTCTCGATCCTCCTCAACATTTGCACGGATCATGGCAATCTCCATCTCCTTATAGTAATCTTCTACGCTTCGGCTCCCTTGTCGAAGACCTTGTAGCTTTTTGTACAACTCTCGGTAGTAGTAGCTTGGAACGAACCGCTTCCTCATCACTACTTTCATCTCCTCCCATGTGTCTATCGGTCGTTCTCTATTCCGCCTCCTATTTATCACAAGCTGATCCCACCAAGTTATAGCATAATCAGAAAATTCAATCACGGCTAATTTTACCTTCTTTATCTCGGAGTAGTTGTAACAATCAAACACGAACTCCATCTTCTTCTCCCACTCAAGATATGCTTCAGGGTCAGATCTACCTTGAAAGGACGGAATCTTCATCTTAATACCACCCAAGTTGTTATCTTCCCGATTCCTAGCTTCTCTAACTCGCCCTCCATGTCGCCTATAGCCAACAATAGACTCCCGCTCCTCTTCTTCCTCAAAACCAGATCCATAAGGCTCTTCATCCTCCACCCTCGCCTCCCTCCGTGGAACTCTTTCCCGTCTACGGAAATTGGGGCCGTTTTGGGGTTGCATCTCAACTGAATTCTCCATCCGATCTATCCGTTCGTGAACTTGCTCCATTTCAAACTTCATCACACGCCTCATCTCACTCACCATGGCCTCCATAAACACCTTGGGTCAGCTAGTGTTGTAGCATCGTTGGACACGCTCTTACCACTGTTGTGAGACATGGTTGCTGCAAAAATAAAGTTAGAAAGGAAAAAAAACGATTTTCCCATACACTCGGTAAATCACTCTTCACAGTTTTCACCAAAAATACACGGCTTTTACCCTCTAATGTTCTCACCACTCTTGCCTTTTTCCACTCAGTAAAGAAACTAAAACAACTCAAAGATCTCCAGCGACAATTCACCAAGAACTAATCAAGGAATTTCAGGAATAGCAAGAAGATAAAGAATTATCAAGAAAGCAAGAATAAAAAGGAACACAATCGATTGGAATTTCATAAACTAGAACAATAAAGATTGTCACGAGATAGAAAAAAAATACTTGCTTGGGGTAAGGTGATTTTCAGACTAAACAGGACCCTCAATATATGGAAACAAACGAAATTTTTTTTTGACGGACTTTTCTCTCTTTTTTTTTTTTTTTTTCGAGTCTCTTTTTTTTCCTTTGATGGTCAGCTCTTTTCATAACATCATCAGATCTCGAAATAGAGAACACACTTTTAGACATGAACTAGAATAACCAACGTTGGAATAAAAGAGGTAAAGAAATTTCGGCTAAGAAGAGTTAGGTGATGTGTGAATTTGAAAGGAAACAAAGAAACGAAATTTGAAAGGTAGGCAAAAGAGGTGAACGGCTAAAAGAAAGAAACAAAGGAACAAAAAAAGGATAAACCTAAACTAGAAACCAAAGCTCTGATACCAAAATGATGTGAATCTCGCCAAGAATAACGAGACCCAACAAAAAAAAGAAAAGAACACGAAAAGACCTCGAGCAACAAGAAGTTGGTGAACGGCCTCAAAAGAACCAGTTCTTCAAAGACCAAAAAAAATTTTGAAAATGACTGCCTACAAAAAAAAGGCAAACGTTACAAGGAATAACCCTAAAAAACCTTTAAAGCGAAGAAAAAGCCTAAAAGTAGAAAGTTGGCGCCTACAAGAGCAAGAATGGAAAATAATTTAAAAGGCGCCATAAAAGGAAGGATTTGGGCGCCTAGAATAGAGATCCTTCTAGAACTTGAATCAAATTGACAATCCTTTGTGGTTCACGTGGATCTTGTTCAATGGGCCTCCATGAATTTGCTTGAGCCCATGCCTCTTGAATTAGCCCGTTGAGTAACTCTTTAAACTTCTTGGCTCGTGCCCTCGTAACCGGCCCAATGGGAACTTGAATTGGATCCTTCGACAATGCTCCTTGATTTCCATCATTGATGGAATCCTAATTATTATGACTTGAGGTATCAAATTACTTAACGAGACATAAATATAGTTATCTGTTTGAATACACCACAACTAATTAATAATAATAGTTGAAGGCATAGTCCAAATTAATCACAATATATTTGCAAAACTTGAGGGGAAGAAGAAGATACTCACCTCACCCTGTTCTCTTACAGACGCCCACGGTAATGCATACTAAAACTTAATCGAAGATACAATCTTTGTCCAAAATGAAGAGTACGTGTAAACCTTCAAACTATTTATCTTTCCCCCACAAGCTTCAAACAGCTAGCGACTTGACCAGGCCGGCAGAAGAAAAATACCGAAAAATAGCCGAAAGAAAGACACAAGATTTATTAGGGGATCATAAAAGCAAACAAAACAACTGATAGAACCGGTAGAGCATGGGAGACCAGGATTTTGACAACCCAAAGAGCAGATGCAAATTCAATATTAAGCAAACAAACAAATATATAAAGTTGATTTAGAAGACTCGGCGCAGAAAAAATTGCAAATGCAATAAGCAAACAAACAAGTAAATAGAGTGGATTTAGAACGTCGCTCGGAGATGCAGATGCAAATGCAAGGAAATCAGCCAAGAGACTTTTCTTTTCATCCTACTTTTACCTTTCCGCCGGATTTCTCTTTTCCGGGAAGGCAGTTTTGCTCTTTGGGCCAGATTTGTCGTGTTTGCTTTGTCGATTTAGATTTTAAATTTTAAACTTTTGGTTTTTGGACTTATTTTGAGACCAAAAGCTGTTTCGTTGATTCAGTTTTGGACTCATTTCTTCCATGTTCTATTCAAAACAATTTCTATTTGTCCCACAAGCAGCTTCTTGCATATAGAACCAGGAAAAACTGAATTCTGATTCCTGAAAAACAGCTAGCGACATCCATGCCGGCAGAAGCATATAAAATACCAAAAAATAGTCGACAAAAAGACACAAGGTTGTTTAGGGGATCATAAAAGCAAAGTTAGCAAATAAATTAAGCAACTGATAGTTCTATCGATCGAGCAAGTAGACCACTCACCAGGTTTGGACAAAACAAAGAGCAGATGCAAATGCAATAAACAATCAACCAAAGCAATAAACAAACAAATATATAGTTCCTACTGTTGACACGCCAATTACCTAACCGACGAGTCCTTTTTACCTGCTTATTCCTTCCGGCAGCTTTGCTTTGTCGGGTCTTTCTTTTGATATATTCTTCTCTTACTTGTTCCGTAAGACTAGGTATTTACTTAAATCGCACGGATGAGACAACACTCCCACATGAAAAAACTTCAACATATTGCCGAGCATCTTCCTCCCACGCATAGTGGGAAAGACCCACTTACAAGAATTATGCCCTAAAAATCATTTATTTGAATAATTATTTATTTAGATGTCACATGTTTATTTTTATATACTGGTATTATGATGTGATATAAGATGTTATATAGATATTGTTAAGTGACATTGTAAGAAAATCATGCTAATGATTAATGAATCAAAGGCAGAGAGTATCACTTTTCGGTTTCATGTTCACTTAATACTTGTTCTAGAACAAGGTACATGTTTATGTATAATAGGTCTACACTCATTGTGCCTCTATTAAATAGGAAGATGGACTTCTTCATTGAGATTGTGACCTTAAGCAAACAAGTGGGTGCACTATAAAAGTATATGCACTGAACAGGATGAAATATGAATATCTTATGGAAATGATTATTGATGTTGAAAAGGTATTCAGCATAATTAGTTTATTGCATCCTTAGACCCATAAGATTTATCGAGGTCTATTTGTTGTGTACTCGTACTTTGACCAAGTCATTTGGTGATGATCTTTCTAAGTTAAATATTTCAGATAACGTTGGGTCTTGTACAAAATAAATATGTTTGTATAAATACTCTATAAGAAATCCACTAGTCTCTTTATGAGGCAAAATATTTAACATATTTGTATAGAGTTGGACTAGAAAAAAAAATAATTGGCTAATGAAATTTTGTGAAATTTTTTTCGAAATTAAAATATAATATATATTTATTTGTGAAATTGTTTTGGAAACAATTCAAAAGTCCAACGGGTTATAGATTGTGAATTAAGAATTATATGAGTTAGGACTTAATCAGTGATATGATTTCGGTCGTATTGGCTGATGTGGAATATAACATGGTAGAAGGATAAATAAACAAATATTATTAGCAGAAGGGATTTCACAAATCAATCTCAAATACTCAGGGTGAAATGTGATATGTTGATGGAGATGATTGCAATTAGAAGAAGCCTAAAATTCGAAATAAAAGAATATAAAAGAAATAATGGAAAGAGTTTTCCATGTATTCCTATGTCACGTCCTGTGCTTGTATTTACCCCCTAGGCTCGCATATAGTAATCGCATACACACAAGCGGGGATTACAGCGTGATAGAATCTCCTAGGTTCACTTAAATGCCCTTGAATTTAATTAGCAAAAGACTTGTAAATAAATTGGTACGTTTTGTAAGGAAAATCATTGTAAATTACTTAAGAAGTAAAATGTCAGTAATTCAAGGTAAAAGACTTAAGCGTCATTTGCAAAATCATATGAAGAATCGTATGGAGGTAGTTTGCATTCATTTAGTAAATCTTTTAAATATTTTGATTAAAGCAGATTGGTATCGTAAATAGAACATTGTGAAATCCAATGAAATAAATTAGACTTAGAAAAGAAAACCATAATAGAGACAATGCTTTCCTTTACTAACACGGTTTGGTAAAAGGTGTCCTTCATGAGGACTACAAAAGAATAGGCTTATAAGATACAAAAATGTGAGCAACACAAAACGTATTTAAAACCACACAAAAAACTGCCCTTAGAGATCTCCAAGGCCATTTTCCTCCTTTCCTCATATCATTTTTGGCTGAATTTTTACAGTGACGTCCTGAGCACTCAAAAAACCTATCTAGAAAGCTTCATGTGAAAAATCAAAAGGACACTTAGGGTGGTTTTGGACAGTTAGCACTTTTATGTTAAAACCCTAATTACAAGCCTTCACATGTTATGAATCTTGCACTTAGATGCTTTCAATCAATAATCTACCGATCATACTCATGTAAATGAATTCACAGTACACGTAACACAAGAGATTATCAAGGAAAATGAAACCAATCAATAGTCATTTTCAAAATCCATACATAAACATGCATTTGATGTCATTTACAAGCATACAAGTATCAAGATTCATCCTTGAGCTCTTAGGCTCCTTGCCATGGCTTTACTTTGCCATCTTTTCATCAAGGACTCATGCTTGCCATTCGAACATCATCAAGGTCTCCATTTTGCATCATTTTACATCAAGCACATGAAACATGCATCATTAAATCAAGGGATTATACATGCAATACATCCAGCAACTTCAATGGCCAAACCGTGGCCTCCCATCCTCCAAAAATCAACATTTTAGCCACTAATATGGCTTACAACACAGCCCATACCTTCTTGAGCGAGCCAAGTAATTTACACTGCGCTTTTTCTTGCAAAAATCTCAAGGAAAATCAAGTGCACATGCAATCAATCCTATTATAAAATCTCATGTTAGAAATTAAGTTTAAGTTTATTTCACTTGGATCCAACGTATAAATCATGGCCTTGATTCAAAAAGCAACCACAATGGACAAGAAAAATATTTTTCCCCAACTCAAAATGCATGAAAACTACCCTTACCTCTTATAGATTTACCCCCTCTTTTTCTTCTTTCTCTTCCCTTTTCTTGGCCAGATTCTCCTCCTCTTTCTCTCCTTTCTTTCTCTTCTTTTTCTTTCCTCTCTTCTCCTTCTCTCTCTTTCTCTCTTCCTCTCTCACTTTCTCTCTCTAGGACTCATGGCAATGGCCCTTGCCGTGAGCCACTCTCACTTAAATAGGTGATCAGTTTTTTTGTTGATAATGGTAACCTACTTTCCTAGGGGCACGCTAAATTAAATAGGTGAGCAATCATTAGGAATAGTTAACTAGCACAAGTAATCCACACCATTGGGTAGCCACTTTTTGATAAGAGAAATGGTTACACTTGGCACTAAAAGTGGGATTTTGTCTCCCATGAGAAGATTTGCAATAATGGGGGCCAGCCATGGTGGGTGGAGGTTGGGTTTGAGTGGCTAATGGTCATCCAAGGCCTTGTGGGCTTCGGCCCAACCTAGTTTTCCAAGCCCAAGTCCAAATCTAAACACCCTAGGCCCAATACAAGTTGAAATGCAATAATTTAAGGAATTTTAACAATTAAATCTATTTAAAAGAAGCACATAAAATAATTAAAATTAGTTTAGGTCAAAAGCATCACAATAATACAAGAAAAGAGAAATTATCAAAGCTTAGGTTGAAAAGTCAAATATTTGACACAAGAAAAATGCATAAGGAAATTCGGCTATAATCAAGAAATTAACGAATGTAATATAAAATGTTAGAGAAATTTAATCAAGTTAAATGCATGTAATTAAAATAAAAATAGTATTATCAATTCAAGGATAAAATCAAAGGAAACAATCACCTACAAGCAAATAATTAAATTGTAAATACTAGGTAAAGCACTAAAAGCATGAATAAAAAAGAAAGACAAATAACAAAGAAAAGGGATCAAAATTACCAAAAATCTTAAAGGAAAAAGCTTGTCATTAGGATCTCAAAAGAAGTTCAAAAGGTGAGGGGTGTCACATCCTACAGCCGAGATCTGAGATCCCCAACGATCCTATACACTATCACAACTACAGTTTTGTTAGAAGGACAGTCTTTGAGATAGTCGATTAAAAAATTCAAGTGGTTGGCCATCAAGACCTTAGAAAAACCCTGTGATGGCTGTGAGTGTTGAAAGGAAGGAGGCAGAACATTTGAGTTGCTAAGTTGTGAAATCAAAATACAAGACCTGAAGATTAACATAGTGTTTGGATATAAAATTTTAGTAAAATTTTGTTAAAATTTTATGTTGGTGTTAAAGAAGATTGAAGAGTCAATCGTAGAGAAGATCAAGCTTGTTTGTCAGATCAAGTAAGTAATTTTCCTATTAATTACTGGTTGCTGAGTGCAGGTGACTACAAATACCCAAGGTTTGTATTTCTGGTTCTTGCTTTTATGTAAGAAACTTATTCTTTTTGTTCTCTAATATACAAAATCAGTGCATAAATTACGCTTTTAATAAAAGGTGACACCAATAACTTCTCTTATCAATGAAGCTATATTTGAGTATATTAATGTTCAGTACACCCATTCTATTGTATAGATTTTGTGTCCCATTTTCTGCTGGACTTGCAAAGTTGATCAGTTTTTGGGTTTGCAAAAATGGCACATGCATGTGCTTTCAACTTTGGTTACTGTTTGCTTATTACACTGGACAACATATAAACATACACGTTCACCAACGGTTGTGAACACATATAAACATACACGTTCACAAACAGTCTAAGTGGACGATTTGAGATATTAACTTTCCAATATTTTAGGTCTTCTTCTTCTTCTGCTTTTTTTTTTTTTTTTTTTTCATTTGGCCTTTGTTTTCCTTGTTGTGATCTATGAGCTTTCACTGTGACATGTAGAGATCCATCTAAGGAAAGAATTGTTGGAAATTTTCTTGAGCAAGAATGCATATAGGAGCACAAGAAGATAAAGATTTTATGTATTATCAAGCAAATGGGTGAGTTCTTAGAAGGCTATTACTTGCTCGTTTCGATTTTTTTAGATATCAATTTAGGTTCTATGTAGTATGATAATACTATAGATTGATAGTGTGGAAATATTTTAGTACACCTATTAACATAGCTTCCCCCTCCCCACAAAGGAAAATATAAAAGAAGGCAGAAAATGGAAATGGTTGGTCTGTGTCAACACATTCCTTGACATATGCATATTCAACTGGTTTTGGTCATTTATATCCCTTGCATAATGTTGGAGAAGAGATAGATTCTCTTGTGATTGAATTCATCCTTTGTCTCATTAGTCTTTTTTGTTATCTTACCATTTTCTGTAGGGTGATTGGGGCAAACCACTTTTTCTCTTTTGCGATGCCATTCTACTAGTTAAGGCGTAGTCTCCTATACGACAGTTTGTTACAGTTGGATGTTACCACACTTTTAGATATATCTTTGTTCATATCATCATTGCATTCTCGTTGGGTGTCAGAAGGACTTCAATTGTCTACCTGTAAATTATAACTACGCAATTTAGATATGCTTAAATGAAAGAAGCATTTGATACATTTGCTCAGAATGAGGAGTTTTTCCCTGGAACCCTCTTGATTCAAAGATAAGTACTATTTCTCTTTTTTTTTTGGGAGGGGGGGGGGAGGTGGTTACTCAGGTTATTTCCTGATTTTGAATGAGTGAGTTCTTGGTCTTTGCAATAAGTCTAATTTTCCTTCGTGTCCTGCGACATTAGTCACGCTTTTCTCTGTAGCTTGGATAGAATGTTATTTGTTTTGTTACTTATATGACACTGTTTTGTAATGGTTTTACAGTTCATATTTGCTCCTTGGGAAGTATGATAGATGTACCGCAGGATTTTCAAGTTTCAAAGAGGAGCTTGCTTGTCTCTTAAATCTTGAGCTTTTTCCAGAATTTGAAATTGTGCAAGATGCTGATCATCTAGATGCATGCACAATTGGTGCAATTGGTAATTTGTTGTTTTCTTATGTGATATAATAGAACACCATCCATGTTTCACTGGGTGAATTACAAGAAACTAAGGTTTTGACTGAAGGCTTCATTTGGGGAAAGGATTCCCTCCTAAGAGGGAATTACCTAATGGGTTTAACAGGCCATTGGATGGATGACACATATTAATGAATCCATCCAATAGTCTATATTAATGACAAGACATTAATGAATCCATCAGTGATTTTTTTTTTCATATTGCATTTTTTTGAGCATTTTAATATAGATCATTGGATGGATTCATTAATGTATTGTCATCCATCCAATAGCCTGTTAAGACCCATTAGGTAATTTCCACTTAGGAGGGAATCGAAGTCCCTTCATTTGTGCTCTTGCCTAATAAGGTGTTATAAGCTTAAGCTTGTGAAGGCTACATGGTTGTTCTAGAACTTTTACTGGTTTTGTGGTCTCAAGTGATCCTTATATAAGAAACGGCAGAGAAGAAGGCAAAGTTCCAAGAGAATTTCTCTCCTTGTGTATTCAATAAAGAAAGACCTTAAGGTCTATATACAGTTGCTCAAAGAATCAAAAGAATGCATCGGAGAAATAATGCTACCTACCTACAGACGTCGGGGAGTGATTACGCCTAAAGAATAATGCGTAATTGTAGCATAGCTTTGGGGTGTCGATTCCTTCAGGGAGATAGGTGAAAGAAACACAATTAGAATAAGAAAATTAAAAGAAATTACTTAAGTATCAATTGGAAATAACTTGATTGAATTATGATTTTAGAAACTTAAAATTATAATGGTGAAAATGGTTACTCAAGCTTATGGATAGCAAAGCATCGGGAATTCCTCGTTCAAATCTGGTATATCAATTTCTCTTGATTCATTGATTAACACAACTGGGGAATTCAACTCTAAAGTCCCCAATTGGAAGATATAGAACTACAAACCAAAACTTAATTCAGAGGCAACCCTTTGAGAAATCATTCACCACTTTAAAACCTTATGAGTTATTATTCTAATTGACATAACCTAATGATGACAATATACCTCGTGGGTAATATTGCAGCAGAAAATCAAATCAACAAGATAATAACTTATCTGAAACACAATCATGGACGTTAACCATTTGATAGACAAAGCATGACTGAATCTATGAATAGAATCATTCCAAGATCATTTAGAGATGAGAAAACAAACTAATAACAATTGGAGAATGATAAACAAGAGTTTTATCAACGTGAAGAACGACTACATGAATCAAAAGCAAACAGATAGTACCATTATTCGTACGAGTTCATCCCTAGCCTTGCTTGGAGATTTAGCTATCCATTCAAGCAAAGAAACTCTCTCCCTTAAAAGATAGCTAAAGAAAAGAAAAAGAAACTCAAAAACCTCCCCAAAACCTAGCCTTCACAAGCTTAAGAAGTCCTTTCCCACGTCCTCCAAGCTATCTTCCTTCCAAAGAAAGAAAATCGTATCCCAAATTCGCACATTCAATGTTCCAGATTTTACTCCTAATATTTCGGGCCATTTGTCTCCTATTAAATGTTGGAACTTGAAACACGTTATTTCTGGGTAAACTGTAGCCCTTTGAGTTTGATTTCATACCCTTTTTGAATCGCATCAATATATGATAGATAATAAAAGTGATGACTGCTTAGAGAATATCGTACCAATAATTCTCTAGATATTACGGTGCCGGAATCTCTAGTTCTAGAGAAAATATTGCAATTTAAGTTAGGATTCTAACGCTTCTTGAATTGGATTAATCCCATCTTAGAAGGAAGAGATATGACAAATATATTGAAGACAGCGCAGGAGATCTTCCAATTTGAGATTTTTTTCAAACTCACTACCCCATATCAATTCATTCAACTTCTAGGTCTTCTTGCTTGATTGGATAGAGCTCAGAACTAGAATTAAGCTCCATTTCTTAGGGTTAGAATTCCAACTCTTCGTAATTTATTTCCTACAAGAAGATCACCAAAAATTAATCACAACTAGACACTTTGTAAAATAACATTCAAGTTGAAAAAATACCATTAAAATGTCCGAATTATACGTATGGATTAGCAAATGAACATGAAGAAGTAACATTTAGAGTGCACTTTTATGCACTCATCAAGGAGCATCTTTCAGCTCATCATGTACAAAACAGAAAAAAGAATATCAAACTGAAAGCTAACAAATTCCCTTTGCAATGTAATCTCGAGAATAGCTGCTGCCTGAGTCGTTGTACATGCCAGTCTCATTTCCTTCTAGAATTACGATTTTCCCTATATTCTGCAATACCCCCCATAAGATGGAGAGTAGATATCTACTATTCCCATCTCAGAGAGAAGAACATGAACCGTAGAGGAAAGTAAGGCTTTAGTGAGAATATCAGCGAGCTGGAGATGAGAGGTGACATGAGAAGTGCAATCCCGAACCAAGTGCCAATCAAACTCGATGTGCTTCGTGCGCTCCTGAAAAACTGGGTTGGCGGCTATATGAAGAGCGGCCTGATTGTCACAAAACAGAGTAGCAACAATGGGATGAGGGACATGTAAATCAGTGAGAAGATACCGAATCCATGTTAGCTCAGACCAAGTTGTAGCCATCACCCTATACTCAACCTCCGCTGATGAGAGAGAAACAACCATTTGTTTCTTTGATTTCCAAGAGATCAAAGAAGTTCCTATAAAAATGCAAAAGTCGGTGACTGATTTGCAGGTGTCGGGACAAGCACCCCAATCAAAATCGCAATAGGCACAAAGTTGACGAGAAGAGGAGGAAGGGAAGAGAATCCCTTGAGTAGGAGTAGCACCAATGTAACGGAGAGCTCGATGGGTAGTTGCTAAATGAACGTCTGTTGGTTGGTCCATGAACTTACTGAGAATCTGAATACTATAGCTCAAGTCAGGCCGCGTAATAATAAGATAAAGTAGACGACCAATGAGACGTTGATAGACTGTAGGATCGGGAAGTGGAAGGCCATCAGTTCTGCTCAAATATATATTTTTCTCCATGGGCAGCTTGAGAGGCTTGGAGCCAGGGGTGCCCATGTCAGCCAATATGTCTAAGGCATATTTCCGATGGCACAGATGTATACCAGATGGGGACCGGGCAACTTCAATGCCTGAAAAATAATGGATAGAACCCAAGTTTTTGTTGTGAAACTAACCATGTAAGAAAGACTTGAGAGCTATGATAAAATCAAGAGAAGTGCTTGCAACAATTACATCATCAACATAAATAAGCAAGGTAGTAAAAGAATGAGCTGTAGGCACAGTAAAGAGACTGTAATCTACCTTGCTCTGAGTGAAGCCAAAATGAACCAAAGATGATGAGAACTTCGCATACCACTGCCGTGAAGCCTGTTTGAGCCCATAAAGGCTTTTCAAAAGTCTACAAACTTGATGAGGACCACTAGGATGATAACTAGGAGGTTTATGCATGTAGATTTCCTCCTGTAAATCTCCATGCAAAAATGCATTATTAACATCAAACTAATGGACAAGCCAACCCTTAATGGTAGCAATGTATAAGAGACACTTCACAATCACCATCTTGGGAACAAGGGAGAAAATCTTGTGGAAGTCGATGCCCTCTTGTTGAGTATAGCCCTTGGCAACCAACTAGGCCTTATAACGTTCCAAGGAGCCATTCGAATGGTACTTGAGCTTGAAGACATATTTTCAGCCAATAGCTACCTTCTTGGGTGGTGATGAGTGAGTGTCCAAGTGTTGTTAGCTTCCAAACCTAAAAGTTCAGCTTCAATAGCTTTGCGCTAGTTGGGATCTTGAGAAACAGACTTGAAGGTGGTAGGCTCATTGTGGTTAGAAATAGAAGAAGAAAATGCCAAAAAAGAGGGAGATAAGCGATGATAAGAGAGAGATACTGCTAATGGAAATGATGTACCTGATTGTTGATCTTTCATCTCAACCAGTCTTGGATGCAGTTGTGTGAGCAAGGTCTGATGGAAATACAAATCTTTGAGGTGTTTCGGTGGCTGTTTGTGCCTAATGTTTCTACGAAGGGGTAAAGTGGGTGGAGATGGAATTATGGGAGATGAAAGTGGAGTATTGTCAGAGGTTGGAGAGGAAAAAGGAAGTGGTGAATTTGGAAGTGAAGAAGAAGGAACAAATGAAAGTGGTGTGGAAGGAGACTGAGGCATGGAAGAAATATATGAAGCAGAAGGAGGGTCAGAAAGTATGGGTGAGATAGGGGTAGGAGGAAAATGTGGCACGGGTGTAGAGGAAAAAATTAAAGAGTCAAGAGATGGTAACAAAATAGGAGAAGTGGTAGAAAAGGAAAAAAAATTTTCATGGAAAGTGACATCTCTAAAGAGGAAGATATCAGTTGAATCAAGATCCAAAAGCTTGTACAATTTAGGGCAACCCAAAAAAACACAGCGCCTACCCTTGGGTCAAATTTCCTGCGACCATGGGACAAAGTGGTGGCATAGCACAGACATCCAAAAACTCTAAGGTGGGCATAATGAGGCTCGGTCTAAAAAAGAAGGGAAACAGGAGTTTTGTTTTGCAGAAGGGGTGTGGGAATGCAATTGATTAAATAAACCGCGGTTAAAACACAATCGGACCAATATTGAAGGGGGAGATTGGCTTGGAATCTAAGAGACCGCGCAACATTTAGTAAATGTTGGTGTTTACATTTTACAACCTCATTTTTTTGTGGGCTTTCAACACAGGTTCTTTGATGTATGATGCCTTTGTCATTAAAAAAATGGAGTAAATTAAACTTTGCACCATTATCATTGCGTAAAGTTTTAATCTTAACACTAAAGTGGGTTTCGACCATATTGTAAAAGGATAACAAGCAATGTTGTACTTTAGATTTTCTTTTGAGTAAATAAACCCAGGTGCATCTAGAATAATCATCAACTATGGTTAGGAAAAATCTAGAACCATCATGTGCAATAATGGAGAAAGGGCCCCATATGTCACAGTGAATTAGCTCAAAAATAGAAGAAGACTTATGGGTGCTGAGAGGAAAAGGTTGCCTGCGTTGTTTAGATAAGGGACAAATGGGACAAACTATGTCATTAATAAGAGAAGAAGTTTTTGGTTACAAGAGGATTAGTGATCAGCTATAACTGAGAGGCAGAGAGATGGCCTAGTCTATAATGCATAAGTGAAAAGTAGCAGAAGCTGGTGTGACAGCAGCAAAAAAAACAAGTTGGCTGAAAGAAGAAAATTTGTCTGTTAATGTTGAAGGAGAGACGACAGTTTACTGGAGGTGATAAAGACCATGGTTCATATCACCCATCCCAACCATGGTCCAAGATAAAAGGTCCTGTATAAACAACAATCAGACATGCAAACCAAGCAACATGTGAGAGAATCGGTTAGTTTCTTGGCAGAGATACGATTAAAATAGAAAGAAGGGACGCATATGACATCCTGCTGCAATAGATCTTTTGTAACTAATATGTGTAACAGGGATTTCTGCACAATTTAGGAGTACAGTGTAGCTAACCTCTGCAGTAATGGTGGTAAAAAAGCTAGGACAGCAGATCATGTGATCTGTGGCGCCAGTAACGATGATCCATGGTGGAGATGAAGAAGAGGTAGTGTGCTTGGAAAAATAAGTAGAGCAAGCAACGATACCAGAAATTTTTGAAGTCTTAGGAGTGCCAGAGGGAAGCTTAATGACAGTCTGTGTATGATTCACAGAAGAGGAATGGCTGGTGCTGTCTTGGTCTTCAATCAGATGGAGTTGTTGTTGATATTGTTGCTTAGTGAAAACCACTTGATCATGATCTGCACTCTGCTCAGAGTCAGATTCAACGATGGCGACATTAGAAGTAGGAAATTTGGTCTTGCCATATTGCTTATGACCAGGGGGATATCCATGGAGTTTGTAGCATTTCTCAGCTACATGGCCAGTCATATGGCTATGAGAGCAAACTGGGGGTTCAGCATTTCCACATTTAAAACAATTCTCAAGCACATGCCCAGTGATACTGCAGTGTGTGGAAAAAGTTTTGTTTGGTTTAGGACCGGTAAAAGTTTTTACTACAAATTTGGAATTTGGTGTAAAACCTCTTAGTTGCCATTCCATGGAATCTAGAGAAGGACCAGAAAGTAGCTTATGTTGCATTTCTTGTTACTGGACCATGGAAAAAAAAATTTTAACCGAGGGTATAGGATCAAGTAGCATGACTTGGTCTCTTACGTTACTGTAGGAATCATGAAGTCCCATTAAAACTTGGATAACACAATCTCTTTGTTGTCTGTCCAAGAGAATTTTCAGCTTACCACAGTTGCAATCTGGTATAGTGTCATAGAGAGAGAGTTCATGCCATAGCACCTTCAATCTTCCATAGTAAGCACTAAGAGAATCCTGATCTTGCATCAATTCGGCAAGAGCTTTCTTAACCTGAAAAATTCTTGGACCATTCAGCTGGGAATACCGGTCCTTCAACTCATTCCACATCTCCTTTGCATCATCAACAAAGGTCAAGCTAGATTTGGCAGATGCACTCACAGAATTTCGTATCCAGGATACAACCAGGTCGTTACACCTTTCCCAGGAGTCCAGAAGGGGATCATTGGCAGCAACAAGTTTCTGAAAATCACCATTGGTGAAGCCCATCTTGTTGCGAGCTCTCAATGCTCTGGCCATGGATTGGGACAAGCAGATGTAGTTTTCACTGGTGAGAAGGTCTGTGACCAGAGAAAGGGTCAGGTTATCTCCATTATCATGTCTGTAGGGATTATTGACCTCGTTGAAGTTGAGGAAGGGGTGGTTTTGGGGTTCAGGTATGATAAGATTACTATTGTTGCCTGCTTCTTCTGCCATAGTTTCTTTAACCAAGCTCTGATACCATATAAGAAACGGCAGAGAAGAAGGCAAAGTTCCGAGAGAATTTCTCTCGTTGTGTATTCAATAAAGAAAGACCTTAAGGTCTATATACAGTTGCTCAAAGAATCAAGAGAATGCATCGGGAGAAATAATGCTAACTACCTACAGACGTCGGGGAGCATCTTACAACTCAACAGGAGCAAAACAAAAAAAAGAATATCAAACTGAAAGGTAACTAATTCCCTCTGAAACGTAATCTCGAGAATAGCTACTGCGTGAGTCGTTGTACGTGCCAGTCCTCTAGAATTTCAATTTCCTCTATATTCCGTAATATCTTTTACTTTAGGCTTCCATCCTCTCCCATAAACCCTTCCACCCCCACTGCCTGCCCTCCTCCCTTCTGCCCAAAACCTAAAAAGGAAAGAAAAAGATTTAGTGTCCAAGGTTTATTCTAAGATAAATGTGTGTATAAAGATTTTCTTACTGTTCATTCATCATTTTGATTTATAATTCAATGTGTTCGTTACTTTTGTTGAACTAATGCCACTTTTTGATAGCAACATCATGTATCATCTACTGTTTTACATGTAATTTATCTCAATTTCAGGTATTGCTCATTGCTTTACTTTTGGTAGAAGTAGGAGTAGGGTGCAGGGGTCTAAATGATCCTGCCATTCAGCCACGTTCAGATTTATGCAAGGAACAGTACAGGAAGAGATATGAGCAGATGACTCTTAATCATTTTCACGAAAAGCTTCTCAAGCTGAAGGATTTGATGAAAACCAAGGTAAAAGCAATGACTTGAAGGCACACTGATGATTGAGCTAGAATATTTCATGTTTATTACATCTAAAACTAATATAATATTAATTATTTAATGTTTTAAATATTGATTTTAGATTGAAAGAAGGTTAAGAGGCATAAATCTAAGTTGTGCATTTAATTGTTGAATTTATATGACTTTAGATTTAATTTATTGCACAAGCAATTTTTCTCATCTTTAGCTTGCCTGGACTTAAGTCATATCGTGTCCAGATATGTTCTAAAACCATCATTTTTGTCATTTGAACTATAATTATTGGCATTGCAATTATTTTATAAATTTAATTTCGTCATATGATGTCATGAACAAATTAAGTATTTTTATGCGAGGTGATAAACTTAATTGCTTTTTAGACATGCAGACAACAAGAGCAGTCTACTAGGGCACATGATTGTAATAGCCCGGACCGTGAAGACGTCTAGCGCAGCACTCCAATAAATAAACATCATTAAAGCAAAAGGATTCCAAGAAATAAACATCATCAAGACCCTTTATTTCAATCTTTGTATCACGAAAGAGTATCAATTCCACCTTCTATGTACGTCTATAAAACATAGAAAAATAACTACTACATTAAGTACAATTCACATAGGTCTTGATCTTATTCTCTTCTACTCTTCCTCTTCATCATCGCTAGAAAATATAATTAGGAGATCCTGAACCAATCCATCTATGGACGCTCTCAACGATGATGTCTAGGTTCTCAGTGACCTCAGACCCACTACCAACTTAGTATCAAGACCTCATGAGTCAAAGCCTTAGTAAATTTCCCCAAGTACATCGTGAACTTCTGCTAAAAGAATTCAACAAACAACGGTGAGTCCAAATGACTTAGTAAAGCCAGGGGTTAGTACTACACATAGCAGATAACATGAAAAAACTTGAAGAAACCAGTTCATCAATTCAACAACATAAGAGAAGATGAAATAAAGCAAAAGACTCAATTTTAAAAATGATATTTTCAAGTTTCAACCACCATCCTTCAGCATTACTCCTGTATTATTCGACATTACTCCCAGAGTAAAATACGGTCTCAAGTCCTGTCATACCCCGAGCTTTTGTTTAACATAACATGCATATTGTCTGTGAAATCAAGTTTGGGTTTAGTAGTGCATTAAGGGGGTAATTAGTGAATAAGTATAGTGATTTAGTGGTAATTTGGAGATTAATTAGTACTTGATGTATTAATTTCAAAACCTTGATTAGGACCTGATTAAGTGAGAATTGGAGTTCATTAGTGACTAAGCTTTTATTTAGGATGTTGAGGAGCATGTTTTGAGCCAATTGAAATTTTTAAGCTAGTAGGACGGGTTTTTCTCAAAAACTAACCACATGATTTTTATTCTACTAGTAGGTCGGAAGTCATCCATGAGTTTATGGTTCAATTTTGGAGACTTTTTATTTTTCGAAGCAAGTAGGATGTTTTATGATCATCGTTGGAATAGTGATGAAATTTAGCGAAACTTAGCCATTAAGTTATGGAATTTCCGCAGCACTGGAGAGTGACACATAGCAAGGCTAGGAAGCACGATGAATCAAGGCTACAAAGTACGACAAAAAAGGCTATAACCTAGAGAGCACAAAGTGTCGAATACCGAGTGAATCGGGGACGACTCGCCATAGCTACCTACATGGATTTCGGCAACAGCCTTGCCTTGCAGCTGCTGTAGGTTACGAGGTGTTTAAGTGAGGTGAACGTAGCCTTTTGACTCACCAAAGCTAGCCTAGCTAGGTCGGATACATGTCGGAATGTAACCAGCCATGTTTTCCTATAAATAAAGGTGAAATCCAGCTATTGTAGAGTACACCATTCAATCCGAAATTTTGTGAGTTAAAGCTTGAGAGCAAGAGTGAAGTGAAGTGGGAGAAAGAGGAGGAAAAATCTAGTGAAGATTCGGCTACATTAGAGGTAAAGTTAGCTTGGTTATCTTTGATTTCGATTCAAAACTTTTCAAGAGGATTGTGTGAATCTCTTGTGTTTTTCAAAATTATTCTAGCATCTATTGATGTTGTTCATGTTCTTCATGTTCTTTGTGTTCTTGATGAAGAACAAGCTCGTCTTTTCAAAATAGTATCATTTTTAAAGTTTGATTTGTTTTTAAGGTGTTTTTCAAACTTTGATCCTTTTCTTTTCAAAAAAAATTTCAAAAGATATTTTTCAAAGCTTGAACATATTCTTTGTGATTTCAGAACTCTTTGTCTTTTGATTTTGTCAACATAGTAGTTTTTTCTATGTGGGGGTTAATCCGGTTTTTAACAGTGAAATCAAGGTGTTTTTTTTTATTCACAACACCTTTCTTTTAAATAATGTTTTCCAAGGTAAAGGGTTAAGGTATGACATTTCATGTATGATATATATGGGCATTGACATAAGACATGCATAGTTAACTTGTACTTTGAAAAGGAAAGTTTGAGGGTTAAGGTATGGCATATCATGTATGATATGTATGGGCATTGACATGACACATGCATCCTTAACTTATACTTTGAACACGTGACAGTATTGTGCAAAAGAGGATGTGTTCCACATGTTGTGGCATCCTGGCCACTTCGTCGTACGTAGAAAGATCGTTCATAAGGATACCTTATTCTACTCTGGGAGTAATGCCGAACAATACAAACCGTATTCTACTCTAGGATTAATGCCGAAAAATACAGACCGTATTCTACTCTAGGAGTAATGTCGCACTATACAGAGGTTATATAAATATCACTCTGGCCTAATGTTTCACTCTAGGAGTGAGACCGTATTTTACTCTGGGAGTAATGCCGCACAATACGAGAGTAATGTTGGAGGGTGGTGGTTGAAAATTGAAAATATCATTTTTTTTAAAAGAAATGAGTCTTTTCCTTTATTTGCATCTTTTGTTTTGTTATTGCATTGATGAACGGATTTCTTCAATATCTTTTCATGTTATCTACTATATGTTGTACTAACCATTGGCTTTACTGAGTCATTTGGACTCACCGTTGTTTGTTAAATGCTTTTAGCAGATGTCTGAATTGTTCTTAGGAGAGTTCATAAATGTTATAAGCCATGGTCAGATTATCCCGGAGTTGAAATTCTGTGTTTGGGTCACCGGGGAATTAGCAGTGATGGTTGAAGGTCAAAGTCATCAGTGGATTACCCCGAAGTCTTACGACTATGTCAACCTATCAGAACTAAGTGACTCCGAAGACAAGAACTAGGGTTCTCCAATTTATTCTGTCATAGTTATTTTTTGCTATAGTTTTCTTTATGAACGTTTTGTAGTATGTACATAGGAAGCTGTTGGTTCTCTTTTGTTTTGCTACGGTATGAATAAAAGATTCGAATTGTGTTTCTTAAAATCCTGTTGCTTTAACAATCCTCCCACTGACCGTAACCTTAGTTTAATAACGGTGTCTATTACTATAAGACAGCGCTAGAGGTCTTCACGGTCTGGGCTATTGCAGATGGTATCAGGGCTTAGGTTTAGAAAGTAAGGATAGTTAGGAAAACAAGGGTGTTAGGAAGAGCATTGTCTCGTTAGTAGGAATAGTATGATATTGTATATTGTGTGGTGATAATTTTGAAGTTTATAACCTACCCTTGTATTTCTGGAGATAATGGCAGCTAGTAGGAATTTATGAAGGAGGTACAGAATGTTCATGAAGGTAGTTCATTTGATAATTTTGCCAAGCACCATCCCCCTAATTATGAAGGAGATACAGAACCCTGAGTGGCTGAGAATTGGTTTTTGAACATAGAGGAGCTAATGCAGGTGTTAGAGTGTACTGATGATCAAATGGTACGATTTGCCACTTATCAACTAAAAGGAGAAGCCAAAAGGTGGTGGCAAGCCAGAAAGGAACTCTTGGAAATCGAGTGGACTTGGGAGAAATCTAAGAAGGAATTTGTAGATTGTTATTTTCCTGAAATGATCAGAGAAGCCAAAGCCTAGGAATTTACTACCATAAGTTAGGGAACAAGGTCAGTAGCTGAGTTCATAGAATTATCACAACTTGCTTTATATTTGATTCCTAATGAGGGTAAAAAATCCCGTAAGTTTGAGAGAGGATTACAGTCTCGTATTAAGGATAGAGTCTGTTGCCATAAGTTTGAGAATTTTCAGCAACTAGTGGATAGAGCTGCGATTGTGGAACGTACTCTGCAGGAGAGTGCTATTCATAACGAATAGGGTAAGAAACAATCTTTCCAAGAAATCATTCCCAAGGACACAATCATTCTGACATGCATCGATCTTATCATAACTAAACCCAAGACCATTTCACAATTTTTTTGCCTCGTAATACAATCTCGGTAACGTCTCCCCCACTAGCAATGCCTCCTTAATCAACTGTAACACCATATCAAATGCTTAACCAATAACTTATTCTCCGACTTCACATGTAACAACCGGACCGTAAATAACAACTTACCAAACTTGTTACATCTAGGATACAGTTCACATTCTGCCTCTTACCAAATAGTGTTGAAGCCTTTGGTCTCGAAGTGGGGGTTTACCTAATATTAGGATTTTCATTTCAACCCCTGCAGCCCCACCTTCTAAGCCCGCATGAGCATCGATTAAATATTTTCTCCATCCCATCAGAGCTATCTCCCTCTAAATCCTCATCACTATGTGGTAAGCTCGCACCGGACTCTTAACTCAGATTTGAAGCAAGTTGAATATCCTCCCCGTGAAACACCTATAAATTATAGCTAACATCAAACCCATTAATGTATATATGATCTTCCATTTTATCCAACACTTGAAACACTACATTTCTACACTTCCGACACGGACATCTGATCTGACCCTAAGAGTCTACATAACAAATAGTCATACAGACAAACCCATAGACCCCTCCAAATACTTTTCACCAAACCGATTTTTCTCGTAAACCCAACTCTTATCCATCGCCACCAATCTAAAACAATACATGACATTAAGTAACTCATAAACACCCAATCATTGAAACTTGATTTTGTGCTCAAGTGATAGATCATATCTCATTCAAGATTGTGAATTCGAAGTTCAACATCAGTTCGACTTGTGTCCATCCACACCTAAAAAAAATTCGGCAACATCTCCCCCCAGTCCCCAAGTACACACACCAAGCGTTGGGGGCAGACGTCATCAATGATAATTATATGACGTCCCACACCAATGCTAGTAGTATACCCAGAAGACAAAAGGTAGATGATACCGAACTTCCTCCAAGACTGGACAGGACACAAGTACTAAACTCGTACAACCCCGAATCCATAATCTCAAACTGTCCATATTTTGGACAATTCAAGAGTTATTACGCGATAAATGCATATTTATCGCATCCCTAAGGTTACACACATTATATCCCAAAAATAAACCCAAACAAAACAAGTCAAAAACACTCCAATAATCATCCTCCATGCTTCTCAAACTTCATAATTCATTTTCAGAACTCAAGCACTTCAATAATCAAACACGTAAATAGCTCAAATACTACACATGCATCAATAATAAAAAACACTCCTATAATCATCCTCCAGTCTTCTCAAACTTCACGATTCATTTTAAGAACTCAATCACTTCAATAATCAAACATGTAAATAGTATAAATGCTACACATGATCAATAATCAACATCTGCCTTAACCACCGATCGATCAGTCTGTAAGGACGATCGATTGCCTAAAGGAAGATGATTGATCGTCGTACCTCCATCTAACAGACGATCGACCGGCCGAAATGGCGATCGATCGTATTTAACCCATATCGAAAAAAAATTTCCAAGCCTCCCACACACTCAAATCCACACCTAAAACACTCCCAAATCATCCTCATGCAATACCCATTCCAATGTACATATTAAAAACACCCTAATAAGCTCTAATCATCACAAATCATATCCACAATACCTACAAATACAAAATAAATAAAAATCAAATAACCAACCAAATCATTCCTAAATCGTAGTGTAGGTCGAGTAAATTACCTCTTGAATTAAATCAACACCAAAATGAACTAAATCCACACTAAAATCCACAAATTTTGTTAAATTATTCAATATTCACTCGGTTAAAAAACCAATGAGTTTGAGCATGGGCTTACTCGGGTTTAATTAGACCACATAATGATGTCTACCACTAGATTAGGGTATCTATGCAAGGCTTGGAGCTGAATTGGTGAGGGGGGGCAGCAACAACACATTGGATGACAAATGGTCCATGGTTTTGCATGGCTTAATGATTGGTAATCACTAGTAATCATTACTGTTAGCCCAAGGTTGTTTTTGCAAACAATCTTCAATTGATTTTGATGATAACAAAGTTCTAAGTTTTAAGGACTTTAGATTTTACATTGTCAAATTTTCTTTTAAAAGGATTTATGTCAAGTATCAAGTTTCTCTCTTTATAAAATCTCTCTAAGCTACTTGATCTTCATTGTTCTTGTTAAATGATCATCTTTTATTGTAAATGGTTTTTGAAGATAATTGAATTGGGATAGTTGTTGTTAAAGAACATTTTTTGTGACTAAGTGTTGGAAGTGTCGACACATTGACCCTAAGTGTCAACACATTGAACTAACTCCCGAGAGTGTGCTTTCAGGCCATTCAAAGTGATTTTTTTTTTTCTAAGTATGGGAAGTGTCGACACATTGACCTAAGTGTCGACACATTGAACTACTCCTGAAAGTTTGCTTTCAGGCCATTCAAAATGATTTTTTGGCTAAGTATGGGAAGTGTCGACACATTGACCAAGTGTCGACACATTGAACTAACACCCGAGAGTTCTTTTCTTGGTCAAAGTTTAATGTGTCAGCACATACACAAGTGTCAACACATTGTATTATTTTGCAGATATCCTGGACGTGATGCCAAATCATCCAAAAAGTCTCCAAATGTCTCAAATGACCTCCAACGGCACTTAAGCTTTACAAGAAGACCCTTGGTGCCCTAGAAGCTTTAAATAGAAGAAGATGGAGAGAGAAAAAGTGTGTGTGCGCTATTAACTCTTGCCCTAATTTCTAGAGAGAGAAAAAGCTTTCAAGAGAAAAGAAGCTCCACCATCCAAGAAAGCTCGTACTCCCACCTGAAATACTGTAGCTCTCTTGTGAATCTTGTCTCTTGCACACCTCAGTACTTCATACTTGTTTATTCAGCTTAAAGAGCTTTTACTAAGATTCTCTTTGTACCCATTCTTGAAAAACACGTGAGTGTTTGTGAAAACACTTGTCCTACTTGTTGGGTAGAAGAAATCCTCTGGGTTGTGAGGATTTGTGAGAGTGAGTTAAAGTGTAAGCTGAAAACACTTTGTAAAGGTTACTTAGCACCCAAGAAGCTAAGGTGTACTTACTATTTGGAAAAATAGTGAAGGAAGCCCAAGGAAGTCAATAGCCTTGGGGGTGGACGTAGGCAAGTGTTGGCCGAACCACCTAAAAGTCACGGTGTCATCTCTCTATCCTTATCTCCATTTATTGTTGATAATTATTTGTTGCACTTGTTTGTCTTTTTCTTCATTCTCTATATAGTCCTTGATTATATAGATATATTCTCCTGCTCCTTAGATCGGATTCTTAGCATATTGGGTTTAAAAGAAAAAAGGGGAAAAGTTTTTATAAACCCAATTCACCCCCCCTCTTGGGTTGTTTTTTACCTCTCAATTGGTATCAGAGCTGAGGTTAGACGTTTTAAATGACAACCCTAGTTAGCACCTCCTTAGCTGAAGGGCAGTCGACAAATCGACCTCCCTTATTTAATGGAACCTCCTATAACTATTGGAAGGCAAGGATGAGAATCTACATCCAAGCCGTTGATTATGATCTGTGGAGAATCATTTCAAGAGGTCCTCGATTTCCCAAGGAGCAGATGGAAAGCTCAAGGAAGAGAAAGATTTTGATGAAAATGATCTTAAGCTCATGTCTCTAAATTCTAAGGCTATGAATGTTCTGTATTGTTCTCGATTCAAATGAGTTCAATCGTATCTCTGGATGCGATACTGCTAAAAAATTTGGGATAAACTTCAAGTATCCATGAAGGTACGAATCAGGTAAAAGAAAGCAAGATTAGCATGCTTGTCCATAGCTATGAGCTCTTTAAGATGAAACCTGATGAATCTATCTCTTCTATGTTTACTCGTTTTACTGATATCATAAATGGGTTAAAATCTCTTGGTAAAGAATACACTAACGATGAAATGGTAAGAAAGATTCTCAGGTGTCTTCCTAAAGCTTGGGAACCCAAGGTCACCAATTCAAGAAGCTAAGGACTTGACGAAGCTCTCCTTGGACGAGCTCATGGGATCTCTCATGACCCATGAGATGAATCAAGAAGGGAGATGAAGACGAAGGAAAAGGAAAAAGGGGTGTTGCCCTAAAGGCAACATACTCTAGTGAGGATGAATCTTCTGAGGATGATGAGGAAATGGCTCTATTCACTAAAAGATTCAAGAAGTTCTTCCGTAAGAAACAAGGGGATAAAAGATTCTCAAGAAAAACAAATTACAAAGGGGATAGCAGCAAAAAGAATGAAATTATTTGCTTCGGATGCAAGAAGCCGGGCCACATAAAGTCGGAATGCCCCAATGTTGAGACACACAAGAAGTCCAAGGGTTTCAAAGATAAAAAGAAAGCATTCTTAGCGGCATGGGGAGAATCCGATGAAAGTAATAGTGAGAGCGATGAAGAAGTTGCAAACCTTTGCCTCATGGCAAAGGATAACGAAGATGAGGTACAAAAATCTTCGACTTACTCATTTACTTTTGAGGAATTACAAGATGCTTTTGATGAACAACATGTTGAGTTGAAAAGAATATTTTCAAAATATTGTTGTATTAAAAAGAATTTTGAAATATTCAAAAGAGAATGATACTTTGAAAAGTCAAGTCCTCTTAGAGATGATCTTGCAAGGACAACAAAAGAAAATGAAAAACTTTGCAAAGTGAGTCAAGTGTTTTAATTGTTGAAAATGACACCGTTGACTCTCTTACAATGATCTTGCAAGATTTACTCAAGGAAGAAGAACCTTGATATTCTCCTTGGTTCACAAAAATGTTGTTTCAACAAAAGCGGAATTGGCTATAAATCAAGTGGATATCAAAAGTTATATTCTGATATAATTATTAAGTCATCAACACCTTTCTATATGTGTAATTTTTGTGGAAAGCATGGACACATCTCACACACATGTCCAACTCCACTCAGGATCTCAAAAAGATAAGATAAAATTTGATCTATGACTGCTTTTCTCTTTTCATGGAAAGGAATCGAATATCTGTAAAATCTAATGGGATGGAACCCCTAGTACTTCTTGATTAGCATGCTTGTCCATACATGAGCTCTTTAAGATGAAATCTGATGAATCTAATGTTTACTCGCTTTAGATATCATAAATGGGTTAAATCTCTTGGTAAAGAATACACTAACGATGAAATGGTAAGAAAGATTCTCAGGTGTCTTCCTAAAGCTTGGGAACCCAAGGTCACTGCATTAAGAAGCTAAGACTTGACAAAGCTTTCCTTGGATGAGCTCATGGGATCTCTCATGACCCATGAGATGAATCAAGCAAGGGAGATGAAGATGAAGGAAAAGGAAAAAGGGGTGTTGCCCTAAAGCAACATACTCTAGTGAGGATGAATCCTCTAAGGATGATGAGGAAATGCTCTATTCACTAAAAGATTCAAGAAGTTTTTCCGTAAGAAACAAGGGGATAAAAGATCCTCAAGAAAAACAAATTACAAAGGGGATAGCAGCAAAAAGAATGAAATTATTTGCTTCGGATGCAAGAAGCCGGGCCACATAAAGTCGGAATGCCCAAATGTTGAGACACACAAGAAGTCCAAGGGTTTCAAAATAAAAAGAAAGCATTCTTAGCATGGGGAGAAATGAAAGTAATAGTGAGAGCGATGAAGAAGTTGCAAACCTTTGCTTCATGGCAAAGGATAACGAAGATGAGGTACAAAATCTTCAATTTACTCTTTTACTTTTGAGAATTACAAGATGCTTTTGATGAACAACATGTTGATTGAAAAGAATATTTTCAAAATATTGTTGTATTAAAAAGAATCTTGATGTATTGAAATGATACTTTAAAATCAAGTTGTTTCTCTTGAAGAGAATCTTGAAAATGAGAAAACTGCAAGATGAGTCTTGAAAATCAAAGTTGACTCTCTTAGATCTTGCAAGATTTACTCAAGGAAAAAAAACCTTGATATTCTCCTTGGTTCACAAAAATGTTGTTTCAACAAAAGCGGAATTGGCTATAAATCAAGTGGATATCAAAAGTTATATTCTGATATAATTATTAATCATCAACACCTTTCTATATGTGTAATTTTTGTGGAAACATGGACACATCTCACACACATGTCCAACTAGAAAAGGATCTACTCATGGGATCAAATTTGTATGGATTCAAAAAGATAAGATAAAGGGATTTGTATCTAATACCAATGGACCCAAAAAGGTTTGGGTCAAAGACCAAAGGAATTGGGTACTTGATAGTGGATGCTCCAAGCACATGACCGGAGACAAAAGTTGGTTCAACTCTTTTGTCTTAAGGATAAAGGCTCAGTACATTTGGTGACAATGGAAAAGGAAAAATACTTGGCTTTGGAAGCATTGGTACGTATCCTAATCCTACAATTGAAAATGTTCTTCTTGTCAAAGGTTTAAAGCATAATCTCCTGAGCATTAGTCAATTGTGTGACAAGGGAAACCGAGTCATTTTTGAATCATCAATGTGCCTTGTTGAGAATATTGAAAGCAAGAAAGTCTTGTTTGTTGGACATAGATTTGAAAATGTGTACATTGTTCATTTAGAGAGCATCTCCTCAGAAAATATAAAATGTTTTCTGCTCTAAATGATAAAGACAGCTGGTTGTGGCATAGGAGGCTTGCTCATGCAAGCATGGACCTGATTTCTAAACTAGCCAAACGGAATCTTGTTTCGGGTTTGCCTAATCTCTCTTTTGAAAAGGATAAATTTGTGCAGCATGTCAAAAGGGCAAACAAACCAAAATATCTTTTAAACCTAAAAATATTGTGTCCACTTCTAGACCACTCCAACTCCTACACATGGACTTATTTGGTCCAACCCGAACATTGAGTTTGGGTGGCAAACGTTATGGCTTTGTTGTTGTTGATGACTTCAGTAGATTCACATGGGTTCTATTCCTAGCTCATAAAGATGAAGCCTTTCATGCTTTTGAAAAACTTAGCAAGAGAATTCAAAATGAAAAAGGTTTTGCTATTTCTAGCATAAGGAGTGACCATGGTAAAGAATTTGAAAATTCCTCCTTTGAAATGTTTTGTGGAGAAAATGGTATAAACCATAACTTCTGGCTCCTAGAACTCCTCAACAAAATGGTGTTGTAGAGAGGAAAAATAGGACTCTTGAAGAAATGGCTAGAACCTTGCTTTGTGAAAAAAACTTGCCTGATTATTTTCTGGGCTGAAGCAGTTAGCACAAGTTGTTATGTTATGAACCGTTGCATGATTAGACCTATTCTCAAGAAAACCTCTTATGAGCTATGGAATGATAGAAAACCCAACATTGGTTATTTTCACGTTTTCGGTTGTAAGTGTTTTGTGCTCAACAACAACAAGGACAATTTGGGTAAGTTCGATGCAAAAGCGATGAAAGGTATA
>CM025853.1:17599229-17612751 GCA_003952965.2 Morella rubra
ATAAGGGTGCCACCATTGCTAAAGAGTTAGAAGATTGTATGTTTGAATGGGGGATCGAGAGGATCCTCACAATTACAGTAGATAATGCCTCTGATAATGATGTTGCCATTGATCAAGTGAAAAGGAGGCAGTTGCATGGAGATGGGGTTGTATGTGGCCACGATTTTATACATTTGAGATGTTCTGCTCATATTTTGAACTTGATAGTGACGGAGGGCTTAAAAGAGGTTGATGATTCGATATCAAAAATTCGAAATATGATTAGATATGTGAAGTCTTCCTCCTCCCGATTGATAGCGTTCAAAAAATGTGTTGAGCGTAGAAATATCCAATGTGGTCAGTTTTTGACTCTTGATGTTACTACTCATTGGAACTCAACATATTTGATGTTGTCTGTGGCTGAGAAGTATCAACGAGCTTTTGAGCTCATGTTGGATGATGATGGGGTATTTGTGACATACTTGAAAGAGGATGGGCATGGGAGGAAGAGGTTTGGGACCTCCCACATTTGATGATTGGGAGCATATTCGTCACTTCATTAAATTTTTAAAATTATTTTATGATGTGACTTTGAGGATGTCGGGATCGCTTGTGTCTACTGCTAACGTTTATTTTGAGGAGCTTGCTAAGATTCATAGGCATTTGGTGAAGTATAGTTGCAGTAGGGATAAGTCGCTTAAGGAGATGGCTTTGCGCATGATGACAAAGTATAACAAGTACTGGGGCGATCTTGTTGAAGTGAATAGGTTGTTGTTTGTTGCAGCTATGCTTGATCCTCGCTTCAAAGTGATGATGTTGGAGTTTTGGTTTAAGAAAGTAATGGGAGAAGAGGAGGGGCGTGGCATGGCAACTATTGTGAGAGGCACCTTGAACCGTTTGTTTGAAGAATATAGTGATAGTGGTGCTCATAGCAGTAGTTGCATGGATTTGGCCCATGTAGGACGTGATGTGGTCATAAAAGGACAAGGGTCAAAGGATGACGACGATGATTAGGATGACTTTGATGAGTATAGGAGATCTCAAACTGCATTGGACTCCAAATCTGAGGTCGAGAGGTATTTGATGGAGTTTGTTGAGGCTAAGTCCCCTACATTTGATATCCTCATGTGGTGGAAAGTGAACTCCGTGAAATATCCTACCCTTGCCCGCATAGCTCGTGACGTGTTGGCGATTCCTATCACGACTGTGCCTTCTGAGTCTGTATTTAGTACTGGAGGGCGAGTACTGGATCCATTTCGGAGTTCCTTAGCACCAAACACTGTCCAAGGTCTTATTTGCGCACAAAATTGGTTTAGGAGTGAGCCTGTTGCAGATGAGGATGACATGACTCCAGATATGAATGAAGATCCACAAAGTTACAAGATGGACGCAGGTAATTCTTTTGTTTGAATATATAATAGATATATATATATATATATCTAATTATTTATTAGTTACTTGCGATTTTTCATGAATATATGACTTTATATGTTAATTATTTCTGACATTGTGTAATTTGGTGTTTGTAGAGTTATCCAATTTGACATCGGATCTTCTAACTATCATTGATTAGGAGGATGGAAAGTGGAGCAGCCGAGCAGGAATGTTGTTCTAACTATCATTGACTTTAGTTTGTTTGTTTACTTGATATGTGTTGTTAAATGTACACGTTGAATGTATTGTTGAATACTTGAATTGATATGTGCTGTTAATTATTTGCATTACGTCGTAATTTAGGTTTGTGGAATCTGTTTTGCTAATTTAGGTTTGTTGATAGGTAATAATTCTTTTAGAGTAGATTGTTGAATTAAATGTGGAATGTGGATTATTAGGGAGAAAAAGGCCATGATAAGATACAAATTACAAACTTTTCTATTGCCATAATCTAATATGGTCATAGAGATAATATATTGTTGCCAACATTTGTCAAAATTTCAAATGAATTCTAATTTTCTCCATTTGCAACTTGCAAGTTTGCAATTTGTAAATTGTAATTGTATTTTAGTTTAGCTTATCAATTACCTCCTATTTAAATATTACGTACTAATTGTATTTTGTAAATTATTAAATATTACCGTGTTAGAAAGGCTTAATCTCCTCTAGTACATCCTCGAAGAAAATTATATATTTAATGTGATAATTTTTGTTTTCTTTATTTATTTCTTTAATTTAAGCTTATGATGTTCTACTTCCTTGGGCTACTAGCCTACTCTTTGATTTTTTCATATATTTTATTTTCTTTTAATATCTTGCGAAAAGAGAGTTTTCTATTGATATTGCTAATAAGAAATTATGACCATGACATGAAATTCAATTCTGTTCAACTAAGATTATTTCCTTTTTACTCACTATTTTATTGACTATTCATCTTGCTAGTTTATCTGAGCTTTTTTAAAAAAATTTCCGTTATTTCTCCGTGTTTACGATATTAGCAAGAGAGAGATTTGAGCTCTAGATGGGCCTGCCATTGAAGTAAGAACTTGGGACTTTAAGTTCGACTCTTTTTTTTTTAGGAACTGTAAATAAAATGAGAAATGGGCTGATCATGGAGTTGTTTAATGAGGTTTGGACTTTAAAACACAATTGATAAGCTAAAAAGGCTTAGAAAGAAAGCCCTAAATAACTCACATAAAGCTCTAATAATCCCTTCAAACAAAGGCCCAAAATTTTTGGCTAAGGCTAAAAGGGCTTAGAAAGAAAGCCTTAAATAACACTTAAAAGCCCGAAACCCCCCCCCCCCCCCAAAAGCCCAAAAAAAAAGCCCAAATAGCCCTAAAGCCCAAGAAAATTGAATTGGGCTAAAAAAGCCCAGGCCCATAGCATGGGCGGTTCAACCGAAACCGCCCATGCAGTAACCGCTAGTAGCGGTAGAGGGGGCGGCAGCCAAAAATGGCTTACCGCCCCTAGCGGTAGCGGTGGCGGTTGGGGGCACAACCGCCCCCGCTGGTACCGCTACCCTGCCCTAAATGTACCATTGAGATTTTATCGAGTCAAAATACAACTGATATTATCGTAATTCATAAGCTAAGAGTAACATCTATCTTTAGGAATAGATGTCTATGCTATTGGCCTATGTTAATTATACTTTAGATCATAAATTTAGAACTTTTATACATAATTACATGGTAATGAGGAGAAAGATTATTTTGTAATTTTTTTTTTAATTAGGCCAAAATTTTGAGTGCCAAAAGTATGGTAATTTCAAATCTTGAAAAGTTCTCCTTAATTTTAAAAATAAAAAATAAGCTCGAGCTCGTTTGTTTGTTTTGTGTCAAGCTCGAGCTCGTTTAAAATTTAACAAGCCAAATTCAAATAGGGGTTTTCGAGCTTTATTCGAGCTCGAGCTCTTATATGTGTTAAACGAGTCAAGTTCGAACTCAACATATGTGTCACTACTCGGCTCGGCTCGGCTCATTTACAACCATATGAAGAATAACAAAATTGTATCCTGCGTTTTGGAAACGAAGTTATATATTTCGTTCTAGCGTCAGGGGCATTGAAGGATTAGATAGGGATTTTACACATTTTGTGAAATGAAAAGATTTTGGTTGGTGTCTTTCGATTTCAAAAGTTTGAAAAGGTAAGTACAAGGACTACCTCTTTTTTATAATTATTTGCCAAGGCGTTGTGACGTGAGAAGCAAGCAATTATGATTCTATGAATGAAGCAAAAAGCCCCTTCTATCAACAAAAAAAACAAAAACAAAAAATCCCCTTCTGCTTACTTACCTCATAATAAATGGATTAAACTCGAAAATTCACTCATTTATATTTTATTATTGAAGCAAAACAATTAAATTGTATTAGGTTGAGCCGACAAAATTTAAATCTAAATTTTTATTTCATTTTAATTATTGAAGCAAAACAATTAAATTGGATGGGCCTTGTTCCACTGTAACCCACAAGAAATCTGATCAGGTGAGGACCCTCGCTGGCCACCAGTGGAACCCAACCAACATTTACTCATGAGATGAGTGAAAGCTAAAGTTTTTAAAGAGTTAAATTTTAATAACTAACTTTTTTTTTTGTAGAAAGGTTTAAGTAACTACATAAATCTTAAGTTTTTTACCTTATTTTCATATTGATTTTAGTTTTAAAATTAATCATAAATAGTCTTTGATCTTTTTTTATTAATGCACGAAGAGAAATTCTATACGGTGAGTTCACCAGAGTGAGCCCATTTAATAATGCACGGTTAATCAAGAAAGCTAGCACAACCCCCACTTACATTACTGGTCTAATCCTAAAGAGAATTGAACATTTCTTGATCTAGCTCAAAGTGAAAAACCTTCCACAAATATAAAATGCCATATCATAGCCATTTTAAAATACGCCCTATGTATATTTAGCCACATAAGACAAAATAAAACTGAACTAGTAAATAAATCAATTCAAAAATTCAAGAGGTCAATAATAAAATAGAAAAACATCAATGACATCACGATAGAGTGGCTGCACCTGCCCAGGAGTGGCGCGAATCGGGTTCCCATTTTTCCTGTTTCTTTTGTTCAACTCTGTTTTATTTTTTTGTTAACTCACCTCCAAATTCATGTTTTCGTCGCCATTCCATCTTCCGTCTCAACTAAGATGTTAACTGGAATGGTTTTCGTCTCAAGTGCTGTCCCCTCTCTAAAAGTACAATTATACCCCCATCCTCAAGAGTCATAATTATCTTCTTCATTTTTAACCTTACCGATAAAGACTTAAAACCATGAAACATAATGTTTAGCCTAGGCAGAACTTAGTATCTAGGAAAAAATATTATGTTTTAGTGTAAATGAGAGTATGAATATAATTTTAATATACAGAGAGAAGCACATGCTGATCACATGAGTCGAAACCATTTAAATTAACATATTCATTAAAGATTTATTGTAATTTATCTTTTTTATTTTAATTATGGACTTAGACTGTACTCAAATAAAGAACTATTTTATCATTTCCATCCATCTTTGGGTGACTTCTTCTTTAAATTCAGACTCGGATATCACTCTTATCTTTAATTTCTCTTCTTTTATTTTCTTAATATGCATGATTAAAATTCTTTATGGCCTGCATGACAATAGATACCAGTCTCGACGACATTCTCAACTCAATGAGTTTCAAATTTTGTTTTCACAATCCAATAATCTGAAATTGTTGTTTAGAAAAAAAAAAAAAAAAAAAAAAAAGGAATAATCTGAAATTGTTGCCTCTACTGAAAGTCTGAAACGCCTTCGCCTTGTAACATACTTTTGTAACGCCACCGTTCTGAAAGATACTTGGCATAGGCGTTGAACTCTTGTAAAAAGACGATTTTCGTCCCAACGTATCTCGACACGTGTAGAAGACCACAATCTTCGGGAAGGCGCGACTTAACCCTCGTTCTCGTCTTGAGTCGACTCTTGACATTGATTTCGTAACGCCAAATCAATTAGGCGTTACGAATTATCCGTATGACCTTACCCAGATATTGTCGCCAGGAGTCGGACGCACGCACTCTCTGAAAGACTGATGTTCACACTTCACAGACACTGAGACACAAACAATCCATAGGGTACAGAAGACTCTGGGAGAAAGAGAGACACACAGAGAGCGTGTATGTTCTTATTCGATCGAACCTAATCTAAACGTAAAAAAAGGCTCCGAGTGGTGCCGAACTCTGATCATAGCTGAGAAGGATGACTATGGGAACAAGGAGGGTGATGAAGGAATTGGGGGACGCTTTGCATTTCATTTGCTCCTTAGAATTCTGGAGAATGGCGGTGTTTTGGACACTGTCTCTCCTCATCTCCTATTGCCGTTTATTGTTTTCTCCCCATATCAAGTCCTACGCACGTTGTTCCCCTGCAGCCTCTCCTATCAATAACAAACCCATCTGCATTATCACCGGCGTAATCTCTTATTTGCATTTCTTCCCCAGTTCCCCGCCTAATAAATTTGCTCCTAATTGCTCTCTGTTTGTTTGTTTTACTGCTTTTTCATCTTTTTGTTGCAGGCTACATCAGGGTTGGGTGCGGCGGCTGCTTATGCTCTTTCAAAGGAAGGTTTCTGCGTCGTCCTTGGTACTTTTCCCTTGACATCCATTCATTGTTTATGCTTTTTGTTTCAGGTTGATGTTGCGGTAATATTTTGGTCTTTTAAGTAGCATGGCATGTTGCTTGGCTTAGCGGGGCTGCTCGCCAAAAGTATAATAAGATGACATGTTCAACTACAGTCTACAAAGACGCACGCCGATATGTTTAGTAGCCTCATATGAGTCATATAGTAACCATTCAGGCATGCCGTGTCTCTGATTAAAACAGAAAGTCTTTGGGCGACTTGTTCAATGATTTCCATGGTGGCTCTGACGCAGAATGGCTCGTACTTGGTGTTGTAAACAAACTTGTTGTAGGATTTGACTTCTTTTGTGCTACAGTTTGAACAGTGTTGATGGATCCCCATAGACATTTATAGATTTGATCTTGCTGCTCTAAATGTGCATCTAACTAATGAGTATAGTTTTCTCTAACCATGGAAGACACAATTCCCCTATTTTTAAGCAAGAAGTGAGTTTCGTTTTAGATTATGTGTATGGCTGAAGCTTATTTTGTCTGCAGTTGGACGGTCCTCCCATTTGTTATCAAAGGTATAGGTTCTACAATAAGTTTATTATTAGACACGCCACCTCTATTTTAAGCTTTCTCTTATGTTTTCTCTTATTGGTTCTGTGACAGATTGTTGAGGAGATAAAAAGTCGGAATAAGGATGCCCATCTCAAAGTGTTTCAGGTTGACATATCATCCTTCCAGTCAATACTGAACTTCAAAGGATGCCTTCAGCGGTGGCTCCTGGATTCAAATATGGATTCTTCGATCCAATTATTGATCAACAATGCAGGGATACTGGCAACATCATGCAGATTTACAGCTGAAGGCTATGATCAGTAAAGATCTTTCCATATTTGTTTTCTTAGGGAACTTGGCTTCTCTTCTGAAACAAGTTTACATTGTTTATGAAAAATCCGTGTTATTCTGAACAGATATTCAGACCATATGCCACCGAGTTAGATGAATTTCAGCTTGCTCTTGATTTCTATTATTTGATCATAAGTTGCTTGTTAACCTTGGCACCTCTAGAAGCAACATTACATTGCTCAATTGTAAGCCGGACCTTCCTGGAATGGAGACCCAAAAGATTGTAGTCTTTTTGTGTTCCTTTTTTATGTCTTTGTGCTACATCTTCATCGGTTTTGGTTTTAGCAGCATTTTGATCTCGTTGAAAGTAATTGAAGAAAATTTCCTATTCATTTTACTCCCAGTTCCCTATCCACAAGAAGATTTTGGCTTCTTTGATAAGAGGTTTACCTGTGTGTTCCAGGATGATGGCCACAAATTACATTGGTGCATTCTGTCTGACCAAACTTTTACTACCACTTCTGAGAAACAGTCCTGTTCCTTCCCGGATCGTGAATGTTACATCCTTTACACATCGAAATGGTAATATTGGTTCAACTTTATGTATTTGAAACATTTTTCAGTGAGCAATTCATAGATATTTTTAATCTATATCATAACTATGTACATTAGGAAAGAAGCCTTGTAGAAGAATTTGGTGTCCAACTGACATGTTGATGTGTCAAAGAGCCCACCAGGCAACCCCAAGGGGGGAGTTCAAGTGTACTTGATATTTGGCGATGAGAGTGTTTCTAGCCTCACATTTTTCACATGGCACTTGATTTGTTTGGAATGGTATAGATTGGGATATATTCTGCCTAGATTTTCTTTAGCAACAGGACTTTATTGTTAGCAGAGTGGAAGCCGTAACTGCATCTGCTAACAGATTAGAAGAAAAATTAACTCTTTCTTCTGCAGTTTTTGATATGCAGGTTGACAAGGAAACTGTTTCTGGGAAGTGGTTCTTAGGAGCAAAACGTTATCCATGTGCTCGTATATATGAGAATTCCAAATGTTAGATATAAACACCCTACTAAGTATATCAGTTGACTTTTTATCTGGATGCTAACAAGAAGCTCTTGATTTTCTGTCGTAGTGTGCTTACTGCTGTTTTCCTATGAGCTTCACCGACAACTCTGCTTGATGGAAAAACCTCAAGTCTCTGTCATGTATGTGATTTCTTGTTCTTATATTTCATTTTTCTGGAGCTTGGGATTTATTTCTGTTGGAATGTATAATGATTGCTAAATTTGTTTTTCTGAGGACACCTTTGACATTATCTGGCCTTCATGCACTTAAACTCAGGTTTCTATTTTGTCTTTAAATTTCCACATATGTCTACTAACAATCTGTAGACAGAACTTGTCTGTCATTCTCTGAACATGTACATTTTTTCTCGTGTGGAAACTTTTAATCATCAATCACGTTCACAGTTGTTTCATGCTGTCATTCATTGTGCTTCATTGAGATGCTTTTGTTACCAATAATTACTGCCTCATGTTTGTCTCTTCGATTTGTTTAATTTGAAGTGCCGTGGATCCTGGAGTGGTGGAAACCAATATTATGCGAGAAGTTCCTTCATGCCTTTCCCATGTAGCACTTACAGTCTTGAAACTTCTGGGCCTTTTGCAATCACCTGAACAAGGCATCAGCGCTATTCTCGATGCAGCCCTTGCCCCACCAGTGAGTTTTACATTTACTATTGTTCATTTCTTCATCTATTGATTGTTAAAGAAGATGTTGCCATTGATGTATATTTCTGTATGACTTTATAAAAGCTTTTGTGCCTACCATCTCAACTTAATTATCGTTGAATATGAATCTAGACCTATGTGTGTGTGTGCGCGCGCGCACGCGTGCCCTCTGTATGCACCTTTAGAAGAAAAAGGGAAAAGAAAATGAAGGAAACTTCGTTTTAGCATTACTACTTATATCTTGAATGCTTAACTTTTAAGGGGTTACTGAGACTGGGTGGTGTTTGCACACCAAAATTTTGGCCATTTCAAAATTCTAGTTAAAAAATAATAATAAAATAACTATAAAATAATCTCTCTTCCTATCAAATCATCTTTTCTATTACAATAAATATAAAAAATTCACTCAAAATCATCTCTCTCCACTTTTTCACCAACTCCCATAAACTAAGTTTGTAAACACACCTTGATGTTATGACCTTTAAAAGTCATGCTTTCTTGAAGCTGTTCCCAGATACAGTCTTAGTCGTTTACTGTAGATGTAAAGTACTCCATTTTATTGTATCAGTATTTACACGAGAGATCCAAAACCAGATTGCCCGATGGGCGGCTATTGAGCCCTTATCTAATAGCGGTGATGATCGCAATTACTCTGCATGTTTTCATGAGTGAGATTAGTCAGTCAATAAAAAACTCTTGATTAGTGTTGACAGTATTCAGCTTTCTTGAGGTGGAGAACTCTTTCAGTTTGGTATGATTCCCCAGTTCTAATTGCAGGTGTTCAAAACATTTTCCTGAATTGTACATATTGGATTTTGGTGTCCTTCTATCACCTTTTCCATAAAGAAAGATAAATCTTGTAACCCAAGTCACTTGCTGATAAGTGAACTAATTAGCTTAATTTGGTTCAGGACATATCCGGGTTACACTTTTTTGGTGGAAAAGGTCGTACTCTCAACTCTTCTGCGCTGTCGCACAACACCAAGCTTGCACAGGAGCTTTGGACCACCTCATGTGATCTGTTTTCGCAGTCAAAAGTGGTTGTTAAGGAAACTTCCACTTGAGAAGTGGATTTCAATTGGCAGGAATCTCTTCATGAACCAAGAGAAAAGGGAAGAATACTCATTTGAAATGGTAGCAGCGGCCTTGTTACTAGTGGGTTGATGGCCTTTTCTTTGGTGTCCTCCCTTATTTTGCTTCATGGATGCAAGAAATGCTGAAACAGAGCGAGGAAAGCCAAAGAGGACGCAAGTGGGGCTCGAGTCCATATTAACAAGATTTAGGATATAAGTTAAAAGGTCGAACAGCCGGGGAAATGGTCATTGGTTTCTGTCACCAGAGAGTACGAGTGTAAAAAAGTGATCCTATGTTTGCTGCAATTCTTATCTACATGCCATCTCTTTCATGAATTGATGTTTTAGCAAATGAATGAAGCTATCTTTCCCTTCCCCCGCCCCTGGATTTTTTAAAGTATTTGAAATTGTTCCAGGAATTGTGTTAATAAAGTGTAACTGTGTAGCAGCCCAATATTTATTTTCAATTAGCTCACCTTATTTGCTTAGGTATTTTCCTTTTCCCCAGTGCAAGTTGCAACAAACACTAGGAAATCATGATGTTTGTCAATGTATTAGTTCTTGCAAGGAATCGTCCAATTTCTCTGCAGGTATATGAGAAGTTTTTTTACCTCTTTTTCTTTTTCCTTTTACGTTGGGCAAAGAAAAATACAAGTAAGGGAACTGGCATTGATTGATTTGTAAGACAATTATCCATGCAATGCTGGTGTCAGCTGGAAGAGGAATTACTGCTGAATTGCACGTGACTAACATGTGCTTCTCCTTATGAAAGTCATGTGCGCGCATGTTTTTCTTCCTTAAAGAAGGGTGAAAAAATAAGTTTTTGGAAACTGAAAACAATTAAAGATTAATTTTTTGATTGCTTATGAATTAGTGATATTACACATAAATTTATTAATTTGATATCTGAAGCTGGCATCATAATTTATGGGAATAAATTTTTTCAGCCCAGTAAGAAAGGCAACAGCCCAGGGCCGGATAGAAAAAGTGATGGCCCACCCTAATATGACAAAAATCTCATCAACTGCATATCACTATTGAGAAGAGACCAGCAACACTCTTAAATGAGGGTCACGTCGAGCATAAAAAAGTAAGACTTAAGGAAAAGTTAATTATCTTATTCTCTGACAAAAACGATGCTATAGAAAGAATAATATCTAACCATTAAATAAGCAAACGAAGACCGCCTTCTGGGGACTAATAGGAGGAAAAGTGGGTCCCATCTTAATAAATGAGGGGAAAAAAAGGTACAAGGGCACAGCCAGTCGAAGCCCAACCCAGAAAGAAAAAGAATAAGGATATAAAAGAAAAGTGGGACAAAACAGGATGGTAAGAAAATCTACGAAGACTGACTCTTTACTCTCTCTCTCTCATAATCAAATCAAAAAATAAAAGACAGAGAAAATAACGACTGACTATGGCATTGGAGAAATCCCTCTACGCGGAGGATCCCAAGTTCTGGCTTATTTATTTTGCTTGTAAAAGGAAGGAATGAGAGCTCGAACCTTTTAACCCATCCCAAGCACTAGACTTCAGGCCCAGCTCCCTTGGGTTCTTGGTCCAGTGGATACTATGATAGACCGGTTAAAAATGGTTTCATCAATGATATCAAAATTAGCAAAATGATGAAAATTCAAATACCTGCCAATGAAAATTATCCTATGTTATTTCTATGCATTGGTGTTTGAGTGCTAAAATTTTAAAAATTTTGACTCTAATAAAATAATCGTTCTTAGTCAAATTATTATTTTTTCATTATAATAAATATAACAAATTTCATTCAAATAATTGTTTTCTCACTTTTCACCAATTCTCGTTAACCAAAATTTAGACCAACAAACACCAATGATAGAATAGTTTTATAATTTAGTTACATTTAATTAAAATATTTAAAATATTATTGAAAACGAGTGAAGAAAAAACCAAGAAATTAAAAAATATTAGAAAAATTAAAAAGAAAAAAGAACCAGCAAAATTAAAATCGTAAAAAAACAAAACGGCCCATTTCTAGTTAGTACACTGTGCGGCCCGTGGTGTGGTCGTGCGGCGGTGTCAAAAGCCCTAAACCCCAAGTAGGAGAAGCAGTGGTTTGGCGGACGAAGCGGCAGGCGTCGGCAGCAGAGTGGAGGAGATGTGGTTCGGCGGTGGAATGATTTCTGCCAGAACGTTCGTGAGGCATTTCTCGCGACAACGTGCTGAGAACCTGAGGAAAATCAACCCGAAGGTGACTACACAAGAGGCCTCTTCCATTGCGCAACAAGTCTATCACGTCATCAAGCAAAACGGCCCTCTCACCGTCTCCAACGCTTGGGTTCAAGCCCAGGTCCTCTTCTTGTTCCTCTTTTTACCATTTCTCTTCCTTCCACATGTAAATGGGTGTATAAAAATCACACATCCTTTGTATATGAGTTGACGAAGATTGCTCCTTTATGATGAAATATGTTTGCGATTAAAAGATGTGTTTACATACTATCTAATCGTAGAAGATTAGCCGTTCGCATTGTTTTGGATGAATTTGGAGTTCTAATTTATTGTTCTTACAGTCGTAGTTTTGTTAATGTTTGGATCTGTATACCAGATTTTAGCAATCCAAAAATAGGTGAAGAGATCTCTCACCTCCAGAACACCTGTTAGTACCCAATGTATCAATTCCTGCACCCTTCATGAGTAAAACTTTGAACTTCTGACAAATTCCATTACATCTCTGTTGTGAGCTCGAGTTGATTAATAAGATGGGTTATGCGGAACAATGTTTTTTCAATTGCAGTATGAAGATTAATAGCACACGTGTTTTCTTTTTTCTTTTGAACAAGAGAAAGATTAGTTCCGAGATTGTGAACTTTATACTTTTACAAGGTTTTTTAATTTGTAAATATCGAGTATATGTGCCGAACCTCAAAATTTTGATGTCTTTGTGGCCCATCCACTAGCTTAGACAATCAATCTCAAGCTATACATATATCACAAGCTTGTCGGTCAAACATTTAAGCAGATCCAAGCTTGGCTTAGGTCAAGTCTAACAGAGTGCCTCAAGGATGGTTTCAGTTTTAACTACACAGTAATAGACAATGTTTCTTTCTCCATTTTGCAGCCAGTGGAGCTGTTCATGACTCTTGGTTCAACTGCAGCCCGAACTTAGTCTTTTAGTTTAGAGCTTCACTTGGTTCAATTCTTTTCCTGTCTTCACACTTCTCCCATTTTTTCTTTTTATCTGACATCAGTATGCATATGGATAGCTCGACACCTTTTGGATCATGTGTTACAATCAAGGTTGAGGTTTTGTTCCTTCCTCCCAGAGTAATGCCTGACGAGCTTCTTTAGAGTAAGCCTGATGGGCTTCTTTAGTCGTAAAATTCTTTATATTTAATTCTGAAGACAAAATACAAAACACGAGACATTCTCTTTTTAGTACAATTGAAGTTGTTATTCATGATTTGTGTAACCAGTGTTGGATGGTATGCATAACCAATGTTGATGGTTAGGAGGTACTTCTAGAATACAGTTAACTTCTTAACATTATTTTTGTCGAAATTACATGAGTATGCATGGATGGACCCGCCATTTTGAACTAATCAACACTGCTCATGTTCTTCATTGCGTGAGCCATCTCTGTTACAATGCTCGTGCTCTTCATTATAGCTCTGTTGCTAGCTTTAATGCAGGGCCGAGTATATATGGACCAGCTCTCTTACAATAGGTTCTTGATATATGAGTAATGAGTCACTTAAATATTGTTCTCTGAAAAAGGATTGGAAACTAATATCTGCATTACTGTGGGCTTTATGTTTTCAAATTGACTTATCCATTCAGGAATCTGGTGTTAGTGGATTGAACAGCAAGACACACATGAAGCTAATGCTCAA
>CM025853.1:17619116-17633157 GCA_003952965.2 Morella rubra
GTATTTAGCACTGGAGGTCGGATATTTGGATCCTTTTCGGAGTTCATTGGCCCAAAAACTGCAGAAGGTCTCATTTGTGCTCAAATTGGATGAGATGTGATCCTATCGTGGAGGAGGACGACATGACTTCTAATATGACAGAAGATCCACAAACTTATAGATTGACTCAGGTAATTTTATTTCTGTTTTGTTAGTTTATTAGTTTGAATAATATTTTTATTTTTATAAATTATAACTTAGTGTATTTAACTATATTGTGTAGAGTTACCTATCTTGGCGACGGAGATGAGGAGTAGGGATTTGAAGGAGCTACCCATCTTTACGATGTTCTTACAATTACTTCTCTAAGATTATTGTTTTTTATTTTATTGGTTGAGACTTTACATTCTCATCTCGTTGTGATGTTCTCTAAGTTTATTGATTTTGATTTTATTTGTTTGGACTTTAAATTCTCATCTTATCTTTTAAGATGATCTTTAATTTTATTGATTTTGGATTTCATTAGTTTAGATTTTATTGATATGTGATTAATGGATCAAAAGAAAAAAGATAAAAAAATACATTGGGCCAAGTGTAAAATGCTAAAAAAATAGCTCAATGTGAATGTAGGTAATCAAAAACCGCCACCGCTAAGGGCTGATTTTTGCCCTTAACGGTGTAGGTGTAGGTAACAATTATTTAAAAACCGGTTTATCCGGTGTAGGTGCCGGTTTTGGCCAAACCGGCACCTACACCGGGGTTGAACAGCCCTATTCAGATCTAAACCAAACATAGCCTGTACATCCCATCATGACACCAACACCAATCCAATACCAGTAACTTTCTGGAAACAAACCGCGCGCTCTTAGTAATGCCTCACCTAGTGGAGAGCTCATGTTGTTGCTCTCCCTCTACATATATGGGATGGGAACATACAGTATAAATGTCAAGATAGAAGCAAAATTCTAGAACAGTAACTCCACTTATAGGAATGGGACAACTATAGAAGATCATAAAAATAGACTTTGAACAGGCAAAATTTATTCGAAGATCACAAAATAAACCTTCCATCTGATAGTCACTTTACCAGATGACAATGCTGTTCATAAAAAATAGCCACAGACACCAAAGCTATCACACAAGATGGAACAGACGAAGGTTTAGAGGTATCACCTTATTCCAGGAATTCCCAAGGAATTCATTATCAGAAGCTGCAGTTTGAGCATACATCAAAGGAGAAATCCAGAATCCCCACACCCACCACTTTAGTATATCGTCTGTCACAATGTAACAACGGAATGAATATACATAAGAAGTGAACAACAAAGCACACAGACATTGAAAGAATGTAGTTTGAACTCTCGAAATGATAAACCCTTCTAGAGCCATGACAACCAGCATAGCAAATGATCATCCAAAGGTGTTGGCAACTATCATGTTCCGGCCCAAGAAACCAATAAGCTGGAAGAGACCTATTGACATTTGGTGTAGAAAGAAGGACAACAAGAACTGCCGAAAAAACCTGTAAATTTCAAAGGCAATATAACAATCCACCCCGGGTCAACTGTAACCATATGTTCAGAACTTCATGAAAACATAAGATTTACCTAGAAATTGAAGGATCATATCCAATCACGTAGTATGTGACTGCCACCCAGAAATCAGATTCTATGAGAAAAGTTGGAATACTTAAGACCCAAGAAGAAAAAGTATTGTGTGTTCCTTGTAAAAATATTAGTATTGTATTCGTCTAATAAAAGGAATTTATTTTTGTTTTACTCAATATTCCTTTTCTTTCAAGAAAGGACATCTGTTGGGTATCTAAAGCTAGTTTCGGGCTGACATTGAAGCGGGTTCTTTAGGGGAAACCAGTGAGGATAGGGGTTTCGCTTCATCACTTGCTTGGCTCCATAATTGATTTTTATCAAATTGAAAAAAGATAGACAAAAAATAAAACATATATACTGTAGTTATCATATTTAAACGTAACATTTACAAAATTAACCACTTAGACTAAAACTGCATTTACGTACCCGATTGCTTGCTAGTACTAATCGGCCGGTCAAACGGGGCCGTTTTATTTATAATATATATATATATATATTAAAACAACTTTGTTTTAAGAGATTTTTTTTTAATAAAAAATAAAATACAGTAACGGTTAGCCATCTTGCACGACGAACAGTAATCGGGAATCGCTAAGAGTACCTAAACACCAGATATGGACATCAGTGCCAGTAATAGTGGCTGTGCCAAACTAAAAGATCTCCAAAAATAAAATAAAAATGAAATAACAAAGCTAGAAGAAAAAGAAAAAAAAAATCACCCAACTTTAAAAAGAAAAACAGTTAAGTGTAAAGAGAATAAATATAATGCATGTGCTTCAATTTTCGTGGTATTTAATTTAACAAAAGTTATACATAGAGACTATAAATCATCAAATAATTCGATGGTGCAACGTGTCCGACTCACCTTGCACAAGAAGCCTCATGCATTCTTCTGCTTTTAAAACAAGTGATATCATTGTATTATGGTTCATCTAAGCGGACAAAAATTGATCGACTTTAACCCCTAAATGTTAGCTAACGTTTTCCAATTTTTTCTTTTTCTTTTTACAGCTCTTTCGATGTAGACCAAGCTTCTAACATTTCTTTCTCTCTATATCCGGCACACAGCTGCACAAAGTGCCAATTTCTGAACCCAGTTCAGCACAAGGGTGCTCTTGAAAGTGTGAGAAGCCCAAATAATGAAACCCTCCCACGAACATTGCGTTCTTGACATATTACACCGGTCAGACAAAATAAACCAGACTTTTGTGTAAAAGGGCAATTGAAAAATAAATGATCCATGGTTTCAGTGTCCAATTGACATAAACAGCACGCTGCATCTCGCAAACACCCAAATTGAAGGAGTTTATCCTTTGTTTGGAGACGACCCCTCATAGCTAACCACAAGATAAATGAACCACATCAATTTCCACCAGCTAACTCTCTCACTAGAGGCACGGATGCTATTGTAGCTGCTAGAGATTGAAAATGCACTTTTGCTGCCAGGAACCAAGTAAGACAGATCCTCATTAACTGGTTGAGGGTGAAAATGAATTGGCCAATCTCTATTTAGCTCAGCCCAGATCTAGTCGACAGCGCCATCAAACCGGTTCCAGTTAAAATCATCTACAATCGAGTCAACCTTGGCATTTAAATCCACTATGTAGCTTTTGCCTTTTGCTATGGATATTAATTGTGAATAGAATTTGATGATGGTAGTATGTAGCTTTTGACTTTTGGTATGGATAAATATAATAGATCAGTCTTTCTGGATATTAATTGTGAAGAGAATAGCTTGAGAATCAATTTGTCTTGTTTCCTTCCCCTTAGCAAGCCCTTTTTTCTTTTCTTCCCCTTAGAAATCGTCAGAGACTGTCTGCGTTTAATGGGATGAGCTCAGTTCTTTTTCTTTTTACTTTTTTTGCCAAGTGATCAGTTGATTGTGACAGGGTGGCCATGCCAACGGTGATTTATGGTTAGCTCCTAGAATGCTCTTTTGAATATTGAGTATATGCAATTGGAAATAAGTTAATTTTTCACCGGGTGATCAATTGGGAAATTTACAAATCACATATTTAGATTCTTTTTAAAAAATTTACTAAATTTGTCATTTCAGTATCAAAATTTACTCGATCCAACGCTTTAGACTTGTTTGACGGAAAATTTATTCCACCCAATCGCAATGTGACACGTGTCATTAAAAAATAAAAATAAAATTAATATAAGAACATAATTAATTTAATTTAATTTCTTTTTTAAAAAAAGAACGATGAATCCACCCTCTATCTCTGGCCACCCAGTTCTGGATGAAATAATAAATAAATATATAAAAAATCAAATACATTTTTCACTCTAAAATTATGCATCATTGACACTTTCTACTCTAAAATGTCAAAGTCGACTGTCCTTTAAAAAAAAAAAAAATTCTTTGGCCCCTTCGTGCTTGAGATGTTGCATTTTCCCTTTTAAAATATATAGTTGAAACTGAGAGTGGATATTCAATAATTTGGTCTACAATAATGGGACGAAAAAGGGAAATTGGGTTGGTTTGTTTCGTTTTGTACTCTTTAAAAAAAAAAAAAAATGAGATGTTGCACCTGAGAATTTCTAGTGGATAATTTGGTCTACCTACATGTTCACTAAAAACTTTTTGTTCCTTTAGATAACCCTTAATACAGTGACATCACTAGGTTAAAAAGTAAGAGAATGTAGGAGGCTTTCTTGTAGCAGTAGGGACACCAGAAGAAGACTCCCTAGGAGCCCAGCAGAGGAATCGACCTCAAAGTCGACGAAGACCCACCAGGAGGACAGAGTTGTGGAACGCCTGAAGAAAGCTAATGATCGAGCCCAGTAGAGGCACCGGCATTCATGGGTCTTCGGAAGAATCATTGAGTGCCAGGCCAGAGATAAGAGTAGTCCAAGTGATCAAGTTAGGCTGAAAACTAGAGGAACGCATCTGCAAGAACATGTCTTTAGCCTCGTTGACCTAGCCATTCCTAAGGAATCCCAAAATTACAGAATTCCATGATATGACGGTAACGTTTGTTTCCCCAATATTTTGGGACATGAAAATTTTCAACAAAACAAACACACTCTAAAATTTTTAACTTTTACACATACACACTCTACCTTTCACAAACCCCAATAAATCTCAATAAAGTAAAGATTCCTAAAATTTCGAAAATATTTCTCAAAATTTTGGCAAACAAACACCCCCGACATTTGGTGGAACACCCTCCACTGTTGGCTCCAGTCTGTCTCTACCACTGGTCATAGCTTGACATCCATGTGGGTGATTTGTGTCATTTTCTTTGCGATGACTATTGGTTGTGCCCAAGTGACGAATCAGGTCAAAATTTTTTTTTTTTCCAATTCAAAATAACTAGATTTTTTTTTTCGTCAAAGGATACACTTGGGAACCATATGGAGTAATTACTTCGTAAAAAATATTTTTTTAAAATTTTCTCTACACGTATGCAACTAAAGATTATTGGTCTTAATTTTTCCTTAATAGTCAATCGACTATTTTTTGGGGTTAAAGGGCAAAAAGGACCTAAATTTCTGCAAAATGAATTCGGAAGTTTATGGTCAAGGAGACAATCAAACTAATTGGGAGACGATCATCACACTCCATTTTCGGCTTTAAAAATAGAAAACGCATATATGCGTCCGTTCTATTTATCAAAGCAATTTCGCCTAAAAATCAAGCGGTATCCATGCACTCCAGCTCTAGGCGAACCGAATAAGAGAGGATAAAAATAGCAGAAAAGTGGCAAGTACCATTGTCTTAACCACCACAGTCAAATCTTTGCCCAGTTGAATTCCGGAGAATTCTTTAGAATCTTTACGATTCAACAGAACAGCAAGAACAGCAAGAAGGCCTCTACACCTGGTAAGAACGTAAGAACCATTTGTTTATTCAGATTAAATAGTGTCAATGCAAACAAATACACGGAATTCTTCTTCGACTCACTCACTATTCCTCTATTCTTCTTCGATTGGCGTTCTTTGCTTCAGGAGGAGGTGCATGCAGGAGAGGGTTGCGGGAGGACGCCCGCGCTATGATCCCCGAGCCCAGAAGAGGCACCGGCCTCGAAGAAACCTGCCGGGAGTTTCGAAACTCCTGGTGGGTCTTCTTCTCGTAGGCCTAATCTTCCCCGTTTTTGAAGACTACTTTATGGAGCTTGAGAAGAAATGGAGTCCCTGTAGAGCTTGCAGCTTACCTGAAAATAAAAGATTAATCCAAGATTTTTTCTTGGCGCACATGTATGAAGAATTTATTGTTTCACTCATAGCCAGTTGCAAGACCTTCAATGGAACTGAGATAAATTTGTCGATGACGATGCTTTTGGTGTAGTTCTTCTTGAATTGTTATCAGGGAGAAAATCACTGAGCTAGAAGCAATTTATGCGTTTTGCCTACGTAGTTTATATTCACGACTCATACAATCAAGGGGATGAGGTCTTCAATAAATTGACTTAATATATTATCCATTTTAAAAAGAAATATGTCAAAGAAAATCTAGCTATCAAACTTAGGAAAAAAAATTTAACATGAGCATGATCGGTATAGCAAGCATTTAGGAGTCTAGCGCAGCTATGTACAACAATGAAAGCGGGTTACTTTTACTTGATAGCGGTTTAGTGGCTCAGAGATTTAAATCCTGACTGCTTCTGTGTGCATGCAACTGAATCGTGGGCTATTCACAACTTCACTTGTTTAATGCAACTGCCTATCAGTGAAACAATAAATTCTTCAAATATATGCTCCAAGAAAAAAGCTTGGATTAATCTTTTTATTTTCAGATAAGCTGCAAGCTCTACAAGGACTTCATTTCTTCTCAGGCTCCATATATGTAGTCTTCAAAAACAGCTAAGATTAGGGCCACGAGAACAAGATTAAGACCCATCTTCAACAGTTGCAATGGAAATATGAGTAAATACAAGTAGAACCCTATATCCAATAAACATGCAAGTTCCTACAGATCTTTAGGAAGAACTCTTCTTAAATTGAATTTAATTTCTTATGTTGATTTATCTTCAGTGTACCAGAGGCCGGAAGATATCAGAAGTTGCAATGGATCTGCTTTAGCTTACGTGTTGCCCCCTCTCATATACATTGTTACATTTGACATGGAACATTACAACACTGGTAGACATGTAAAGAAACAGCCGGATAAGTGATGAACGAAATGAAAAAAGATCTGCCCAGGTCGTCAGACAAATTTTCTGTGTGCATGGAAGAACGAATTGATATCAGCACATCTAGTTCATCAGAGTATTCTCCATAGCACAAAATGCAGCTAGCACTTAAAAACATAAAAAGAAAGAAGAAGAAAGTAAGAAAACGTCTCTGATTGAAGAAAATGTATATGCGAACCCTCTCCACAAAACTAATAAAATCATGGCCACTCGTTTACGTTTTCAACATGAACTTTTTGTCTAGACAATAAAAATTAAAGTGGACTGGCCGTGTGTTATAAGACAGTATCTTAAATCAGAGTGTTCATGTAAAGACCTTTTTGCAAAAACAGAGACTCTACAGTAATTTCATAAAATGTTAAAGAAAGAAGCACTTGGATTTGATACTGGATTACTTAAAATGGAGAGAAACATATACCTAACACTCGGATTCTCCGATTCTGTTGATTGTACAGTCATCCCTTCAGCCTGCATCCTTCTTCTAAGTTGACCACATTTGGGAAAAAGCATGGCTTTAGTTTTTCATGTGATTCACTTGAATTCTAATTGATTCAGGGAGAAAAATCTTCTCAAGTATACTTTCAAACTCTAACTCTGTTTGGGACTACAATGAGTAATCAGCTCTACTCATAACTTGCTTCAGATCTGACCACAATTATTCCAGAAAACATGCTCAAGGTGGAGAAAAAAGTCGCTGTATAGTTCTGATCAGCTCATATAAGATTCAAACCATTCAAACCATTTCATGGTAAGCAAATGCAAGCTTCAGTTCCTCCTAAATGTGTTGTGCTAAATGCAGATCTGGCAGATGAATTTTACTCTCCCTCAGAGCTTGTTTCCAGCGTGTTGCACGCCCATCATTCTTTATATATCTGTTTGAATCAACGAAGCCCTTGTCCCGGAAAAGGTCAAACAACTTGGCAGAAACAGTCTGACCAATACCGGGGATTCTGTCGGCTAAAATATGTGGGGACAATGGGACTTCCTTGCATTCAATCTCTGCCACATCAACTTTATTTCTCAATAGCTCCAAGTTTTCATGTATCTTCTGCTGCCTAGGTTGATCTTTGGGCATATGCACAAATAGTGTAGGTGCATAATCCCCAGTGATATCCATTTGATCAAATAAGCCTTCAGCAACCATAAGTGTAATAATACTGAACTTCAACTCCGTGGCAAGAGCAGAAACAAAGTACCGCCCTCCAGAAGAGGCCCACAAAGCCACAAGAGGAAGCCTCTGAAGCTTTTTTTTCTCACTCCACCATTTTATAATATCTTTAACAATTAATTTTTCCTTCCCAAATGTCCAACATCTCCCTGCACTTGATATGGTAAGGACGGCAAACTTTCGAGAAAGAGCATGAAGGACGATTAGCCTATCTTCAGGCAAACCAATGCAATTAGGACAGGTAGAAGATCTGTCCCAAAAGTTAACAGATCTGCAGCTGCACCCATGTGCAAGAAATAGAACAGCCTTAGGTGCATCAGGTATTTGCCATATCATTTCTGCTCCATTCTGGACCTCCACAGTTGGATGGAATTGCACCGAAGAGTCAAAGCTATTCCATTTTTGCTTCAGCAGTCCAAATGATGATCTGGTTTTTTCACCATCATCACGAAATAATGATGTTAAAACTAGTATCATCAGAATAAGAGATGTGATCGAAATTGTGACCCGGCACTTTTGAGGCCCATCCCAAGCCCTCCATTTGTGTCCATGCTTCCACATTACTGCAGAGAGAGAGAGAGGTTTCTTCTGAATGAATTCTCAAAATTACAAACTATAACATATTTGTGACAGGAAGTACATAAATTTGATCTAGATTTGCTATAACTGATTAAGGTTTACAAGCGTTAACAGTCTCAAGCAAGCTAAGTACTTAACATCAATTTGCTGACATACGTTTCCCAATATTCAAAACCATAGGGGAAAGACCGCCAGTCAGTTAGCCCTAATATAGCCATTTGGCTCAGTTGCCAAGAACTTCCATTTTTCACAAACCAAACAAGAAAAAAGCATGTGGTATCTACACCGGCATGAGCATAAAAATTTTCGAGTTGATCAAAAACAGTGATATTCTAGTTATTTAATCATCTGCAATTGGTTGTTTGTATTGGTGGTTCAGTCCTATTTTGTTATCCAAAATAAAGGTTCCTTACCAGTGGTGATCTTTGGAGGGGACATTTGGCAAATAGTGCTAATCTTGAACATTTAAAGTTCTAGTCCTAAAGGAAGTGGGAGATGTCTACCTGCTTGCATCTATGTCCTCTCAAATTGACCAAGACTTATACAGTGCTTGACAATTATTAAGACATAATTCCTTTCCCAAGTCCATATTTTCTGTTGACGTGATTGAAAATTTTGGGACCTTGAGAAGGACTTCTTGTTTTTCTCCTCACTTTTCTGCATAGCATGTCATTAAATCGTGAATTTCTAGCCGAGTTTAGAAACCTAGTCTACTTGGCCATAAACTTCCCAATTCATTTTTGGCAGAACTTTAGGCCCTTTAACCCCGGAAAAATAGTCGTTGCTAAACCACAGCGCCACTTACGTGGGGCGAGCAGGAAGAGTTGGATTGCCAGTGCATAAATCTTAAAGTTCAAACTCGCTCACCTAAGAAACAACGGAAAAAAAAAACAAAGAATCCAATGTCTCTATGGAAAGCAAATTCATTACAATCAGCAAGCTCTGTTATTCCAATCTATCAATTGCCTCCTCTTTGGGTACAAGATATTGGAAATCAATGCAATTCAAGAAAATCAGAAGATCAAAAGCAGAATCTAACCAAATAATTAACAGATGTATCACAACTGGGTCTTAGCTTCCATTTTGCAGTTGAAGAAAACCATGTAGGAAAGAGAAAGGCAATCAATTTCTGAGTGCCGATTTCAGAACGTAAACAAGGGGAACATACCTGGAAAAGTTGGGCATACGGTGAGGTCCTGATAGTCCAGTCCTCAGTCGATTTTCTCATTACTGGAATAGGGGAGGAGGGTGAGGACGAGGTGCAGGAGAAGAAGAAGAAGAAGAGGAAGAAGAGGAAGCGGAAGCAGAATCAAGATCGAGTTGCCGGGGCCTATGGTTACACTACAGAGACAAGTCCTTGGTCGTCTAGTGGATCCGATTCCCCATTTGAAGCACCCGATTGTTTACCGTTTCTTTTTTTATTTTATTTTTTTATATATTATGAAATGTTAAAACAATATTTAAACCTTAAAATTTAAAATTTAAAACAAAAACCAAAACCAAAATCAAAATTAAAATTAAAATTAAACTCTCCTTCCACAACAACAATTCTATATTTATACCAACTCTTAAAGGTATGTTGATATGGATTCCATGTTCTACCTAAACTGTTCTTTATACCTCTTACTATAAATGTATGTACATGTTAACTAAGTAGCTTCCTCTCTCGATCTCTCTCTCCACTTTTAGTTAACAATGGCAGAACTAATATCCCTGCTATAAAGCAACCTTGGAGAATATCTATCATTTAGCCTCTCATCTTTTTTGAAGCATACTTTCTACCTATGCTATCGACATTAAGAGACACGATTTTGAGCTACTGCCGATTGGCAGGAAGGAGGATGTGCCCCGGCTACACCCTGGTATTATAGATGATTAGTTCTTTGGCTAATGTGTTGCACAGATTTGAGTGGACTTTATCAGACAACACAAAGTCGGAAGACCTGAACATGGAGGAAAATGGTCTGACAACGCCCAAAAAGTTCCCATGTTGTAATTCAACTCCCATTGCATCTTAGTTTTTTTTTCCAATCAACAATTTTTTTTCCTTAAAATTAAATTAGGTTTGATTGATAATTAGGGTAATATCATAGTTCGCCCCCAAACTATGAGCCAATTTCAATCTCACCTCTAACTAAAAAAAGACGATTTATGGGGGCATTTTAATTTTTTTACATGTGTTTCCGTCTGACTTAACAGTTGATTTGAATGTAGGAGTCCATTGATGATTTTCGAAAATTAGAGAACATAAATCTTTGTTTTCATAGTCAGAAGAACGAGTTTGAAATTGGCCTATAATTACAGGGCGAATAATGACATTACCCCTTGATAATTTTATGTAATATACCTTAATTAGTCTATTTGTGTAATTAGTATCAATTTGTAATTGTTGCCTTTTGTGGTTGCCTCCTTCTCCTAAACAAGGATGGCCTGTGAGAAGGAATCATTGATCACACGTGCATCTTTATTTGCAATTATTTCCTAGATGGAGCACGAGTCAAGGGTTGTCTTTTTTTTCCTTACTCTTCATCTCTCTCTGAAGTTTCAGTACTCTTGGGATATATAAAGGTGCTCTTGACTTTATCCAGCTTCCGGGTGGAACTAGAAATTTCCATTGAAAGTGTAGACATAACCATGGTTTTTGAACAAACGATGGATTACTAAGAATAAATCATCTACAGGCACTGAAGATATTTCTCCATTCTAATTTTTGGCATGCTTTCTGGGCTCAAAGAACTAGATTAATTCATACAAATGCAGTACTTGATCACTTCACTTCACGAGATCCTAATAAAGGTTCCACAAAACCAACCAAATCAGGCAGAGTAGCTGAACAGAAGCGTTACGTCAGATATTGAGTGTTGCATTTTTACAAGTACTTGAGAAATCCTCTCAAGCAAAGCCGTGCGCTTCTTCAAATCGAGAAAAAGTTTATTCAGAATTTGCACCCAACAGTTTGTGGAATTTGATGGAATTTGGATAAAAACTAGTCCCTTTTTCCCATCAGGTCAGTAAGGTTCTTCCTGTCTCGCATATTTTAAATCAACTTCAAAGCCGTTGGTAGAGTATTATGATCATTCTCCGGGAAGATTGTTTGTTTTCCCCGTTATCAGGCTTATTTGGGCGATACCTTGAGAACCTCCCAAATCAATTCACCTATATATGACATCCTGTGCTCAGAAGCATAGAACTTCAGAATCGTTTAAAACGATTTCATATCCTGTAAAATGCATCTCCATTCCCAACAAAGCCAATGTTTGATAAATATTCCCAGTTTCGGGATGCGATTTGTCACCAGAAACAAACACGTGAAGTTCTCCTCCTATTTGAAGCCAGCTGCATCCAGGCGTCTTCCTGAGGCCCTTTTGTTTCATTAAATCCCTCAAGTACGATACCTCACCCCACCTTCCAGAAGATGCATATGCATTTGCAAGTGCCACATAATTGCCTGGATTATCTGGGTCTAAATCTAATAAATGCTTGGATAAATAATCCCAAAGTTCAATTTCATGGCAATCTCTACAAGCAGCAAGCAGAGATCCCAATATATGCGCGTCAGGCTTCCATGGCATTGTGAGAATAAGCTCAAGGGCTTCATCAAAGTTTCCACAGCGAGAAAGAAGATTAACCACACAGCCATAATGCTCCATAGTTGGCTTAATAAGGAGTTTAGAGACCATATAACTGAAAAGTTCTAGACCTTCTTTCACCAGCTTGGCATGGCAGCATGCTGATAGAAGACTGGTGAAGGTTATGTTATCTGGTTCTATTCCATCCTCCTCTAATTGACTAAGTAGTGCTAGAGCTTCTAGAGCTCGACCATGTACTGCACAAGAACAGATCATTGCGTTATACAGAGGCAGTTCTTTGCTTGAAACCATATTGAATACCCACTTTGCTTTACCTATAATTCCACATTTACCATACATGTCCACTAAAGAAGTTGCAATGGGTATAGATCGCAAAATGTAATGCCTTGTGACATAGCCATGAATAACTCTTCCGTAATGTAATTTTGCCATATCACAGCAAGCTGAGAGCGCAGAAACAAGAGTTGCGTTATTGGGTTTAATCCCTGTTTCTTGCATTTGCTTAAAAACCAAAAGTGCCTCATCGGAAGAATCATTGTGAACCAGGCCAGAGATAAGAGTAGTCCAAGTGATCAGGTTAGGCTGAAGACTAGAGGAACGCATTTGCAAGAACACGTCCTTAGCCTCATTGACCTGGCCATTCCTAAGGAAGCCCAACATTACAGAATTCCATGATATGACATTTGGTGGAGCACCCTCCAGCTGCATTTGATGAAAAAATTTCAAAGCCTCACCACTTTGACCCAACTCCGCATAAGCGGCCAACATTGTATTCCACAACACGATATCTCTCTTGAGTGTAAAGTTGAAAACTTGTCTTAGATAATCAATTCTGTCACATTTGGCATACATATCTATAATGCTAGTCGCAACAACCATGTCAGATTCTAGGTTGTTTCTAATACAGTAACAATGACCCTCCTTACCAAGTTTCATATTACTTCTATCTGCTGAAGCAGATAATAAGGATGCAAGAGTCACAGAGTCTAACCTCAAGTTTTCTGACCTCATCATTCGGCAGATATTAAGTGCCTCGTCCAACAGACCAAATTGCACATAACCAGATATGATCAAATTCAACGTCACCACATCTTTCTTAACAATCCTACTAAAAACTTGCTCTGCATCATCAATCAAACCAACTTTGAAATAGAAGTTTATGATAGAACTTCCTAGTATGTTATCCAACTCTAATCCGCCTAATATTGCAATGGCATGGCCTTGCTTACCCTCTTGAAGTCCACCTATATTAGCTGCCGCAGAGAGAAAGCTCAATACAGTGACTATAGAAGGTTCTACACCTTCGGCCCTCATATCATAAAAGACCTCAATCGCCTTTTCATTCATTCCATTTTGGACATAACCCACAATCAATGAATTCCAAGCAACTACGTTCCTTTCGAGCATACTAGCAAATACCTTTCTTGCATCCTCCATAACCCCACATTTCCCATACATATCAACCAGACTGCTTGCCACAAAAACACACCCATCAAGTCCCAGTTTCACCACATAAGCATGAACCCCTTTCCCAAACCCAATCCAGCGCAAAGCACCGCACGCTTTCAACGCAATTCGAGCTACAAAATTATCCGGTAGAACCCCACTTTCATGCATCTCAAGGAGACCTCAACAAAGCTTCCTCGCAATCACCAATCCTACAAGTGCAACCCAATAATAGCAGCCCAAGAAAACACATTCTGCACCCGAGCCTGCGAAATAAACGCTGCCAACCTCCAAAACACCCATTTTGATAGAAAATCACCAACTTGGTTTCAGACATACTCATTTCGTGCAAAGAAATCACCGTTCTTTACGATCCGAGCATGGAGTTGCTGACCCGTGAACAGAGCCCGTTCATCCACACACCCCTGGAGGAGCTCAATATAAATCTCACGTCCAACCGGAAGATTATTTAGCTCCATTTCAGCGAGGAGGTTCACAGCTCGTTGGACTTCGCCTTCTTTGCAGTGAGAG
>CM025853.1:17634730-17742547 GCA_003952965.2 Morella rubra
ATCGCTTCCATAAACACAAAGGTTTCTGCCTTCTTCCACCTGAAATGAGCGCAATCTTATGAGCATAACTACAAGGAGTCTAACAAGATTCGGTATTTGCAATGACACCAAAAAGGGTCTCAGCAAATGATGCCCCTGCGCTGAATTAAGGTTCATACCCAATAAGCCAGTAGGGGATCGATATCATCAATCAATAGTCGCAGTGTCCAATTCTCCTCCTCTTCCCAGAGCTCTTGTTCTCTCGAAGCTGAGAAGGGATATGCTCTGGCTCCCCAGATCATTGCCATGTCAATTGCATTTACGTTGGTAACCATCCCTTTTGAATCCAGAACTACCAAAAGGGGCTCACCCGTGTAGTTCCAGGCTTGTTTCATACAGTTCATCACTGCTGAGCTAAGTAACCATGGTTTCCGAATTGAGTACCACGGCAAAGAATTTGAGAAAAAGTTGAAACTGCTGAACTCAGCATCAGTCCATGTCTCAGAACATGGAACGGGAACCCAAACAATATCATAACTTTCCTTATACTTGTTATGGAGAGGGTGATCATATGTTTGCTGAACCAGCAAAAGTGATTCCTCTGTTGGGAGGAGCTCTGGCTTTGTGATCAAGAGCATGACTACCTTGTTCTTCAGTTCAGATACACCAATCTGTCAAATCATCACAAAAGAATGGTAAACGTAAGATGGAAATGCTTTCTACCCCAATAAGGGGCTTAAGTTGGATTTCAAGTTCGTTCCCAAGAGATTTCCCTTTGCTCAAAGAGTGATTACAATTACACCAATGGGAGTGCAGGATAAATTTTTCAGCACTTTCTAGTCTTTAGAAGAGATGCTTTAACAGCCATTACTTTATCTGGAAGCAATATAAAAGATCCTATTGGGATCCTTATTGAGAGCATGACTGCAGGAGAGAATAAGACCTTTGCTTGTGAGGAACAGTCCTTGAATGGCAAGTCATCCATCGAAGCAAATAACATATGGATAACCTCTTGATTGTCCATTGAGGTTGTCTGAAAGAGATTTGAGAGCTTCTTCCCCATCTTCTTCTCTGCCAGTTTGTTGTTGAACAAGCATCAATATTATAATGCCATAGAAAACCAGCAAGAGGCTCCTTCTGTAAAAAAAAAGAAAAAAGAAAAAAAAGGCGGGCCTAATAATAACCTATTTTGATGCACAGATCCACCTGCCGTCTGAGGCGACTGCATATGCTGCTTAACCTACAAACCAAACTCGAGAGCTCCCATGTAGCAATTATTGTCGAATCCGAACACCGCCTGTACGGAGAGTTTTAGCAACTTAAGTCACAACATTTCTTAAAACAAGTCTAATTTCCGACTCAATTATCAATAATGTACAAAATATATCATCTGAACATTTTGTTTTGTGTCGGATTAAGTGACATTAGAATATTATTTCTAGTACAATAAACCATATTTTAGTAATTCCCTCAAGCTCTGTAATTCAATGGAATAATGAAGCATAGAAAGAAATCAGCATAATATAAAAGGGGAAATTAAGAGAAAGAACATGCACTTGCTCAGGTTTCATGGCTGTCAAATCTGTGATTTGGGAAGAACATGAAAAGGCGCTTCTAACGACCCAGTAAGCAGCTACATTAATATATGTCTTCGTGACAGAAATTTCCTTATCCAGCTCTACATGCGGAAGCAGCAAGCCTTCAAACTTAATGATACACTTCGTCACCTCCACCATTGTCTTAACCAACAGGCTCAGTGCATTAAATCGTGGCGTCAGTGGTCTCAAGTCGTTTGGCCACTGCTTAAGCATTGCAGTTGATGCGGCCAAAGGATCACGAGGATAAAGCTGCATTTGGAGCCGGAATTCCCCATAGCTTGCCACAAATGCTGCAAGCACTAAAACCATTTTCGCATCCCATTTGTACTTTCCTAGCGATTCAAACAGAAGCATCGTCCTCGTATGTAGATCGCCTTCACCAGAACACTTGCAGAATATCTGTCATTAATTACAACAAAGGTATCAGATTGCATGTACGCGTCTGCACATGGTGTGAGATAGAGAGACGAATTACCTGTCTTGAAATCTTATAAATGGCCTGCCCGAGTGGTTCTTGAGAACCAGGTACTTCAAAGTTTCTTTCATTATTTTTTGCAACATCAAACACTAAATCAGAAACCTGCAACAAGTATTTGGAATGATCAAACAACCGCTTTCAAACGAAAATAGAAGTACTATGTAGTACTTCATAGATTCAGCGATTATGAGGATGTATTTCTATCCTACTGGTAGAGCTGCATTAGGATTCACCAATGAGCGATGCATGCAGGCCTTATGATCCAGTTGGCAGAAACATAAAAAAAACTCCTGGCCTCATAATGGGATTGATCAAATCACCAGTGAAACCCATGAAATCCATCTCAAATTTGTTGGAAGACCAGAATTTACTGAGAATATCTTAAATTTGTTACGATAATTTAACTCTTGACGTGATGTTCATTCATAACACAACGACAAAAGACACTGCAATCATACAAAAAATATTATTTCGGAGACCGTACAAATACACTATAAGTGCAGCGTGTCTAAATTTTTTTTTTCTCAAGGGAGTGAAGCATTTTGCTCAAAAGGCGATAATGTTAACTGCCCCAGAATTCTTCTCAAAATGGACATCACAATTTACCGACCAGGGAGGTCACTGGTACTTCAAATGGAGACGTAGTGTAAAGCATGACGTGCTCTGTTGCGCGAAGCAATAACTCTGAATCAAGACGACGACCATCAGGGTCATGGGAAAGGAGGAGCTTCTGTATCACTATATCTTCGTCTAAACACGACGATGACCGCGAGAAGGGGTCACTATGGAGCCAATTCATGGCTCAAGCCTCAAGTGATGGTGGTAGGTGAGCATGGACTGGGATGTTGTTTGAGCTAGTAAATATACTTCAGCGCTAATTGTGGAATCGCATGCGGAAAAAGCTAACAAATGGAGATGGTTCTTTGCTTTAGCAACCACAGTTCAATATATTCGAGGTTTGCATCACTTTTGTGTGTTTTGCGTGTGGGTCTGTCTAGTGTCTATGTTCGCGGCGGTGCTCATACCATTCCGGAATGACACAGATGTTTCATGCTTCTTTCTTTTCTTTTTTTTCTTCCCTCTCTTTTTCTAAACGTTCAGAGACTTCAACCACCAAAGTAATGAGCTTCTTACTTAAGGTATTTGAACTGTGGACCCGAATCAAATCCAAATCCTTTTCTTTTGCACTTTCTCTCGTTGTCATAATGGAATTTCCCTTGCGTTTTAAAGCAAACAGTTGAAGCAAAAAGAAACTCTCTCCATTCTTCTTTGCTTTAATAATGAGTGGGACAAAAGAAAAAAGGTGAAATTGGGGATAAAAAAGAGGGAAAGCACCCAAAAGGCTAAAATCAACAAATAATCAACATGACAAGGAATCTCAGTTTCTGAAGATCCAATGATAACGTCTTGGAAAATGCTTCAGAAATCATCAGAGTTATGGCTGTGATTACTTCGAGATTTGTCGTGCACTAAGTTCTCTGCTTTTTTGGGAAATTGTCACTTAGCTCTCTGCTTTTGTGAAAAAGAAAAAAAGAAGTAAATCACATTACGGGCTACGCCCCAAATGGCCATTGCTTTGGGAAGCACATGGAAGCAGATTTACGAACGTGTCTCCACAATTTGACATGACGGAGGGAGTCTTCTCGGGTTTGTCAGTGGCAATTGCTTTCACAAACTTTGATGGGTGCTTGAGGCCTAGCATTTAAGTTAATATGTGGAGAAGTTCTGTTGCACTCGGCCATGATTCTTTCATTTCACTCATTCACTGTGAGCTTTAGCTTTTTTAAGGTAATGGCGTAATAAGTGGGGCCTGTCAGCCCCCCTCAAATGCTTGGAGGCACCCTTTCTCCTATATGTTAATCACAAAGAGATCTGTTTCACATCTAATTTTCATTGTGGGGTACCTTTCATGTTCTCTTTTATAAAAAGTGACAAGAGCAAATGTGTCTTTGGTCTTTTTTTCCTCAAGACCAAGTTTCTGATTCTGGCCACGAGTTTCATCTAAGGAGGACCACCTAAGGCAAAATATATTGATTGAAAGATTTGGAGTATTATTTTTTCTTCAGCTTAGACTTTTGGAACAATTACTTATTTAACTGAAGAGTTCTTGGGGTTGCAAGAAATTTAAAAGCACGTTGATCATCTTAGCCTTGACTAAATGCTCTTGAAATTAACAAATGGTTACAATCACCGTTACCCACACTGGGGAAGCCTGTAGTCCATCTCCTCCCCTGTTCTTCCAGACTTTTTTTCTTCTTCTTGACTGCTTTAACAAGAAGTTATTGTTTCCCGCAGATCTTCTCGACCTTATCAATTACAAGCAAGTACAGTTGAGAGCATTTAACCAAGAAGTTGTTTCGAGAACAATAGGAGCATAGGACATTTACTTGCTAAATAGCTATTTCATTACTGTCCAACTGTGTGTAACAGCTCAACTACTTCCCTAATTCCTCTTTTCATTCCACCATATCTTCCTACCTTAATAGCTTGACCTCGTCAAAACCAGAACATTTACGATGCGAACTAACACAGAGTGCCATTTTCAAAGGACAAACATAAGTCTCGTGCAATATTTGATATATATGACCAATGGCATGTCCGGCTTCACATAAATGCACTATCTTATTTACAGCAACAATAGTAAAGTAATCGACTCACAATGCTTTCAGCCAAGAGTTATAATTAGGCCGAGATTAGTTGAGGTGCGTGTAAGCTGGTCCGAAAACCCGAAAATGTTCTAAGTTTCGAACTAGGCAAATTATCTTTGTTCCCCTATGTTGTTGACAGAACGACGGCTCCAACTGAGAGGAACAAAAACCTCTAATTCATTGAACACCCGGGCGCTTCTGTATGGATGGGTGCCTTGCGAGTGGCTCTCACCTTACGCCTGCCGAGTAGGGACCCAAATAGATAAAACGATGCTGCTCAACTGGACAGGAACCCACTCTGATCTTTGATAAGAAACAAATAGCCCTCTTCCTAAACTAGAGTACAAAATAGAAAAAAGAATATCTAAAGGAATCGTCTCGCCTCGATCAATATGTGACAATGACTTCATCCTTGGTCTCATTTCCCAAATAGGTGTCAAACCTACCACGCTAATCTACTCTCTAGTCTCATATTTTTTTATCATATCGGGGTAAAAAATCGGGCGCTGCCATAAATTCTTCCTGCGTCTCTATTACAGTTTCTTTGCTTATCGTAATTCGTAAGCTGAAAATTCTCCAATTCATTAATGATCGCGTCTATTCTCTGTGTTCTTCTGCAGATTAAATAGAACTCTGACAATTCTCTAAAGCACAAGGGTTAGAGCGATGAGGATTAAGCTTGCTCTTTCTTCGTTCCAATGGCTGGATAGCCGCTTATGTTGGGAAGTTACTATGTCCCTGCTAGCTTTATTTATTTTTAGTTGTATACTTCAGAAACTCACCCACAAGGGTCCAATGTCATGGCCGATTATGGGGATCATACCGTCGGTATTCCTTCATATCAACAATATTTATGATTGGGTCACCGAGTCCTTGATCGAAGCAGGGGGAACCTTCCACTTCAGGGGCGTGTGGATGGGAGGGTACTATGGAATCGTTACACTGGATCCTTCCAACATTGAATATATGCTGAAAACAAAGTTCAAAAACTTCCCTAAAGGTACGTACTACAGAGAGAGGTTTTATGACTTGCTTGGGAATGGTATTTTTAACGTTGACGATGAATTATGGAAGGAACAAAGGCGAATTGCCACTTCTGAGATGCATTCACGCCGGTTTGTTCAGCACTCCTTTCAAAACATGAACGACTTGGTGCACCAGAAGCTGCTGAGAGTAGTACAGAAGCTTGTGGAATCGGGGGTTAGCTTTGATTTTCAAGAAGTGCTTTTTCGGTTTACATTTGATAACATTTGCACTGTAGCTTTTGGCGTCGATCCAGGGTGCTTGTCCCTTGATTTACCTGAAGTTCCCTTCGCAACAGCTTTTGAAGAAGCGGCAGAACTGACTCTGGTCAGATTCATCGTGCCGCCTTTTGTGTGGAAGCCCATGAGGTATTTCGGAATAGGATACGAGAAGCGGCTCAAGGAAGCCATAAAAATCGTGCATCATTTTGCTGAGAAGACTCTCGCGCGTCGGAAGAACGATCGAATTGAATCCAATGATCGTTCTGATCTCTTGTCCAGACTTATCGAGCACTCTGAAGTAGAGAAAAGAGGGGATTTTTCGGACAAACTTCTAAGAGATTTCTGCATTAGTTTCATATTAGCAGGGCGAGACACGACCTCTGTCGCATTGGCATGGTTCTTCTGGTTAGTTGACAAAAACCCAGAAGTGGAAAACAGAATTCTCTGTGAGACTAACGACATTTTGGGTCACCGGAAATGTCATACTGACCTTGATAATGTAGTTTTCACAGTGGAAGAACTAGAGAAGATGGTGTATCTACAGGCAGCATTGTCAGAATCTCTGCGGCTTTATCCTTCAGTGCCAATTGACTTCAAAGAAGCCATAGAAGAAGATGTTTTACCGGATGGTACCATGGTTAGAAGCGGGGCTCGTGTATTCTATTCCCTTTTCTCAATGGCAAGAATGGAGTCCATATGGGGAAAAGATTGCTTAGAGTTCAAGCCTGAGAGATGGATCAAAGACGGGCAGTTTGTGACCGAGAGCCAATTCAAGTATCCCGTGTTCAATGCCGGTCCAAGATTGTGTCTTGGGAAGAAATTTGCTTACCTGCAAATGAAAATGGTAGCTGTTTCCATCCTGTTGAGGTTTCAAGTTAAGGTTGTCGAAGGTCATAAAGTTGATCCAAAATTGACAACCACTCTCTACATGAAGCATGGGTTGAGGGTGACTCTCAAGCCTAGACTGGTCACCACTGCGGAGTGTCATTAAGAGTATCTGCACCATGCGAGAGGTCATCTGCCTTCTGCCCCCCAAGTTTAGGTTCTATCTAAAGCGTAGTTCATCACTTTTTGTTCTTCATGTTGCAAACTTCTATGTTGTGTCAATTGTGGTCCTCGGATGCTTCATATATACAGTAGATTGTGTGGTTGTTGTCATCCGATTTTACTTTATTTTTTCTTTCTTTCTTTCTTTGGGTAAATGGTCAGTTATATTAAAGGTAAAGAAATATACAAGAGTTTGGAAGATATATAGAATATTTACACATATCCATCCAACACACTTCCTTGCACAGATGTCCTGCCCTAAAGTAGGGTTAACAAGAGGGTTTAAGGCAGCCTCAAATCTAACTTCCACCATGTGGACGGCTCGAAAAATGACGCTTTTCAACGCTCCGATGGCACTGTATAGTTTCAATTTATTATGAGATTGTCACCCAAGAGGTCATCAACTTCGGAGATCGATAGTTATAATAAATCAAACCCAACTTGCATGAACTGAAAACTCAAGTAACTAAAACGTAATTATCTTCCCCTCCTCGCTCTATCCCTCCATGTTTAGTCCGGTACGCGGTGAATTATTCAGTAGTTAAAGGTGTGAATTCTAATCCTACCTAGTGCAAGCAAGAGATCTTCACATGGTGTAAAGTCTAAATTTATGAGTAGTTTGGATCTTTAAGTATCTTTAAGCTAAATACGACAGTTCGAATGCAACGACGTACAAAAATAAGTTATCGTCTACGAATGCTAAACGACAAGTCACTTGCAGCAATATTGCCGTTTATAGCCCCCTCCGTGGCTGCGTTTTCTTCCGCTCCAATTGAAATGGCTTCCGAAACCTTGGGGCTCTCTTTCATTGTGAAACTTTCGTCTACTTTCTCCCATTGATCTCTCAGATACTCTCTGATTCCTTATTCCCTCCGTCACACTTGGTGCAGAATTTGAACTGTAGAAGTTTCTCCGTCTGTTTGGTCGCTGAGAAAAAAGGTAAAACACAAAAAAGAAGAAGAAAAGCAACGTTCTTTATTACACTCTTCTGCTTATTCGATATCTGAGCAGTCCAACGGACCATTAAATCTACGTGAGCTAAGATTATAGTTGAGCATAGAAAAGCCTGAACTTAGGGCTATATCTGTTTCATTTCGCTTTTTGTTTAATTTTTCCAATTTATTTTGCACTTGGGCTTGGACTAATGGATTCAGTGTTAATTATATGATTATTTATCTTTCTTGGATTGGTAGGTGTATTTTTGGAATCCAAAATGTCTCGGGCAGCTGTGGAGGTTCCTCCTAAGGTGGATCAGTTTCGATTTGTGTAGACGCAATGATATGCCCTCTAAGAAAGGCGTTCCACCGCCGTCTTTTCGCAAGACCGGAACAACTGTCGTTATTGTTATTTTTCAGGTACATACTTGTATATATGTGGTTCACAGTATAGTCTTGAACCTTGGGAACTGAGTTTTTGAGTTCTTAATTTACTCTAATGCTAGTAAAGAACATAAGGATTATCCATTAATGATGCAAATGATCTGCTGTTGTAAGCTAAATTTGATGCGGTCTTGTAATGCTTATCTGATTTACGGAACTGAGAACTCAAATGAGTTAATTAAGCTCTATATGCGAATATGGCCTTTTTTTTTTCTTTCGTGTTATTGGAAATGCTACATCATTTATCGCATTTCTCTTTTCTTTTTCTTAGTTTTCGTGAATCTTTCATTTGTTTGCAAGCCTCCAATACCTAGTTCTGCTCTACTGCAAGGTATTGGATGGTCTTATTTCGTTATTAAACGCAAGGGGTTGGTGTTTAAGGCTGTCTCTTGTTGATCCCACAGTTTATAGGTGTTTAGTTGGTAGATTACTTTATCGTACCGTAACTCATCCTGATCTAGCCTATGCTTTACAAATTCTGAGTCAATTATTGGACAAACCTCATCAATTCCATTTGGATGCTGTTCATCGAGTCTTATGCTACCTCGAAGGTGCTCCTGGTCAAGGTCTGCTGTTCGCCTCTTCATCTAAGCTCCATCTCAAGGCCTTTACAGACTCGGACCGGGCTGGGTGTTTTGACTCTAGGCGCTCAGTTGTTATTCAATTTTTCTTGGAGACTCACTTGTTTCCTGGAAATCCAAGAAGCAAAGCACAATGTCTCGTTCTTCAGTTGAGGCTGAATACCGAGCCATGGCTGTTACCTGCTGTGAGGTTACTTGGCTTAAGTATTTGCTCACTGATATGCATGTTGTCCATTCTCAATCAGCTCTTCTCTTTTGTGATAATCAGGCGGCACTTCATATGGCAGCTAACCCTGTTTTTCATGAACGTACGAAGCACATTGAAATTGACAGCCATCTAATTCGTGAGAAGATTTCTTTTGGGTTAATTTCTACGCTTCATGTTAAAACTCAGCATCAAGTCTTGTGTGCTCAGCATTCTGAATCTTCAATGGGTTATGCCAGAGAAAGTGGAAGATGTGCTGTGGTGTTGGAAGAGGAGGTTTCAAAAACCCTTTCGCTAAGGCTATTTGGAGAATAATACCACATTGTATTTAGTGGTGCCTTTGGCGGGAGCGTAACAATAGATGTTTTGAGGATTGTTTTGGAGGTTGCAGGGTGTTTTTTTGTCTTTACTTTACTTTTGGCTGAAATTGGTGCTTGGTTGCCCTTTTGTAGATCTTGTTAATTTCGTTAGTTTTCTTGCTTGTTTGGATCTGTGATTTCGGTATAGTCCTTTGTACTGTCTTCACTTTTTCTAATGAGATTGGCTTATTCATTGAAAAAAAAAAGAAAAGTTGCTGACATATTGACCAAGCCACTTGCCTCTGCTCAGTTTCGTTCTTTATTATCCAAGCTCAACTTGATTGACATTAACTGTTCAGCTTGAGGGGGAGTCTTAGCTGATGTGGAGCTTAGCTGAAATGGAGCTGCTACGATATGCAGCATCGCGTGACTAAGTATCAGGCAACTACTTATTGTTAAGCTTTTTAAGTCTGTTAGATAAGTTAGTTATCTGGAATACTCTAGCGTAGTAAGGCAACTCATGTATAAATATAGTTTTGTACATAACAGAATTCATTAATGTGAATATGGATTTCACATTCATCATCCTTCTCTCTCTCTCTCACTCTCTCTCTCTCTCTCTCTTACAACTTCTGCTTTCACACAAGCTTACACTATGCTTGTTTGTAGTGATTTTTCTTTGCAGTGAATTTTGGGACCTGGTCCTTAATTTTGTCTGTGTCGCTTGTTTTGCTGCAGAGTTCCAAGTTCCTTTCAGCTTTCTAATATAGTTTTCAATTTGTCCCAGGATGGTGTTATTCTAGGGGCAGATACGAGAGCCACTGAGGACCCATAGTATGTGATAACAACTGAGAGAATATTCATTTTATGGCACCTAATATTTATTGCTGTGGAGCAGGAACTGCTGTTAATACAGAGGCGGTAACGAGTACTATTGAGTTCTATGTTGTATAAGAAAACTCATTCATATGGTTGTTTATTACCCTTCTATCGCGTATTTCTATCCATATCTGTATTCTCAGTTTATATAGTTCTCTAATATTCTGTGTTCATGACGCTGTTCTTATAGACATGGTCAGTTCACAGTTGCAGCTGCACTGTTACCACACTGGCAGAGAATCGAGGGTCATCACGGCCCTTACTCTTCTGAAATCTCACCTTTTCAAGTAAGCTCTTTTTGTGTAGGAACTTTCCCTTGCAATGTAACTGTTTACATGTTAGTCATGGGCTCTGACTAAATAAGGCCTAACTGCTTGGTTATTTTTTCAGGAACTAAGGTTATGTTCAAGCTGCTTAGGTGCTTGGTGGAGTTGATGTTCCTGGCCCACATTTGCATACAGTGAATTGGGTTCCATTTATGAACATCAGAAATTCAGTTGCACAAGATACCGATTGTAGTCATTCAACTGATTTCATTGGCAGATCTATCCTCGTGGATCAACAGACACATTGCCTTTTGCTATGATGGGTTCTGGTTCCCTAGCTGCAATGGCTGTTTTTGAGTCAAAGTACCGTGAAGGCCTGACAGTAAGCTACTCTCTACTATATGGTTGGAACTGCTTTTCTCTTTAACTTTATTCTATTTAATCCTCAGTGGAGGTAAGTCAGATATTTCTGCTACCGCTGTGTCAAACTTTGCTGCTTAGTCGGCTGTGAAAAGATTCCTTTACTTGTTGAACTTGTACTTTAAGAGATGCATTTCATGGTGCTAAGTACCTGTTGCTTGTCATTTGTTGCTTGAGATTATGTTTTTTAATGCTCTTGAAATTAAAAAATGGTTACAATCACTGCTACCCACACTGGGAAGCCTGTAGTCCATCTCCTCCTCTGTTCTGCCAGACTTTTTCTTCTTGACTACTTCAACAATAAGTTATTGTGGCTTAACAAAAAAAATAAGTTATTGTGTCCCACAGATCTTCTTGACCTTATCAATTACAAGCAAGTACAGTTGAAAGCATTTGACCAACTAAGAAAAAAAAGAAAGCATTTAACCAAGAAGCTGTTTCGAGAGCAGTAGGAGCGTAGGACATTTACATGCTAACTAGCTATTTCATTACTGTCCAACTGTCTGTAACAGCTCAACTACTTCCCTATTCTTTTCATTCCACCATTTCTTCCTACCTTAACCTCTTCAAAACTAACACATTTATGACGCAAACAAACACAGAGTGCCATTATCAAATGACAAACCTAAGTATCATACAGTATTTGGTATGCCCAATGGCAAGTCAGGCTTCACATAAATGCACTATCTTCTCGACCGCAACAATAGTAAAGTAATCGACTAACAATGTTTTCGACCAAGCGTTCTAACTAGGCAAAGTATCTTTGTTCCACAATGTTGTTGACAGGACATCGTGTGATATATAGACAGACGACAGCTACAACTGAGAGGAGCAAAAACCTCTAATTCATTGAACACCCGGGCGCTTTTGTATGGATTGGTGCCATGTCAGTAGCTCTCACCTTACGCCTGCCAAGTAGGTACCCAAATAGATAAAACGATGCTGCTCTATTGGACAGGAAGTGACATTTTTTTCTCTCGGATAACCACTATTCTTTTAGATTTTTCTGTCTCTTTGCTCCCTCTCATCTTTAATAAGAAACAAATAGCCATCTTGCTAACTAGAGTAGCCAAAAAAAAAAAAAAAAATCTGAAGCTATGGTCTCGCCTCTATCAATATGTGACAATGACTTCATCCTTAGTCTCATGTCCCAAATAAGTTTCAAACCTACCACACTAATCTACTCTCTAGTCTCTATCAATATGTGACAATGGACTTCATCCTTAGTCTCATGTCCCAAATAAGTTTCAAACCTACCACACTAATCTACTCTCTAGTCTGTTATCTTTTTCTCATATCAGGGTAAAAAATCTGGCTCTACCTTAAATTCGTTGTCTCTATTACAGCTTCTTTGCTTATCGTATGCTGAAAATTCTCCTATTCATTAATGATTGCGTCTATTCTCTGTGTTCTTCTGCAGATTATATAGAACTCTGCCAATTCTCTAAAGCACAAGGGATTAGAGCGATGAGGAATAAGCTTGCTTTTTTTTTCGTTCCAATGGCTGGATAGCCGCTTATGTCGGGAAGTTACTATGTCCCTGTTAGCACTATTTATTCTTAGTTGTATACTTCAGAGACTCACCAACAAGGGTCCAATGTTATGGCCGATTATGGGGATTATGCCGTCAATATTCCTTCATATCAATAATATTTATGATTGGGTCACCGAGTCCTTGATCAAAGCAGGGGGAACCTTCCACTTCAGGGGCATGTGGATGGAAGGGAACTATGGAATCACAACCGTGGATCCTTCCAACATTGAATATATGCTGAAAACAAAGTTCAAGAACTTCCCTAAGGGTACATCCTACAGAGAGAGGTTTTATGACTTGCTTGGGAATGGTATCTTTAATGTTGATGATGAATTATGGAAGGAACAAAGGCGAATTGCAACTTCTGAGATGCATTCACGACAGTTTGTTGAGCACTCCTTTCAAACCATGAAGGACTTGGTGCACCGGAAGCTGCTGAGATTAGTACAGAAGCTTGTGGAATCGGGGGTTAGCTTTGATTTTCAAGAAGTGCTTCTTCGGTTTACATTTGATAACATCTGCACTGCAGCTTTTGGCATTGATCCTGGGTGCTTGTCCCTTGATTTACCTGAAGTTCCCTTCGCCAAAGCTTTTGAAGAAGCTGCAGAACTGACCCTCGTCAGATTCATTGTGCCGCCTCTTGTGTGGAAGCCCATGAGGTACTTTGGAATAGGATATGAGAAGCGGCTCAAGGAAGCCATAAAAATCGTGCATGATTTTGCTGAGAAGACTGTCACGCATCGAAAGACCGATCTAATTGAATCAGGCAGCTTGAATGATCGTTCTGATCTCTTGTCCAGACTTATCAAGCACTCTGAAGTAGAAAAGAAAGGGCATTTTCCGGACAAAATTATAGGAGATTTCTGCATTAGTTTCATATTAGCAGGGCGAGACACGACCTCTGTCGCGTTGGCATGGTTCTTCTGGTTAGTGCACAAAAACCCAGAAGTGGAAAGCAGAATTCTCTGCGAGGCTAATGACATTTTGGGTCACCGGAAATGTCATACTGACCTTGATGATGTAGTTTTCACAGTGGAAGAACTAGAGAAGATGGTGTATCTACAGGCAGCATTGTCAGAATCTCTACGGCTTTATCCTTCAGTGCCAGTTGGCTTCAAAGAAGTCATAGAAGATGATGTTTTACCGGATGATACCATGGTTAAAAGCGGGGCTCGCGTGTTCTATTCCATTTTCTCAATGGCGAGATTGGAGTCTGTATGGGGAAAAGATTGCTTAGAGTTCAAGCCTGAGAGATGGATGAAAGATGGGCAGTTTGTGACCGAGAGCCAATTCAAGTATCCCGTGTTCAATGCGGGTCCAAGATTGTGTCTTGGGAAGAAATTTGCTTACCTGCAAATGAAAATGGTAGCTGTTTCCATCCTGTTGAGGTATCAAGTTAAGGTTGTTGAAGGTCATAAAGTTGCTACAAAATTGACAACCACTCTCTACATGAAGTATGGGTTGAGGGTGACTCTCAAGCCTAGGCTGGTCACCGCTGCACAGTGTCATTAAGAGTATCTGCACGATGCAAGACGTAATCTGCCCCCCAAGTTTAGGTTCTATCTAAAGCGTAGCTCATCACTTTTGTTGTTCAGGTTGCAAACTTCTATGTTGTGTCAATTGTGGTCCTCGGATAGCTACTATTACCAACTAAGATACTTCTTTTTTTTTTGCTAAATAACTAAGATACTTCATATATACAGTGTAAACCATATTGCATATGACTCCTATATATTGATATGTTCTGTAGATTATGTGGTTGTTGTCATACGATTTTACTTTTTTCTTTTTGGGGTAAATGGTCAGTTATATTAAAGCTAAAAAAATGTACAAGAGTTTAAAAGATATACAGAATTACACATATTCATCCAACACACTTCCTTGCACGGATATCCTGCGCATGGACTCTCAACATGATCATCCATGTATTTGCCCTAAAGTAGGGTTAGCAAGAGAGTTTAAGGCAGCCCCAAAATCTAACTTCCATCATGTGGACAGCTCGAAAAATGACGCTTTTCAACACTCTGATGACACTTTGTAGTTTCAATTGTTACAAGATTGACACCTGAGCGGTCATTGACTCTGAAGATCGATGGTTTGAATCAATCAGACCTAACTTGCATGAACTTAAAACTCGAGTAACTGAAACGTAATTATCTTCCCCTCGCAGCTCTATGCCTCCATGTTTGCCCTCATGAGCAGGTAAAGGCACTAGGCACACGTTAATCTATCTAAGAATATGTTGGATATTTCAGCTTTAATAGTACTCTTACATCATCAACTCAAGGTTGATAGTTTAATGGTTGGAAGAATGATTTTTTACTTTTGGACATCATGAATTTTTCATTAGGTTGGGTGTGAGTTCTAATTCTACCACCTACAAGTACATCTTTGACTTTGATACTTGGGTTGTGGGGTTAATTAAAATGTTTGAAGTCTGTTGTTGTCTTGCAATCTCATCATTACATTTTCTAACTGTCCGAATACGGTGTATAAAGTGCGAGTGCAATGGATTTTCTTTTTCACTAAAAATGAAAAAAAAAATACATTGAAAGTAAATGATATGATTTTTTTTGTAAGGGGTGATACGTTTGTTTTTTGAGCTAGGGATAAGTGGTTAAATAAATCATTTGTGGATTCCATCATCCAAATAATAAATATTTATAAAAATTATACTTTATACTTCTAATTATCACACTTTCATAACTTGAATTTAAATTACTAAATTATCAAAAGTTTGACACATTACATTTAAATTATCGAAATTTTTATACTTTACCATCTATGTTGATTCAACGATTAAGATTGTGTTCTATAGACTATATTTAAATTAATTTTAACAGTGAAATCATAACAGGTTATAAAGTGAAAATTTATGAGTAGTTTGGGATTTCTATCTTTAACCTAAAAACGACAGTGCGAATGGAACGACGTACAAAAATAAGCTATCTCTACGAAATGCCAAACGACAAGTCACATAACACAAATATTGCCGTTTATAGTCCTCTCCGTGGATGCGTTTTCTTCCGCTCCAAGATTACTCCGTTAAATGGCTTCCGAAGCCTTGGGCTCTTCATTGTGAAACTTTCTTCTGCTTCTGCCATTGATCTCTCAGATACTCTCCGATTCCTTATTCCCTCGCATTTGAACTGTAGAAGGTTCTCCGTCTGTTTGGTCGCTGAGAAAAAAGGTAAAACACAAAAAAGAAGAAGAAAAGCAACGTTCTTTATTACACTCTTCTGCTTATTCGATATCTGACAACGGACCATTAAATATACGTGAGCTAAGATCATAGTTGAGCATAGAAAAGCCTGAACTTAGGGCTCTATCTGTATAATTTCGCTTTTGTTTAATTTTTCCAATTTATTTTGCGGCTGGGCTTGGACTAATAGATTCAGTGTTAATTATATGATCTTTTATCTTTCTTGGATTGGTAGGTGTATTTTCGGAATCCAAAATGTCTCGGGCAGCTGTGGAGGTTCCCCCTAAGGGTGGATTCAGTTTCGATTTGCGTAGACGCAATGAGATGCTTTCTAAGAAAGGCGTTCCACCGCCGTCTTTTCGCAAGACCGGAACAACTATCGTTGGTGTTATTTTTCAGGTACATACTTATATCTATGTGGTTCATAGTATAGTCTTTAACCTTGGGAACTGACTTATTGAGTTCTTAATTTACTCTAATGCTAGTAAAGAACATAAGGATTATCCATACAAATGAGCTGCTGTTGTAAGCTAAATTTGATGCGGTCTTCTAATGCGTATATGATTTACGGAACTGAGAACTCAATTGAGTTAATTAAGGTCTATGTGCGAATATGGCCTTTTTTACGTTTGTGTTATTGGAAATGCTACATCATTTATCCCAGTTCGCTTTTCTTTTTCTTAGTTTTCGTGAATCTTTCATTTGTTTGCAAGCCTCCAATACCTAGTTCTGCCCTAATGGAAGGTATCGGATGGTCTTATCTCTTTTTATTAAAGGCAGGGGGTTGGGGTTTAAACCTATGCTTGCTTTTAGTGTGATTTTTCTCGTGCAGTGAATTTTGGGACAAGGTCCTTAATTTTGTCTGTGTCGCTTCTTGTTGCTGCAGAGTTCCAAGTTCCTTTCAGCTTTCTAATATAGTTTTCGATTTGTCCCAGGATGGCGTTATTCTAGGGGCAGACACAAGAGCCACCGAAGGACCCATAGTATGTGATAAGAACTGCGAGAAAATTCATTATATGGCACCTAATATTTATTGCTGTGGAGCAGGAACTGCTGCTGATACAGAAGCAGTAACAGGTACTATTGAGTTCTATGTTGTATAAGAAAACTCACTCATATAGTTGTTTATTACGCTTCTATCGCGTACTTCTATCCATATCTGTATTCTCAGTTTATATAGTTCTCTTATAGTCTGTGTTCATGGTGCTGTTCTTTTTAGACACGGTCAGTTCACAGTTGCAGCTGCATCGTTACCACACTGGCAGAGAATCGAGGGTCATCGCGGCCCTTACTCTTCTGAAATCTCACCTTTTCAAGTAAGCGCATTTTGTGTAGGAACTTTCCCTTGCAATGTAACTGTATACATGTTAGTCATGGGCTCTGACTTAATTAGGCCTAACTGCTTGGTTATTTTTTCAGGTACCAAGGTTATGTTCAAGCTGCTTTGGTGCTTGGTGGAGTTGATGTTACTGGCCCACATTTGCATACTGTGAGTTGGGTTCCATTTATGAACATCAGAACTTCAGTTGCACAAGATACTGATTGTAGTCATTCAACTGATTTTGTGTCCAGATCTACCCTCATGGATCAACAGACACATTGCCTTTTGCTACAATGGGTTCTGGTTCCCTAGCTGCAATGGCTGTTTTTGAGTCAAAGTACCATGAAGGCCTGACAGTAAGCTACTCTCTACTATACAGTCGGTACTGCTTTTCTCTTCAACTTTATTCTATTTAATCCTCTGTGGAGGTAAGTCAAGAGTTTTCTGTTATCAACGTGTCAAACTTTGCTGCTTAGTCGGCTGTGGAAAGATTCCTTTACTGGTTGAACTTGTGCTATAAGAGATGCATTTCATGGAAAGATTATGTTTTTTGATGTTCACATTTGCTAGTGATTTTCCAAAAAATATTTCTGTAGAAGGAGGAGGGAGTAAATTTGGTCTGCGAGGCTATTTGCTCTGGCATTTTCAATGACTTGGGAAGTGGAAGCAATGTAGATGTTTGTGTTATAACTAAGGTTTGTGGTTCTTCAGTTCATATGATTGGAACGGAAATTTCTTTTTATATGCATTTCCTTCTCTCATCTCTTAGATATTGGGGAGCATCATTAACCAATTTTCTGTGGTCTTGCTGATCTAGGGTCAGAAAGAGTACTTGAGAAACCACCTATTGCCAAATCCTCGCACCTATGTCAGTTCCAAAGTATTTTCATTTCCCAGGAAGACTGGTTAGTAATTCTATCCTAAAGATTACTTTTGCTGACTGAAATTAATAGACTTGTAGTGCATGCTCATAAGTGGTTTATGCTCTTATGTATGTATCAAGGATCTGATACGAGCTAAATTTGTGTAACTTATTGGTTTTGGCAAAGTTTTGCTCTTTAGTTGTTTGTGTTTTGTTTGATTATGTAAAAGGAGGGAAGGGGTAATGTAGATTTTTCCTCTGCTTCATTGAAAGAAGATTTTTACACTTTCCATGGGCCCACTATAATTTCCGTAGGATATAGATTGAGTTTGAAGGTTCAACCTCTTTATTGAGGGCTGCGTTAATTTTGTTCCACCTCGTCTTGCATAAGCGGAGGACAATTGAATTACATGCCTCATCCTCCTCGCTTCTGTTGTTTTTCTTTCACATTTTAGTAATAAGCTAACACACTGACAGTCCATGGTTGCAGTTTTCAACTAAGCCATTTCTTAAATAAACTACCAGAAGATAATGTCTCTTTGTTGTCTTTAATGATATGGTTTTTTGGCTCGAGATTTTTTTTTTACAGCAATGGACAAGAAATGAGAATGGTTTTGCAATTTTGGATTCTGTACTTAATTAATTTATGTTAACGAATTTATTCCTTGATCTTAGAATACACTTCCACTCCTATTTTTTTCCAGTTTTCCTTTAGTGGAGCTGATTAGGCCAGCACCATAAATACTTTGCATGCAAATTTATTGCATCGTTGGGCTATTGATTTGCTTGCGTGATGACAGATTTTGAGTTGTTATTCCTATCCAAAGAGATACGTGGGGTTCCTTCGTCACTTCACGTAAATATGTAGACACGAGTAATTAGACAATGTCTCTTAGCCGGACAAAGTTCGTATAAGAAATATGGTGGTAGAATCTAGTGGCATAATGGAAAGGTATATATGAAAGGGAAGAATTGGTAGAGATGTTCTCAGTTGTAGATTTACATACTACAGGAGATATTTGAAGAATTCTGCACAAGCGTGTAAAATTGTGTTTCGTTAGATGCGTACACATTTCACGATTATAACTTTTAGAACTAGCTCCTCATGCATGGTATGATATTGTGAACGTCCCTAATGATGATTCGACACCTTACCGTGATCTTCTGCTTGTAATTGATCTTATATTCGTACTATTCTAACATTCTGATGTGTAATACTAGTCTCAATCATGGTAACATTCTATTGATCGCTTACTGTATCGTCACTATATCTATCTCCATTCTCTCCCTCGAATTTTTGATCTATGTGTGAGAGCGCTTAGAATATGAGTTTAAACAATAATCGGATCTAATGTGTGTTACATCGATTATCAATATTCTGTAGACTATTTCATTTAATTCCTCAATACTAAAAGTCTACGTCCATTTTATGTAGTTCTGTTGTATCCTGTTAGTGATTCCAGTGACCTTATTGCTCCCACTATTTCCGTGATCCCCGACTGCAAATTAAATATCGATCAATTTACGGCTAAAATGAACAGATTAGCATTCTAACAAAACATGAACTTCCTATAATGTGGTGTAGAGATATCTAAGTTTCCCAGATCGAATTAACCATCCGATGTGGTGCCCTGTTTTCCGCTGAACCAGGTAACCAAAACACTACAATTACCGCGTTTTGATTCTATATTTGTCAGCAAGCTAATATGCCAGCGGACATTACTCACCATCTGCTAGAGAAAATATCTTTCCACTATCACAGTCTATGTCCGATCCAAGTGAACTGAACGACCTGACAAACTTACTTTGCCACACTAATTACAACCTTTATTTTGCTTACGTCCTCGATGCCACCAAGCTCCAATATTTACAACTTGAATCCAATTATCTCCAACATAGCTACAGACCCAATACATATATGTTTTAATGTATTCTGCAATATTTACGGGAGAGAATACTTCGATCCGAATCCCTAATGCACATATTGGTTGATTCGCTTAAATATAATATAAGTCTTGTCTGCAATTCCTTCCTTCATGCATCTCTAATCCGACTCTCACATAGTTGCGCTTGTATCCTTGGTAAAATGTCCATAAATTCCTACTCACAAGTGCCGTTAAGCCAAGATCTCCTTAGTGACTCTTTATAACTTCGAACTTTTCATACTATACTAAGTCAATCAACGTGAGACCATTGACTCTGCTTCGGCACAAACCATGTTAATTATGTCCTCCAAACTCAAACGCATTGTTCAGAAAGATAGTTTGACGACTTAGTTGTTGAGGTCTGAGCGATCTAGACCTAACTAGTGAGTTTAGTCGATGCGTATTTTCTGTGACACTGAGCACAAGAATGTTAAAGGTTGTGTGATAGGCTGACATATGCCTTGATTAATACCTTCATCTAGAAGATCATACTAAAATATCTGTAGACGCGAGCCATATTATCCTGTATTATCCATACACAATAAACATACATATAACGTGCAATCTTCCTAGTCTTGTGCATTTGAGTATCATAAAAGCCACAACCAAATGTGATCCCCTATTCCATGTCTTGTCGCATATCAGTGATTGCCTGCAGAGGAAGAATGAGTGGGCCACCGCATTCAGATGTCGAGAGCACAGACGGAGAACCGCGAAACAAGCCTCAATTTCAAGCAGTAGATTTTCCTTACGCCGATTAACATTCAAAGCACTCGTACCAAACGAGAAATTCTGTATACATTTATTAAGTAATTGTTTCGAATTACCGATATTCTAAGAGGCCAGGCCCTGCTCAAGTTCATGTTAAAGCGCAATGTTGGATCTGATATTGTAAAAATGAGAAGCTAAAACATCAGGAACCACTTATTGCGACGTCAATTTTTGAACAAACTACCTAAAGAGTGAAAATCATCAACATCGTTCGAAGGATAGAGTTGGAAAGAAGTCAGAGATCTCTTTCATGAAGCTTATCGGCCTTACACCAGCTTCCCATTCAAGCACCCTATTAGTTACATGCATTATTAAACCTCCATTTACCCCCTTCCTCCTCATATACTATCTAAGGCATCCAACACAAGTTGTCTCAAAGAAGGCCATATCCAAAGTCGAAGACCTCCAGACTTCCACGACGAGCAATCCAATCAATTTTCATAATACGCGTGTACGGTCGTTCAACACTCCCAACTGGTACCAATGTCTAAATAGCCGAATCTAAGTCTTCAAACTACACAATAACAACAAACAAACAGTATGACCTGGCCACTAGTTCCAACAAAGAATATCACTATAAATCTCATCTCGTTATTATTTCTACTCACCCACAAAACTTTGATTACATGTTGTTGCCAGATTGCCAAGCCATGACCACATCTATCCGTTACCACTTCCTGTAAAGAAATAACTCAGTGATCTATCTGCAATCCATATATAATATCCTGTCTTCCTCCATTATACATTGAATGTGCGTCAAATTGACCTTCGAATGCTGCTTAAGAAATTACAAGGAAAGTTTTATTCCAAATGAGTTCAGGCCGGAGGAATAACGACGACAAACCAATCGAAGGATATAATGAACAGAAATGCTATCCGCATTACTGCCTCGCTACATAACCATGCAAATATTAATTAAATGAGATGAACCAATTTTCTTATTTCACGAGTCATACAAGAAAACTGAAATTACATTCTCAAACCAAATATAGAAACACGTATGATCCAGAACAGAAAAAATGAACAAACAAAACCCCATATCGTTTATCTTATTTACGCCTCTATCCTTACATATATGCTGCCTCTCCCAACAATTGAACGTTGACCTAAAGAGAATACCATAATAAACACCCAGAACAGCAATGTACCTGAGACCCTATATCATTTCGCGCTCCATTTCCTTAGGCTTCTCTGTGAGCCTCGTTCCTCGCTCATGCATATATGCCACATTGGCGATATACCTCTGATGAGGGGAGCCGTGCACAATCATTGTTAGTGCATCGGCCCACTGTGTTTATCCAGTAGGTCCACGTGGGTCGAAGTTACTGGTCCCGAAGACAAGCGGTTATACACCCAATACAGAAGGATATCTAGACTCCACTACTCGCTCCAAATGATCCGAAAGGCTGTTTCTATCCAATGATGTTGAATCCAGACAATTAGACTCGAACCATACGTCGTTAGCCCCCTAGAACTCTGAACGAATGAACAACCCCACGTGTCCTCATATATAGCGTGAACTCGAAATGTCCCGTTCCTCAATATTGTAAATAGAGCTCTGATAACTCCTCATGTCTCGTCATTCGTCAATTCTTAGCAATTAACTTCCAAACAGTTTTTATTTGTAATATCCTTTACTAATTCCCACAAATCATATCTACTCCGATACATACATACTATTCTACTTATTATCCCAGGACGCTGAAGGACAAACACACATAAGGAAGATAGCAAATTAAACCGTATGATGTTTTTTAACGACATTACTCATTCACCCATCACTTCTCTCCCTTCATTTCTCTAAATATTTTAATTGCGTAAAAAGATAGAAAAAGTACCAATCAAAACAACATTCGAACGACACAGAAAGAGATTAAAATATTAACAAACTATGGGCTACACTTTCTATCGTACTTTTAGTGTTTTTCTACCTGCCCCATTGTCCTTAAAACAGTTACAGCCTATTTATAGATCTACGCCATTGCAGACCATTCCCATGCCCTTATGAATCCCTTTCAAAAATCCAGTCTTAATATACTCTCTTACCTAACTATCCTTACTCTCTCTCGTGTTATTACCCATAGTGTTTATTATCTCAAATTCCTAAATATTATACTCATCATTCCAAAATAAATATTTAAAGAAACAATAGTAAACCACAACGTTAGCGTAACAAGGCAAGGAGGAATAAACCAGAGAGTGAGGAAGTGGTAACAAAAGCGGTCGATGAACCAAATAAGCATTCTTTGAAGCAGCTAAAATGCACTACACAACACACCTAGCTTATAGAACAAAACAAAAAAATTGAAAGAGAAATGACCCAATTCTAGAGAATATGAAAAAAAAAATAATAAAGAAGTACGCCTGTTTTTTAAGAGTTTTTGGAGGTGATTCGGATTGAATTGCGGATGGAGTGCCTCGGGGCTCTATGTAATGGCACACTCCTAGGTCCCCTGTCTATCAAAACAAATATCGATGGCTGCACCAAAGCTGTAACCTCCATTTCCATCAGCAAGACATTCACGCGTGTTTGTTTTTTCTTCTAAATAGCGTGTGAGCAGTTCCTTTTACTCAGACTTAAGAATGAATAAAAATCATTGTGTATGCACTCCTGCTGAGTCAGAGACGAGATTAAGCGAAAACTTACTCGAGCCGAGAGACTCATGCGATACGAGCACCAACACTGTCGCTTCAATTGATCAGTTAGAGAACATTGTGTATTTTGCAGAACTTTTTAGAGAGCGCAATTGAGAAACACATAAGAGTCATGTTATTTAGAGAATTTTCTAGTATATATGTGCCAATATTTGCCATCTACTTCCGAACCGCCTGTCTTACTTTACTGCTCAGTCTCACTTGAGCGACAGGCTTAGCTATATTAGCCCATATAGGATGTTCGTTTGTAGCTTCAGATTGCGTAATCATGATATTAATACATGTGAATATGTGTATTGTTCATGTTTATTAATAAATATTTTCACTTTAAATTCATAATTACCTCTCCCACTCTCATGAAATTGCCCTCTCACATATTTTTTAGCGACCTACAACTTTTCAAATCCTAGACATCTCTACACAGCGTTGAATCTTTTATATATTATTTAGAGTAGAATTAAAATAACATCAATTAGTGTGTCTATCAAAAAAAAATATTCTGTCAAAATAAGAACAATTAAATCGATATTGTATACTAAGAGATATATTTTCAGCGGATACTATAAATGCATTAATGTTATAACTAGAGCAACTAAATTTATTCTGAGACAGGAATCAGGACTATCTCTGATATTTCTTATACAATTTCTGAGATATCGTAAAAAGCAATCGCAGACGAATCCTGATCGTAATTGATTACTACAATATGACGCCATTAACATGGTCTATGTCATTATTCTCTCCGTAAGAAAAAGGTTTACTTATATATATGAATTATCCTAGTGTGACTAAAAATTTAATTGTAAAAGTAGGTGAAATACTAAAAATCTGATAGATTTATCATGTACTCATCTACTAGTATTCGTTGATTATGTCATGGTTGAACCATCTCTAACTAATTAATCAATAACCAGAAGTCTCAGGATGAGAACATTGGTCATTAAATAATTTTATGAATTTTTATATTATGATATAATATTAATTGATATACGCTTGATAAATTTTCTTGGTCAATATTTATGTGTTTTTTTAGATTTATTCATATTGATCAAACATGTCTTATCAAATAATTTAGTGAAAATTGAAAAAATTATCATGGATTCAGCTTGTTTCCTGGAAATTTTGTGTCTTTGCTTTTACATGTGATTAGTAGAATCTTAGATTAAGACAGAATTGTTTATTGATGGCTCTTGTATTTCCGGCGATATAGTAAATCGTAACTATGACTCCATGAGAATCTTAAAGGACTTTCTTACTAGTGTATATGAGTCATATGAGTTTTCATATTTTGGTGACAACCAAAGACCATAAAATGTTAGCCAATGTTGAGCCTAAACGCAATTAGATAAATATATCATCTATTAGACTTGATATCTTCAATTTGATAAATAATAGTGAATCCACCTGTGGCTCTTCTTGCATATTTGCACCTCTCAGCACCAAATGGTTGCAGGATTGCGCCACCCAGTTCACGACTATTTCCCAACTTCATCGCTTTTCCCGCCTTTGCAGATTCTTGACTTATCCACCGATGTGAGTTAGGTATTATTATTAATTAAGACTGGAGAAGATGCCAATTACATGCTCTGATATAGTAGTATGACGCCCTTGGAAATATGTGCCTGCGTATTATTGAATATCTGTAGATTGATATCCGACAATCAGCACAGAAAGGAAAGATTATGAGAGAAAGGTTTCCGCGCATTATATGAGTCTTATTTCCTATATATTTTCTACTATTATGTTTGGGAGAATATCTATTATAAACTGTTACTACTCTTAAATCTTTGATGAGAATTGTGTCATAGATAAAGATCACAAAACAAGAATTAAAAGATGGAGAGAAATGAGCTAATAACTAATCGTCTCAGCATGGTCAACTGACTCGGAAATCTCAGAGAACAAGAGGAGAAGGAGAACGATGAAATCAATAGATGGTAATGACCTGTTAAGAGTGTCTCCTCGCTGTATCTCATATCTGCCGAGGTCCACAGACCCATACTTATTGTCGCTTCATTATATTTCAAACCTTCCTCATAATACCCTTTCACCACAAAAAACATATGAGGTATGTTACTATTTTCTAATTCATCCTCTCTATTTTCCTCTTATAGTGAATTAATAGTGCCGAGCTCCGACGCGTTAACCTTATAGATTTCATAGCGCCACTCTATTTCATGCTTCTCTGTGTTTTTTGTTCTTCTCTTCATTGCATATTTATACTGAGAAATAGCTCTCTTTTTATGTTTATGCAAAAGTGGTTCCCATCTTTATATCATGATCTCTATCTGCGCACAAAAAGCATTTGGCACTTCTATCATAGGACCCAGATCTCTCTAAAAGTCGCAGAGGACTATTTGTGCTCTTTGTTTTCTCCTATCTTCTGGCAGAATGGAACTCTCCTAATGTTCCGGATCTATTAATTAGCCAGTTACACACAATTAAGTAACGCTAGTGCAAGATATAACATGACACTTCATATATTTCATCTCTATCTCTAGCAGAATCATGTTATACGCTATCTTCATATACGCATCATATATTTATACGCGATTAATGATCAGAAATTTCCATTAGCTTTATTCCAGATAAATTTTGCATATCGCTTTACAGCCTAGTATTAATATATTTAAAACTATTTTTAATTTAACTCATTCTATTAATAATTCATGATGATTTCCCAATAGGCGCTACAGAGTTTGCTAATATAATCCATATATATGAGTCTCTTATCTGTGTATAAATTATCTCTCGTATTGAATCGTGCTTGTGCCACATGAGTCATACAATTATCATGGAAAACACGCGCAAAAGTGTTAGAAAATCTAGTATTATAGTCCCATAATTATAAGGTGCATCGCTAAAATTTGCATCCTTATGACACATTGTTCTCAACACTCTACCTTTTTCTATTTATGAAATGGAAATCACAACATAAATACCTCTAATCCTAATAGAAATTATTCCTTGAGGATTTTACTTTTCCATGTGCTTTTTTTCTTATTATGTATTTCGTTATTTATCTTTCGATTTGGTAATGCCCTACGCTATGGACTTTCAAATCAGTAGTGACTGAAGCAAAGTATGTCTTTTAGTTCAAGGCTAATTGTTAGCTCTATCATAACTCACCAAATGATTGCTTGTCTCACTCGGGTCACCGTCTCTCTTCAATTTTCCCGATTTCCTTCCCGTTCTTCTTGATTTATTTCATAGTGAAATCTTCCCCGATTGTCCACTCAGCAAAATATTTTCACTAACTATCCGTCTTGATCTTGTCAAATTCCCAGTGCTTCCTCGTGGTCTCGTCTCTCTGATCATTAGCAATATATCGTTCGTTGTCTTTTTACAGAATTTGTGGACTAGTCAGACATGTTCTTTCTTAGTATGTTAAGCCAATGTCCAAGAACTGAGCGGATTACAGTTGAACAGATCGATGAGTATTGAACCCAGGAAATAATTGCACCTCAAAGAAAAAGTAACTCCGCTCGTCCGCTCATTTACATTGTAATGAATTACCATAACTCGTCAACGGGGCCTTTGCCATACACTGTAGTGTATGCTTTATCTGCGCTCGCAATATCATGTAACAACATGTTAACCAAATACTCACACCCTCTTCCTGTTTGGCCCTCGTAACCAACTCCCATGCCATAGTGGGATCGCTCCCAGGAATGTCTTCTTTTTGGGAAATCTTAGATAATCTCAAACTACGTCCCGGAGACAATAGGAGTAATCTTCCTGGACTACACACTCATTTACATGGCAGGACTTTGCCTGAATTTCGATAGACAGTCGTTGCCTGAACCCTATACCCTTTGGTTCAGGTATATGATCCTACAGTATGAGGCTTAGTGCAACTCGTATACTCCAATCCCCGTCTCCTTCCTACTATTCTTTGCAGCGCGCCGTTTTTTTTTAATAATAGTAATAATATTAAGCCAGGTTTGTGTATACATTCTAATTAAGTGAATTATATCTATTCATTCTTGTCATTATAGTAAACTACTGCAAGCATAGTGACAATAATATGGAAAATGGTTAATCAGGCTCGCCTTGTTATGAGCGCGCTTGTAGAATTATTGCTCACCTTCGAGCTGAGAGACTAAGAGCAAAATGACGAACCGGAATCTATCTTGACGTTCCTTTATTAGCCACAATCTAACAAGATGAATCTTTTTTTAAAGTTTTGAGGACGAGTAGAGAAGAGAAGAAAGGTTTTGAGAGAACTCCCAAAAAAAATTTAAAATTATTAGCCAACTATAGTCGCAAACTTAGTATCCAAACGAAGTTCTTTCCCTGCTCTCTGCAAACCACTCCCCTCCGCCTTAATTCCGGGCATTCCAGTAACGGTAACAAACCTATCTCCATAAACCCAAGAACAAATGATAAGCCCTTAATCATCAATTCCAGCAAAAGCTATGTATCCATTCTAAGCTATCTCGTCCAATCTAATGCTCTATTCCTTAAAATCCTTCACACGCGATATCGTGCTTTTTGACCGTCTTGCAAAGACAAGTAGCAAGGATAACAGTCGCGCTGTCCTCTCTCTTTCGCTCTTGTTTCCTTCTACACAAAAATAAACAGTAAGACTTTATACTCCGAAAATATACCCGCCTTCATCATGTACCAGACTCTAGAGAACATCCTAATAAAAATGTCCTACCTTCGCATCATTGTCATGATTTGTCCTGTTCTCTATTTATATTGCGGCTAACAATCCTTCTACTTCCTAGATGAAAGAAGATGCACAATGTCAATAGACTGACATCTGAATAATCGTTGTGAGCTCGTTTCTCGCGTACTATATCTCTGTTTCATATATCTTGAAGGGATGGTTAACCTGAATTGAGAGTGTCTCCATAATTGATGATGCCGTGTACCGTTCTGTTGGTCTCCTATACCATATAATAAAGCTTGTGTAGAGGATCACTCCTTGTATGTTGATCCGTAATACAGCTTTTTCTCTCCCCCAAAAGTTGCTCAGATCTTGAGTCGTATTCAGTTTTAGAGTTCCACCCGGAAGCCGTCGACCGCTCTGTTATCGTATAATCTCGTATTTCCCAAATATCAGACAGCCAATAAATTCGATTGAGAATGAGGCCGTCTCACATACCTCAGCGCACTAGCAAAAGTTCCTAACGAGTCGTTTACCAATATGTCAAGACGATGTGTAACAGCATCTTCGTACGCGTCCTTGCCGAAATAAATCAATCGCTCATTCCAAACATGAGCGGTAATTTGACCATTCTCTGATGTTATTTTAGTGACCATGGTCCGATTTCCAGGACTGTCTCTTATCTGTCACGCCTTCTTTCGCCTCTTCACTGAACTTATGCCTAGAGATTATATATTGATAAATGGAGCAGTGGTTATGACATTTAGTGCTTCCTAGGCCTTTTTTAATGATAGTGCGGTATGATTGAGGCCATTTAGAAGATGGACGAATTCTGAAAACAAGACCCAACTAACGGGAGTTTTATGCATGGGAGTGCTGTTACCCTTAGTGTCGCATACGCAGAAACACATTCAATTAATGTTGGTATTCGCAACATATTTTCATCGATGTCGTGAGTTTGAACTTCACGTTCCTTCATCCGGTCATCTAATATTTGATACTCGACTGATTTTTTTTCGCATCGGACTATTGTTTGATATTCTCTTTGTCTTTTATTAGCTCCATGTTTTCTATATGTGATTCGCTATGTTATAAGGAAATTAAATGTTTTGCTATAAATATTGAATGATGGTGTTTTTATTTTTTTAACTTTTGTAATAGTGATGATTCTGATGATGAGTTGGCTCTTGGATTGCAATCCTGCTTGATGGATGAAGTGGGATTAGTGGAAGGTGCTTTGTGTGAGCTAACCCATGAACATCAACTCGAGGTCAAGGTATGTAGCTCTGTAGATCTTCATTTTAGCTTTTCCAATTGTTATAGCCTTGAAGTATTCTCGCATTAGTATATTGGGAAATAGACAGTGGACATTTATCTAGATAAATAATTTTAATAAAATGATCCTTCGATCTCTACATAAATAGAGTTACTTGTAAAATCTACTACTGCTACTGCACCTGCTGGTCATAATAATACTACCACTCACAGCTGCGAGGGATGTGGTTTTTTGCTTTTATTAAGGTGTTCTTTTTGTTATAGAATTCTCTGTTAAACCTGGTGTAGAGAAATGTATAGGTTTATCTTATGTTCTTTATTTTTCTTTTTGACTTTTGAAATTGTTACAGATAGAGAGAAATCCATGCTTTGATTTCTGTCTCTTTGTATTAATCTTTTCTGCTTTGTGCATAAAAGTAGTATCTGGATTGACTGACAGGAGCAGATCAGGAGCAAACTTTCTGCATTAGAGAAAGCTTTGATGGGTGAAATTGAAAAGTCTGCTTCTGCACTCACTCGAGTTGAGAAATATAGAGAAGCAAGATGGGAAATGAATAGGAAATTTGATACTCAATACCAACGCAAGATGTAAGATTATTTGCTATTTCTTACTATGGTGTTCTTTCTTCTAAGAGATAGCTGAATTTTCAGGATATCGTAGTTTTTGTAATAATTTGAACGCTAGATCCCTATTGTTACTTTGTAGACCCATTTAATGAAAGCTGGGCTAATCTAATCTTTTACTCGCTGACGTTTCTTTGGGTTGTAAATGTGGGTCAAATCCATTGATTTTTTCGTCTAATCATTGTAGCGCAGAAGCACTTGATAATCATTTGACTGCTGTCCAACGGGACCATGAACTGAGATCACAAATAGAAGAAAGGAAAATAAGAAGTGATGCAGCTTTTGAAGAGGCCAAAAGAAAGGAAAAGGCTCTCCAAGAAGAAAAAATACGCCAAGAAAAAGCTAAAGCAGAATTTGAGGTTTGTCAACTTGTCCTTTGAATTTTTTTAATGTTGTTCTGGTACATTTTTTGAGAATAATAGTTGTAAAGTGTAAACCTTCTTTTTTCAAGTTACTCTATTACATATATTTTCATATGCATGGCAGAGTTATCGTATCAGTTGTGGGATTATTATGAGCTAAGTGGAACTCCATGGCCTTTCAAAGCCCTCTTTTTTTTTCTGTCTTTTCCGGTTTGTTTTGGGTTTTTTTTTTTTTTTTGGGGGGGGGGGGGGGGAGTTACTTCCATTATTGCACTTATGCTAGCAATAGCCCTCTTTACTTATATTTCCAAACCATCAGGCCTAAGGTACATCCCCTTCTAGTTTTTTGTTTTCATGGCAACATTGTTTCATAGTCCTATATTTCTGCCAAACAGAATCCCTCTCGCTTTTGCTTGTGTGTCCCTTAATAGGTATCCATTACTTCATCAGATGCCTTCAACTGGTTTTATGGAAATTTTAGGAATGTTGTAAAAATTGAGGTGGATTAGAGTTTTATTGGATTTTGAGAAAGTAGTGAAAAAGTAGAATTTTAGGGAGTTGGTGAAAAAGTGGAGAGAGAGAGAGAGAGAGATGATTTGAGTGAATTTTTTTATATTTATTGTAATGGAAAAATATGATTTGAGGGGGGAGAGAGATTATTTTATAGTTATTTTTTATTACTTTTTTTACCAAAATTTTGAGTAAGTTATGTTTGCAAACCAAAATTTTGGTTTGCAAACATGACCTAAATGTGCTTCTGATTTGCATGCTAGCATTTTTAGAATTCATAAAAGTATTGTTGGCTTGCAGGCCAGACTTAGAGCTGAGGAAGCAAAAAGAGCTGCTTTGGAAGTTGAGAGAAGAGAGGCAAAAGAAGCTGCAGAAAGGGTAGCTATCGAAACCTCAACAAGAGTTGCTGCTGGAGTGGCAAAAGAAGCAGCTGTCAGACGCCAAATGGATGCCATTTCAGTAACTTCAAATGAAACTAAAGGATTTCCATCTGATGCGAAAAAACATCCACAATCAGAGAGTATTCTTCTTCTTCTTCTTCTTCTTCTTCTTTTGTCCCTTTACTGCATTCGATAGATTGACATGGCAGGCTTCATGCTTGTTGCTTATTGAGTTTTTTCATTCACGATTGTTGCTCTCATGTGAGGTCTGATGTCAACTGTAACCTCTCACCCTGCTTTAATGAGAGCAATCTTTCCAGTCGGAGTTTCCCCAGTGAGCTTCAAAGGTATTTATCTGCAATGTGATGGCAGGTAATGTTCTCAGGGCTGCAGAAAGTGCTCTAAGTTTAGAGCAGGGAAGACTACAGAAGTTTAAGGAGATAGAGGAAATAAACCAGGCATTGAGGTTGTCTAACAATAAGGTATTGGTAGCTCTAGAGATTAAGTTTTGAGGTTTTGGAATATCTATTTCATTTATATAGCTATGCTGGAAAAAGGGATAATGTTATTAGTCACTCCTGGATACTGTCGTCTGTAGATTAGACTTTCCATTATGTGTGCATTATTTGTTAGATCTATGCATGTGATATAGTGGATCTAACGCCCGCTTGTTTGCTTTTCAATTTGCTAACTTGCTTCCTTCATATCATTGGGTGGCATGATCTCATGTTTTGTTAGGATTTCAGCAGCTATGAACGACATATTGCTAGGTTGATAAGACAAATAAGCGGGACAAAAGACATTGTCAGGTGAGGTGAATTTCAGTTTTGTTGTCATCTACCCAAAGCTTCCATGGTCATAGACTCTTATGGTTGCCTATATGACCCATAGTAGTGTACCTTAAATTGTTGTTATTGGTGTTATTTATAATATGTAAGTTACATGCCTATCTAGTGGGTCTAGAATGTCCCATGTCACCTGTCACCCATTTTTAGGGAGAGGAAGTGCCATTTCAGCTAGAATCCTTGGTTTCTATAACTATACTGTTATCATAATGAGTATGCCAATGGCATCAATATTTCTGCCCTTCACATCAATTAAGCACAACTTCTCTTGTGAACTGCCTGACAGTGATATGAAACGTTTCATTTTTGCTTACCTTGGAGTGGACTTTTGACTAGCAATGTGAGCCAGACTGCCCAGTTGGACCAGTAAATTAAGTGCCAGCCCCATGGGCATTTTGGCTTTTTTTTTTTTTTTTTACTATGCCATTGAAGGCACTGAACTAATAAAGTGACTTCACTTCTGATCAAAATGGGTTGCTTCATAATTACCACTCATTCATGAAGGCGTACTTGCCGCTTCAGCCTCTAAAAGGCATTTTTTCTTTTTCGAGAGGACTTTTGACTGGTTGCGTGATGTATGTATGAACTAACTGCTAAAATGGATACCTGATAGCCCTGTAGTTGGATATGGTTATCCAATCTATCAGCTTAAGCTTGTGGAGCTGTGTACAAGATGCCTTTCCTTCTATGGCTGAGCAAAGCTCATTGTTAAAGAACTCAAATTCTGGTTTCTTTCACGGTCTTCATTTTGACTGGAATTCTTTCCAATACTGTAATTAATATTTTAGGTTTTTTCGTTTTTTACAAATTTAAAATGTGCAGGGAAAAGTCACATGAAATTGTTAAGATTTTCAATGATCCGCTTTGCCCTCAATCCATCAGTATTGCAGCATTTGTGAAGAAGGTAATTCAAGTATTCACGGAGATGCACTTTTTTTTTCTTTACCTTGATTCATTTTTTTGGGTTGGTTCATTCTGAGGATGGAGAGGAAAGATGGAAAATTCTGGATCATGCTTATTGAACACTCTTCTAGTTGAAGAATATATAATTTAAATTAGAGCATAGAACGGCATTGAAGGACCGCATATAGAGTTAGGTTTTTTTGGTATGTAAGCATACATTCATATTAAATAAATGGTGAATGTATAACTTTGAGATTAGGTTCACCAATTGAAGCGTAAGAGTCAGACGGAGAATCAAAACCAACATGCTTTAGTTTACTAATAAAAGAAAATAATAGGTTGTATGGTCTACACCAAACTGCAATAGCTACTGCCCCATATGTTAAAAAACACAGCCGAAACAATATGACATTCTCCGATAATAGAATTTCATTATTCACTTCCTCGTATTCTAAGAATTCAGTTCAAGGCAATCTTGAGAAGCTCTTCAGCTCCTAATTTTTGAGTTCGAACATAAATTTTGCTTTTGAAGGATATTACGGGTAAAAAGTTTTTTTATTTTTTAATGATATTGTAAGCAGTAAACTTGAAGGTAAGGCATTATTTCCAATTTTTTACAGGTTGTCACCCGTTGCGAAAGTCCTGATAATGATGCTTTTGCATGTGGCCATGTCCTAGTCCTTGTTATTTCACAGGTAAACATTTCTAATTCATTGGTATGTGTTGGGTGCTTCTGTGTTTTATTTTCTTCTACACGTTAGGATGCAACTCTAGGTTCAAGCAATCAAAGTGTCATTGTGGAACTTCTAAATATTGCGACATAAGAACTACATTGACTTGTTTTGTAGAGACAAAAGTCCTGCTTCTCAAGACGAGTTCATGTTAGGTTCGTGCGGATAGTTGTGGGTAATTGGTCATGGTCAGGGTATGTTGTTGACATTTCCGGGATATCTTAGTGAAACAACGTTTAGAGGTGTTTCATGGAAGGTGTCAAGGTTTCAAAGTTCATGAATTTGATCCAAATAAATGATAATAGTCATCAGGATCTAGCTCTTCTTGATGAAGGTAGAGAGCTATCTCTATATAATTGCTCCATTGCTTGGGTTAAGCCCTCAATTTGAAGGTCTTGACCAGGTCATGAGTCAGTTTGGTGGAGCTAACCAGAGCTGCAGTTATTGGACATATCATATTTATTTGCTTACATTCTGATCATTTTGTGAATCAGGTTCCACTTGCTATGGATCTCCTTTTAGCTGAGTTCCACAGAGCCTGCATTTACACGGTTCCAAAACACATAGTGTACTCAGAGGTGATGTTTATATATTTGGAGAATCCATTCGTTAATATTGTGTGTGACTTTGACCATGTTTTAAGGACCATTTGTCATTTCATGTTAAAAGTGGATTCAAGATATATTAGATCTAGTGTAAATTACTGACAAAAAATGCACACTGAGACAAAAGAAAAGATATGCGTCATAATTGATCCCTTTTTGCATTTGTGATTGATCTATGAATGGTAGGTGTTGAGTGCAGAAGGGAAGCAAACGGATGGGGATATTTGGGGACCAAGTTCCTTTACTTTATAAAACAAAAAAGAGGACCAAAATATGAGTTTTTTCCCGATTTATGTTTGTTAAATCCTTGTACACGTATATTGTGGATGTAGCATGTTCGGACACATACTGGTCTCACAGAAGCCAATATATGACAACAACATAAATCAATAATTAAAATAAAATAGGAAATATTATGTTCCTAACATGCTTTTCGTGTGTGGTTATACATTCTGATCTTTCAAAACTATCATGTGGCCTGACATACCATGTCAGCTTTTATAAGGCCACGTAGAAAAGAAAAGAAAAACTGTCACATCAACAATTGTCTATCACGTAGTGACATGAAGGTTGGTGAAGAGTACCATTGATGGATATTTCCATACTTTTAAGGATTAAATTGAAGCAATTCGAATACAGAAATTACATAATATATGTTCCAACATGTTCCAACCTTTAATTTATTTTAAGGGACCAGTATCTGCTAGACATTAAGGGTCTGTTTGTTTGTAAAATTTTGGGGAGGTTAAAATTTTAGGGTATTGGATTTGGTGAAAAAGTGATGAAAGAGATGATTTTTAATATTTATTATAGTGAAAAGTAATGATTTGATGGGGGGAGAGATTATATTGTAATTTTTTATTGTGTTAAAATTTTAGGAAGTGTAAAATTTTGGTTTGCAAACAGACCCTAAGTATGATTTCTGTGTTTTTTTTTTTTCCATGTATTCCTTAAAAAACTGTAAAGTCTTTCAGATTCGAATGGCAGTGTTGAACAGTCAATGTGACTTTATGGATGGTTGATCCACTTAAAAATTTCAACTGATGTCAAGGTCCTGCTTTAGACTAGACAAGATGAGGCATGAGTGACTACTTGTTGAAAAATTAGGTGAAGTACACAAGAGACGACGCAAGAGTGATCACATTGTTTTTTTACTTTTCTTCAAACCTTTCAACTTCCAATGGGAGTGGGAGATTGCAAGTTTTGAGCTGATAAAATACCAAAGTGGAGAGTTCAAATTTTGTGCCCTAATCCCTTTCTTAATTGCTGTTATTGTTTTGGATTCTACTGCTATTATATGCCATTTGAATCGTTTTTCCTACTTCAGTCAGCATTTGAATCTAAGGAGGCTTATTACAAGGCGATTGGATTCCAAGAAACAGACGGGAAGATTGAGAGCATTGATGACTATTTGAGACGGTTAGAGTCGTACATAAAACTGTATGGGGCTCTGATTCAGGTCTGTACCTATGATCTTATGCTTTTGAGTTTTGGGGTGTGGAAATCTTTTTTTCTAGTAATGGGCAATTCATGAAAAGCAGCTTTGTTGGTATGTATTCCTGTCAAAAGCAGCTTAACAAGAGAGATTATTTTGGCAGACACAAGTGGAGGGTGTCCGAAACATACATGGCCTGGAACAAGGTTGGGCATGGATTGCAAGGTTCTTAAACACTATGCCTGCCAATAGATATACCGCGGTTGCGCTAAATGCATTTCTCCAAGTAGGTCATTATCCAAATACAATGCACTTCTACAAATATCTGAAAGCACTTCAAGTGAACCAATTTTATGTTTCCGCAGATGGCTGGGTTTGCTCTTTTCAGGAAATACAAATCTCAGTTCATGAAGGTGCTGAGCATCATCTCTGACAACTTTCTGGAAGCACTCAAAGCACGTGAAGAGCCTGGTTTAAGAGCGATCATTGTTGAGATTCAATCTTACATGGAAGACAAGAAGTTCCTTAAGGAGCCGGACGGAAGAGGCCTACAGGGTACCTTGCTATCAAGTGTCATGGTGCCGGAGCCAGATTACCAGCAATCATATCATCACCAGCCAGCAAATAGATATTTCTACTAGTGATTAAACATTCTACTGTCCCAAGTCACAGGAAGAGTAGGTCTAAATTTTAAATTGTGTTGCATGTGGGGAAGAGGATATATATATATATATAGCCACACAATGGGGAGTTGTAGGGGTCCGACACAACCTTTGCGTTGAGTTGTAGAGACGATACTATCATTTGAAGAATTTTATTCCTCTCCTGTAAAAGTATGTATCCTCCGTAGACTTCCTCTAATTACAAGGCGACAAAAGGGAACAATTGCTGATGCAAATCGCCCATCAATCTTCACTATTGTACAGCAACTACCCGTAATTTAAAAGACAGAGATGTTTTAAGTTGCGACAGCTGGAAAAGGCCACACTTTCATATAATCGCATATACTCAAATTCATGTACATCAAAAAATAAATCAAATCGTGGAGCAGAGTCCTGCTATCCCTTTGGATTTTTAGTCGTGTTCCTCACAAGCGAATACACAAGACTAAAACAAATGAAACAAAGATTTGAAGGGTGGGAAGGAACATGAATCAAAATAAGGATGGACCAGAGCAGCTATCTATCAACGACTTTGACGAGGGCAATCCGAATCCTGATAGGTATCAATACTTGACAAAGCAGCTTTAGAAAAACCATCAAGCGTAAATCAGAAGGACGCTCATTGAGAAGGGAGGCTGCAGTGGAAAGTGTTTCATGTAACATTCAACAAATTGATATTGCTCCTCATCAAGACCACAATCCCACTTGTCTTGTTCTCCACCAATGCTAGCAGTTATATAATACCTTTGCATCAGCCTTGTGTCTTACTTACATCCACCAAGATACAGAGGATCCCTGCACATACCAAAACCTCCCATTCTTTAACATAGCTCATCTCAAAACATTTGAATCTTCCAAAACGAAAACGGTGAGGAGAGAGAGAAAGCAAAACATGATAAAGATGCTCTTCAACAGCTCACCTTTGTTGCCCTTTTTGCCCCAAAATCATGAAGACTAGTGCAGCGTCCGCCAAAATGCATCAGAGATGCACTACAGAGCATATCAGTAGAGCCTTATTCTAGTCTCAATTGCACGCCGGCAAATTGGACACACTTCAAGGTCTTCTCCACAATCGCAACAAGTCTGTCGAGGAAAAGAGAACAGAACGTTTAAAAGGGGAAATCTTCTATGGTGAAAATCTAGTTCTGGAATTTTGACATCAAGGTCATAATAAAACAGCAAACATGTACAGAATAGTTTACCTGATGCCCACAACCAAAGGCCATGTCCTTTCGATTAGTAAGACAAATGGGGCAAACCTGTACAAGTTCACCATAAACAGATTAATACTCCACCTGTTGCAGTGATAATGAAATTAGGACAGTCTTCTGTTTTGTAGCACAGTCAAAATACCTGGTTATCATAGACAGAACTTGGGGATGGAGTTGTATCATATCCTGGGCCAACTGCTGCATCGTATCCTGTGCCGACTGCTGCATCGTATCCAGTATAAGGAGAATCATATCCACTAGAAGGAGGTGAGCGCTGCTGAAAACTGTTTGAATGCTGAAAACTGCTTGGACGCTGGAAACTGCTTGATTGCTGAGGTTTCACACTGCTAGAACCAGCACCATAAAGAGGAGGGGGAAGAGGAACCCTGTCTGGAGCAATTCCCCTCTGTCTACTGCTTTAACAATGAAGAATTAAAAAAGGGAATTAATTTCTACACCCAAAGGTAAAACTGCACCTGCAAAAACTCAAATCTTACGAACAACTCATTACCCTAATATTCCAAGCTCGATAGTTGCTTTATACTGAGAGGGTATCTCCATTAAGGCTGCAAGCGCAAATTCAGTCTCTTTTCTAGATGGATGGACAGTCTTAGACATGATTTCTGTGAAATTGACGAACTGGGAAAAACAAAGAAAAGCAGTCCTTCACGATTCAGTACATTTTCAGCTATTTGTGATCAAAATCTTTTGGTAACAAAATGAGAAATTACCTGGAAATTATCAAAGGCTCGAGCAGGGATGTTATCATCAAATTCCCTCATCACGTCCCAAGGCCCATCTCCGACCCCCACCAGAATTATTGACAAAGGGTACTCACTGGCATTATATTATCATGTGAGAAAATACAGGTTGGCAACCAATGGTAACAAGTGTGAAAATATTCACCTTGCTTTTACAATTGCATCAATCGTCTTTTGTTCTTGTGGGCTGAGTTGGCCGTGCTGAGTGTCCACGCTTCTTGTTACCTAATGAAACAGGTAGTTATGTGGGGCATGATTCGCAATGTAGATAGTAACAGATCAACTGCTTAGCTTTACCATAACAAGATGCATATTTTTGCTTGGGAGGACAGATATAGGGAATTTGGAATCAACCTCAAAGAACTTTACAATTTTTTTTTTTTTAAGAAAAGCACTTTACAAATTATTGATTAAAAACCTTGCAATTTCATGCAAAACCTGAACCACTTGGAAAGTTTAGACAATCTCAGACCACAAAACTCTGAAACAGTGGTGAATTACCTGCCCATCAGCAATTATCACCAAAACATGGTACTGACCACCACTTTGCTCGACAATAGTAATGGCCATCTCAATGATAGGTGCAAAAGATGTCGGTCCTGCCATAAGATGGGGACAAAAAAGGTGGGTTAAGAACAAGTTGGTTGACTTTCTAGAATGCTGTATAGAATACATAGGTCTCAGATAAATAGATGCAGCACCGGCAAGTCTAAGGCGAGGGACAATTTCTCGGTATCGTGTCAGCACTTCCTCGAATCCATTACAAGATCTCTCCTCAGGATAGAAGTTGAAGACATCTTGATCATGTGTTGATGCTACAAAGACATGTAAACTATCATCTTCATATCCAAATATTAAACCAGGATAAACAAAATACTAAAGATCATGATCAATATGAAATTACCATCTCCAAATCCAAAACAGGGAATTAAGTTATCCTCGTCAAAAGCAGATAAAGTCTTTCCGATAATTGATATTGCTTGTTCGTAGGGATTTTGACCATTTCCAATGCTATGCAAGCTTCGTCGGTTGAATGACTTAGCACCTAGTTAATAGAGAAAGTAAGCACATTGAATCCAATATAAACAAGAAGGAGCATCAAGATGAGAATGAACCTGTCCACTCATTGCTCTTTGTGAAATCAACGCCAACAATTAGATTTGAAGACTCTAGGCCAGCATGTGCAAGAGCAGCAGTAACCTGTGGTCAATCATTCTCATTATTCACCAAAAGATGAAACATTTAATTTCGTGAAGCTCTTGCCCATCAAAAGAGTTTTTTTTTTTTTTTTTGAAGTAGGCATAGGCAAATATCAATGAGGCAATGGGTGCTTGAGACTACCAAAAACAAGCAAGAAATGAAATAAATAACAAAAAGAATGTGCAAAGAAAGAAACTAACTACACTGCCCAGATTCATAGAGATGATAGATATGATAGATAGTTTGGCAATCATATCACAACTAATACTTGTATGCAGAACTTAATGGAAAGACAGTCACATCAAGTTCCAAAAGAAGTTGAAATTGCCTTGAAATCTCCTACCACCAAGTAACCGATTGAGACTAACCACAGGTTGAAATTCCCAGTTGCTGATGAAGAAGAAATAAATGAGTGGTTCAAAAGACATTGGCCAAATTCCAACTTGCCAGCTGAATGAGAAATCAAAACTCTAAAAGCCAAGACTCAACTTCAACAACTCCGTAAATTCAAAAGCAGTAGCTGAGAATCTCATACAGCTCAAGGCTCACCATTGCTAAAATGACACCGGAGTTCATGTACTTCTCATAGCTTCACATTCACACACAACTCGTACAAACAAACACACAGCCAACAACCGATTCAAGTTCAACAGTCTAAACTAACCCTATCTTCTTCTTCATTTTTTTTTTTTTTTTCCTGCATGCCTTGGATGTATTATGTCATGTCGGAAATACAAAATAAGCCAAGAGAGGCATTAATGTTTTGATATCTTTAAACATGTAGGTATTCGATAAAATCTCAGATGGATGCCAAACAAAGAATTTCATAAGACCTCAAAGATATCAAAATCAATGTTTAATGCTTTTCTCAAGAGAGAAATAGTTGAACGCATAAACCTGACAACAAGTGCATTTTCATGTTCTTTTCCGTATTACCTTTGCAGACATGGATATCTCGTGCACTTGATCCTCGACATAGACAGCCTCTTATTATGGTGATATCATATCTCTAAATCTGTTTGAATACCCTAACATTGACAAGTTGAGCTGCCACAAGGCATTACCCGTCACCTCTATTTTAGCCGCAACATGCATGAACACGCTTAAAGGCAGAGATTTTAAAGTCAAGCATCCGCATTATGCAGGATAATACATATATTTTCTCGGAACTCTCTTCTTCCTCTTCTTCTACTATCTTTTCTTTTCTTATCGTTGTCTGTTTATGTTTTAAGATTTGTCATGTCAAATGCATAGCCAACTGTATTACTCCCCAAGACCCTTAGGCCTTAGCCCAAAAATACCAAAGAAGACAAATGAACTAGCCTTAAAAAATAAGAAATCACACGCTGCATATTGTCTAACCTCGTCCAGGGATCGATAGTTATCAGCAATCCTCGAGTATCTCCTATCCAATTTTTTCTGCGGCCAGGGTGCCTCCGACCTGTAATTAAAAGATGGCTGCGACCCGTAATTGAAAGAAGTAGAGGGCGGTGACGCATGTTGATGCTGAGGCGTGTAATACGGGTTCTGCTCAGGGTACGAAGATTGTGGATAGCCATACTGATTCCACGACGAAGAACCGCTAGACCCATGTGACGGATATTCTCTCCGCCCCGACCCCTTCGAACCTTTTCCACCCATCACCAATAAAACTCAAATCTCTTCCAAACAACACCGAGGCAACGAAATCACTCCCTAATCTCCGATAATATTCACCTGCAAAACGTATCGAACACCTTGAGGGCGCTCACGGGATATTCACTAGATTAAAAGAATAAAGGGTGAAGCCTAACCAAAATACGTGACAACCGCTAATAACCAAACTCGGATATATATCATGCAATTAGACTGAAAGAAAGAAAATTCTAACCAATATGAAAACAAAGACCAAGACTTTAAAAGAAATCAGGCGGCTAGAGACGACCGAGTCCATGAACGCCGACCACTGAAATCCGTTTTGCAAAACACGTTAAGTTTCTGTAGATTCTCCGTAACTTACAACGAAATACTTCGAGAACCTCCAGAAGACGACGAATTGCAAATTGGGCGACGATTCTGACAGATAGACTAGCAGACGAGACTGTCAATCAGACTACTTTTGTTCCTCCTGCCTAGAAAAAAAAAAAAAGATGAGAGAGAACTTTTGATCTCCCAAAATGAACAACTCATCGCCATCAATATAATAATAAAGTAATGTACGAATCGCATACGCAACCTCACGAGCAAGTAAACGAAACAATTTTTTGCTTAAAAACAAAAAAAGTAAACCAACCAATCGCAGGAAAAAAAAAAGATAGTGGACCAAACAATTGGATCATGTAAAACAAACAAAGTAAACCAAAAAACTGCCTAGAAAATTCGGGGGAAAAAAAAAACAACTAGGGAAGGCCAGTCAATCACTACGCATACTCTTCTATGAACGTTCCAATTCAATGTACTTTTAATAAATAAATTGTACTTCACGAACCCTCTTGATTTAGCGTAATGCCTTCAATCTAGATCCGGGACTGTATTAAACACTGGAGAATGATTCTCGAATGCCTAAGTGAGAGAGATAGATCTTAAGAGAGCTCAATGAATGTTTGTTATGAAGAGTAAAAAATAACGAAGGCGTAACTTTTTCTTATATGGACCTGGAGAAAGAACAGTTCGAGTAGAACTGAGGTAAGAGCAATTGAAGTAGGACTAGACAAGAGAAGTTGGAGAACGACTAGAGTTTGAGATGTTCTATCACTTTATGGGAGAGGGGTAACATGCTTATCACAGGATAAAATTGCGCTCCTTCTCACCCCAAAAAAAATATATATATATATATATATATATATATTATATAGCAATTTTTTTTAAAATTGTGTATTTTTATATATATTATTATTTTCTAGGATAATGATAATGGTATCCTTAGATCTCGTTATATTTGTAAGGTCATCAAGATTTAAAACTTTATATTAAAATTTTTTGGAAGTATTTGTTTACCTAAATTTTAAAGAATATTTTAAAAATTTTTTGAATGTTGAAATTTATTAGAATTTATAAAAAGTATAAAGTTTATGTGTAAAAGTGTGAAGTTTATTGAGATTTGTGAAATGTGTTTGGTATAGTAGAAATTTTAGACCCTCAAAAAATTAGACAAACAAACTTTCCCTCTTCAAAACTTTGGTTTGGGGTGTTAGATAATTTCGAGTATAAAAAAAAATAAAAAATAAAATCTTTGAACTTCGCATCCATAAAACCCTTTAGAATGGGTCAACTCCATATTCATTATTTTTATAATATAACAAACAATAAATTGATAAAAGCGGACCAACTTTAGATTGTTTGGTACGAAAAAATCCAATTGTTCCAACGATGAATTAGATATTGACAACTCTTTCCTGGAATCAATCATTTTTATTCCCGACTATTTTCTTCGTGACAATCTTTTTGTCTCTTTGAGAATTTCTCTGTAGTTGCTGTATTTAAAAATATTTATTTGCTCGAATTTGGTAGGCGAAGATAAACCTTGGAGCCCAAGGTCAAGGTTTGGTAAAGTGGGCGTCTGGCGAGGCGCACGGTACGATTGCTAGTGTGAACGCATCCTTTTTTTAAAAAAAAAAAAATGTGATGCCAACACATCACGTGTCTCATTCATTTCGATTGCGCGAATCCGGGGTTCAATAATTTGTTGTTAGCTTGGGGGATTAAAAGGTAGACAGCCAAAAGGAATAGCAGAATGCCATCTGTCCCAAATAATTTAGAAGGTAAAGCTCGTCACGTTGACGTCCCCGGGCCGGTCTTCCCCTACTTACGCACCACTGCTAATGGCGTGAAAACAAAACATTCCCTTCTCATTGGGCCAACTCCTCTACTACACAGGGAAACAATGTGGTGCTGTAAGGCAGTGTTTGTTTCCACCTAAAAAAGGGAACACAAAAAGCATTCCCTTGTAATATCTAGAAAATGTTTTGCGTTTTGTTGTTGTTGTTGTTGTTGAGTATATCTTGTGGTCTTTGATTTATGTAAAACATATGAGTTTGTGTTCAAAATGTAGAACATTAGGAGATCACGATGTTTTGGTCAAGAAGTTTTCATGCAAAACAAACACCGCCCTAGCCTTCGTATAATTCTCTTGGGTGATGTTGTTTTCATGTTTTTTTTGAATTTTGATGAAATTGTGAATATTTAGGTGGTGTTAAAGTTGTATAAGAATGCGTGTAGAAGTTGTTGAAATAGATTGGTGTGTGTAAAAAAAGTAATAAAGTGTTGTATTGGAATACGTATGTGTTATGATGTTTGATTGTAAAAATAAAAATAGAATTCAAATCTTACAAAAAAAATGAAAATAAACATGACCTTACTTTATAGAAATTTGAGATGCACTGTAGTTGCTATAAGAACAAACACTAAAATTCCAGTCAAAGTTCGTATAGTTCATTTATTTTACACACTTTTTCGCTTGTACACTGGAATTGGCAACTTACTAATTGGCTTGAGGGGTAAAAATTACCACTTAATAATAAATTAACTTGACCGATCCATATGACATATCTACACCCGTAGGTTACAATTAACACGCCATATGAATGTCTTCATATCCCTACTCATAGGTGACAGCGTGTAATGTTCATATTTGACAGGTAAAATTTTTTAAAAAAGAGCAAGATAACTACAATAATTTTTATTATTTAAAATCAAAATGAAAGGTCTCCCCAAAGAAGTCGTGGCTACGTTACTATTTTTTATAACACCTTTGAAATAGATGTTATCCAATACCCAAGGCACGCTGATCCTGCCCGGAATTTGCCTTCCCCATGCAAAATTATGGGCGGGAGGCCGCCTTTGGAAGACGCCATATTTTCCTTTGAATTTTCTTTCTAGCTGCATAACGTCTAAACATGTGACTTCGTGGAGTAGAGGCAACTGTTACAAGTTTTTTTTTTTAATTTATTTTATTTCTAGGCGGTTCAAGTTGTTGCTTGGTGAATGGAACGTCATTGATTACATTGATAATTTAATAAATGAAAAGTCGTATATTCGAGCCTGTACATGCATGATGTTACGGGATGAACTATTATTTGTCTACAGTCTATTTCTCTTCATCGACTCGTCTCGTCATTCTTAATGATTTTCCCACCTCTCTAACAATTCAATGAACATATTAGGCCATGCCCGAGTTCTTCAACGTAGCCCAATCCAATGGTATGAAAGGACCAGGTTGGGCCGATCTGGAACCCTATGGGCCTGACCGGATTGCCACATTTCTTATTCAGGTCGGTCAACCCACTTCTGTACCCAAGGAGCGGTCCTGATCAGAGTGGAGAAATAAAGATAATGGACCGGACTACCGTCATACGTCTTGCGAAGTTGCGATACTAACTAGGGTGATCACGTTTGGGCTGTAATTGACCGGGCCGATGGAAATCAGCTCAAAATTGATTGGGCCAGCCAGTTTAAATCCAGCCCAATTTAGATCTCGATTCTCAAAATCCCAGAACCGGTTAGTTCTGCCCACGGTTCTCAAAACCGTGAGTCGAACCGAACTGAGAGTATAATGTAGGGCTGCAAGACCGGAAATCTAGTCCGATTTTTGGACCGGAATGCGGTCGGACCGGATTTCAGGTCCTACTAAAATAAAGGACCGGACCGGACCACTTATAAGTGGTCCGGTCAGTGGTCCAGACCGGTTTCAATTTTTTTTTCCATTTTTTCGTTTTTTTTTTTCATTTTCAACACACATTTTTTAATTTTGAGATTAAAAAAAAATGTGAACTCCTACCATAGTTTGCTCATTAATTTAAAAATGTGAATTGATTTAACTCATAGTCTCATACTATAGTTTATTCATTCATTTAAATATGTAAATTCATTTAACTCCTACCATAGTTTATTTATTAGTTTAAAGATGTGAATTCATTTAAAGACTTATAGATGTAAATTCATTTAAAGACTTATAGATATGAATTCATTTAACTACTACTATAAATATGTGAATTATTTAATTTAAAAATGTGAATTCATTTAAAGACTTAAAAATGTGAATTCATTTAACTCCTACTATAATTTGCTCATTAATTTAAATATGTGAATTCATTTAAAGATTTGAAAATTTGAATTCATTTAAAGACTTAAAAATATGAATTCATTTAACTCTTACCATAGTTTGCTCATTAATTTGAAAATGTGAATTTATTTAAAGACTTAAAAATGTAAATTCATTTAACTCCTAGTCTCCTACTATAGTTTGCTCATTAATTTAAAAATTAATTTAAAAATGTGAATTCATTTAACTCATACTATAGTTTGTTCATTAATTTAAATATGTAAATTCATTTAAAGACTTAAAAATGTGAATTCATTTAACTCCTACCATAGTTTGCTTATTAATTTAAAGATGTGAATTCATTTAAAGACTTGTAGATGTGAATTCATTTAAAGACTTGAAAATATAAATTCATTTAAAGACTTAAAAATGTGAATTCATTTAACTCCTACCATAGTTTGCTTATTAATTTAAAAATATGAATTCATTTAAAGACTTATAGATGTGAATTCATTTAAAGACTTAAAAATTGAATTCATTTAACTCCTACTATAGTTTGCTCATTAATTTAAATATGTAAATTCATTTAAAGACTTAAAAATGTGAATTCATTTAACTCTTACCATCAATATATGTATAAATAAATAGCACGTGATATTTTATAAGACATACAATTCTTATTTAAGTTGAAAAAATTGCTAGTATTATTTCTAAATGATTATTGAATTGTAAAGTTAACGTAAAAAATGGATGATTTATTGATTTTGATTGAATATGAGTTTTAAGATAATAAATAGCCTGCCATTCTGTTTTTTTTAAAAAAAAAAAAAATTATATAATGCGGTTCGGTCCGGTCCGGTCCGAACCGCATTTTTAAAAACCCTAGACCGGACCTGACTGCATTATCCGGTTTATAAAATCTGGTTCGGACAGGACCGGATTTAATTTGTAAAAACTACAAAATCGGTCCGATCCGGTCCGATTTTGTGGTCCAATTTGGTCTGCGGTCCGATTTTGATCACCCCTGGTATAATGGGAAGCTTAGGAGGGCTCGGTGGTGGAAGGCACTTGTTTTGCCTTCGGACACCCGTCCTAATTTTCAAGAGCAGCAATATCGGAAGAAGAAAGAGAAGAGGAAGCCACATGGGTATGTCGTATAGAGCCATTGAAGGTTTATCTTTGATATATATGCACGGAGTTGTGCATCTATATATAGATAACCGGGCCTACAGACAAACAAAAAAATACGCATATGTAAATAACCAGAGCCATCGTGGTTTTTTCTTATTTGTCCCCGCTGCTCGTTAGCTAGGTAGCTGGAATATTATTATATTACAAGATGTTTGATTTCGAAAGGCTAAGAAATTAACAACTTACTATTTGTTGAAGAAAACAGAGGATCGATCTCGTTATGGGATGAATGTCATTTTGACTCTTCCCCCTATCAGGACTCTTGTTACCTCACCACTAAAATTTCAATTTTGTTAATTAGCCCAAAAACTTCGGTTCCCATTTACCATGATTTTCCTTAATTTAAGTTCTAAATTATCAAAATTGTACCTTTACTTCAAAATTAAAATATACAAGGTACCTACCTTTGCTAATAACTTTTAAGTGCTGTACGAAATTTTGCTTGTAAAAGATAATAATTTAATCAGCCTTTTGGACATCAAATTATTAATCATTACAAAGACCGCTGCATCGGTTATCGAATATAATATCTAAAATATGGCAGTAAAATTTTTCATAATAATTAATCAAGATATAATATATACATCTGCTTTTTAATTTGAATATATTCGAAAGATATACGAAGACTTAAGAGTAATAATAGGATAATTAGTCCGTTTGATGATTTTTCCTTTATTTTCCTGTCTTTTTTATCACTTATTTTGTCCTATTTTCTTTTATGATTTTTCTTTTATCAATCGTCTTACACTGTTTCTAGTTTATTAATTTCTATTTGATCATAAAAAATATCCATGCTATGGATATACATAATGTTTTTTTTTTGAAATTTTATCTATATCTATTTAACTTGATAGTTTGATATTAATTTCGTAAACAATAGTTATTTTTTGGCCGACTATTAAATTAAGTCTCGATCGATTAATACTTAGTATCAAGACAACGTCACGTTTTATTTTTTTTAAAGCATTATATATGATATATTAATGTAATATTCTTACGTACTTATGTCTGATCACTTATATATGAAAATTTTGGACCCTTAAAAATTGGACAAACAAACTTCCCCTCTTCAAAATTTTAGTTTGGATGTTAAATAATTTCGAGTGTACAGAAAAAATAAAAAATATTAACCTTGAACTTTGCTTCCATAAAACCCTTTAGAACGGGTCCACTCCATATTCATTATTTTTATAATATAAAAAACAATAAATTGATAAAAGCGGACCAACTTTAGATTGTTTGGTACCAAAAAATCCAATTGTTCCAACGATGAATTAGATATTGACAACTCTTTCCTGGAATCAATCATTTTTATTCCGGACTATTTTCCTCGTGACAATCTTTTGTCTCTTTGAGAATTTCTCTGTAGTTGCTGTATTTAAAAATATTTATTTGCTCGAGTTTGGTTGGCGAAGATAAACCTTAGAGCCCAAGGCCAAGGTTTGGTTAAGTGGGAGAGGCGCCCGGTACGATTGATAGTGTGAACGCATCCTTTTTTTTATAAAAAAAAAAAAAATGTTATGCCAACACATCACGTGTCTCATTCATTTCGATTGCGCGAATCCGGGGTTCAATATTTGTTGTTAGCTTGGGGGATTAAAAGGTAGACAGCCAAAAGGAATAGCAGAATGCCATCTGTCCCAAATAATTTAGAAGGTAAAGCTCGTCACGTTGACGTCCCCGGGCCGGTCTTCCCCTACTTACGCACCACTGCTAATGGCGTGAAAACAAAACATTCCCTTCTAATTGGGCCAACTCCTCTACTACACAGGGAAACAATGTGGTAAGGCTGTAAGGCAGTGTTTGTTTCCACCTAAAAAAGGGAACACAAAAAGCATTCCCTTGTAATATCTAGAAAATGTTTTGCGTTTTTTTTGTTGTTGTTGTTGTTGAGTATATCTTGTGGTCTTTGATTTATGTAAAACATATGAGTTTGTGTTCAAAATGTAGAACATTAGGAGATCACGATGCTTTGGTCAAGAAGTTTTCATGCAAAACAAACACAGCCCTAGCCTTCGTATAATTCTCTTGGTTTATAGAAATTTGAGATGCACTGTAGTTGCTATATGGACAAACACTAAAATTCCAGTCAAAGTTCGTATAGTTCATTTATTTTAAAAACTTTTTCGCTTGTACACTGGAATTGGCAACTTACTAATTGACTTGAGGGGTAAAAATTACCACTTAATAATAAATTAACTTGACTGATGCATATGACATATCTACACCCGTAGGTTACAATTAACACGCCATATGAATGTCTTCATATCCCTACTCATAGGTGACAGCGTGTGATGTTCATATTTGACAGGTAATTTTTTTAAAAAAAGAACAAGATAACTACAATATTTTTTATTATTTAAAATCAAAATGAAAGGTCTTCCCAAAGAAGTCGTGGCTACGTTACTATTTTTTATAACACCTTTGAAATAGATGTTATCCAATCCCCAAGGCACGCTGATCTTGCCCGGAATTTGCCTTCCCCATGCAAAATTATGGGCGGGAGGCATACGGAGTGATTAAGCGAACCAATGAGATTGTTGAAGAGCTCCTTAAGCAGATTGATGCCACGGCCCAGTCTAGGAATGAAACGAGGGAACAGATGGAGCAGAGGAATTATGAGATTGCCATTGAGGTTTCTCAGCTCGAAGCAACGATAAGCGGGTTGTGGGAAGAGGTTGCCAAGAAAACTGCTGTTGTTGAGAATTTGGGGAAGACTTTAGCTGAGAAGGAAGGGAAGGCATCTGACATTGAAAGAGAAATGACAGAGAGATTAAATAAGGTGGAAAATGAAGCCTCAGAGCTGAGGCAGTTAGTCCATGAGTATGATGACAAGTTGAGGAGTTCAGAATCAACGATGGAATCACAGAGGCCTTTGCTGATTGATCAGTTGAATCTCGTGTCAAGAATTCACGAGCAGATATATGATGTAATTAGGATAGTTGATGTTAATAATTTGGACCATTCAGAGTTATCGGAGTCCTTGTTTCTTCCACAAGAGACGGACATGGAGGAGAATATACGTGCTGCTTTAGCTGGGATGGAGTCTATTTACGAGTTAAGCAGAATTATTGTTGGAAAGACCAGGGATATAGTAGAGGTGAAGAATATTGAATTAAAGAGTTTGGATGAAACAGTGGGTCGACTTGTTACGGAGAAAGAACATATTGGATCATTACTTAGGAGTGCTTTGTCAAATAGGATGACATCGGATCCATCTTCCAAAGCAAATGCACTGTTTCAAGTTGCAGAAAATGGTTTAAGGGAGGCTGGGATAGATTTCAAATTCAGTAAGCTTCTTGAGGATGGAAAGGTACCAACTCCTAATGACAGAGTGAATGCACCGGAGACAGAGGGGGATGAGATATACACTCTGGTAAGTGTTTCTTACTGTTAATTCGTTTTTAAGGTTTTGGGATGTGTTTTTAACCCTAACTTGTCCTTGCTGATATATTTATCGGTTGCATAAAGGCTGGTGCTTTGGAGAAGATTGTTAAGGCATCTCAGCTTGAGATCATTGAACTGCAACATTCTGTGGACGAATTAAGGTAGCTAATATCATTCTCAACATAACTGTGTATAGACAATGACATTTGCATGTTCACCCTCTTTTGGAAAGTTGGGTCTGAGCAAGTTGACAATGAGAGTCAGAATTCATTCATTTGCACTGGTCCTGACCTGGTATCCTTCCGTTTTGCATATATCTTTACTGTATGAAGGGCAGAGTCAAGTTTACTAAAAGAGCACGTAGACGTTCAAGCCAAGGAGCTCAACCATAGAATGCATCGAATAGAGGAACTCGAAGAAAAGGAGAGAGTGGCAACTCTCAAAAAAATACGGCCCAGTGATGCTCCTTCATCTAGGTGGTATACCGCTAGTTGTCGTTTCTTCTGCAAAGGCAGCAGAAGAGGTCTTAAAAGTTCTTGATCTCCAATGTTGCAATCGACCCGCCTCAGCCAGCTCTAAGAGACTGACTTACAATTATCTAGACATAGTTTTTTTACCTTATGGCTAATACTGGAGAGACATCAGGAAAAATATGTGTTCTTGACTTTTGAGCGTGAGGAGTGTGCATCATATCAGATTCTCCGGGAAGAAGAAGTGTCTTTGCTTGTCTATTCAAGATCTCAATCTTCATCTTCTGCAATTCCTGTTGACTTTCTGAGAAGCTGTCTACTCACTGTAAGTATACTTTTTAGGACTGTTTTTGGTCAGAGTTTTCGTGGGAGCGATTTAAAGAATGAAAAGTTTGGAGAACTGATGCATGAGGCTGAAGTCATGTTGGTAGGCCTCGATGCATCTGAATTGTTTCCATACATGGGATGGATTATGGACAAGATCTCTGGTCGACTTTAAAGGCTTGAAAGTATTTCTAATGAGTTGGATCGATTTCTCCAGCAGGTCATTGATCTTCATCTCGATCCTGAGAGGACAAAACAAGAGCACGAAGACATTGTTGATGTGCTGCTGAGGATAGAAAGGGAGCAAACTAAATCTAGTGACACTGGCTGGTTCACCAAAGATAACATTAAGGCGATCCTCTTTGTAAGCAGCAAATTACTCTTCTTAGTGGTTATCGATCTCATTTTAATATGCTGTTTTAATTTTTTAAGAGCTAAAAAAAAAACAGAGAAGTAGGGTTGTATTTGATTATTATTTTGAAATCGAACTCTTTTCCAAAAAAGAAACAGAGGGCTTTTTCTTGTTCAATGTCTAAAAGTAGCTGATTCGTTTAAGGTAGTGTAGAATTAAATGTAAACTAACAGGGCGTTTGTTTTCAAAGTTTTATTAAAATATTATATTAGTGTTAAAAAAAAAATAGTATTAAAATTAATAAATGAGTGATAAAAGAAAAAATAAAGTAATTTTAATAAATTTTAATAAAATTTTTGTTTAAAAAAGTTAACGTAAATGCTACCGGACCTAAAAGTTTGTGGGAGAGATGCAAGTGAACATCCCATTTTAAAAACAAAAAGGACATTCAAACTGCAATGATTGAATCTGTTACATTTATTAGCCGTCCATTTATTTTAAAATTTAGTAAGCAGATGGAAGCATAATACAAGTTTATTACAGAAAAGCAGATATGCCGCGCGAATAAGTCTCGAGAACTCTGCAATGCCCTACAGCTCAAGTTAGCTTCCATTGTCATTAAAAGATTTTGACGGGCACAAGCTTCAAGGCTATCTTCTTTTGGGTGAGACTGACACCAGCGGATTCTTCCATGTTAATATCCTCCTCCTTCATCCCGTGGGGTAGCTTCCAATCGAAACAGCATAAAAGGTTCGAGAGTGCAAGCTCAACTGTTTTCGTTCCCAAATGCATCCCAGGACAACTTCGACGACCAGCTCCAAAGGGCAACATATCAAAATATTGCCCTTTATACTCCATGGAACTATCAGTGAACCTCTCTGGGCTGAACTCTTCTGGGTTCTTCCAGTATTCAGGATCTCGTGCTATTCCCCAACTATTAACTTGGAGCAATGTTTTGGGGTAAATGTCGTAACCATCGACCTTAAAGTGTGTCATGGCTTCTCTTGGAATAAGCATTGCGGCTGGAGGGTGTAGTCTGAGAGTTTCTTTGATTATCATTTTGAGGTAGAGAAGATGTTCCGTGTCGCATTCGGTGACTTCACCTTTGTTTCCGACAAAACTTCTAACTTCATCTTGCGCTTTTTTCATCACTCGTGGGTTCCTAGCAAGCTCTGCCATTGCCCACACCGTGGTAACTGCAGCAGTCTTGGCTCCACCTAAAAATATATCCTGTCGTAGAATATTATAGCACAGGTAACCATGAGAGAAATTAAAGAAAATTATACTTTAACCACCCAAACTATCAACACATTTTAATTTAACCCCTTAACAACTAATCTTAGCAACTGATTTCCTCATGAAATTGCCAACTTTTTAAGAGTTGCTTCTAAATTTTATAATGTTTAACCCGGAACAAATATTGTGTCAGTGGCATGCATGTCATTTTGTAAAATGTATTTCAATCTTAATTACTTAGTGGTAACTTCAAAAAACACAAGAAGATGTATTGAAAGGTTAATAAACAGAGATGAGAAAAGAGAATTCTCTGCTCACCAAGAGGATTGCCTTGATGTTTTCTTTAGTGAACCGAGTAGCACCAGACTCCGTTTGCTCCCTTTCTATCCTCAGCAGCACATCAACAATGTCTTCGTGCTCCAGTTTTGTCCTCTCGGGAACGAGATGAAGATCAATGAGCTCCTGGAGAAAACGATCCAACTCATGGAAAGTATTTTCAAGCCTTTGAATTCGACCAGAGAGCTTGTCCATAATCCATCCCACGTATGGAAAGTATTCAGATGCATCGAAGCCAGCCAAGATGGCTTCGGCCTCATGAATCAGTTCTCCAAATCTTTCATTGTCTAAATTGCTCCCACGGAAACTCTGACCGAAAGCAGTCCTAAAAAGAATACTTGCAGTGAGGGTAGACAGCTTCTCAGAAAGATCAACAGGGGTTGCAGAAGATGAAGATTGCGATATTGAATTAACAAGAAAAGCCATTTCTTCTTCCCTGAGGAACTGATATGATTGCACGCTCTTCACGCTGAAAAGCTCGAGAACACATATTTTCCTGATGTCTCTCCAATATTGGCCATAAGGCGCAAAAACCATGTCTTGATAATTATATGTCAGTCTCTTGGAGCTGGCTGAGGGGGGTCGATTACAACATTGGAGATCATGAACTTTTAAGACCTCTTCTGCAGCCTTGGCAGAAGATATGACAACAACTGGTATACGACCCAGATGAAGGAGCATCACGGGGCCGTATTTTTTGGAGAGTTGCCACAAAGATTGGTGAGGCAATGCACCAAATTGGTGCAAGTTGCCTATAATGGGAAGCTTAGGAGGGCTCGGTGGAAGGCGCTTGTTTTGCCTTCGGACACCCGTCCTAATTTTCAAGAGCAGCAGTATAGGAAGAAGAAAGAGAAGAGGAAGCCACATGGGTATGTCGTATAGAGCCATTGAAGGTTTATCTTTGATATATATGCACGGAGTTGTGCATCTATATATAGATAACTGGGCCTACAGACAAACAAAAAAATACGCATATATAAATAACCAGAGCCATCGTGGTTTTTCCTTATTTGTCCCCGCTGCTCGATCGTTAGCTAGGTAGCTGGAATATTATTATATTACAAGATGTTTGATTTCGAAAGGCTAAGAAATTAACAACTTACTATTTGTTGAAGAAAACAGACAAGAGGATCGATCTCGTTATGGGATAAATGACATTTTGACTCTTCCCCCTATCAGGACTCTTGTTACGTCACCACTAAAATTTGAATTTTGTTAATTAGCCCAAAAACTTCGGTTCCCATTTACCATGATTTTCCTTAATTTAAGTTCTAAACTATCAAAATTGTACCTTTACTTCAAAATTAAAATATACAAGGTACCTACCTTTGCTAATTACTTTTAAGTGCTTTACGAAATTTTGCTTGTAAAAGATAATAATTTAATCAGCCTTTTGGACATCAAATTATTAATTATTACAAAGACCGCTGCATCTGTTATCGAATATAATATCTAAAATGTGGCAGTAAAATTTTTCATAATAATTAATCAAGATATAATATATACATCTGCTTTTTAATTTGAATATATTCGAAAGATATACGAAGACTTAAGAGTAATAATAGTATAATTAGTCCGTTTGATGATTTTTCCTTTATTTTCCTGTCTTTTTTATCACTTATTTTGTCCTATTTTCTTTTATGATTTTTCTTCTATCAATCTCTCGTCTTACACTGTTTCTAGTTTATTAATTTCTATTTGATCATAAAAAATATCCATGCTATGGATGTACATAATGTTTTTTTTTTGAAATTTTATCTATATCTATTTAACTTGATAGTTTGATATTAATTTCGTAAACAATAGTTATTTTTTGGCCGACTATTAAGTTAAGTCTCGATCCATCAATACTTAGTATCAAGACAACGTCACGTTTTATTTTTTTAAAGCATTTTATATGATATATTAATGTAATATTCTTACGTACCTATGTCTGATCACTTATATATTTTCATCTTTGACCTTAATCATAGAAAATTAGCTTCCTTGATTATGCTGTCAAATTATATACGTAATACTGGAGACCCTGTTGTAACCTAAAAGACGCTAGCTCTTAGACATATAAATATATTTACATATATACACGGAGCCAATGAGAATTTTCAGTTTTATTTTAGAACATGATTTGTGTTGGGTGATTTTAGACCTTCTCAATTCAAAAATTAGTTAAGAGGTGAGACTTTTCCTCACACTTATAAATTGACTATCAATTAGTTCCACAACTAATGTGATACTAACTCTAACAATCTCCCCTTCACACTTCGAACCCGTGAATTCTGTTAAAGAGGCAACAACTTATTTTCTCCAGTAGAATGTTGAGCTGAGATTTATTGATAAACCTTGGTTCTAATACTTAGCACATTTGAACTATATTATAATTTAAAAGGCAAGATCAGCTCTTGGACCTACTTACCTTTCCAAGTGGCAAATTTAATTCAAAGGTACGATGGCTAGACATAGTCCTCAAATTCTTTCGAGAAGATTTGGTCCTATAACGCCAGCCAACGTAGGGGCAAAGTACATGCATTTTACTCGTGGAAGCCCTCGGAGAACAAAAAACAAAAAAAACTTGTGGAAGTCCAGAATGGACCGGACAAACGTTAAGTCTGCTACGGCGGCCACGTGCCGGTTTAGACCCATATATGCCGGCTGCTGCAATAATAAACCATTTATCCGTCACAATTTACGTCTGTTCCTGAGTCCACTGGCTAGACCCGATAATAATTCCTGCTCCGAAAGGAAGAAATTCCAATAAAGCGGAGCCAGGAATATTCATAAAAGGCCACTGGATTGTTTGAGCCTCTAGATTCAAGGTTTTGCGTGAATAGTTCTTTTTGTGTGTGTTGAGAGAGAGAGAGGGGGAGAGAGTTTAAAAGATTTTTAGAAGTTTGTGATCCATGGGCTCGAACAAATTAGAGCTTCACCCGGCCCTGACTAAAGATACGGGTCACACAATTTATGGTACTTATAAAACCAATTAGCTGAACTCACGAAGGGCTGTAGTGCTCTTGGTGCTAATTTTTACAGTAACTTGAGTTATACGAGTTGGGAAAGAACAGGAATAAGAAAAACTTGATATACGTATTACTTTCACACCAAATCATTATGATTATTAAATAAAGATTATTAGAAAAAATTTACATTTTACACATTCACATATTTTACAATTTACACTTTAAACTATCATATTACAATTTACTGTTAAGTGTAAATTTATTAATAGCCTGGGTCAAATTTAATATGTCAATCCTGATAGTTTACCGTTAAAACTATAAATGACTACTAGTTAGATGTGGTAAAGTGCAATTTTTTCTAATCAAATTAATATGGTATGGATGATGTGGCGTGGTTTGCTGGTGTCTTTTCCACTTTCTATTCTGTAAAGCATAGTGGGAGAGGCAATAAGTGATAATGTGGGGGCTGCTTTAAAGCATAATTGGGGAGGCAATAAGTGATAATGCTTTACAGGAATGTGGAGGCTGCTTATTGGACTGGACTAGAGCATATATAGCATGTAGTTTCGATCATTTCGCTTGGGTGGCGCTGTTGAAGTGCTCGTAGATAACGGTGGAAATCCTTTAATTAGATAGGTTGCATTTGTTTTTTTAGGTAATCGTGAATTTCGTTACAAATACTAGGGATATCAAAGCATCAATCAAGGTTCAAAGGGTCATACATGAAATGGCCTTAAAGAAGGCCTATATCCTAATGGCCATAAAGCCCTCATACAACCGGGTCAAAAAGGTTCATAGTTTGTAAACGGCTCAAAAGAGTCCAAGATTCAGGGTCAATTTTAAACCCGTTAGAAACGGCGGTGTTGATCGCAGGAGAAGCGGGTGGTCTCTGTAACTCGCTACCACATCCCCAGACGTGCACAGCAGCATGAGCTCTTGGTAATGTTCACTATCACCCCTAGTGGGTCTCACCTTGCGATGATAAGGTTTGGTAAGTGAAGCTTTCGGGCTTCAAACCCAGCTAGAAGAGTTATCCACCCCGTAGGTGTCACCTATAGGGGATAAATTTGAGTTAATCTAGCATATCAAGCCTGCCTTCGTAAGGGTACTCCTCTTCGAGAATATAATTTAAATAATAAATTTTTTTTTCTTTTTATCAGATTAAATTTTTGAAATGAATGTAGATTTACATGATATCAGAGTCAAGGTCTTGAATTTTATATCTGACTCCGCACTTCACCTTAATTTCAATTAAATATTACACGTGTTGAGCTTCTCAATTAAATAAAAGTCTAGTCTACATATGAGAGAAGAGTGTTAGAAATATAATTCAAATAATAAAATCTTCTTCTTCTTATTATTTAAGCTTTTAAGATAAATAGTAAATTCACATGCACACGGTTGCATGCAACTTGAAATTTTTTTTTGCGGACTGGTATATCAATTATTCTTACCTGTTTCCTCTTACTTCAGACGTTATCCTTCTAATTCTTTATCTTTATTGACAGGACTTTATGTAGTGCTCTCACTGTAAAATGGCAAGGAAAATTACTAAAGTTGAGATCTTGTAAGCAGGAAAGCTTCAAGGATATGTTTATGTGCGCACATACTAATTTACTATGTGCTCTCTGGAAGATCCAAATTTTGTATCAAACTTAGTTCAAATCGAGTTATAATTTTTTTTTCTTATGTTTGGTCAAAATAATCAAGAGATTAAAAAAGTTACTCAAGACTTTGAATGAAGAATAAGTTATGCAGATCAAGTGGTTGAATCAACGAACAAGCTAACTCTGTGAAGAAACCTCACAGCTCCCTTGCCTGTCACGTGTCTCTGGTTCTAGCAACACTTGAGAGAAAGTCATAGATTAGTCTTACTCGTTTAAAACTTGAGGTCTGACTCGAGTTAATAATGTGGTTGAGTAATAGAGTGTGCTTACTGTTAGGGTCAATTTCACATCGATCGTAAAAATAGTTGGTGTTCAGTTTATAAGTATAAGAAATTTTATTTATTGAACTAATTTTTAAGTTGAGAAGTAACAGTACCACTTTATAAGTGTGAGGTGATGTTTGTCAAATTAAATATTTTCACCCTTTTAAGAATTTACGGAAAATTTTTTGTCGCAGTACTGTTTGATACCTCGTCAAATGTTTATACTTCTTCCTTTGCTTTTTATTTTTTATTTAAATTTTATTTTATTGGTAATCTACCGACTGAGTGGGTATGGGCTGAGAGGCTGTATTTTTGTTTTTTGAACAGAGAACCCACACGTGTCAGGCCAGTTTCGTGTAGTTACGAAAACGCCCTCCAACGGGTTGTGAACTAATTATTGATTGATGCCCTTTTTCGTCATTTCAATTCAGCATAGTGATGAAATAATTTCGAGGGGTCCACCTGTTTCAAGCGCTGAAATAATTTCGAGGGCTCCACATGCACAAATACGGTTTTGCTCTTGTAGTACCAACACCCCAATCACAACTTGGGGGCATCATAGTAAATATGAATGCAAGCCTATCCAACTACGGCAAAGGACTTTTTCTTGTTTTTCTAAATACGACAAAGGGCTTACTGTTGATTGAAAAAACGAAAAAACTCCATACTACACGTCACGTAAATTTTCCTGGTGTTCAGAGATGGTTGGGAAGAGAAGGTGAAATCGAATTATTAATTGGAAGGAAGGTCTTCTTCCACTGACCAGGATGCCACTATCAACACCAAGGTGGTATTTCTGAAGCCAAACGCAAAGATTATAGGAAGGTTTTGGGTTCAATTCCTCCCATTTATTAGAAAGCGAAATAAGAACGATGTCCCCAAAGTCCAAACAAAGACATAAAGATTATTTAGCTGCCATTTATTCCAAAGCCTTCTCTTACATATTGTAGCAGCATACATAATTGACAGAAAAGTAGAAATTTCCAACAAGATATCCAGAGATGCTCTTCAGTTCATGCTATGGGTTTGAGTGCCACTAAAACAATTTGACCGGCACAAGGTTAAGTGCTGTTTTTTTATGGGTAGTAAGGCTGAGACCAACTGACTCTTCCATGCTAATATCTTCCTCCTTCATTCCATGGGGTAGTTTCCAGTCGAAACAGTACAAAAGATTTGCCAGTGCAAGCTCAATTGTTGATGTAGCCATAGATATCCCAGGACAACTTCTTCGACCGGCTCCAAATGGCAAGAACTCGAAATTTTGCCCTTTATAATCAATGGAGCTATCAAGGAACCTTTCTGGGCTGAATTCTTCTGGGTTCTTCCAGTACTGAGGATCTCGTCCTATTGCCCAAGCATTAACTTGGAGTAGTGTCTTTGGGTAGATGTCATAACCATTAAGCTTGAAGTGCGTCATGGTTTCTCTTGCAAGAAGCAGAGGAGCTGGAGGGTGCAATCTAAGAGTTTCTTTCACTATCATCTTGAGATAGGGAAGGTGATCAGTGTCACTTTCAGTAACTTTTCCTTTTTCTCCCACGAATTTTCTGACTTCACCTTGTGCTTTCTTCATCAGTTGTGGGTTCCTTGCAAGCTCTGCCATGGCCCATATCATGGTAATTGCACCAGTATCCACTCCACCCAAAAAAAAGTTCTGATACATGCATATACAAAAGACAGGTAAGCAGAGGAGAACCTCGTTTTTTATATAAGGTAATACAATTGTAGGGCCTGTTTTGATCTTTTATGGCACAAGAAAGATTGCATTAAAGGGAGGAAATTGAAACTAACACCTACTGGAGGAAAGACTAGAAGCTTACCAAGAGGACCGCCTTAATGTTGTCTTTAGTAAACCGAGCAGCACCATATTCGGTTTGCTCCCTTTCTACTCTCAACAGGACATCAACAATGTCCTCGCGCTCTTGTTTTGTCTTCTCGGACTTGAGATGAAGATCAATCACCTGCTGGAAACAATTATCCAACTCATGGAAAATCTTTTCAAGCCTTTCAAATCTTCCGGAGATCTTGTCCTTGATCCATCCTACGAATGGAAAGCATTCAGCTGCATTGAAGCTTCCCAACATGGCTTCAGCCTCATGAACCACTTCTTGAAACCTTTCATTATCTAAATCACTTCCACGGAAACTCGTACCAAATGCAATCCTAAAGGTTATACATGCGGTGAGTGCAAACAGCTTCTCAGAAAGATCAACGGGGGTTGCAGAAAGTGAAGATTCAGATATCGAATGGATGAGCATAGCGACTTCTTCTTCCCTGATTGACCGATATGATTGAATCCTCTTTACGCTCAAAACCTCAAGAACACATATTTTCCTGATCTCTCTCCAATACTCACCGTACGGTGAAAAAGCCATGTCTCGATAATTATAGGAAAGTTTTCTAGAGCTATCTAAGGAAGGTCTACTGCAACAATCAAGATCATGAACCTTTAAGACCTCTCTGGCAGCCTCGGCAGAAGATATGACTACATTTGGGATAGCACCGAGATGAAGGAGCATCACGGGGCCAAATTGTTTTGAGAGTTGCCACAAAGATTGGTGACGCAATTGACCAAGTTGATGCAAGTTACCTATAAGGGGAAGCTTCAGAGGGCCTGGTGGAGGCAGCTTGTTTCGGCTTCGATCTTCCATCGCCTTCTTCATGAGCAGCATTAGAGGGAGACATATGAGAAGAGCGAGCCACATGGTTACAGCATAAAGAGCCATGAAGCGTGATCTTCTATGTTGGTCGCGCTTCCTTTTATAGAAACAGAGGCACTGGACTGGTCTCCACAGCCGGCTATGGGGATACATGCGCTAGATTCGTCTTACCGTAACTTGTACTGCTCCGTCTCTCTGAGCGTTACACTCTACAGTGTCAATTTTGACACGTTACATCTTTTTATTATAAATATTAAATACATCGAAATTTAACCTATCTATTGGGATATATTATTCCCTCCAACTATTTATACTAAATAATTTACACCCACAATAATATAATATCTTTACTGAATAAAAATAGTCAAAAGTATTATCTTATTTTAATTTAAAATTTTGACGCGTATAGAATTAATAATTAGAAGGATAAAAAGTATATTTTATCTTTTTTTTTGTGGCTGGTTGGCCGATAGGCATTAATGCCGCATTGTAACTTTTTTTTTTTTTTTTTAAATCATTGCCGCATTGTAACTTATCTCATTGAAATATCAACTCTTAGGCATGCGGTACCGCCAACGCCAAGTCGCAGTCCTGTCTTTTGCGGCTAGGGTTGGGACCCAAAATTCTGCCGTCCATAGCTTTTCTCGTCTCGGAATAGTCCATGAGTCATGAAGCATATCATATCCCGTTGAAGTGTTTTTGGGCTTTATGAGTGAAGACAACTCCAATTCAGATTTTGGAACCAACTTTTCCTCCATCAGTCGCGCAGGCCTGGCGAGTTCCAGTTTTCTATTTATGGTTATCCTCTGGAATATATAACACGTCATTGAAACCTTCCAAAACAATTTTACAATTCCGATGGTACTAGCTATCTCTGGGGCCGGCAGGGTTCTAAAAGGTTAGCGGGAGGCGGAATTTATTTTTACTTTTTTATTTTTTCCCTAAGTAGCGAGAGGCGGAATTGAACGAGACAAGTGTTTTGCTCGAAACTTTACAAAATTTCGGAGAATTCCAGGCGTTTAGAACACGACACACCATTTCACGCCTAGAATAAATATTCAGACGTTATGTGTTAGGTAAAGCTTCAAATGTTAAAATTAAGGGTTGAGTACCCATTTTATTTTTAGATTTTGACTTTTTTTTTTAATAAATATTCATTTGGTTTTTGAATTAATTATAGAAATTCGAGTTTATGATTTTTTTGTTAAAGCTGAAGTTATAGTCTTAAAATTTCATTATGAAAATTAACATTTCACATGAGTTTCAATCATAAATTGATAGGTGTCACTGAAGACTAAAATCATGTGATTTATAATTTTTAAATTTTTATTTTTTAAAATAATTAAGTTTGTTTTATTTTTTAGAAAACAAAAAGTTAAAAGAAAAAAAATCTTTAAAAAATTACCAGTTACGTGATTGTAATTTTAGTAAACAGGCCGTGTCAATTATGAAACGACTTGTTTTATAAAAATTACATAGATATTTATGATTAATTTAAAAATCAAAGAACTATTTATTAAAATAGTTGTAGATAACCCTAAAATTAACATAATTCAGTCTTCTTTCTTTTAACCCTGCCCTTCCCGAAGGGCACCGACTTCTGTAGGAAAGAACGCTCCCTCATCTGCAACGGCTTTAATTCCCTTTTTTTTATGCGAATTACCAATAGACAGCCCTGCTTCTTTTTAACTCTTCCGGAAGAATACCGACGTCTGTCTGAAAGAACGTCGGTCTCTGGGTCTCTCTTCTGCTACGGCTTTACTTCCTTTTTAATGCGAATTACCAATATAAAGATTCTGCTGACAGACATCCAGCTGAATCTGGACATGAGATATTCAAGAAGACACCGGCGAAATTACCACCCCTGTCGTCCAGCTTGACCATCACAAGTGAGTTCCAGTTTTTTATCTTTTCGTGCGGCCGGACTGCAAGAATTTAACCCCTCAATCTTGTCTTTTCCCCCTCGTATGAGACTCTAGATCTTTCAATCGTATCTTTTGTCTGTGTAGCACTAGAATTAGTATTCTTTTTTTTTTTCTTTCTTAATGCTAGAATTAGTCAAACTCCTTTCTTTTTTTTTCTGGTGTTTTAACCTTGTACGTAACTTTGAATCTCTACTTATTTCTCTCCGACTTTCAACCATTGATTATACATTTTCCTTTGAGGCGTGGGGTTAGTTTAATCTAATATATATTAGGTGGTTGAAAAATTAGAACCATAACAATTATAAAATTCAAGAGGTAAGTTTGAACAAGTTAGAATTTAGGAAGTAGCTGTAATTAGGATGACATATAGTTTGAAATTAGACTTATTAGAGCAACTTTGAGTTGTTGCTTGTATGGTAGAGAAACCTACACGCAACATTCTTGTGTAATTTTACATTACACTCCTAAATTATAAGGTTAATATTATTTGAGGTTCAAACAACCAAATTCTTCTCATTGAGCCTCAACTATCAAAATTCATCAATGTATACTCTTAAAAATAACATCTAACTTTTAAAATTATGCTACATAATTTATTTAAAACACATGTGATATGATTTTGACCGTTAGATCTTTTTTAATTGTGTACAATGATGAATTTTGGTAATTGAAGGGCTCGATGTGACAAATATGTTAGTTTAGACTCCTAAAATTACATTAATTCTATAGTTTGAGGATGCAAATAAACGTTTCCTTACTTATAGTTGGACAGATCTAGCTCCTTTCGTTCATGTTGGGATTTAATATGGATTACACGCAAAAAGAAACATTTGATTATTGATATGAGAATAATCTCCAGAAAGTGTTATATTTCAGGAAATATGTTCCATTCTCCATGACAATTATGTGGTTAGTGTGAATCCCTTGAAATTTGGGGGTGAAAAGCAATATTTCCTCTATTTATAATTGGACAGACATGACCCTTTGTTCATGTCGGGATTCAAAATGGATTGCACGCAAAAACAACCATTTGATTATTGACGTGAGGATCATCTCCATAAGGCGTAATATTTCAGAAAATATGCTCCATTCAACATGATAATGATGCGGTTTGCGTGAATCTCACACATCCTGCGTCTGTAATATTTTTTATTTTATATTAATATATTTGTTGTGGAGACCATTTCGGTTCAGAACAGAAACATTGTGTTGCCTGTTCAAGATACGAGGTGAAAGAGAGACAAGTACGAGGTTCAGGACTTTTTGCTTGGAGCAAATGCAGCAAGAAGATTGTTGACGTAATTCTCACGGTCTCACCTAGTAATGGCCTAACGGGTTTCCTTGATGTTGTCCTGTTATGTCTATTTGTAGAGTTTTTGGATGAATGTCTCTGATTGTTTTAGAGGCGGTTCTGTGTCCCTTGGTCTTGTTCATGGACCGGATGAATTTAGGGCGCCATGCCCTGTGAATGTCATGTGTAATTGTGTACTCGAAGGAGAACTTCTGTACGCTGTGGTTGTGTATTCTGCAATATTTTTACATGAATCACTAGCGATTCTTTAGGCTTTTCAACTTGTGGGATGTAAAGCCGATATTGCCATGATTTTCGCACATCATGTCGGGATCCAAGCTGGACTCAAAGAAAACTTGAGTGAACGGAGGTGTAGAAGACAAAGATAAATGCAAGTGCATAATTGAAAAATAATATTAGGAGAAGAGAGAAATAGTTGGAAAAACAGAGATTTAAGTCATGATTTGATCTAGAAGACTTAGTACACAAAAGCATAAGTTAAAAGTTTCTATTTATAGAGAAAATACAAAATATGATAGAAAATATATTCTTATATTTAAAATTGAATAAGATCTCGATAGTATTTTACATTAAAACTGAATCTCTAGTATTGTGATAGTATCATATCAAATTTTATAAATTGATTATGATATTGTTTCTCAAGTGCCGAGAGACTTAAATATAAGTGGAAGAGCAACCAACTCGAAGAGAGTGATTAATATGCATCATGCATGGCAATTATACAAAATCAATTCTCAATCTCCGTCGTCAAAAGAGAATATGTGGTGTGTTTGCCTCGAGCTAGTCCGATATGCTCCGTCATAAAAAAAGACAATCAACAACCAAGACAGACCCTATCTATGTGGTTTTTTTGCCTCAGGATAGTCCGATATGCTTCGTCAGCGTTTTGTTTTACATTTCCTTCTTATCAAAACTCCATCGGGGGGGCTAGCAGTGAGAATAATGCATTGACCATGCAACCAATAAGAGTATCTTAAGATACTTCCCAAGTTAGATCGTGCTCTGAAAGACCCCTTGACTTCTAATATTACCCCATTGTTTTCCATCTGCCTCTGAAGCCTTCGGCTTTCCTCCAGCGGAAGCCGGACCTGACTAGTCACCATATGAATATTTGCGAACTTGGTCTCTGTCTTTGCCGCAGAGAAAGGTGGGATATATTGGGAAGCAATCAGGGTACTTCCGTAGTACAAATCAATGTACATGAAACTGTAATCAACACTCACTTTCTTGTTCGGATTTGTGAAGTTTGCAAGCAGAGTAACGTCGGCATTGAGCAGATATCCCATGTCAAGATAGGCCGCATTCAAGGTGGCAGTTGAAACATCAAAACCAGGGCTCCGTGGGCGGAAAACAAGGTAGACTATGAGGACAATTAGGCCTCCTACAATTATGACAACCCAAAAAATTGCACAGAAGACAGCGGCAAACCAGGCGAATGGGTGAGTTCGATTGGTTCGCGGCATCTTCGGGCCATGTGGCTGTTGGTGATGCAGACGGTCCCCATGTGGCTGGGGAGTTTGGCCCTGATGCTGCAGACGTGGCGCCCACGGACCAGATGGCTGGGAAGGTTGGTCTCCGACTCGTGGACGGTGAGGCTGGAGTTGGACTTGATGCAGTGGTTCTGACTTCTGCAGACCGACTGGCTCGGAGTTTCTGTCCTGGTGCCCAGGTTGTCGCACCAGGGGACTGAGTGGCTTGGACTGTTGGTCGATCCTCTGTTGCGGTTGGAATGGTCTGATAAAATAAGGGTTGGTTTCACGTTGCTGAGACATGGTTGGGTGGATATGTGATAGGCAACGCCACGATCACGAGCAGAGTAAGGGTAAGAATAAGAAACATTTATTACTAGGCTAATGGGAAGGAGGGAGGATAACTTGATGACAACTTCAAGGATGATTCATATAAAGGCAAAGAATCGTACTTTGGCCAAGTATCGGAGGCAAGTATCTTTAATTAAGGTGGGCATTTACGAACCCAAATGGTGCAGGAACCGAATCAGATGCTGGCACCTCATACAGAGCCTCGTAGCAACTTTAACGCTTAATTACTATGGGGGTACGTAAAGACTATTATGCTCAATGAATCCACGCAATTTCCAGAATTCAAATGTTTTTGGAACGTTTACCGGTGGCATCCGTGACTCTTTTTCCCTTTATTCCACCAAATCAACAGATTGTTGCACATGAATTCACACCCTGCCTACTATTAGGTATTCGTACATAATTCATCAGATACAAACGGTATTTGCACATGAAGCAAATGGCGACAGGTCACCTAGTTACCTGAATTCAAAACTGCGTTGACAAATTCATAGCCAAATAGCAATTTTGATATGATAATTCTCACACCATCAGTAATTCCTATAATGAAGTTGTTATATGAGGTTGCTCACCAAATCCACATTTTATCTACAAAGAGATTTTTCATATCAAAACTAGGTTAGTCCTCATCTCACGATCTCGAATCATTGTAGTGTATCCTCATGTGATTCTTAGGAGATTATTGGAGTTTGCATGTCCTTTGGAAATGGCCCATATTTTTGTGATAGAGTTCAGTCACCCCCCAGGTTTGTAATCATCTTCACCTTTTCATGACAACCAGGCAGCTAACCGGCTGGTAAGTCCATGCAACAAAACTTCTGCTCCAATCCCTTTAATTTCTCTCCTGCAAAAGATCTGGTTAAAATTGAAGCAATTACTTTTACCGACCCCCACCCTAAGAATATTTTAGACTGGATGTTGAATTTAATGCATATGGATGAGAATCCCATACCCATGCATCGAAACTTCACACTCAAATTCAGTCGTTACTGGTTCTCTATTCCCATTCTTCTTGCTGAAGAGGCCTTTGAGTATGCCTAAGAGCAACAAAAGTGAAAACATTTTTAGGGCCAGTATGGCTGCTTAACTAGCGCACGCACACACAGAGCGAGTGAGAGAGAGCTGCAAAGTGATGCCATAAGGACGAACTCATTACAAATTACGGCTCTAGAGCATGAACCATAGAAAGATTTGTATACATGTAATTAACAAGGACAAAGAGCAGAGGCATTTCTGGTAATTGGAGGTAAAAGAACTTACTGACAATACAGAACATATCACGACATATCTTACATCTCAAGCCCACAGACAAAGAAGAAAACAGATCAAACTACAATGAGAGGGTAATAAAACATCAAAATATCTAAGAGTTCAGAGAACTATTGAAGTCAGCTTGACTAATACTATGTGGATGATGCTAGCTTGCTCACCGAAAAAATAACATCTATGTGGATGATGTGTAATTTTCTTTAAAAAAAAAAAATTAGGTGTAAGGAACGGTATGTTGCTCCTGCACTGCAAACACATGCATAAGCAGTTGTTGGCTGGGTACAAAATATAATAGGAGATATACACAATAGAGGTCATAAAACAAAACAACAGGTTGGGTATTTTTGGCCTCTAAATGGGTTGCTGAAAGATAAATCATTAACACATACGATATTCTGACAGAAATAAACAGAAACTATTTTGAAACATTTACTCATCATAACTTTTTGTCAGTGATAGTCCACATATCCACGGTATGTTTTTCTTTGTACTATATATGTCACCCAGGTAACAAGTAAAATCTTGCACTGACTCAATGAGAACTAGCAGCTCATACCTGTATCTCATTTCTTTTTTTGAATATTTTCCAGGAAGGGCAGGAGGGTAGAACAGGACAGTCTTGACAAGCTGTACCTATCAGTTGCTTGAAAGTTAATACAAGAACAGTGAGAGTACATGCATATACATATAGCAATAAGAAAACTGCTGATGAATGGTTTGATAACATAGATGGCATGTAATTTGTCCACTGCATGTACAAATACTGCCTCCAAGGCAAGCCTTTGTAAATAGTTTAAGTGAAAATTCTAAGGTAAACCAAACATTTACCAAAAAAAATCTACCATACAAACTTAATATCACATAAGATACAAATAGATAAAGAACAGATGTCTATGTAATCCGAACCATTTTTCATGTTTGTGTGGCATCCCTTGAATGGATAGCACTTATTAGAGTCTCCGAAACAGCTCCCTCAAGAGTAAAGCCCTTCTCCATCATCTGATCCCATATCCTACAAGCCAATGAAAGTTTCTTTTCTCTTATAAGCCCCCCAATTACCAACTTGAAAGTTACTTCATCAGGATGGCATCCTCTCATCTGCATTTCCTCGTATAGGTGCATGGCTTCACTTACTCTAGAAGCCTTGCAAAGCCCATTTATGAGGGTGTTGTATGCAACCGCATCAGGGCCAATTCCATTCTCCACCATGTCACAAAATACGCTGCAAGCCATATCAATCTTCCCAGTCTTACATAGGCGATCAACAATCGTGGTATACAATATACGATCAGGCAACAGACCCATGCTAGTCATCTGATCAAGCAGTTTCTTTGCTATATCAGAACTGCCTTCTATAATAAAAGCTTTAATTAGAATCGTGAATGTCACAACATCAGGTACAATCCCTTTCCTCCCCATTTCCTCAAAGTGCTTGTAAGCCCTTCTAGTTTGGCATGCCTCGCAAAATGCTCTAATGATAGTATTATATGATACAACATCACACAATTTTTTGGCCTCCATCTTGTTCATCATCAACACATAAGCCTTATCTGGCCGGTTTGCTTTACAAAGGCCCTTTAAAAGTTGGTTGTAACTATACACATCTGGTTCCATCCCACTTCTCTCCATCTTCCTCATCAACTTCTCCGCCTCCTCCAACATAAGCCCATCACAACAGTAATTCAATAACACATTGTATGTAACCAAATCTGGCTCACATCCATTCCTCCTCATAAATGACCTGATCGCATTTGCCTTATCAATCCTTCCCATTCTACAAAACCCACTAATCAACGCATTATAAATCAAAACACTAAACTTTACTGGCCCCTTAATGACACCAATCGTAAGCTCATATGCCAAATCAACCTTTCCACCCTCGCATAACCCAATAACAAGTGCTGTACAGGCCTTATGATCCGGATTACACCCCTTTGATATCATATCACGCCAAATTTTGACAGCAGCATCAAACCGCCTAGCTTTACACAATCTATGAATTAGTATTGTGTACGTTACAACATCACCTTCTCTTCCTTTCTCGACCATTCTATTAAACACTTCCAGAGCCAATTCTATTCTATTTTCTTTACACAGAAAGTCTAAATATATATTCAAAGCCCAAATGTCAGGGACATAGCCAAGCCTATCCATATCTTCTAGGAGATGCTCAATGAGGCTAAAGTTCTTAATGGCGCACAACCCAGAAATGAACCTTGAGTATGTGAACGGTATGAGAGAAAAGCCCTGGGGGACCATTTTTTGGTAGTAGTACTCGGCTAAGTCAAACCGCGATTCACGAACCAATACCCCGACGAACCGATTGTAGTCGATGCTGAATACTCGGCAATTCGATTGGGTCATTTCGTCGAACACTTGGATGGCTTGATCAATGAGGCCAACTTTAACAAAGAATGAGATTCGAGCTCGGTATATGAGGCGGTGTGCGCCAAGACTGCGATACATATCAGAGTGAATGCATAGCAAAGGGTTGGGATGGTGGGACCTGACGAGGAACTCAATGCATGGGCATGAGCAGCGCCTGAGAGAGAAGGAGAGGGCGTTGGGAGAGTACCTGGTTTCGGCGCGACAGCGATGAGCCTCGAGCGGTCGGTGGATTGGGGGCCCAAAAACCGAGTCCGCTGGCTCCAAGAATGAAATCCTAGCACGCACCTGTATATGCCGTATCAGTATGACAGTATCTGTTGGTGGGCTTTGGAGATCCGATTAACTAATGATTCAGTTATAAAAGGAATTGATGGATCCATCATCCATCTCATGGGCTGGCAGCCACTGGCCCAAAAGGCAACTTCTTCTTATTCTTTTACCAGCCCAAAAGGAAATTATGCAACATTTTCGACGGGTCAATTGATGTAACGAAGCACAGATGGTTGTCGTTTTCCCATTTGAAGACTGCCAACAATTGGGGAATTTGGTGAGGTTCTTCCAATTACTCGTAATCTTCAATTGAGATTAACACTTAGTTGATTTACTACGAAATAGACCTCAACTGGATCCTCAACTGGTGATTTGTTTAAAAAACAACAAAACAAAAAAGGTTGTATGACATAAAAAAATAATAAATTAAAAGATTAAAAATAACATTAACATTTGTTGCGCCACATCATCAATTACCTTAAAAATCTGGACAAAAACTGAAAAGTGGAAGTATTATTGCAAGCATGCCTAAACAGATACAGTGATTTATCAATTTTTGAAGGATATGTAGTTTTTAAAATCTGATAAATATTTTGACAGTACAATGTGATGCACGATACAGTAGTGTATTTTTTTTTCTCCCGTATGGCGGGTGGTCCACCGCGCGTGTGGGTTCGTTTGAACATGCAACCCGTTTTGTCTTACTAGTGACGCTATCACGTAGATTTGAGAGACGAAGACCAGTCTGAAGACTTGGGAGGGAAGTGGGGGGCCATTAACTAGAGGGAAAATGTCGTGTGCTTCCTTCTTCTTCGCCCACCTTTCTTGACCTGCTATTCCTTTTCCTTTGTTTTTTTTTTTCTTTTAATTCTCGGTTGTAACCTCCCTCAGTTACAGCCTAAATGGATATTCCTGAACTTTACAAAACAGACTTACAGATACACTGGTGTAAGATACTACATCAACGGTAGACCCCACACAACAGAACCATCCCCGCCCTAACTTCTACTGAAAAAATCAATATTGGATTTGTCGTTCCAGTCCTAAGTGGCGGAACCAGTAGTAAGTGGTGGAACCAGGACTAAATTTAAATGAGAGCAAATTTTTAAGGTAAAATGATAAAAAAAGAAAAAAAATTTCCCTTATGTAATATAAAAAATATCTAAAAATTAAGAACTGAAATCAATAACGGATGTAATCGTGGAATTAACATGCAAGTAGGTACCGAGGGCCGAACCAGACTCTCTCTCAATCATCAGATAATTAAGGCATCCACAAAGCTAGTGATTAGTGAAATTGCAATGAATTCTCAATGTCTCAAAGGTACCGAGTGGTTTTGAAGTTGACAAACTATCTAAAGTTATCAATTAAAAATAACTTAAGATAATTATCCATGCATCTAGTGAAATTGGATTCAACGTGAATAACTGAAAAGAGTTTATTCATTAATCAGTGTCAAATATGTAGCAGTGATAAATTGGAAACCCATTATTAGGAAACAATGAATTACAAATTTGATTGACTGAGATTAATAAGTAAATCACTAAAAATGACTAATTAGCCTAAGCCCAATAGACGTCGAGCCCAGATTAACTTAATAAAAAAAAAACATGTCATATTTTTTTCTGGACCAAACAATGGTTGGCAGCCGCCCGGTTCGCTACCCTTGCTTCCACCCCTGACATAGTCCAAAAAAGATAATTGTAAAGGCATAATTGCACTCGCCGTTGTTGTGACATCGAAAAGTTGCAAAATAAGTAAATAAATAAATTCATTAGAACTAAAAAAATATATATTTAAGTCTCTCTGATCAAATTTCCGTTAAATCTAATTTCTACGTTTATTCTTGTTATTTTCGATTGCGATAAATATGCATGTCTATTTAAGAAATCTGCTCTTTTCGTTTGTATTTATCGTTGTCGAAATAGCCGGAGGTAAATGGAGGAATTAGATTTTAATTGATTTGAAACATGAACACATGCATCTAAATGTATTTTTTTTTTTCAAGAAATTTTTTTAACCTTTTAATACCACAGAAAATGCTAGTGCAATTACACCAAGAAGAGAGAGAGAGAGAGTAGGATTTAGCTCTTGCGAAAATAGAGGTAGTTCACCGATTTCTGTTACCACTAATTTAAAGATTTCGTTTTTCCCTATAAAAAAAGAGAGAAGATTCTAAACGTACGTTTCTTTAATAAAAACTTTTTCTTTATAGTTTATTAAGGAAATCCGTTGGACTCGGTTTGTGCCCTGAGTTCAGATGGCCTTAATCCAAGTAGGAGACGCACTGGGGACCGATCCGCCGAGAGCACAACGACAAATCAGTGAGCTATCGTGGAGCTAGCTGGTCAAAACTTTTCCCTTTCACCACGGCAGCAAGTAATCCAAGTGTGTGTTAGTCGGCCATATATAGTAGAAAATTCAAAAGGGGCCAGGGAGGATGCTCTTTCGATTGGATCACAGCTGCGCGTTCTCTAGGTCAACATTCAGACGCTGAACTCCGCCTAGAACAGTACCGCAGAACAACCTTATTGACCAATCATGTAGGGGGCTCGTCGTTCTTTGCATACTTACCTTGTTTGTTAGTTGTTCACTTGTTAGGTTGTCCTACTTCAACACGGTCCCATGACAGCCCCAAGTGGTGGCTCCTGCTCCACTCACAGCAGCAGAAAGAACACACACAGATCAGAGAGAAAGAGATGCCTGAGATGGGGAGTTCTGTTCCAATGGCGGCTAGCTAGCTTCATTTTGTTTATAAATCATAGATGGTGGAAGTCTTACAGAAATGGCACGAGGCACGCGTGTTTAGTTTTCATTCATGAAACCATGAGTGCAAATTCAGGCTCGTTTTGTCCCTTCTTTTATCTGTTTGATATCTAGTAACCTTTCCAGTTTTTTTTTTTTGTCGAAGATGTATGAGGTTTCAATATTATTCAAACAATATAAAATGGAAAAGTTAAGCATAAAAAAAAAGACTATTGTTAAAAAGTTGGCATCTTTATATATGGCGAATTATCATGTTTTCATGGATGATTAATGGTCCACAGAAGTTATTATGAGGTAGAAGAAACTAGCAATAGAGTCTACGAGATGTGGTAGACCACTTTCTGCTTAAGACTAAATATTGGTATTAGTTGGGGATAGAGACCAGCTATGAAAATGACTCCAAACAACAACAATTTAGAGGTTGAAGAGACTTTAGAGGGGACTATTAGTTGCAAAGCCAAACCAGACATTTGGGAAACTTAAGAGGTGCCTCTGGCCTCATTTGGTTACATGTCTAGTTTTGAAACCAGAAAAGTATACCAAATGTTAAGATTCGACCGTTAAAATAGTGATACATGACCTATTTTTTGTTAGTTTTAATAGGTTGTAAATTAAAAATGGGTACAATTTAAAAATTATTGGTAGTTCAAATGTGTAATATGATGCATTTATTACTTGAGATGAAGGTGCAAATGTTATGGTAATTTACTAGACTGAGTATAATCTATCTTAAAATTAGACGACTAAATGGATGGTTGAAGTTCACATAAATGGAAAAAAAAATAGAAAAATATATAATGCAATGCTCCATTGGTTAAATAGAATATAAAAGTTTTTTTTCTCCCTTAAAATCCAATTCATACAACAGTGACAAATACATAATTATCTGAAAATGCTAACGTAAGTTAATAATTTGTTCAGTAGCTATATAAAGTCTTTAACCAAAAGTTTCTTGTTTGTTTATATGCTCCTATTAGGTCTTTATGCAAAATAAGTCATCCTACGAGGAGGAAGGTGACAAGGGTGGAATATATTCTTAGCTGCCTTGCTTTACCCATGAAGGAAAGAAATGAATTTTAAGAAACTTGTGTGGGAGTTGGGACCGACGTGATCTCTGTCCGGTCAATGGGAGTAAAGTAAAAAGACACGATTGCGTTGCCACATCCAAGTTTTAAAAAGCTCTCTGTCGCTCAAATGGAGCGTCCAATTGCAGACGAACACGTAAAAGAACGCCGTGACGGCCTGCACACGGCAAGGTGAAGATAGCATCCGACTCACCTCTAACGTTAAATGACATCACAAGTTTAGCATGCATGCCTTAATACGACCCCATCCCATGAAGTCGTGGCAGTTTGACCCATTCTCCCTGTCTCCTTACAGTCCAAAATAGGTATAGACTGTCAAGTCTGGGACTCTCGTTCCCGAGGGCAGCTAATTGGCGAGCCACTTCAACTTCTTCTTCCCTCTCTCTTCCTGTCTCTCTCTCTCTCTCTCTCTCTCTCTCTCTCTAGGGTTCCAAAAGTCCGCTACTCACATCGAGCGACTCTTCCACTTGAAAGAGAGATTCCGCCTGTAAGTCTCTCTTCAACAATTTCGACTGTATTCAATCAACCCTATTAATATACGTTTACTTGTCTTGCAGTTTCCTTCGGTTTCTTCTTGTTTAATCTGTAAGCCCTACTACAGCTCAGCCGGGTTTTTACTGGGTCATATTCGTGTTTGAATTTTCTTCTTCCTTGTCCGTCTAGATAGAAGGACAAAGTGCTTAGAGAGAGATGGTCGGTCAAAGGGTTTTAGGTGAGAAAAGTGCCATGGTAGACTGATAATTTCAATATCAGCTATTTGTCCCAAAAAACCCCATTTTGCTTGTTTCCATGACCTTTCCAGGAACAATCCTTTAATGGGTATCCATTAAATTTCTAGAGGTTTTGTTGTATTTCCTTTTCAGTATGGTAGGAGAGGAAGATAAAGAACGGGTTGCCGGTGGTGGCGGTACACGGAGAACATATTTGCGGTCGGTTTCCTGGAACGACCGGTCTCCATCTGAGCGTAACCTAAATCTCAACCCTCACCCTAGACCGCAACCAAAGAGTAAAGCAAGGTCGTGCTTGCCGCCACTTCAGCCTCTTTCTATCGCCAAGAGGAATGTGGAGGAGTGGCCCAAGGCGGGGTCTGATGATCTTGGCATTTGGCCTAATCCCCCCCAAACACCAAGAGGGGTAGTTAAACCCCCTCAGGATTCGAACTCTGAAAAACCTGTGAGAGAATTTCAGTTCACGAGGGAGAAGCTCGCTTTTTTTGATAAGGAGTGCTCGAGAATTGCTGATCATATATACTTAGGAAGTGATGCTGTGGCAAAGAACCGTGAAATTTTGAGACAGAACGGAATCACCCATGTGCTGAACTGTGTTGGGTTCGTTTGTCCTGAGTATTTCAAGAGTGATCTTGTGTATAAGACACTTTGGTTGCAAGACAGCCTGTCGGAGGATATTACAAGTATCCTTTATGATGTGTTCGATTACTTTGAAGATGTTCGAGAGCAAGGAGGCCGGGTTCTTGTGCATTGTTGCCAGGGAGTATCACGATCTACCTCTCTAGTTATTGCATACCTCATGTGGAGGGACGGCCAGAGCTTTGAGGGTGCTTTCCAATATGTGAAAGCAGCACGAGGAGTGACCAAGCCAAATTTGGGGTTTGCTTGCCAGCTTCTGCAGTGCCAGAAGCGAGTACATGCTGTACCTGCAAGCCCAAGTTCTGTGATTAGGATGTATCGGATGGCCCCTCACTCATCATATGATCCTCTTCATGTTGTCCCAAAAATGTTAAGCCATCCGGGTGCGCAAGGACTTGATTCTCGTGGAGCTTTTATTGTGCATGTTCCTTCTGCTATATATATCTGGACTGGAAAACGGTGCAACTTGACATTGTCAAATAGTGCAATGACAGCAGCCTTTCAGGTAATCCGATATGAAAGGGCTCAGGGACCAATCGTGTCTGTCAAAGAAGGTGAAGAGCCATCAGAATTTTGGGATGCACTTGCCAATGGGCAACTCTTGGCAGATAGTACTGAGAAAGTAGTGGAGGTGAAAAAGGAAGGTAATTTGTCTTCCAGAACTGATTTTGTTGCTGCAGCGAATCAAGTTAAGGTTGGCGAAAGGAAGGTTGATGATTATAATTTGGATTTTGAAATTTTCCACAAGGCAGTTGCTGGTGGGGTTGTTCCACCTTTTTCAGTATCAAACACTGGATCAGAAACTTGTCTCCCTGCCAGAGAGAATGGATGGGGGAGATTAAGACGGAAATTTGCTAATGGTATCATGAAAGAATTGGTCACCTTCTCCAAACCGAACAGTGAGGGTAGTCCTTCCTCTTTTGAATCAAATATGATTATCGATACACAGACAGAAGCAGAATACCCTGTTTGTCTGATTGAACCTTCGCCATCCACCAATCCATCCGGATCACCAGATTCCTTTGATTGCTTTCCAAATAGCTGCCCCGATAGGATAAGAGAAACTTCTGAAGTAGTTGAACACTCTGTTCCTATTCCAAATCCTTTCATATCAACCTCACCTTGTGGTTCACCTGATTCCTTTTCTTGTTCTGTAACTCCTACTGATCCTTTGTTTTCACCCAAGCCTACTTGTGGTTCACCAGATTCTTTTTCTTGTTTCCCCTGCAGAAGCCCAAAGTTCAGCTCCAAGTCCCCAGCACTCTCACCTTCAACATCTGATTATGCCAGTTCATTCACCTTTTCACCATCATCTTCTAATTGGTCTGACCTGTCATACTTGTCCTCGCAGCAGCCTTCACCTTCTAGCTGGGAATCTACAGATCCACTACCTTATAAGGGTGCTTCTTTGGAAGAAAATTCGTGTTTACTTAACAAACAAACTCCGCAGCCTGTAGAGCAATTTTCTGGTAATCCTACTTTGAGAGCGGCAAATAGTTCTTTCCCGTGTAAAGGAACTGCCCCATCTATAGCAGAGCGAAGAGGGAGTAATCCTCCACCACGAATGTTACTACCCTCGATTGATGAGCCATCTCAACGCCCGAAGAATCTGGTAAGATCATGGTCCTTCGCTTTACCTGATTTGGAGGATGATGTGATGAAGGATGTTGACTGTAACCAATACGAGCATGAAGGCAATGGCGAAGCTGTAATGTTGGATGTTGGATTTGAAGTACTGAGTGAGATTGAAAAACAGAAAGAGGATACCAGTGAAATTCTTCCCCTGTCGGGTGATATGATCGACAGGTTTGCAGGAGTTACGACCCCAGTTTTGTTCCAGTGGCCTTCTATGAAGAAAGTGGAGATTCATCCCTTTTGCAGTCTTGATTCAAGATCTGCATACTTTTTGTTGGCTCCAGATGTGAGTTTGGTTAATGCTAGTTGTGGAATCTTATTTGTCTGGTTGGGGAGTGAGTTCCCAGATGATAAGGGGCAGAGTCAATTGATCAGCACTGATAGTAAGTCTGATAATAGTCATACTCACTGGGAGGCAGTTGGCCACAATTTCCTTGATCGAATGGGTTTCCCAACCTATGCCTCTGTACAGGTAATATTTTACCCTTACGTATTGGTATGTTTTAGATATGTGCTTGTTTCATGGCATGGCTAAAATATTTTCTACAGCTTGAGAGATCTTTTGTATTCTCTGCAAAGTAGAAACATGGTCATATAGAATATGTGAAGAGAGTATTTGTAAGTATTACAATTGTCTTGAATTTGACTTAGAAATAGGGTAGTGTCTTTAGAAACTAAAACTCCTATAGCATAAACTGACCGCATGGTGAATAACACTAGAGTCATAAAAAGATAGCTCTAGCAGAAAAATGAAAATCAAATCATTTGCTTGTCCCTTGGGGAGAGGAGTGGGTCGGTTGAGTTGCTTTCTTCTACTTTGTTTTTTTTTTCTTTTTAACTATGTTGGAAGTTATGCGTTCTCTCCATGGGATTGTACTCTGATGTTATCACCTATAGGAACATTAACTTTCGCGCTCTCTCTATAATTTGAAAGATAGGCAAAGAAATTGTTATGACAGCTCAGATGATTACTATTCAAAATGTCTCACAAATGCAGCTTAGCGATGTCCAACATGCAAACATGTATACATCCCTATTGGATGCCAGAAGGAAAATTACATCGAATTAAGTGAGTTATAACAACTTTCTCTGGCTTCAAAATTGAAGTTACGTGTATCCTCTAGAATAAATAAGCATATCTTGAAATGCGATCTAACTGCCGATCATTCATAACCACAAAATTTAAGTCACCTCAGATCTGGTAGAATTATGTTTTATTTGGGCTTTGGACAAAGGTTGGTGGTAGTTGGTTTGGTACACTTCATGAAGACTGAAGATAACGTTTTTAGTCTTAGACAAATTTTCTGACCCTATAACTTTTACTGGCTACTTAACGAATTTCTGTAATAATGATTCTGTGAGGCCTGTCCCTTTTCTCGTTCCCTGCTGAAATTTTAGTGCTATATTTTTTTTTAGATTGGAAATAATTTTGATTCACCAAGCAGGAATGAACAAACATAAGAAGATTTTGGGACACTGAAAATGTACATTTTTTTTTTCTGATGATCTTGGGATGTGATTCGAGGATGGTTGTGAATTACTGCAAGCTGGTTTGAGTGCCTAAAAGGCCCTGCTGTTAGAGCTGTTTATAGGGTAGTTGTTGTCCAGTCTATGACCAATTCGATGAGAGTAATTAGCTAGTTGACCTGCCTTTTGTTTGTTGTCGACAGGCTGAATATGTGAATCATAATTTGTCATTGAAAAGTAAGCCAAACCCTTCGGTACTTTTGTGGAGTTTATAGAAATAAGAAGTAGCCATTATTCATTTCTGGGTAGCTTAGAAATTATGCAAGTAAACCATGTTTATTGATGGTGGGCTGTTTGGTCAGATAGGATGGTCTTATTCCTTTGCTAACATGATATGTGGTATTTTGCAGATAATAAGCGAAGGTAAAGAGCCACAGCAGTTTCTAAACCATCTCAGAAGTTTATCATTCCCCAAGACAGGGCAGAGGCCATAGTTGAGAGTGTTTTGTCGAGATGGGACTGACTTTCAAGGACTAGATTCATGTTCAATTAAGCCCTAGCATGGCATGTCATAAAAGCATCTGATGTAGATCCTGAAATGTGAGTTGGCATCCCGGGCAGTACAAGTGATTATTATCTGCTTGTGTGATGTATGGTAATGATGCGAGTCATTGTTATGACAAAGCATGTACAGAAAACAAGCTGGCTGTACACATAGAAATTAGAAGTAAATAAAATCAGTTGGGGTAAATGGATCTTTCTTTTTTTCATCTTTTTTTTTTCTTTATTACACTGGTATTTGTGTTTTTTTTTTTTCAAGTTATCCGTCAATATCTATGCGATTTGATTGAAAGCCCTTCCTGCTTCTGTTACTTGAAACAATGCAACTGAGATTACCACAGAAGTGGGAATGGATAAACTATTGAAAGCAAGAATGGATCTGAGAAAAAAGGGAAAAAGACGAAAGGAATACTAGCTAGTGTTTAAAAGTTCTAACTTTAATATATGCACGGATTGCAAGAGCAAGTGAAATTTCAACCCGAGGGCGTTGGATAGATCAGCCAAGTGCCCAAGTCACACGGCAGTATATACATTCTGGATTGAATTCCATTCATAAACAAATTGGCCAACGCAGCCGTGCACTTTCCTGTGCTAAATTCAGTTCAAACAAAAGCCAGGAATTGTGGATCTACCATGCAAAATTGACCGACTCACTGTACAAACTAGTAAATGATACTCTTGTAGTTTTTGTCAAAATTTCCCAAGACCATGGAGAGAGCTGAAACTCATTGATATGAAACAGCAGCAGATATTTGCCCTGATGCCAGTGGCATTTCTCATAGTTCGCTCTGTGCTCTTAAAAGTGCCATTGTCGGACCCAGTGCACTGCCTCTTAAGGCCCTATAGGACCACGCACTCTTGCCTGAACTCTCTTCCTTACTCCAACCATTCTCCTGAGAGAGTTGGGCTTTCTTTGCATTCAGAGCCTCGCTAATTTCATCCCACGCACTAGCTTCTCCATTTTCTACAAAGATACAACACAACGTGAGAGTTGGTCCACGTAAATACTTGACCACTAGAACGGAAACATCCTACAGTAAATACCGTGAGCGGGTTCAGGAGCCAGGATCTCTTGAGTGTTATTCATAACATTGGAACCTGATATAGGAGTTTGATTACACACTGGAACTTCATTAACCTCACCAATGACTGCTTTTGCCGTATCCAAGTTGCCATGCTTGACAACGCGCACATCAATAAGTGACGAATAAGTTATCTGTAGAACACCATCAAATGTCAGCTTTGGAAAGCTAAGTGTAATCGGCATTTGCTTCCTTTAAAAATTTCCAATTGTTGGATTAAACCAAGGATCATTTATGCCTAGAGCCATCTATTTAACTTGAACTTACAAAAAAGTGCATCAACCGGTCAAGCTATCAGTATTCCCAAAAAATGACATGATTACCGAATCAATTAGCCAAAAAGTTTGACCACTAAACAGTGTGAGATCAAGGATTTATAAAGCTTCTGCGTTTTCAACATTCATTTAAGACCAGAAAAATTGAAGTTGAATGGCTGGAACAGCAGACTGAAGAACATAGAAAACACTAGCCTGGATAAATTTTTTGACCTACAAAAATGGAATGGTTTCTGTTATCCCCCTTCAAATACGGATACTGCTCACTGAACACGTTACTTCACCAGCTTCTTTGTCAAAAATGTGAGGAAAAATGTAAAAATCACATCAAACAAATATCTTGAGTACCTTCAAAGACCCATCTTCCCCGTAAGGGGATGTATCAGGTTCATCAGACAGCTCCTCAGTCATCTTCTCAAAATCAATAGGATATTCTGGAACTGTCACAAGCATAATCCTATTGGATTCAGGGTAATAGCGTAATATTTTTCCTACCTGCATGTCAAAAGAATATGGTAAAAATTATCTTTGTCCACAGTGACTGCAAACTTAGTAAGTAGCAGAAAAAGTCATACTCGGAAGGAGGAAAGCTCAGGGGTCCATGATGATGATAACTCAATCAATCGATATGCAACTACATCACCTTCCTGCAATAAATTAAGAACACATTAATGCTTTAGTTGATCCAAGCAACATGTGAAAGAAACTTGAGGTTTAATCCGGCACCATAACACTTTATCCATAGAAGAAATCAACTATCTCCAGGGTTAGAGTTAGCAGTGAAGTCGTTAGAGCTAATAATACAAATCACACTGCCACCACCTTATCCCTCTGTGGGGTGATAGGAAGAAACAAAGATAAAGATTGAAAGAAGCAAAGACAATTAAATTGCAGTGGAAATAGACCTTAGGCAAGCTGGTATAAGGCTTAAGCTTATCAAAGTTTATGGGACTGTTTGCATGTGTCTCTTCTTCAGCAGCCAGCCTTTCAGAACTGTCTGGATTTAAACTCACACGATCATTCCTTCTGTAAGAAGACACTTTCTCAATACCCCATTTCTGACCCTTCTTTTTGTTGGTTATTCCATTCCATTGCAACCTCTCCTGAAGCATGATCCAGGAGGATAAAATGGCATTAATTAATTCAAATGTGAAATTGGAATGTAGCACTATAGGAACCAGAAACATAAGAGAATAAGTAGTACATATAAACACAAAAAGCCAAGCCTTGGAGTAATTTGTCTTGTTCGATGTTCCTTTAAAAGGAAACTAGTAGACTATCTGGACATCACAATCATGATAATGCAGTTAGTTTATGTGGACTATATAACCCAATCATTTGGTCACGTTTCAGTAAAATAATTGGCACAACTTATCCACTTCAAAAAAAGTAAAACATCACCCTAAGCTATCTATTAAAAATGTGAGCTTGTGTATCTATCCATATGCACCCGTTAATAAGCTTTGCCATCCCACACAGAAGTATCTTTAGGGCAGCAGTATAGATGACAAGCAGTAGAAAATACAAAATCCAAATAAGGCATACCACTGGTGTTTGATTTTGCTGGGTGTCGCAATCCACATCCACTAGAACAAAAGAAAATATATATCAGATACTCTTCAGCATCATGGCCTTTCTTTAATATGCAATGAAATATGACACGAAAATCACTCTAGAATGAAAATGCCACAAATCTACAGCTATCCATCTCAACCCAGCAGATGGAGACACATAGAGAGAGAGAGAGACCATCACCAAGGCGCTCAAAACGAATGTGTCCTGGCCTAATAACTACAGGGACAACCTCATCTTCTTCATCACTAGCTTCATCTTGTTGTTGATGTCCTTCAAAAACTTTCTGACTGACTTTGACAGGAGACCGCTCATCATCTTTTTTGAGTACTTGCTCCTGATGTAGCCATGCACAGAAACATTATTAAGCATATGATATAAATAACCATCCAAGCCTTACACAACATTAATTGGCTTATCATGCAGATCAAAACATGCACACACAAACTCATATCATATATTACTTGATTTGTCAAGCTTGTACATGTCATCCCCATTCCACTGAGTGAGAGACAAAGGGAGTGCGTGTGTGAATGTGTCGGACTGTACTACAACTGAGTCCGAGTAATCACAAAAGAACACTCTAAACGCCCAGGTACCTTTTTCTTCTCGCAGTTGGCTTGTTCCCTCAACCAAAGCCTTTTTGCCTTTTTACGTCGAGCACTTCTACTAGGGAGCTGATTTGAATAAAAGAAAGCTTTGCAGGAGTTAGAGCTTATAGTTGATCAAAAAGAGATAGCAAGCATCATTAGTTAACTGATTTGAACTCTTGGTGTTGAAAAACACAAAGAAGTGAAAGCTTAAATCTGAAGCTTCCTACACAGAGTATCCACCTATCTCACATGGTAGGTTCCTTGCATTGGCTATAGCTGCACCCAATTGCGCTCGTAAGTCATAATTGGCGGGCTCATAGTCCTAAACCATAGGACATGGAATAAGAAACAGGCTTCCAAGGTGGTACTATCACTTCCAAGTTTTTTGTTTTCTTATTTCAGATAATTATTTTTTAGAAGTTTTACTTACTCAACTGTACGATTCTACAATATTACTGAATCACCAAAAAATTCAGAACATATAGTACACCACAGTGAGGAAGACACATGGTAGCTGCAAACTACAATCTATTGGGAAAATGACCTGGAACAAAAACATAATACTGCAATATTATAGAACCTTGTAGAAATCTTCGATCACATCAAAAGAAATTTTTATTGCATTTGTAGCAAAAAGAAACATTAATAAATGAACTGCGTATAAGATTTCCTTTAATCGTTCAGCTAGATTAGGAATGGAAATTTAAAGGCACTCCCATGTTTTCCTAAATGATATAACCCAAAACGGGACAGGTTTCGGAAGTCTAATCAAGTCCATACAAAAATCATTGTTATTTTGGTTCCCAAGCACCTGGGTACACATACCATACCCAGCTATCACCGCTTTCATTGCCACATTCTCATGGCCTCCTCCCACGATGTATCTCTAGCAAATATACATATAGGGTTAATGCCAAAGTAAAAAAAATGTTATGTTAATTAACATCCAGACAGCCTCAAACACTTAAAATGTTAAAGATGGCTGAGCGCAAACTACATACTCAAACCAAACAATAACAACCTTTTTAGTTTCACCAGGCTGCTGCGGGAGATCGACACTTCCTTCACAATTTTCTTGAAGTTGAGAGAACCTAGGAGACAGAAATGAGAGAAAGAGACAAGGAAATTTGTAAGAGAGGGTACAAGAGATTAATTGAACCCAACAAAAAGCCATAGAAACATATGTACACATGCATTTGCAAAGATGTCTGCATGGTTCTGTAACACTGCACCAGGACCAAATCTATCCCTCTTTACATCTTTGTATTCCCTAAATAAGTGATAAGAACGTTTGAAGTAGAGAAATTTATATGCAGCACTATGCCTCCAACCATGAGACAGAAACTCTCATTTCAGTTACGTAACTCAACTTAAGAAATTTTCAAATAAATAAATAAAGTATAATAGAATTCAAGAAGGAAGATAAAATCCAAGAATTTGTTGTTATAAATGCATGTCTACACACACACACTATGACAACACCTGTTTGCATTGCGTGTTGATTTAGAAGTGTCATTACTTCTTCCACCACTTTCCATGGCACTTGACTTATCCCGTTCAGCGGGTAATTTAGATGACTTATCCTTCTTGACACTCTTTCTTGGGAGGACACCATTACAATGAAGGCTTCCATTCTCCTTTGCATGGATATCATCATGATCACCGTCGGCAACTATTGGACATTTGCCAGTGGCAGCAACCTTATGTTTCTTTCCACTGTAATTTAGGAAATAAAGATTTAGTTACAAACCCTAAAACATCCCACACAAGCACTGCAAACATACCATGCAAGAAAAGGAATATCTAAACAAACAAAATATGCAACCTTGGTAAAATAAAAGGAGTGCCACATTCAGGAAGCAAACAAGCGTATCAATAGCTTGAATGAAAATAAAGTATACCAGCAACTTTCAAAACAAATCTTAAGGAAAGGAGATTTTTGTTGTCCAAAATAGCATTATCAAAACCCTGTGAAAGAGAATGCTCAAAACAAAAGCATTCAAATTGAACAAGTAAAGAGCAATTTGAAAATCAATCAGATTCACGTTAAAGCCCAGAAAACCGATTAAAGCCAACATTTAAAGCCATGTCCAGAACGTTGCTTCCACTGACTCAGTGAATTTCTAGAAATCAGATAAGATTTTAAATTAAATGTGTCCATACTCAATTTCTTCCAATATGCAATTTGCTGGATGATTGAAGATGGCTAATGTGTCAACACTTAAAATCCTGTCTACATCATAGCAAAAGTATAAAATTAAAGCCTAGCCGCTGTTGCAAGAATCACATGGAGGTCCCAAGCATGATCTACTAAAATGATGTCTAAAAGGAAGCATCATGTCAGGGTTTCCATTTCTTTTTGTGCCTGAACATTGCACTACAAACTTACTGCGAGTGCAAGAAAGCAGTCATTGGATAAATGATAAAAGCATTATCTAAAAGCACAACATCCAAAAACAAGGATTGAATTGGGTTTTTAATTTGCTTCATTGCTCCATTTTTTTATGTGCCTGAACATTGCTCTCATCGGACAAATGATAGATGCATGATCTAAAAGCACAACATCCAAAAACAAGGATTGAATTTGGTTTTTAATTTGCTTCGGTGCATCCAAACACATTGCGTGTCAACCCCAATTTGACGAAGTTGAGTTGAGTTATCTGACTCATTGTGTGACATACAAAAATGTCACCTCCAAAATTAGTTTGAAACTATGAAATAAGTTTAAACTACTGGACAGGCAGTACGATAACAGTAATCCCAAAAGCAATGCCAAATATACTTTGAGCTCTGGAGTTTCTTTGATGCCTTTCTTTTCCTGGGCACCATGTATTCCTTCATATGGTCATTATCTTCATCACATTCCATTTCAAACTCCTCATTTGCCAAAAGCCTCACACCTTCGAGCACATGTTGCTTTTCCACATTCTCTTCTAACTCAAGTGAGTCCAATCCTTCACTTGCCTGGATAGCGTCAAGCCCTGTATCCCCTTTCCTTTTCACACTGTTCAAAAGAAGAGGGAGGGGGGTGTATAAGAATAAGTCCTCTACAACACCATTTTACAGAAGGAGATCAGCTAATGGTTGCCCAAAAAAATAAAAAAAATAAAAGAGACTCATAGCCTAACCAGACGATATCCTTGTCCTTTACTATAGAAGTTGATTCGAAAGGTGGTAACACAAAGCCATCCATCTGCAAGAAAAATAAATTCTAGTATGAATTACAGGTTTTCAAAGAACGAAAAGCGTATGAGAGAAAAACAAAGCGAAAAAAAAGCAATAACAAGATCAGAGTTCAAGTTTTGCACATTTTCATGTTGTGCGTTGCATTATTTGCAACGATGCACAGGTAAATCAGTTCAAATAAATAGCATGAAGTAGCAAGAATTTTGTACATGTTATTGATTCCACCATTCGTCACCTAATCATTGACCAGAGCAACGAGCTATGTGCTCACAAGTCACAGCGCTATGACTGGTTACCGAGAAAATGTAGCGAAAGAATAGACAAACACCAAAACCGCAAAACTCCCAATTTTCACTTACCATAGCATCAATTACATTTCATGCACGGCAGCAGAAGAACTCAAAACTTTGTCGATTTTTCTGTTTTTCCTCATTCTCTATCATTTATCAAGCCAAAAATTTCCATAACAGTTTTTTACCGTGGCTTGTTACACTCTAAATCTAAAAATAATGATATGAAGTGTTTTAAGCTGGAAATTAGGGCTTATGGAGGGAGAGAGAGAGAGAGAGAGAGAGTTTACGGAGAGGATGAGGCCATTAGGGCAAGAGTCGTGGAGGTCGAAGGTATGGAGGAGATAGGCGGAGAGGTCGGAGATGGTCTCCAACTCGGGTTTGAGGAGAAGCCAGCTTCGCCTCATTCCTCTCTCCAACTGCGACTCGTTCAGAATGTTCCGGGGCTTGAACTCCAAACGGAGCCTCGGGTTCACCATGGCAGCACCCTGAGAGCGAGCTACAGACAGAGAGGAGTAGATGTTGCAGCAATGTATTATGTAGTGCTTCAGGCCACTCGGTTTCTTAAACCTCCTTTTTCGGCTAATCCAGTTTCTTAAACCTCAGTGTTCGGTTTCTCTTGCTTCCTGTTTCTTTGTTTTTGAACCCTCACCTTGTGGGGGTGTTTGTCCCTAAAAATTTTAGGAAATATTTCTTAAATTTTAAAAATTTTTTATTTTATTGAGATTTATTAGAGTTTATAGGAAATGAAGTATGTATGTATAAAAATTAAAAATTTAGAAATATTTATTTTATTAAAAATTTTTATACCTCAAAATATTAGAGAAACAAATTGTACTATTTCTTCTTCCCTTTTCGGGTCATCTATAAGATCCACAGTTACCTCTGGGCCTCTTTTCCTGGGCTTGGACTCATCGATATCTGTTTACATCTGCTCAACTTCTGCCGAATTCCTCTTACGGATTTTTCTTTTTTCGTGATTCATCTGTTTCAGCCAGTTGACCCGCCCCGCTACTAAAATTTCAGCATTTGCAAACCTATAAAATGTTGAGATGGTTAAAATTTAATTAAAAATAAAGGTAACAAATAGATTATTTAAATAAATTTTTCATATTCATGATAATAGAAAGTGATGATTTAATAGAAAAATATTTTTATTGACAAAAATTTTGAGACAAAAACACCAAGCTGTGAGCCTCCTGCGAGCACGTCGCTTTTCCCAACTGCATAATTACAATAGAGGACGGTGGTGCAGAGACTAAACTGTGAGGTACAGTCGCCATTTTTTGAAAGCAGCCATATATATTGTTGGCGAAATTGCACTGGGAGCCCCTGTGGTATCAAAAAGTTACAATTAACCCCTGAGGTAACGATTTAAACATTTAACTCCTCGAGTATTGATTTTTTAAAAAAACAAGCCTTCCGTCTATTTCCTATTCCTAACACGTTAACGACAATTCAATCAAACCTATCACGTTACGCCACATGTTCTGTCTTGCTGAATCACTCCTAAATTCCATGTCAACGCTGATCTACCCATTTACTAACGCCACATCAGCGACGACGTTCGTCTAGCTCTCGGTAAAAAACCATTAGCCGCATTGCCCTCCTTCGAATCTTCGATCAAAATAACTCAGCAAAGAAAATCTAGAAACTAGCAGTGTCGAACAAACCCGAATCCTAGATTGTTGATTCATGTCTCTGCGTATCATCTCCCTCTTCTTCTCTAAATCCCAAATGCAGTAGAACCTAAACCCAATGTAGTTGATAGGATCTTGGGCCGTCTTTTTAATCCTTTTTGTAATGGTCTTCTGTATTCAATGTAGTTGTGTTGTGTAATGTGGTGCAGTGGAGTGTCTTGTTGTAATGCGTACTTGAGTTTTGTTGTATTTCTGGACCTGTGTAATGTATAGTTCTGTTTAAGCAATATATGAATCGTTTTGTGTTACTGTGCAAGTCTATGAATGGCAATTAGAGAGTGCAGTTGTATTTGGTGTTCCTAATTTAGCTCTGAAGTTCCCTTCATTTCATATACAGCTCTGGAGCATTAGTATCTGCAAGCAGAAATATTGTCTGCTTAAAGTTATGTGCCATGGTAGAAAGTTCTTTCAAAACCGAGCATTAGTTTGTTAATACCCGAAAGTCATATGAATAAGGTCAGAAAATCTGGTTTGTTAAGCATAATTTCTTTTCTTGGTAAATTCTGCCAATTTTTTCATTATATTTAGAAGGTCAGAAAATCAAGTTTCTCAGAATAGGTGATGTTTGAATGCAATTTAGTTGGCCAAGTTATCTGCCTATTTTCTTCAAATCCATCATCACAACTTGCTATAAACATCAAAAACCTTATTCTTGAATTACAATAACCATCAAAATGCATCTATTCAATTTGTAAAAAACTGATATTAGTTACTCCATTAATCCCTGATAGCAATTAAAAAACCCATCAACATTTAAGAAACTCCCTCCAACATATCAGAAACAATTTACAGCCACAAAACCTGTACTTTGCAGCCACATTACAAAATATCAGTACTGTCAAATCACCCTCCAACATATCACCCTCCAACGTATCACCCTCCAACATATCAATACTGTCAAAACACCCTCCAACAATTTCAGCCATGTATCTGTTCAACTTTTACAACCACAACAATTAGTACCATGTCTCTGTTCATCATTTACTGCCACATTACAAAATACCAGCCCAAAAAACAAACCAAATCATTGCGAAATCAAAAAAAACTACCTCTGACAGCCCAAAAATCAAAATTACAGCCCCTCAAAAGCTTGGGAATAAACTTAATCTAGGCTTTCGCCGCATGGCAAAGCGAAATGATGGGGCATGGAATTAACAATCATAAATAGGCCCTAGATGAAGTTTGCTTAACGAGAGAGAGGTATTGTATTATGAGAGAGGAGGCCTATCTAAATAAACAACGATGCCATCTGCCACCCCGTCGAGCCACCAGTCTCTCTTCTGAAAATTTTGGGTCGTTAGACGTCCCGGATCTACCCTGTCCATCGTGCAGAGGGAAGAGGAAGACATGATGAGGGTGAAAGGGAAGATGATACGTGGTGGACCCCACCACCGAACTCCGTGAGTGCGCGTGGCCGTTTGGCAATGCTGATGTACTTTATAGATTTTCGAATTCATTGCTCTACCGTTGAGAACTCCAAAAATACTACTACTTCTTTTAAATGCTTGTTTCGCTTTTGACTTTTTCACCTCCATAGAAAACCCACCCCCACGCTAAATACAAAACTATCAATAAACTCCAGATTAAAATAAACAAAAACATCACAATTAAATTCTCATGACACCAACTAATCGAGTTTCGACATCTAAAATTCGTCTATGACACTAGCACTGGAGTGAAGAAACCGTAGGAGAAGGAAATATCAGAAAACAGCTGGTGAGAAAGTTTTTTTTCTGTTTCCAATGTAGATCACCACACGCGATTGAAAGCGGTATCGTTTGCTTGCATCAAGCAGCCTGCACGAGAGTATCCAGAGCAACTGCGAGGGCGAAGCGGTGGTGCACTTGTGTACAATGTAGTGAAAACTAGCGCTGCTTCCACTATTTCTCCTGTTATCTCTTGATACTGTTGTACCAATCGTCCCTCTATGGAAGGGAACGTCAGAGCTCCATTCATTGCTCAATTATTTCGCTATGCTTCAGGAATTGGAGCTAAGGAGAGAGGCCGAACGAGGTCAATAGCCGTTTTCCAATTCATATATTTATACATACCATGCTTCTTGTCAAATAAGTACTAGTTATCATTGAGACATCAACGTCCGATCACATTGCTTTCCTGAGATCATTGATTAGTAATGGCCTAGAGAACAATGTTATTTCAATATGTCCATTTACGTGGAGGTTAACAAATAAATCCTGTGAGGTCGAGTGGTGATGGTAGGTGTCCTGCCTTGGGATTGGTATGTAGCATTCACGATTTTCCCAACGAGTGTTCTACTATCAAAGGGAGAAATAGCAGAACTGGCGTTTTTTTAAACAATTTTGCCTCTATATTACGTGTATGTATGGCTTTCGTTGTTTGCAGTGTGAAACTCATATATATCGCTTATCGGTCATTTGCTCTGTGCTGTATGCTTCCGAAAGATTCAAGACTCCATTGGCGCAGGACGTGATTTCCTGATGTATGCGGGTCTTTCAGTACCTTTTGTCTTCGATGATCCGTGCCTCTGCAACGTTGTGAAGAATTTTCTATTCTATATTATGAGTCGTTAAGGAACATCGGATGAGTGAGCCAATCACCTTACCTTCTAACGCATCTAGAATAATAGTGTTCTTAATTTGCTACTTACGGCATTGCCAATATCGGAGTGCAGCCGCAGGAATGACCCAATTGCTAAATTGTTGGCGCAGAAGCTGCAATGAACTTCCCTTACACAAATTTATGCATAAGTTGTATTGGTTCTTCAATTTTCGGCATTCTACGTGAGATTGAATCAGTGCTCGGATCTCATCAACACAAAAAGTACTTCTAAAGATCTAACCAAGCAGCCATCTATACGCCGCATATAATACTAACTACGCTTGACACTCCAAACGAAGACAGAATGAACATTGATTAGTGCTCGTGTCGAGGTTCGTGAGATTATAGTGTGAGTCCGGCTTTGAATAAGGTTCGAGTTAGCTATCGCATCAACTTTCCTCTTAAAATAATAGATATCTCGTTCAATATTAATAGAAAACAATAACATTAAAATAAGATTAGAGAATTATTTTCACTTTCTTCTTTATCAATATAATACTTGACTAAGACCTTGCTTTTTATTCTGGAGATATCAAGGCAATAACGTGGAGACAAGTAATTTTGTATAGTAAATGGCCTTCAACATACGGCCCAGCTTACTCTCGACTCCCTGTGAGATGATCTACGTTGGTGTCTGTCTGTTAATAGTGAGAAAAAGGCAGTCAATCAAGAAAACGAAAGGTGATATGATGAAGAAGTGTAAAAAAAATTATAATTGGGGTGCTTATGTGCCACGATCGCCCCATCTCAATAATTACACGCCCTATACGTTGGTCCCAAATTGGACTACAAAAGTGGGGAGTAGGATAAATGATCCATAAAATGGATCAGATCCGACAGCTCACCTTACCTGAAAAAGACAGCTTACGTGTCGTGCATAAAATAATCACCGTTTCCTTTAATATTTAGAAGTCGTTGTTTGAAGTCGTAATGCTTAAAACTATTAAAATTTCCGATAGTAATTTTACAAAATTCGTTTCTATAGTATAAATTGATTTTCCATATTATTTATTGTATAAATTAAATCCTAGACATAAACATAATAAGCATGATTCTCCAAAAATTTTTATGATTTGTTTCTATTACAGATAGTTATAAAACGGAAAGATCACCACTATTACTTTCGGTGAGCCACCCTCGATTAACAATCCAGTTTATATAGATCGTGGAGGAAATTGCTACTCTCGAGGGCTGAAGAGCGCAAAGTACCTTTTTACGATAAGAACCCTATAGGCGCATTGGGCTAGATTCAGGACTGTCGTCTTTCCGGGTAACAGTAGACGGGAACCTTGGTTTAACAACGTGCGCCAATCCATTGCATCATAGCTCGTTTCATGAGCGGGGACTCGGGTCACATCCGTGACGGCCGGGTAATATAGTTGTCGAAACAGCCTTGCGGCATTTAAAGAGGCACAACCTACAACCACCACTACTCTAGAGATCATCAAGTTGAACCATGTACCACAAATGTTTCTTCTTAGATGAACCAACTACTTGTTAGAACTCCTATTAGCAGTCAAGATCTCAACTAGCTTAGCCCATTGTGAGAGATTTAATCGTAACTCAAATCGATTTTTGGTTCTCGCTCCGCCTCCAACCAAGACGCCCCATTCCCGAAACACAATTGTTATAATAAATGTTTACCACTCCCCTCCCTCTCTACTTCCAGCTGCTGCTTGGTGCAAAAAAAAAAACTCCTCGAGAGCAAACGCATATTTTTTCTTACAGTCTATCCTTGTCTTTTGTGTTTTGTTCTAATATTAAGAACAATATGAGTTGGTTACGATTTCATTATCATTTTCTGACTCGGTCGTTCCTAGCCGAAGATTGTTCAACAACACTCGGATTATAGTAATAAAACCTTTGTTTTTAATAAAATAAATGCCAAATAGTAACTATTTAACGGTTACATTTTTTCTTAGCTTTACCATACTCGAAAGTTTTGCTCTGAGGAGCTAAATTGGAGGCGTACATATAATTAATTTCGGACCCTGAAAAAAGTATAGTTTTTTGTCCTTTTTGGGATCATTTATAGAGCTTCTGTTGTGCCCCCCAACATTGTTGTCGCAACACAGCATGCTGAAAATGATATGAATTTAGAGACGGCCTAGAATCTTCTTAATTAGGCAAGAACGCGAAGAAACAGGGTGCTAACTGGGTACAGACAAGTATTTTATCTCCTTAAAATGCTCAGCGTTCTGAAATTGGACTCTTAGAGCGATGTTGATCTGTCTCTCAACACTCTTCGAAGTTGGACCATTGCTTGTTTGAAAATCGACCAAAATTTTAGTCATTCGATTTACCCGTTCCCAACTCAAATTAAAATTAAATCAGACCTCTATGTTATGAGAATCACTATATTAGAAATTGTAGAGCTCATGAATCTCGGCAGGATAATCTATTCTAATTTTTCACGTAATTGCATTTATACAAACTCATCAGATTTCTAAGAGAGGAGATTTACCCCCCCGTGCTAAAATTAAAATTTCAGCCAAAAGACGAAACGAAAGAAAACTAAGCTACATTTTTAACTTGCTCTGGAAGTTAAAAGAAACTTACGTGTCCGGTAACCCTCTGAGAAATAACGCGATTTAGTTTGTCTGGGAACTCCAACATACTACTCCAAATCCCGGCTCTACCGTTTGAATCTTGTGTGTAACACACAGAAATTTTGTTATAAGTGAACGGATAATGAATTACAATAATAGAACTGACATGTGCCATATGGTTGTCTCCACGGAGACAATTAAAAAATGTCGCGCCTTGTCAATTTGAAAATGGCGTACTCAATAGTCAGACTCTCTTCCGACTGTGAGCTGACTAACTGATTATTGAACAATTGACCGATCTCAGTCCTTCCAAACGGGCGTATCCGGGAAAGGGGCGTTTTCGCCATGCCAATTCTTTTGTAAGATCAAGCTGTGTTTTGATAAAACGAAATAAAATTTTGATTACATCGATTCGAGTCGTGTCGATACTTATCACAATTTTTTTTAAAAAAAGGAAAAATTTGCACCACTTTAGACATATATATAGATATTATATATATATAATATGGGTTTCGTTAGTCCCTTTCGTTCCTCCCAGAAATGTCCCAAATTTTCCTTTTTTCTTAGAATACAAATAAGCAAAAGAGCAGTTTCTAGTGAACTTTTTGCATATTACTTGAGAGTCACGCATTCTACTACCCCAAATACAAAAAACAAAAAATATAAGGTTAAAAAAAATAAAAAAAGGCAGTGAATATAAAAAGCATGATGCCAAACGGATTTTATTCCTTTTTGCATGGAGAAAAGAGGGATTTGTATATTTGCCCTCTGTGCAAGAGACGAGATGAAAGCGATAGGTGATTCATAATACGATAGAAGTAAAACTAAAAAAAAAGTGCAACAGCTCACGCTTACCTTGAGCCACGTAGGCACGTTGCTTCTGTACCCAGTTGCTAAGATTATAGAATCGAACTCCTTCTCTTGTCCATCCATAAATTTGGCCCCATTTCTGGTTATCTCCTTCACACCTTCCACCACCTGAAACCCTAACAAATATTTAGCTGACGGTATAAAAATCAGCTACCGGTTACCTGTATACAGAACACAGACAACGTGGTATTTACCTTTATTTTGCCGGACTTGATTTGCGATAATGTTCCAACATCGAGGACAGGGGTCTTCCCTGTGACGTTTTTTAGCTCAATCGGACCTGTTTTCGGCCGGTGGAGGCCTAGTTGTTCTGTATTCCCTATGGTCAAGTTCGCCACTAGCAGGAGGAAATTGTCTATTAGCTTTAAAGGAAACCACTTTTGAAGTGCCATTGACTCCGAATGTTGAGAAGCCAAACATTTCTCTAGGTAGAACATGCACCTGAATCAACAATATCGCAGAAGAAAATAAGTGAAAATCAAACACTATTTATCTTTTCTCCTTTTTTATGATCTAGGCAGACACGCCCAGAAAGAAGGAATGAATAGCTCATAAACAACGTAAACTGAGCCTATACTAGAACGTAGGAATTTTAGAACGAATACAGATTTACAGAACAAGAAAAAAAAAGAAAAAAGAAGTAGTAGAGCATATATAGAAAGACTGAAAAATCTAAAAAGAATTAATGGAACTTACATGTTTCTAACAACCATATGAGGGACAGCATTGTGTCTACAAAGGTCCAAGCTAACTTCCATGCCGGAATTGCCACAACCAACTACCAAGACCCTCTGGTTTGCGAAATCGGAACCAGCCTTATACGAACTGGTATGAACAACAGGGCCACGGAACCGCTCCATGCCAGCAATTTCCGGTATTACTGGCTCGGCATTCTCGCCGGTGGCGACGATCAGCCACCGGGAAATGTACTCCACGTCCTGAGTCCGAACTTCCAGAACCCACAATGGAATCGAACTCAGCGCTCTGGACGCTGCTGATTGAACCTGGGCCGGATTGAGAAGCGTACAGCATAAGACTCCATGTAAGAGACAAACTGGTCCTTTGTTGGGTACTTGGGGAAATTTTCAGGGAAACCTAGGAGTGGGAGGGCGCAAAACTGCTTGGGAAGGTGGAGTTTGAGACGGTTATAGGTTTTGTGTTGCCAAAGAGAAGCTATGCAGTTGCTTCTCTCAAGAATCACAGAAGGTACTCCATGTTCAGAGAGACAAGCAGAGACTGCTAGACCAGATGGTCCAGCGCCTACGATGATAGGCCCATGAACCCAGACACACTTTGCTGTTTCTTGTTCTTTTTCTTTGCAAGGACCCATGTTGGATAATCCCAAGAAAGGCAAAGAGAGATAAGAGAACAGCAAGAAAAGCAAAAGAATCCTCTGTTTTTTCTTTTTTACTCTCACTGCTCTTTTGGCTCTCTAGAGCCCGGGGAAATCTTCGGAGGTCTCGGTGGGGAATTTAAAGAGACGAGGAGAGAGACGAAGGAGACGAAGGAAGTGTAAAGAGAACTTTGAGGGAAGAGTCAATTAGAGGCCTGGTCTGGGGAGTGAGGGTTTTAAATGCAAGGAAAAACAGAGCAAGAAACAGAGATTTTATGAGAAGTGAGAGGCGGACAGAAAATCTGAGGGAGAGTTAATTCGGCAATATTCAAAGATCTCAAAATTTGAGAATATACCAATTTTGGATTAAACAAACGCACGCTTATTGTGTGGCATTCTCTTCTTTCCTGCTCCATTGCCGATTAACTCCTCAGATTTTCTGTCCGCCTCTCACTTCTCATAAAATCTCTGTTTCTTGCTCTGTTTTTCCTTGCATTTAAAACCCTCACTCCCCAGACCAGGCCTCTAATTGACTCTTCCCTCAAAGTTCTCTTTACACTTCCTTCGTCTCCTTCGTCTCTCTCCTCGTCTCTTTAAATTCCCCACCGAGACCTCCGAAGATTTCCCCGGGCTCTAGAGAGCCAAAAGAGCAGTGAGAGTAAAAAAGAAAAAACAGAGGATTCTTTTGCTTTTCTTGCTGTTCTCTTATCTCTCTTTGCCTTTCTTGGGATTATCCAACATGGGTCCTTGCAAAGAAAAAGAACAAGAAACAGCAAAGTGTGTCTGGGTTCATGGGCCTATCATCGTAGGCGCTGGACCATCTGGTCTAGCAGTCTCTGCTTGTCTCTCTGAACATGGAGTACCTTCTGTGATTCTTGAGAGAAGCAACTGCATAGCTTCTCTTTGGCAACACAAAACCTATAACCGTCTCAAACTCCACCTTCCCAAGCAGTTTTGCGCCCTCCCACTCCTAGGTTTCCCTGAAAATTTCCCCAAGTACCCAACAAAGGACCAGTTTGTCTCTTACATGGAGTCTTATGCTGTACGCTTCTCAATCCGGCCCAGGTTCAATCAGGCCGTCCAGAGCGCTGAGTTCGATTCCAGTTGTGGGTTCTGGAAGGTTCGGACTCAGGACGTGGAGTACATTTCCCGGTGGCTGATCGTCGCCACCGGCGAGAATGCCGAGCCAGTAATACCGGAAATTGCTGGCATGGAGCGGTTCCGTGGCCCTGTTGTTCATACCAGTTCGTATAAGGCTGGTTCCGATTTCGCAAACCAGAGGGTCTTGGTAGTTGGTTGTGGCAATTCCGGCATGGAAGTTAGCTTGGACCTTTGTAGACACAATGCTGTCCCTCATATGGTTGTTAGAAACATGTAAGTTCCATTTAATTCTTTTTAGATTTTTCAGTCTTTCTATATATGCTCTACTCTTTTTTTTTTTCTTTTTTTTTCTTGTTTCTGTAAATCTGTATTCGTTCTTAATAATCTACGTTCTGATATAGGCTCAGTTTAACGTTGTTTATGACTATTCATTCCTTCTTTCTGGGCGTGTCTGCCTAGATCATAAAAAAGGAGAAAAGATAAATAGTGTTTGATTTTCACTTATTTTCTTCTGCGATATTGTTGATTCAGGTGCATGTTCTACCTAGAGAAATGTTTGGCTTCTCAACATTCGGAGTAGTAATGGCACTTCAAAAGTGGTTTCCTTTAAAGCTAATAGACAATTTCCTCCTGCTAGTGGCGAACTTGACCATAGGGAATACAGAACAACTAGGCCTCCACCGGCCGAAAACAGGTCCGATTGAGCTAAAAAACGTCACAGGGAAGACCCCTGTCCTCGATGTTGGAACATTATCGCAAATCAAGTCCGGCAAAATAAAGGTAAATACCACGTTGTCTGTGTTCTGTATACAGGTAACCGGTAGCTGATTTTTATACCGTCAGCTAAATATTTGTTAGGGTTTCAGGTGGTGGAAGGTGTGAAGGAGATAACCAGAAATGGGGCCAAATTTATGGATGGACAAGAGAAGGAGTTCGATTCTATAATCTTAGCAACTGGGTACAGAAGCAACGTGCCTACGTGGCTCAAGGTAAGCGTGAGCTGTTGCACTTTTTTTTTAGTTTTACTTCTATCGTATTATGAATCACTATCGCTTTCACTCGTCTCTTGCACAGAGGGCAAAATACCTACAAATCTCCTCTTTTCTCCATGCAAAAAGGAATATAAATCCGTTTGTTCATCACTTTTTGTATACACGCTGCTATTTTTTTTTATTTTTTATCTTATCAATTTTTTTGCGCTTGGGGATATTTCTGGTGGGGTTGTAGGATGCGTGACTCTCAAGTAATTTGCAAAAAGTTCACCTAGAAACTGCTCTTTTTGCTCTAATTGTATTCTAGAGAAAAAGAAATTTGGACATTTCTGGGAGGAACGAAAGGGACTAACGAAACCCATATTATATATATATAAATATCTATATAATGTCTCTAAAGTGGTGTGCAAATTTTTTCCTTTTTTTAAAAAAAATTGTGATAAGTATCGACCCTGAATCTGTTGTATCAAAATGTTTATTTCGTTTTTATCAAAACACAGGCCTGTGATTTCTTCACAAAAGATGGCATGCCCAAAACGCCCTTTCCGGACGGTTGGAAGGGAGAGAACGGATTGTATACAGTTGGGTTCACGCGAAGAGGTCTCCTTGGGACGACCTATGACGCTGTCAAAATTGCAAGCGACATTGCTGATCAGTGGAGGACAACCAAGGACTGCAGAACTTATTGTAATTCCCATATTATCCTCCTAAAAAATTGTAACAAAACTTAATGGTAGAGCGAGTTTGGGGTGGGAGACTAATTGGGTTATTTCCGAGGGGGTAGTTTCTTAACTAATTAAAAATAGGTTAGTTTTTCTTTCGCTTATCAGGGCTTGTAAATTTGTCAATTTTGCACGGGGTGTAAATCTCCTTCTCTTGGAAATCTGTGAGTTTGTATAAATGCAATTTAGTGAATAGAATGCTTTTTCTTCATTAGCGATTTAATATATTAATCTCAAATATAGAGTTATTTTTTATTTAATTGTTTGGGAGCTTAAATGATGACCTAAAATTTTGGTCGGATTTTCAAACGACGCATGGTGAAAACTTCGGAGAGTGTTGGAGAGACAGTCAAACATCCCAACTGTCCAATTTCGACGCGGAGCTTAAGGATGCCATAAAATTCTTTGACCCGTGGCTCCATGTTCTTTCGCCGTTCGTTCTTTAAAGAAGATTTGTAGCTTATTTCTACTGCCATTTTCATGCTGCCTGTGTTGGCAGCTTTACTTGCAAAGCAGCAGCTCATATAATGATGTCTTCCCAAAATAAACTTCTATTCAGGGCCAATATTAATTATCCGATTTTAGCAGAAAACCCGATATGTAAAATCTAAAGAGAAATGTCTAATTTTCACTATCTCTTTTTATTAAAAAAAGGGTTTATTTTTATCTCGTTTTTGGATTCTCTAGACAAACGACCATAACCAATATAATGAAAGCTAACCCACCTCATATTGTCTTAATAGTTAGGACAAAACAAGGATAGAGTAGAAAATTATGCGTTCAGTTTTCAGTTGGATTAAATTGGAAGTCGTTGACAATTGAGTTAGTTAAAATCGGTAATATAAGTTGAGAGTCGTTGACTGCTAAAGGAGTTTCTTCCAAGTAGTTGAGTTCACTTAAGATTTGTGGTACATGGTTCAACTTGATGATCTCTAGAGTAGTGGTGGTTGTAAGTTGTGCCTCTTTAAATGCCGCAAGGCTTTTCGATATATTTACCTCGGCCGCCGATGTACCCGCGTCCCCGCTGCATGAAACGGCTCTGTGCAAATGAGTGGAGTGATTAGATAATTCGCTACTGGCTTTTACGAAAAGAAGCACAGCCGAAAGCAGTTATGACGCCTATGTGGGTTTTTTAAAAAAGCTATTTCTGGGTTTTTCACGCGAGGGGAAGGAAATTCCTCGCGTTCTATTCACTGGATTAGGTTTATCAAGAGGGTGGTGTTTGCTTGTCAAAAGCGTAGCAAAATAAAAGGTTGGAATATCGATTAAACTCTTTCTTATGTTTCAATTTATTGAAGAGATAAATAAGATCATGATTAATTACTATAGATAAGAGAATTCATGCTATGAAATATAAACGTCTATCGAAATTTTTAAATGGTTTAAAAATATTAGAATCAAGCAACTTTCTAACATTAATAGGACGTGTTCGTTTCACGGTAAGTGTTTTGTTCCCCAGTGCGTTTTTGACGCTTACTCTTTAAGCCATTTAATCCTACTCCCATATGAGTCCAGTTTTTGATAATCGATTTTGGCGAGCCGTAGATACACTTGAAGTGGCCTACAGCAGTCGTGAGAACTCCCACTTTTAAATTTTCATTTTTATAATGCATTTTTTCCTTGATTGGACTGGCACTTGTTTCTTGATAAATGCGGACAACGTGTCTTCATATTACGGCTATGTATGATCTTATATTTGCTTCCTACAAATTACTTGTCTCGCATTTTTGAATTGATATCATATAATAGTGAATGTTTTCTCAAAGTATTATTGATATGAAATAGTAATATTTTAATTTTATTTTTTTGTTATTGTTTTCGTTCTGAATATTGGAACAGATTATCTATTAATTTTAAGAAAGTTGATGTATAGCTAATTCGAATTATCAAAGAGGATACTATAATCTCACGAACCCTACCGACAGTCTATCAATGTTAATATTTTCTCTCGTGGTATATATATATATATGCGCTATATACGTGGCTTGGCTTGGGTTAGATCTTTGAGAAGTACTTTTTTGTTTTATACAAGCTCGATCCAACTCAACTAAAATGCTCGAGGAAATTGAAACAAGCCATACAACTTGCATAATTTGGAAGAGCAGTTCTGACTTCTCCCACTAGATTACACTGGGGTCTTCCCTGCAGGCTGCAGCGTCCTGGATATTGCATGCGTAGTAGCATCAGGCACGCTTTGATTCAGAGGTTGGAATAGGTGTTGTGCCCTCATCGTATTTCTAGGCTCGATAATATGATAAGAAGTTCTTTCACAACGTGCAGAGTGCATCCGAGACCTCATCGACCAGAACAAAAGTGTACTTGAAAGGACCCGAGCCTCAGGAAATCACGTTCCAATGGAGTTTATTTTCGAGAACTTCAGCACAGCATGACGATAAACGATTAGAGTTACGCAACAAAGCATAATAGTATATAGGCAAGTTTTAAAAAAGCCAGTTCTGTATTTCTCCTTGATAGCGTTGGGAAAAACAGGTGTCCTACAATCCAGCAGGCGATACCATGGGTCATGGGTGTAACCTGCCCCCAGTAAAGTAGCTTAAGACACTTTACTGTTTTGCATTGTCTAAAAGACAGCTAACTAGTATAAGACAGAATTACACGGCTCACAGACACGGTGCAGTTGTCGTAAGTCCAGCTTGACATTGATGCTTATTTATATGTATATATTAACTGAAGGCCTCTATGCCTCTCTCCTCCGCCCCATAGCTCACGAGATATAGAACAATGATGCGATGCTCCGACGAAACACTCGTTATTGCATAGAGGACGATTGGTACCGCTCTAAGATATCAGAGTAAACTGTTATGTTGAGACACTTTTTTCACTCTTTTACCCTCTGCGAGTCCTCCGCTCCGCGGCTGCGGAACTTAGCAGCTCTACTCTATTTATATCTCCGTGCTGTCGGTACTCATAGCAGTAATATTAGAGTATCTTTCTACCATATCTGGTCTATTCACCCATCTCTAATCTTCTCTAGTTGCACGCCAATTAAGACGGAAAAATCGTCGGGGGTGAGCACACACTATATAGTTTTGGATATATTGGCTATGTAGAGTACGCTATTATGGAGGGGGGGGGGGGGTAGAGAAAGTCAAGGCGAAATTTTAAGAGGAGTTTGTAGTTTAGCATTGAATAACAGGTTCGAAAATGATATGAATCACGTTCCGAACAAGCGCGTTTTGCGTTGGAGTCATCGAATACAGTCATCCTTTCCTTCTTTTCCCCTCGCTGATTCTCTTATACTTTTGACTCTATTGCCGAAATCCTGAGAATAGTTATGAACAAGTTTTCAGCAGATAGAGTGCTCACTAGTGTGCAGTTTTCTGGCCTAGGTTTAGACACATTGATAGTAGTGGCAGTCATATCTCTCGTCTTTCTCTCTCTCCGCATACTTATTGTCTGGCTGCCCTCTTTTATTCACAGAATATCTCACACTCCTCTCAGCATAGCCTGATGGTTCATCTTATATTATTTCCCGTATTCTTGCTGCGCGCAAAACGCGGTGAGGGTTACGCGAATTCACCTCTGTTTATTCTCGGAACTGTTGCTTTTCTGTTTTATTCTGTTGTGACTCAATATAGTTGATGCAAATTTTTCTGATATTGTGCCTATTTTCATAGGCGGAATTAACAACATGTAAAGGGCGCATATTTGGCAACGCGCGCGGCAATGGTGATTAACTCTTCTGGAGATGGTCCTCGAAAGATTTACCGAACCGAGTTGACTGTCATGCTGGAGATGCGTAATTAATGCAAAGAATCGATTGGCATGAACTAGGCACAATATGTTCGTGGATCTATACTGAGCTTGGGTCTCATTGAGAATACTCGCATTGTCTAAAAATCTATTAATTATTTCTTCATAGCAGACTCGGTCGACAAAAAAATTTCAAAATATTCGTCTTTTTTACTGCGAGATCAGCGCGCGTTGATCTCTCGCTTATTGTTGTGCTTTTTGTTTGCTGGTCCTGATTAGATAACGAACTTGAATGATGATAAGGAAAAACCGGTCAGCCAAAGGAATTCTCTGTGCAATCTGAATTGGGACCCCATCTTGGTCTATCTCATTGGTATGGCTCTGCTCTTAGTGTGCAGCTTTAGTCTAGGGCATGAACCTACACGAGTAGAAGCGTGCTTATTTGCTATCGTCTGTATACAGTGACAAGGAGCGACCTCGCTAGTGACTATTATCCTCCGCCTTTATCGTCTTCAACTGTGTACTTCTGCATTTGTCAAACTATATCTTTTTCTCGTCATACTATTCACTTCGAGTATCTTATCTATTCTCCACAAGAGTGCCCAAAAACTGTATACCTGATTTGTATCATTTCCTCAGGAGGACGGATTTGTCTTCGCTGCGCCCTAATAGTTTTAGAATATCAGGGCGATATCAAAAGTCGCATCCCCCATTTAATCATAAAACTCTCAGGTAGCCTTTTTGAGCGAGCAGCTCGGCACCAGGTGGGTGGCCAAAAGACGGAGATAAAGTCCGATTTCTTACCAAAGAGCCCACCGCGTTGGCGTTGTACGAAATGCATATTCGTGTCATAAAAGATGAAAATCATGGATGTTGTCAAAGATCCAGAAAACTTCAGGCCATAAGTGAGTAGATCACGTGTTTTAGTTCTTTTAGTTCGAGGAGAGGAGACTCTGGAGACCAGAATTGATGCTCTGATTTGACTCATTTGTTGACATAACGAGCCGAGACAATGAGGCGCATTTCTTATTCAATTCGTACTTGGTCATACCGCTCGATGGAGATAAAATCTATCGCGTCTGTATTAAGTAGGAAAAGGAATAATCGTTCTATCTTTCTAATAAAGTTGTATTAGATCTTTAATAGAAGATTCACTGCCCCTGAAAACATGTCTACTGTGAGAAAGCCCAACCATTTTCTCACTGGACTATACACATGTTTGCATGTAGTACACTTTTGTCTCTAGACCAAATTCAATAATCATAGGGAACGAAAAAACTATGTGTCGTTAGCTTAAATATTCGCTCATACCTTGTATTTAATTTAATAATCATACTAAGATAAAAATTGTCCAAAAAAAAAGTGCCATCTCATTTGTGAGTGATCATTTGATGCATTGAAAACTTGTTGGATATATTAGGGCGCAAATGCCACTAGATATTTTTCTTCTTCTTTTTGAACACTTATTGTTGTATAGTAAAAAATAAAATTATGTATATTCTATTGATAATTGGGTAGAAATTTGTGATAACCGCCAGTGCAGTGTATTTAATTACCGCGTATAACTTTTGAATATTCTATATTTGTCGTGTTTTAAATTTAATTTAATATTCTTAGCTCCGAGGTCTCTAATAAGCTTGAGTACATGAAAGATAGTGCATCTCTTCTTTCTAACTTTGTTTAGTAACATGCTGTTGTTTATTTTGACTTGACTTCGCGTGACATGCCCGATAAGATTGACTATGAGTGAGTATTAAGGGCTGGTTTGAGATTGAATAATGTGGTTTCGTATAATTGTTAGTCTTGTTAGTCACTGAATTACAAAACATCGAGATCATGAATTTGATATTCGTACGATACCTTATCTGCTTGGACTAATTTTGTGAGAATGTTCTTTGTTAAGTTGTGTAACATAACTCGCCCTGATAGCAAAAGTCCCGCGGGAGTATGGGTTAGGTGTATAATCAAAAGTTCAAATTATCACTTATGTAAAAAATTTGCGATTTAAATAAAGAGTTGATTAGTGAGCCAATCTCATAAAATTTGCTCAATAGATGTTAATTTAACTTTATAGATATTTTGATCAAGTTTGTTCAATATCGATAGCAAATTCCAAAGAAAATTATGAACATATTTTCTGCAAAGATTATATTCTTTTTACTTCGAGAAAATACAATTTAGAATATATTTTCGGTAACACCTCTAATCTTTCATCTTAAATTCTTATACTATGATATTGTCTGTATCATTCAATCAATGTACTTCCTATCATTCATGACTTTCCCGTGTTTCTTCATACTTTTTTCTATAATCTGACTCAGAGAGTATTCCTACAGCCAATATTAACTTTTGATGCGCTACAATCAACTAAGCATCTTTTACCACTTACATTCATAGTTCACGCTCTCTTGATCAATCAGAGGTAAGGTATAACCCACAGAACATATAGTGTTAGTTTGGTAGCAGTATTTCTATTAATGATAGTAGTAGGCGAAAGTGCAAAAATGTAGCAATACATGGGTATATTTGGTCAAATGATCCGTAAAAAGAAGTTTAATCCTACTATGGTGACTCACTACATCGAAATTTATAAATTTATTGATTTGTGGGATTGAGGTAAGATTCTTATAGATGATATTTAGTATCATTTTTTCGAATTCGAAATTAATTGGTCATCAAGAGAGATAATGGCAGAGAAGAGTGAGATAGATATGCTTATTATGTGATGAAAAAATTTAGAAAAATTGTCAGAGAATATGGTATGCATCTCATTAGACATCAAGCAATTAACAGAATTATGTTTTTGATATAGAAGTGTAGATTGCTAAGTAAAGCAATAACTGTGCATCAGACGAGCCTTGTTTATTTTTTCGTCGAGAATTATAAACCCAAGTCCTCGCCGCACAAACTTTATAGATAAATACGCTATCTCTCTAATTCCCCGATTAAAAATCAATAGAGAACTTGATGTTGTAAGTGAAGGAGAGGGAAAAGATTTAGCCCGAGTAACCCCATAGCCAATAGTCCTCTAAGAAATTGTTTGGTCCGTTTGTTTGAGTTCTTGTTTTTTTCTATTGTGTGTCCATCTATAGCATATTGTCGTTGTTTCTTCTTGTTTTGAGATTATCAAGACAAGCTTGTGTCGTTCCAGGATTATAGTATAACAAATAGCGATTATCTATTAAAGAGCATGCGCGGTGCATTAGTAAAACTTGTCTCATGCGCTTGTTCCGACGCACGAAATATATTGACAGAACTCTTTAAGACCCGATTTGTGGTAAATTTCCAGGTGGACTCAGATAATGCCGATTAATTCCCATTAATCTGAGAACGGACACAAAAAGCTTATATTTCGAACACGGCGAGGATCTTGTGTGTTGAGGTGTAAAATTGCAATTATATAGTGTCCAAAGTTGAGAAGATGAAAATAAAATCGTCGAATATAATATATAAGTTCAACCAACCAGAATACTTTTTATCTTCGGGTTTGTAAGTCATCTCTATCCATTACGTTTCACTTCATACCATGATACTGCAAGAATAAATAAAATAAATCAAGCATTTTAATATTCTATCCTAATTGAAACCCAACTGTTGCTGTCAAAGAAAGATACTTATTATTTTTTTTTTTTTTTTTTTCCTGGCTATGTATAAGTTATATATTCCTATTAAGATATACACAAATAATTAATTATGATCACTGTAATTGTACACATAAATAATGTACGGATTGAACTTGTTTAGGATATTTCGATTTGTTGTGTTTCTATTCACTGCTAACAACATTCAAGGCTCAGTGTCTCCCATTCCTGCTCATCTTAGCATACAATTCTCTCTATCTTTCCTTGTCTCTCGCTCTTACCAGAGTCATTAAAGTCACTCACTATTGTCTGGTTTATTTGAGAATTTCTGTTCAGCACTAACTCGGAAACAAGGTGAATTGGCACTGTCTTGAAGGCTCTATGCTTTCACTCGGGGTTCGCTAATATCAAGAAAATTTAAGGTAACAAATCGCATATAAAGAAACCCCCACCAATATAGACCGAGGAACACCAGAGAAACTGACTGTTTGTGTTTACACCATCTTGCTTGTGAGCTCCTAAATATTGATAAAACCAGAGTCTCAGACTAAACTAGGGCTTACAGAGCTGACTGAAGAATGTTCTGTTGAATGCTTTTTTCGCTGCCATTATTAGAGTGTTCCATTAGACTGTTCTCTTGGGTTTCTAATGTTTTTCTCATTGGATTGGGCCTCCCATGTCGTCCGGCTTTTTTTTTATGGGGTTTTGAGTTTTGTTTCTAGGGATATTCATCAGGTTATTGCATTATTCTTATGGGTTAATAGATTTCATGATATATTGTTGTTTAACAAAAAAAGACTATTCAAATTGCTATTGTTTATTCTTTATAATTTCACTGATAATTAGTTTATGATATATGTACACTATTTGTAACTCGTTGTTTATTAGAGAGTATTTATTTGCCACCGTTTTGATGTTATCAATGGAAATACATGTGCACAGTATGTGTTCTTTTCGTTTGGCACAAAGAAATCACTTTCTTTGTTCACATGTGGCAAAAAACTCAACACGGCTTCTGGCTCTGGGAGCCACGTTGTAACTTTAAAAAATGTTTACCCTGCAAATTACTGGATTCTTTAACAACACGGATCTTAGGTATAGTATTAATCTTTCCTTTTTTTCGTGTTTTGTAAATTCCATACTAAATTTCGAGAATTACACACAAATCGTAAGACATGTATACGGAATCCTTCTCACTTCTTGCATAAAGGTTGGATTGTATAGTATATGAATTATCTGGTAAAAGGATTTTAAAGGCTTCTGCACGCTTTTACTAAAAAGCTGACAAGGCGAATAGATAGTATCTGATCCCTTGTATAGTATAACTTAGTTCACTCACAAATGTATATTAACAAACAGAGATAAGTCAGTCATAGAGAGATGTCTTAATTTCTATTCTGAGACATTTATGAGGGCTATAAATTTTCCGGCCATGGTTTTCATGCCACTTGATGCCCGGGTGGTTTTCCTTTGATGGTGGTCGGTATTCCTTGAGGAATATATTTTTTGCTAGGAAACTAAATGAGAAGCACTTACATAGATCTAGCCGCGAGGTGCATACGTACATTAGATGTTCGTCATATACTAAATACTTAAATCTATACAAATTTATTATGAGGATATGGTCACTTATATATGTTGTTAGTTTATAATAAGAGGTTACTCTCGAAGCAAGAGCTAAAACATATTTGATGTCTGATGCATTGATTTTCACCTAGTGTGTGACCCGATACCTTGACTCATCTGAAATGATAGCTGTATAGAACTGTCAGATATCGATCTGACGCTACCTCCCTGCAGTGATACAAATCTGAGTCTTTTGTAGAATGATTTGGAGATTTCTTAATGATTCTTCATTATGTTCTTCATCATAATAGACATGTATGGTGCGTTTGTTCTCACAAAAAGATGAATAATCAGAATTTAGATTCTGTTTTAGAAATATATGTCGTAGAATTTATATTTTGAGTGTTGTCTTCTATGTTTCTGATCAAAAAGTTATCGAGTCACACTGCTTTAAGCCCGCTAAATAGGTTTATGGATGTGACTGTGTTTCATACGGTTTTTGCATTGTGAAGGTCCTGGACGTTCAGTCGAATCTGGTATAATTTCGGTCTTTGAAGAGATTTGATTGGAGCGATTTAAGTTAACTGAAACTATATGATAGTACTAGAGGTTTAACTTCTTGGCCACGTCACCCCCCTGCAATAACAACTTCACTTCCCCAATTTCGGTGTTGTGTAGAGAATGTCCCATTACCTGGAGTGGTATATTAGCTATGATGTTATCTAGTGAGTAGTATGTTGCTAGCTATGTCTAATTGCACTATGTTAGTTGACAGTAGTCTGAAAGATGGAAATCTTTTTTTTCTCCTGTACATTGTTTTCGTTCAAGTCCTTAGAAATTCACTGATTTTGTCACTTTTGTTTTAAAATCAGAAAGATTTATTGTGTTGGACGGTAAGTGTTGAGTTTTATTGGAGTTCGAGAGTATCTCCAACAGGTGGGTATTGCGATTTAACTCAGGAGAACTATCCATTCATGAGTTCCATTTACATAACAGCTTATGTTCTTATTTGGTGTTATCACAATCTTATAAATACCTTGTTCTTTACAATGAATAGAGACGAACATTAGGACGTTTCATGTTTTCTTTGGATTGCTTATAATTGGCATGAAGTCCTGTAGCTGTCTGGGAGCCGATCATTTTATTTTGGAATTGCCTGACTATTTAATTGAAGACTGTTGAGTGTGCAAGTGTCTATGGTTGTTTGCATAACCAACTCTGACTGTGGCAATGTAGGGGTGATTCCTGCTCAGCAAGACAGGACACGGTGGCGCAATTGTTATAGGCTTGATGTAGAATTGCCGTTAATGTGTTGGGACGGAAATAGACGGAGGGGTTTGTTTTTTAAAAAACCAATACCTCGGGGAGTTAAATGTCTAAATCGTTACCTCAGGGACTTAATTGCAACTTTGTGATACCACAGGGGCTCTTAGTGCAATTTCGCCTATATTGTTTCCACTAATTTTGAGACATTGAAAATCGATATATGCTTTTGGTCGAAGCAACCAAAAAAGAAAAGGAAAGCATTTGTCCGAGAAAAACATCTGTATCGTAAATCAAGTACCATGTGATAAACTAGAAAGTCTCTGAGGCATCTCTTCCCATTACACTGCTTCAGCAAATGACTCAATAAACAGTGGTGTAGACCAGTGCTTCAGATGACTACTTGTTAGACGTAATGTGCTCAACTGCAAATAACGCTTTAGAAACACTTCACGACTAAATCATGGTTCCTCACGTTTAAGTTTCAGCCTTGAGCTAATTGCGACAATATTAACTTATCATGAAAGCTATGCAACCACTGAACTAACAACTCCAATCGATTTGGAGTATGCGAGTCCAAAAAACACATGAATTTTATGAACCATCAATCGAGTAGTCAGACAAGAGATGTCTGCCTTAACCTCCTGTCGTCCAGGAGAGAAAGGAAATAATCGCCTGCATGACTCATCGCTCTTTGCTTATTGCGCTATTGAGA
>CM025853.1:17750579-17844451 GCA_003952965.2 Morella rubra
TTATTGTTTGCCTAATTCTCCATCACTGTTGCGTATTCATGGTTCTTCAACATATTTATATCGAGTAAACTTAGAGTGAACTACTTGGGCCAGTATGTGGTATAGTCCGTTGGGTATATACCTTTGTTTATTTAACATTGTACTTCATGGTCAAGATTTGAGGGATTAACTATCTTTACATATAACTAACTATACGGACCAACTTGATTGAACTCACAAACTTAATGATTTAGGATGTTTTACCTTTTAAATTGACACTGCAATTTATTGGCTTGGGTTCTGCGCATATTACGTATTTGGTCAAACCAGATTTAAGGGATATAGAGCCATAAATATTTCGTATTTGGTCAAACTAGATTTAAGGGATATAGAGTCATAATTTAAGTGTTATGAGTTTCGCTGTCATTTGATTTGTAAGCAAGCTAATGTGATTTGAAATGCTGTATGTGGACCACAAAACCCAATAACTTTCAAAAGAACATGGAACAATAGTTGTTTTCAGGGGTTCAACTGAGTATACTAAATAAAAGAAGATCTTGGTGCTAGTTTTTCCAAATAAATAGATGAATTCATATTTGATTCATATGAGAGAAGGAAATGGAAAGCAATATCCTTTTATTAAATAACTTTCCTGCATTTAACACATTCTTTATATTTTGATAATTGTGACTTGCCTCATGGTAAAAGAAAAAGAATAATAATCATTCCTTTTACAGTGCCTGTATTCAACTTTGATTTATTTCACTAAAGATGAATAAAGACATAATTAAATTATTTGATCTGCCTCTTTATGTCCTGCTGAGGTGATGAGATGACTTCAAAGGATGTGCGCTTTTGGCGTGTTCTGGTAATCTAGTATAAAAAAACTAGTCTTATATATTTGGAAATGGAGTTCTTCAGCATGGTTTATTTCAGTTTTTAAACTGAAGTTTGCTTTCTGGAGCAAGATTAAACTTTTTCACTACTTGTTGTGAGTCACGGTGCTAGTTTTATTTGTCGCATGTAAATTTTCGTCTGCAGTAGCTGAGATTCCTTTGAGTGATTTCTGTAAAGCGTTGATTTATGTTGAGATATTAATGGCTAATACCTTCGTGACAGCTCACCCTTAGTCGATCTTTCTTACACACAGATCTGCAATGCAGTTGCTGTGGCTAAAATTATGAATGCCACCCTTATTTTGCCAGTGTTGAAGCAAGATCAGATATGGAAAGATCAAACGTGAGACATCTTTACTAATATTTTCTATATATTTTGTATGTTGTAATCCTTATACTCAAGCATCATCTAAGAATAGGTAAACAACAGGAGTAGGCGTTCTATTATAGCAGGGGTTGCTGTTTCTGATGTATGTCATGAGAAATCGGAACTTTAACAGTTCTCTTTCAATTGCTTTTCGTTTATATGTACGAAATTGGACAATGGTTCTCTCATTGAAGAACTTTCCAGTTTACTACTGACAATTGCACTGTTATTATCCTCACCACTTCATGAATGCCTGCCACTGGTAGCACCACAGGACTGAAATTTCCTACTCCACTAGGATTTATGCTGCCATCATCTATATCCTTTGTGGCGGCAACAGGCGAGGCCATTGTAAACACATATACACCACTACCAAGTGCTTTGTCTTCTGCTTCTTACATCATTGTCGCTGGCACTTATTCCCTTTTACCAACACCTTCAAAGCATGCTCCCCAACGAAACTGTTCCCATTGCACACACGATATCCACTCTAAGTGGCCACGAGGCAACCACAACTATTAATTCCTCCACCACCAACTTTGGTAATTCATAGATGTGCATATTGTAAAGGCACAGCCCTCAATCCAGTGAGACTCTGAAACTTAAATGCTTGTTATAGAAAAATTCCACTATTTTAATTTTTTGCTTCTTCTTCTGAGGGTGAATTGGCTAACATTTACTTTGTCAATTGTATAAAGTCATACTTTAGTTACCATGTCCAAACAAATATCATGGCTCTATTCTATGGGTAATGGTACTCTTCTAGGCGGTAAGCTGATTTGAAGAAAATCCCCACTTTTATTTGTGAAGAAAATTATAGTGTTGTCAATGGATACTATTGCTTCATTTTTCTGGATTGTAATGTAGTTAGATTGGTAATGCTACACGTACACAGTCTTGAACCATCATCTCCTCTTTCAGCACATGGTGGGAGGAAGTACCAGTATTTACTCTTCTTTTTAAATTTGTGCAGGAAATTTGAAGACATCTTTGATGTAGATCATTTTATTGACTACCTGAAGGATGACGTGCAAATCGTCCGTGATATCCCTGAGTGGTTTACGGACAAATCAGAGCTTTTCTCAAGTATAAGGTTTGATGGCTTCTTATGTTTTCTGTTTAGAGCCATTAGTAAATGTTGTTACCTGAAGTCAGCTAAGCAGATCTTCTTACTTGATTGTTGTCTGTACTCTTTTACATTCATAATATGTGGCCTCTCTTATGTCTTTGCGCTAAAATTTGGAGATCAGTCTCTACATGAGATTGTACATTTTAAATACTGTAGTTCTTATCAAATTGATGTTGCTCTTGATGACACTAACCAAGGGAATTGAAAAAGGTCTTGCATAGGACTTCAACATCGTTTATTTAAGGTTTTACTAACTACATAATTTCTGTATCTCCATATAGACGGACAGTGAAAAATATTCCGAAGTATGCACCAGCCCAATTTTACATAGACAATGTTCTGCCCCGAATAAAGGAGAAGAAGATAATGGCACTAAAACCTTTTGTCGATCGGCTTGGGTAAGTACCGTAGTCATAATTTTTGCTTTCACATTCTTAGCCATTTGTCTGTCTCCAGCAGCAAAACTGACCAACAATCTGGTTTAGGTATGACAACGTTCCTCCTGAAATCAACAGGCTAAGGTGCAGGGTAAATTATCATGCTCTGAAATTTCTTCCTGACATAGAGCAGATGGCTGATTTACTGGCATCAAGGATGAGAAACCGCACGGGCAGTTCAAATCCATACATGTATGTTAAATTGGTGTCTGAAAGTTTGCTGAACTGTATTCTGTTCTTGGTAGAATTTGTACTGAAAAATTAAGTTAAAATAGGGCTCTTCATCTTCGGTTCGAGAAGGGGATGGTAGGCCTGTCGTTTTGTGATTTTGTGGGAACAAGGGAGGAGAAAGCCAAAATGGCAGAGTATAGAAAGAAGGAATGGCCTCGACGGTACAAGGTGATCTGGAGTGATACTACTTTGTCATGTTTTTTGGTAGATATTGGTAGAAGCATTAATGCCATGTTTCTCACCACATGATTTAACGTACAGAATGGTTCCCATCTATGGCAACTGGCCCTGCAGAAGCGGAAGGAAGGGCGATGTCCTCTTGAGCCTGCAGAAGTGGCTGTGCTTCTTCGCGCAATGGGCTATCCAAAGGAAACTCAAATTTATGTTGCTTCAGGGCAGGTCTATGGTGGACATAACAGGATGGCACCCTTAAGGAATATGTTCCCAAATTTGGTAACTTCTTGGATTGTTTTCTAAAGTGATCTTATGTTATCTATCAAGGTATCTTTGTGAGAAGAAGGCTGGGGAAAGCTTGATTCCAATTCAGTCAGTTATGGACTTAGTTTCGATCAATCAATTTCCCTTGCCTCCTTGATTCACTTGAGAATCTTTTAAGGCACTGTCTGACATGGTAGCAAAAATGTCCCTTTGATTCAGTTGGAGTGGAGAGTTATTCATGGACTTGAGCAGGGGAAGACTCCTGTTAAGTTCTGTTTCATTTTCCTTGTCTAGTTGATATGTTCATCCTGAGTATTTGTAACAGGTTACCAAAGAGGAGTTGGCAACTACGGAGGAGTTGACTGTTTTCAGGAAGCATGTGACAAGCTTAGCAGCGCTTGACTTCTTGGTCTGCTTGAAGTCTGACGTTTTTGTGATGACTCATGGAGGCAACTTTGCTAAACTGATAATTGGGGCACGCAGGTATATGGGTCACCGCCAAAAATCAATAAAACCAGACAAGGGGCTTATGTCTAAATCTTTTGGGGACCCATACATGGGCTGGTCCCCCTTTGTAGAGGATGTGATTATCACCCATCAGACACGGACTGGATTGCCAGAAGAGACCTTTCCCAACTACGACCTCTGGGAGAACCCTCTGACTCCTTGCATGTGTAAAGCCTGACCAATAGAATTTCTAGATGTGCATGCTTGCCACTGAGATTTACTTGGATATCTCATTCTACATGTACATTCTCATTTGAAAAGATAGCTGTTTTGACCCCAATATCGGAAAGAAAAATCTGCACGGCGTGGCCAATGCTGCTTTGGGGCGGGGAAATTTGGACATGCCCAGGTGCCCTTGTGGTACTGGCCTGCAGCAGTGACATTCTAACATAATCTTGCCATGGTCCCATTTGTTGATTGTCTGTTGCATGCTCTTTAGAGAGAGCCTCGGCAGTTTTGACTTCAGAATGGTGGATCATCTTTACCAGTTTTTGGCAGAGAGCATTATAGAATTCGTCTTGTGTCTTTTGACATCATGTAAATTCGTAGGTTGTAAGTGAAAATGTACGAAAAATTTTAAAGGTAGACCAGGTGATAAAACAGGGGGATCAACTGAAATATCTGTCGATTATGACATTATTCCTCGTCAGATACGTAAACAAACCCACCCTCCCCCTCTCTTCTTCTCCCCAAAAATAAAAAAATCTTTTATTGGATTATGTGGTTTTTGGTCTAAGAGAATGGTGCTGATGGTTTCTGTTGCATGATTTTTCGTTTCTCGCATAGTTTCCACACTGGAAAAGAGCTCATTTATTTATTCTAAGCAGAGCTCATTCAGTTGATTATGTCGTTTTTTGTCCAAAAGATGGTGCAGTGGTTTGCTTAATCTTGACGACGTGCTATATGGTGGAAGCCACTATTGAATCGTTTCGTTTTTTTCAAAGAAAGTATGACATTTGCTTAAACGTTGCATGGAAAAGGTGGAGTCAATGATCCCACCTGACTTTTCTGACTTGTTTATTTTAATCGCATTATGGAAGAAGCTAGGATACGCCAATACGGATACCTTCATGTTTATCTGTTTTTTCTCTCTTCTTTTTGATAGATAAATCACTAATGTAATTATGTACGGTCGTCTTCTCAATGCTGCTATCAAGTCCATTACGAGAGAGAGACGGGGCAAGTTTTTTTTTTTTGGGTAAGTAGAACAGGGCAAGTTCGTTACAAGATACATTGACATTTCAAAAGTTTGGAGAGCAAAAAAGATCCAGCTAAGACTTCCGACGGTAAAATCGTCACCGTCGCTGTCAATTCACGGCGCGCCGTTTATAAAAAATGGAAGGCGTAATGAGTTAACCCGTTAAGCTCTCTCAGTTGCAATTGCAAGACGATAAAAAAAACATCGAGTCGAAGTGGCTTTCTCCCCGTTGATTCAAATCTATTACGTCGCAAAATGCAGGACTATTTTCGTTGCAGGCGTGTAAAAGCCCAAAAAGCTTTGGCTACGTATTCGGACAGTCTACTAATCCACTCGAGGAAAACTCAGACAGTGAAAAACGTCGTTATCGCCGCTAATTCCACGACACGCTCTTTCGTTAGTCGTCTCCAGCTGTTAATGCATCAGCAACTATAAGTACTTAAGAGCTCAAGCTCGATTGCGAACGGTAGCTGGAAAACCGACAACGGGGAACCATGAGGCTTTCCCTGTTGACCTCTCTCTCTGTTTTCTTCCTTCTAAACCCAAGGTAGCCTTCTATCTCTTCCTGTTACTCGGCAACCTAAGCACGATTATTATTGAAGCAACTATCCGATTGATCAGTTTTTCGCGCATTAACGAGAAGAAACGCAGACGCCTTTTTCGATGTCCCCGCAACTAATGACTCCATTAACGTTTCTTTAGGACCTTTGGAAACAAAAGAGCTCTATATTTGTTCCATTTCACTGAGGAGGAACGGTATAACCGTAATTAATTTGGATATATACGTGCACGTTTGGGTTTACACGCAATTGTGCTAGGGTTTTGGCCTGACTCTATGGTTGATATTCGCTAAATTCTTGGATACTAATCTTTTGTGTTCTAACGTTTAGGCCTAGTTTAGTTAGGATCTTTTAACTCTCCTTTACCGATTGGTTCAATTTGGACGAGTTCAGGATTATGTGTACTATCATTTCTTCTTTAGTTTAACATCATTTAAACTTTTTTACTGATAAGCTGACTGTAGCTAAGGAAAAAAAAAAAAAAGAGATTAGCTCACTCTGTTGGAATTCGGAAAGCAAACGAAAATCTGTCGAAATGAATTAATTGAGTGAAGTTTCATGCATTGCGTGGCTTCTATGTATAATGCATATCTAAATGTGGTTCTTGAATTCCCTGGAGTTTATGTCAGTGCATTTGCCAGTTCTATGAAGAAATGACGTTTATACGCAGTCCTCTTATTGCAGGGTATGGTCTGAAACTCCATCCGATGGAAAACCAGAACATGCAAGCTGCCCACCTAGGGGTTGGAACTCCTATGATTCCTTTTGCTGGACGATTTCTGAAGAAGAGTTCTTGCAAAGTGCTGAAATCGTATCTAACCGTCTACATGTTCATGGATATGAGGTATAAAGAATGTGGATGTCCGTAATTTCTTTTCTGTTGTTTTAGGGAAACATCTTTTTTCAAGATTCATTTTGGTTCTTGAAGTTTAGAAAGTTACAATCAACTCCTCAAAATCGTTTAAAAAGTCGCAATTAGGTCTTTTCTATCTGACCCAAAGATCTTCCTACATCTATATAAAAACACTGGTTTCTCAAGAATACGCAAACTATGACAGTGTTAGTAAAATACCATTGCATTATAGAAGGGCCAGAGAAGTATCTGAAAAAATAAAATAAATGCCATCGCCACATTGTTGCTTTTCTTTTCTAAGGTAAGTGTGCAAATGTTTAAATTCAGGTGAGATAAGCATGTAAATGTCCAAGTCGATTTCTGTTAGTTACATTAACTTTACTATTAAGCTAGGTTGACAAAACTAATTGCGACTTTCAAATTATTCAAACTTGCTTGCAACTTTATTGATCATAGGTACCAAATTGGAACTTCAGGTATCTTCTGTGGACTACAATGATGTTTACCTCTGTATTTAATTGATAAGCAGCATGAGGATTGAGAAATTTATGAAGGCTGAAACTTATTTATGTTCTTCTTCTTGTTTTCGCAATGTGTAGTATGTTGTGGTAGATTATCTTTGGTATAGGAGAAAGGTCAAAGGTGCTTACACTGATTCTCTTGGATTTGATGTAATTGATGAATGGGGGAGGATGATCCCGGACCCGGATAGGTGGCCTTCCTCCAAAGGTGGGAAAGGGTTTACTGAAGTAGCCAAGAAAGTGCATGGCATGGGTTTGAAGTTCGGTATTCATGTTATGAGAGGAATAAGTACACAGGCAGTAAATGCAAACACTCCTATCTTGGACTCAATTTCGGTATTTCTCTTCATTCTCACTCTTGTGGATGCCTAATTTATTCCAGTTTCTTGGTGAGACAACTAGATAGCCCACAAACTTTGGAAGTTTAACCCTCGAAAATCATATAACATGATTGTCCAATTCAACTAGCTCAAACAGTGTGAGGAGTTGGCATTAATAATCATGCCTAAGCTTCTTAGTTTCTTCTTCTTCTTCTTCTTTTTCTTGCTAGGGAGCTGCCTACAAAGAGTCTGGGAAAAATTGGAGCGCAAAAGATATAGGGATTAAGGAAAGGGCATGTGCATGGATGCGACATGGTTTCATGAGTGTTGATACCAAGTTGGGAGCTGGACGAGCATTCTTGAGGTCACTCTATGAACAGTATGCTGAGTGGGGTGTTGATTTTGGTAATTTGACAATTGTAATGGAATGTTATCCTGCTTAGTCTTTTTGTGTTGTCACAAGGCCCTCTCAAATAGTAGTATAGGTATGGGGTGTTGGACAGCCTGAGGATGTTACGCTTTGTTTTGATATTCATTGGTTCTGTTTTCCTTCAGTGAAACACGACTGTGTGTTTGGTGATGACTTGGACATAAATGAAATTAGCTTTGTGTCAGAGGTAAGCTGCAGTACCTCCCTCCCTCTCCCCCCTGCCACCCACTTTTCCCCCTCCATTACTGTCACTTCTTCTGTATTTTGTCTAAAATTTGCATGGTGGACTTATCTAATGCTGTGCCCTTCCCCAGGTTCTGAAGCAACTTGAGCGCCCCATATTGTATTCTCTGTCTCCTGGAACCAGCATGACCCCAGCAATGGCCAAGGATGTGAGCGGACTAGTCAATATGTACCGGATAACTGGTGATGATTGGGATTCTTGGGGAGATGTTGCGGCCCATTTCGATGTTACCAGGTGAAAAAGCTCTTATTTTGTGGTCAAGAGTTATGGAATGAAGGTTACAGTAGTATTATTGTTTCTTCTCCACTTTGTGTTCCTTTCCTGTCACTATTTAATAGGAAAAAATGATTACTTATTTCTCTATCAGGGACTTTTCTAAAGCTAGTATGATAGGAGCTCAGGGCCTGCTTGGGAAGTCATGGCCTGATTTGGACATGCTACCACTAGGATGGCTCACTGATCCAGGTTATAAAAAGTTATATGCTGTTTTTCCTTCATCTTTCTAATGAAGGATTTTTTTTTTTACCTTCCTTTCTGGGTTCGATAAATTGAGGGGTAGGTGACTTAGCTGTTTTTTTTAGGGGCAAATAGGTCCATCCTCTCTAGTACAAGTTACCTTCAATTTTACAAACAAAGCAGTTGCCATTCCCATCCATGTAGACATTGTCATTGGAACAGAAGTATATCCAGACCCAAAGACTTGCTTCAGAAACATGTTCTACATTTCTTTACTCCAAGCACGTCATTTTCATTATAGAACATTGAATGCATAATTATATGTGTTAAAGAGTCGCACAGTTTTCAGGGACTATCCAGATCAAATGACTTGCTTCTGAAACAAGTTCTACATTTCTTTACTCCAAGCACGTTATTTTCATGTTAGAGCATTGAATGCATAATTGCGTGTGTTAAGGGCCTCGGCCATCCCAGAAGTCCCTAAAACAATATGATAGGTTTAACTGCTTAGGTTTAGATTTGAGCCTAGACAGAAAGAACCGTTACTAACCTTTGTGGTGATAAAAATATTAGGCTCAAATGAAGGTCCTCATAGAAGATGTAACCTTAACCCAGACGAGAAAAGCACTCAGGTAAACTATAAGAACATCTGAGTTGGTTCTCTCTGTCCTTTTAAATAACCAAGTGCTCATTTTTGTTCCTTGACATATTTTGTCTTCACAGATGACTCTGTGGTCTATGGCCAAGTCTCCTCTCATGTTTGGAGGAGATGTTAGACAGCTTGATGAGGCCACGTACAATCTCATAACAAATCCTACCCTGTTGGAGATAAACTCTTTTAGCTCAAACAACATGGAGGCATGTGTACCCATGTAATCTTTGTGGTTGTGGAAAACGTGCACTTTGTCTGAATATCAACATAACATATAATTTTGTTGCCTGTACAGTTTCCTTATATTACTAGTACCAATGGTATTGAGAATAAAGATCATGTTATTGCCTCACAATCAAGGAGAGTTGTACTGGATGTAAGAACATCTGATATACGTGTTTTGGGCCTCACAAGCTGCTCAAGTTCGAAAGCAATTGGCTGGTCAATTGAAGCTCTGGACCCAGACCTTGAAAAAATCTGCTGGAAAGAAAAGTTTAGAAGAAAAAATCAAGTGCCGTTTTGTCTGTTCAAGGGAGAGCCTCATTTGGCATCGTAATACTGCTTGATCTTTCTCCAACTGATAGCCTCAGATACTTCATTATAGTTTTTATGTTGTTGCTGGTTTTATAATCTCTTTCATTTATGTGTATAAATGAAATCAATTATGATACATTGATGCTGATGTAGAGACAAAAGGATGACCTACAAACAGCAGTATGAAGGTAAACACCATTTATTAGCAACTGACAGAATGGAATTATGCTTGGGTGGTTCCCCAAATCAAAGGCTTACGTCAAAAGAATTCAAGAGAGGTGCATTTTCACCTTGCAGATGGGACACAAACCAGGTATCTTTCACTTTTTATTGTCTAAATCTATTATATTTCGCAAGATTTTCAAGGGATGCGCTTTACCTTAGTGTAATTTTCAGAACGAAATATACACTTAACCTTGAATATATCAAAAGCTACATTTGGTCTTAGCAGATGTGGGAGTTGAAAAATAATGGAACCCTGGTAAATAGCTATTCCGGACTATGCGCAGCGGCAATGAAATCTGTTGAAGGTGATAAATTCGAAACTTTGATGCAACATTAGTTTTGCCAGTAATCCTATCATTGCATATTCTCAAATTTAGCTGATCGTTCATGCAGCTAAAGCCAGTTCTGGTGGCACTCGTTCTTGGATTGCAACTGGAAGAAGAGGTATGACTCCCCCACCAACAAAGTAACTCTTAATTTGTGGAGTCTCACGGCTGCATGTTCCCCAACTGCAGGATAGTTTTTGGAAGAAACAGAAAAATTGCATAATTCTGTTGTTCCTACTACAATGATCATTTTTTCTGCTTTCTGTAGGAGAAATATATGTTGCCCTTTTCAATCTGAACCCACAGAAGACAGTAATATCTGCAAAGATATCGGACATAGCCAAGGTACTTCCTGGCAAAAGCTTGAAGGAAGCTTCGTGTGAGTGCAGAGAAATGTGGAGTGGAAAAGACTTTGGAGTGACCAACCAGTCAATATCAATGGAAGTAGAAGTCCATGGGTGCGCACTATTTGTCCTTAACTGTGATTAGCACAGGATCACTTAAAGCAATGGGTACGTATTAACTTCGCGCTCTACTTAATATTATTAAGGGATGATGTATTATGGCAAAATGAGGAAGCGATGATATTACTTCAGCACCCCACCTCTTAGTTCAGCTGCATTTAGATATCTCGTTGATCCATAGTACTAATAGACAAGTGCCTCCTAGTTGGAGTAACGTCTAAGCTAACGCCATATATCACGCGTGCCTCATCCATCAAGTGAAAAGCTAGTTTCAACTAATAAAATTATTCCTCTTTAGGTGGCCCATAAATTTTTGTTCTGTAGAGACTTTTCTGATACGGAAAGAAGAGAAAAATCGCCTTCCAAAAGACTTTTTCTCGACCTTCATTCAATGGTATCTATCTGTTTGGAAGATCCTTATGTCGTCAGAAGATCATGGCGGTGAAATAGGCGCAGGAGAAAGGGCTTTTTCCACGGACGTTTAGGCAATTGATCTTTTCCCTAGGAACTTCAGCAATGCCCTCAAGCCTTAAGAGGCAAGCGACCAAAGTATTCAAAACACCGCTGGTTTATATAGGAAAAACAAAAAAAATCTTATTTCGACGTGAATCTATCGTTTGAATCTATCAATTGAGTCACAAAGGTCCTGTAACCAATGGAAAGATGTATCAATTTTGTTATTCACGGTTACTGAGTCATTTATTAGGGGTTTTTAACTATTATTTTTTTGTTACGTTACACTTATCAACTATTGATTTCAGTCTCTTTAAGTTTTTATTAAACTTATATCAATTTTGACTCTTTAAGTTTTTATTAAACTTATATCAATTTTGACGGAATTTGATTTTTTTGAAATTTAAAATTATAATTTTATTCTTATAAAATAGTCATTATCAAAAAAATTGTAATAGTAGGGAAATTGCCATTTGTCATATTAAAAAGTTCAACGGAAATTTTTAGAGGAGGACGCAAAGCTTCTAAAATCAATGGAGGATGAGTGTAATGTAATAAAAGTAATTAATTGACGGCTCATGTTCAGACCTGACTATTGTTTGGTTGTTTTTGTCTGTTGCTTATGTCAGCTTACCGCCTGTTTGGGCTTACTTGTAGTGTGGTTGTGTCTGTGTGTAGTTTTTATAGCTGGTATTTGCATTTGAAGTATTTTAAGGGAGCAGGATTGACGCTACGTCTGTTTTTCTTTCAGCCGTAGTCATCTTTATCTTGTGCAGTGGTTGTCACTTTTTTATAGATTTTTGCGCTCATCTCTCGCGGGTCTCCCCGCTACCTTTGAAGACCTTGAGTCCTCGTTTTATGAGCTACTGCCTCCTAGACTTATTGCTGATCCTTTGAGTCATTTATGTTGTAAGTTTTCAGCTATAATTTTCTATGCTAAGAATAAAACGTGTCTTGAATACGAGTCAAACTACTAAGATATTGATAAATGATAACATAATCAACTGTAATACGAAAAACAAAATAAAACTGCCAAAAATATCTTCATAAAGTTTTCTTCCAAAAACGAAGAAACTTCGAGGCAAGGCTCCCGAGCCACGTGACCCACATGAAGGAACCTGACAACTGATTAGAATGTTATTGTAATCAGCTTAATTAATGAACACTCTCCTGTCAAAGAATAGGCCTTTTAACAGAAATATAAATTCACATCACTGACTTTCTCTTCTCTGTATCTCCTTGTGCCGCTGTAGTCTCCCTTCTCCTGTTCTCCCTTTAATCAGAAAAAAAAAAATCAGCTTAATTAATGGAGATTCGTTTTTGATAACGTGTGACACAGCGGGAAAGACGCAATTGCCTTCCTCTGTTGGTCTCCACTATAAATATGTAATATACGTCAGAAATCCACTGTCAGCTGCATGTCATAAATAATGCTAGCATCTCTTTTATTTTATTTTACTTTCTCTTTCTTTATTTATTTTTCTTGAAAGTAATTAAAAGAATACGCAAAGATTAAAATCATCTTTAATTTAATTTGACGAAGAAAAGACACAATATGTCAATATGTATTAAATATTGCAAGTTTTATATTTTTAATCATTAATATAAGTAATATTGAATATTGTAGGTGTTGTATTTTTCTTTAAATTGAATGATTTTGATGTTATGTACACCCACCCAGTAAGTTTTGCTGTAAATTTTTTCGCCACTAAGCACCAATAACCTAACGTGAAAAATATATAGCCACTTGTCAACCTAAGCCAACACTAGGGATGATAACAATATTGTTTGGAGTAAAAATTGACTGCAATATAACATGTTTAGATGCTTAGGTAAGGAGATAAGACAAAAATGCTTTTAATGAAAATCCTAACATCCGAGTTTGAAACCATTTTAGGATTATTCTGACCCACTCAAACTGCTGACGTGGACAATAAACCATCCAAGATCTAAGATCCATCTCCTGTTCTTTAACGACACTTTCGATCTAGTGCAAGCAAGAGAAATAGGATCACGGCAATAAAATTAAAGTGAGAAGAAGTGGACACATAGGGCAAACATCTAAAGAACAGAATATTCTTTGACACTATCCCATTTATTTCAAAATTTTACTTTCTTTTTTTTTTGTTTTTTTCTCCCGTAAAAAGGAGCTTGATGACTGACACCTGAAAAAGATGTCGAAGTTATTGGGTCCTGTAATCATTGATGTCTCAGCCCAGGATCAAATGAATTTTGTGCCCAACCACCCAAATGATAGTAGCTTTTTTTATGTCGAGTTTGTCCATTTTTCTATTGAAATGGTTGAAAATATCGTCAATACCAAATTTACAAGTATTCTTACGAATAATAGTTGCCTACTTGGACGTGACACTTTGGGGTATTTGTTTGTTAAAATTTTAGGAAATATTTTTAAAATTTTGAGAATCTTTGTTTTATTGAGATTTATTGTGTTTGTGAAAGGTGAAGTGTGTATATGTAAAAGTTAAAAATTTTGAAGTGCGTTTATTTTGCTGAAAATTTCCATGTCTCAAAATATTGGAGAAATAAACGGCACCTTTATTTCATTGTACTGCAAATGAATCTACTCTTTAGTCATCAGACGGTCGGTAGAGTTGCTACTCAGCATCCACAGACAAAAAGTATCATGCGTGTTTGGACAAGTTTAGGAAAGTTAAAATTTTAAGATATTAAATTTAGTGAGAAAGTAGAAAAGAAAATAATTTTTAATATTTATTATAGTAAAAAATAATAATATAATAAAAAAAATTATATTATAATTTTTTATTATATTAAAATTTTAAAAATTTTAATATGTAAACGCACAGATATTAAGTCGTGTATAGGGCCGGGACCAGAGAGAGCGACAATTCGACGGAGGAAGATATATTCCTGGGAGAGTTTTTTGTTTTCTAGTGTAATATTATAGTCTATCGACTGTCTTGTCCCGTCCCATAATTTCCTGCCACAACGGTCGAGAAAGGAGCTGCCGACCAGCTTGGTAACAGCTCCTTGAAAAACCTTTTTAATTGAAGATATGCTACTCTTTTTTGGGGAAGGTTTTTACGTGACAGATACATTGGACTGATCCACAGCTAACCTAACCAAAAAGAAAAGTAATGGCTGGTCAGTGGAAAAACCACCAGCATGCCGACTTTATGGAGTCAGATAAAGCAAAGATTATGCTCATGTTTCCTATATCTACGACGAATGCAGTGAATTGGTACACATTGACTATTAGATAAAAGATAAAAGCCTCTATATGAACCTCAGCTCTCAAGTGGCACCTCTTCCTTTTCACGAGAGGTAGATCGATAAAATTCTATTTGTAGGAGTCCCCCCACTCTAAAAATGTATAGAGAAAAGGTTTTTTTTTAAAAAGCTATTTATTTAGAAAGTAAAGTTGGCATCTTAGAGTATTATTAACAGTTTTTTCATATATGGATCTCTACTTTAATAAAAAAATATATATTTTTTTATTTTAATTACTAATTTTTTAAAAACATCCTAACAACTTTTCTATTTTAACTATTTATTTTTACTATTCTATTAAAATTATATTATTATTTTAATATGAAGAAGTGAACTGTTCACTTATTAAATTTTTTTATTAACTTTTGTTAAAATAGATAAGCTGCAAAACACACATTTTTAACTATTTGGCTATATTGATTTTTTATTCTAGTCAAAAAGCTAGAATAGAGAACCTGCTAATAATGCTCTTATGAATTATTTTTTTGGAGAATTGTCCTAAAGAAAGTTTCAAAAAATTCAAAATTAAACAGTTTTTTTAGGGTAAGTTGATTAGTTAGACCGAAAGTATTACAGAAAGAAAGCGGTTTTGTCATTAACTAGTTGTATGATTCTGCTCGAAAAAAAAAAAAATTAGTTGTATAATTCTCCGTGGGATTTTCATTAGATCCTGTCGGCCTTAGACCCTTAGATTGTAGAGATGTCACTGTTTTTCTAATTAAAACCGTGATGTTGTTCGTTATTATAATATAACATCAATATTTAATTTACTTTTTGTTCATGCTTTTAGGGTAAGTTAACTTCGCGTTTAAGTACTATTGTCATTGAAAAATTTTAGCTCAATAAAATAATCTATTTCTATCAAATTATTTATTTTTATTGTAATAAATATAAAAAATACATTTAAATTATTTCACTCTTAACTTTTTCAACAATCTCATAAATTAAGATTTTTATTACAAACACTCATGAAAAACATTAAAACAAAGATGAATTAAAACAAATCCCCACCAACCAACATCCCATTATTAAATATTCTCCCGAGCCATAAATTATGATTACCCACTTCCCAAATTCATCTATTCATTAGGAGTTGGTAGTCATTGGGTTCAATATAGTCTGCGCATACAATAAACCTTTCCGAACTATTGTCCCATTATCAAATACACCTCTAAAATTACAAAATGTCCTACGAAAATCATCTAAAACTTAAAAACCAGTGGGGTGTAAACAACAGCTAGTCATATAAAGATAAGAGTAGGAGAGGAAACATCATAAGTTGTAGTTTGGAGGAATATTTAATATTTAATATTAAAATAGTAATTTGTGATAATTTATTGTAATTTAGCTAAAAAGTGGAGATCAAAGGCAAACAAAAGCAATTTATCATCCTTCGACCTTATCACCATTCCCTTTGTCCGGAGTTCAAAGTCTAAGGGCATGTTCGTTTTCATGTTTTTTTAGGATTCTAATGAAATTGTGAATATTTAGGTGGTGTTAAAGTTGTATAAAAATACGTGTAGAAGTTCTTGAAAGTGATTGTTGTGTGTAAAAAAGTAATAAAGTGTTGTATAAAAATGCGTGTATATTATGATGTTTGGATTGTAAAAATAAAAGCAGAATTCAAATCCTACAAAAATGATGAAAACGAATATGCCCTAAGCGTTTGTCTATCTTTGGCAAATAATGCATCCCCCCGGTAAAAGAGTCAGGGTTTTGAATCTCAACTAATTAAAGGAACCAGGCTAGTTTCGATCCTCCATTTTTTTTTTCTCTGTACTTAGAGTTAGTGAACCATACAACTAGCCATAAGCCATCCCATTCAGCAACTCCGCACGCCAAACTCCATGGTGGTGTACAAAGTGCTAATATCTAAACCTCTGGGGATTAATTTGTGAATACGATATCATGGGAATCAACTTTTGAATATGTTATTATTTCCTGAATATTCAAAACTCTCGTGGTCCTGGCGGCGCTTTGGTCCCAGGCGGCTACCGGAGCCCACTAACCTCCCACCTCGTGGTCCTCTGCAGTCTGCTTCCTCTCTGTATTGCTCTCATTATAAAATTTTAAGATTCGCTTCCAACTCATTCGGATCTTAAGAGGTGCAGATCCCTGACGTCGAAAGTCAGAAAACGCAGAAGTGTTGCGTGCTTCAAGGATCGTCCCAGTTTACGGTCTCAATCAAACTCTTATCAACGACCTTGTCTCTTCTTCGACTCACTGCCTTCTCTGACATTTTTTTTTTTTGTTTTTATTACAGTTCGATTTCTCTCGCTCTTTTCGCTTCATTCTCTCGTAATTCTCTCTCCGTGCAAAAATGATCGCTGCTTCCTTTAATACAGCTCTACCTCTTTCTTTTGATTGTGGTTTTCGCTCCGTGAAATCACCAAATCCTACCAATGACTCCAGCACCACGCACCCTAAATTGAAATTCAGAATAAAAAACGAAAGAAAAGCACTTGCGTCTTCCCAATGCGTTCACGACACCGGTATCAACTCCTCGTTGAAATGGAATGCTCGAAAACCTGACTTCCCCGTTTCTTGTTTAACGGCAACGGAGGCTAAGTTAAGTTCGTCGGACCTCCTCGCCGAAAGGCTCTGCCGAGTCGTGTCGGAGTTCAGGTCTCTCCCGGAGCCAGTTGACCGCGTGAAGCGGCTTTTGCACTACGCGGCGCTTCTTCCTCCTGTGGGCGAGTCGGCTCGGGCGCCGGAGAACCGAGTCGCCGGGTGCGCCACGCAGGTGTGGGTGGAGGCCGAGTTGGACGAGCTCAGGCGGGTGAGGTTCAGGGCCTATAGCGACTCGGAGATATCGAAGGGGTTCTGCTCGTGCCTGATTTACGTGCTGGACGGCGCGGAGCCTGAGGAGGTGGTGAAGGTTAAGTCGGAGGAACTGGTGGACTTGAACGTGGGCTTGCACGGGAAGGCTCATTCAAGGGTCAACACCTGGCAGAATGTGCTGATTGCTATGCAGAAGAGGACCACGGCTTTGGTCACCGGCTACGAGAGAGTAGGAACGCCTCCTTTGGAGAAGCCCTTTCCCACTTCTTTGGTTGTCAGCCCCGTTGATATTAACGGCAAAGGTAGTTACGCCGAAGCTCGGGTTAATTAGCCAGTGCTTGCTCTTTCTGTTTTTCTAGTAACTCACGAGTCTGTTTTTGTTCTGATTCAACTTTTTGTTGAATCTAAGGCGTTGTTGATGGGCAAGAAATTGTAAATTGAGATGTTCGTCGGAAAGTTCGTATAATTTGGTAGGAATTTAGAAAAAAATAAGAGGTTTTCTGTATGCTATTCGAAATAGCAAAAAAGATGTACAGAGTTGCATGTAATTGTATTTCTTCTATGTTGCCTGTCTTATGAGTTTGCTTGCAATCCTGAGGTTCCTGATGTTCAAACTGTGAAAGGAGGCACGGTTCTGGTTCCCCTGTCTTATGAGTTTGCTTGCAATCCTAAGGTTCCTGAGGTTCAAAGTGTCCAAGGAGGCAGGCTTCTTGAACGGTTAAAGAACTTGTGAACGTACGGTAGTAAAAATACAAAAAAGGAAGTTTTTGCTTTATATTGGTCCAGAAGTGCCAGGGGTTTGAACGACTGCGCAGAAGCTTTGGCCTCACATCTGTGCATCTTTTTATGCTCACATACTAAAATAGGACAAGAAGGTATAGAAAGTAACTATGAAAGAGCTGTTCTTCGGATCACTTGGGAGCTTAAAGTCAACATCTTGCCTTCTCTGCCATCAGTTTCAGATTTTTTTGTTTTACTCTGTTTTTAGTGCCACAAAATAGAGTTTCCAACAGGTGCATAATCTGAGAACTAGTTCTTCTTACCGTCTAGACGCTGAGATGGTTTCGCAAACTTGTTCCTCTCAAGAATACCAACATCTTTTCATTTTAATTCCCCAACTTAATGTAGAAAGGTTTTGACGATTCAGTTAATGATAGGCAGCTTCTTTTCCATAGTGAGCTTTTTTTTTTTGTGAGTTGATCGATTTTCTTAACAACTAAACTTATAGAGTCTTAGTAGTACTATTAGCAAGACTTGAAGCATTATTCATCTCTGCAAGTTGATGAGTTGTTCCATCACCTTTTGTATTGTGACATAAGACCTTTTATGACTAGGAAATGATCAGTTCCACGATATGCTGTTGCCCTTCGGGCCGATGGCCTCCCAGCGCGCGTTAATTTTTCCATTTCTAGGCGCTGGTATCAATTGTTATACTTAAATATGTGCTTCTTTTGATAGAACCGAAGTCCTTCTTTTACTTACTGTCTTAAACTTGGCCAAAAAGATATATTGCTATTCATATTGGAAATCCTTTTGTATACAAAAATTCCCCAGCTACATCTAATTAGATAAGCAACATCTAATATGATTAAATCAACTAACAATAAGTTACTCGTATAGTAACTTTAGCAATTCTAACTAGATGAGAGTAGTTGTTGTTAGGTGTATCTAAGCAGCCCTTTCTGAAAACTGGCTAAACAATTCCTTCCATAAACTGATGGATTGTTTTTGAAAATCTGGTAAGTTTATAGCAGTATCTGATTCATTGGTTATGGCAAATACTGCAGTCAAGATGGCAGAAGCTGGATTCCAATTTAACATGGTCCTAGGTGTGGATTTTGTCTTAGATGCTTTGGATCCTTGATGATGTTGGCTTAGGGATGGTATTTCCTTACTCCTTATTTTAGTTGAGGGACTAGGTGCATGCACTTTGAGGCTGATCCTTTTAACTGCAGAAGCCTACTTGGTATTTGTTTTAGCAGGAATTACTTCTTTTAATAACGTGTGTACGAACTGCATGTGGGAACTAATCCTGATGTAAAACCTACTTCAACCATTTAATTTTGTGGCCTAAAGACTCAGCGCTTTGATCCTTCTGGCTATCTTGACATTGGCCAAAAAGTACAGGCATTCTGGGAAGCTTTCTGATCTTTTTTGTCTGTTTTAAGCACCCTTTCTGATCCTTCTGCCTTCGCAATCTTGATATGTGAGCTTGTACTGGTTTCCTATTTTCCCTCATACGTGAATCTTACTACTGTGTTCCTTCATTTTGTCTATATCCTAGATGGTTGAACTTGTCCTTTGTAATGGAGAAAAGCTGCTGAGAATGTGAAAGATGCAGTGAAACTAACAACTTGCAGAGGTGCACATCTATCTGTAATTCATTCTGATGATGAAATTATCAATTGCCTGAATGTGTTGTCTTTGTGAAGTACATGCACTGGTTAAATGTTATGTAATCGCTAAAGATCAAATAGACTTCCTTGCTGATCCTTTTATTTCATAATGCTCTAGCAATTCTTAATGATGGCAGTCAGTAAATTTGCATGTTAGTATACAGGACGTCAATTGAATGGATTAGTTGCTGTCTTCCAGATACTGCAGCCAATCCTTCACTTACATTCTTTCTTGAGGCAGACCAGTTCATCTCCTTCTGTGCATGTTACATGCGTGGACACTTGGTAAGAGACAAAAGCACGCGCTCTGCAATGTTGTTCAAACTATTTGTCAGGTAGGTTTATGCACTCTCCATTCGGCTCTGTTCAATTAGAATATCTCCATATGTTTAATTGATGTGCTAATTGCTACGTAATTCAACAGCTGATGCATGCCTGTCCATCTGCCAGGGATTTGCTAAAACTCCAATTTTCAACATATGATATGGACCTAATTCCTACATGGCTGCAAACATTGCCAAGTTGTTTCAGCATATTTATGGAAATGAAGAGATTGCCGAGACACATTTAGAACATTAGAGGCTCCACTAAATAATTTTTGCCTCCCGTGCGCTATTATCATGCACAGCTCTTCAGTTGCTTTAGCTCAGATAAGCAAAACTCTTATGGTATGAGTACATTTTGAGAAATATAGAATGGATTTAAGTGGCTTATCAATTTTATTTTATAGAAATTATGTTTGCTCTCTAGTTGTATCATAAATTCGATGTGAGAAATGTTTTATGTGAAGATTTTTTGGTTCTGATATTTTCCAGCTCGTAGATTGCTTATTTTTATCCTTGTCTTCTTGTGTGGCTATTAGTGTGGGAACCATCATATACTGGAATACAAGACCTATCTTTTTACAACTGTTCTCCCTGCGTCTTATTGATGGCATGGTAAATGGTTCCAGATGACAATTTTTTGAACTCAGATTCACTCATAAGCTCGGCAGCATAGTAAATGACTAAGGTGATTGCAATTTCACTATTGGGCTATAAGCTATTTGCTTCTAGTGCTTATCAGGATCAAAGACGCCAAAATATAGGACATAACTCTATGAATATATAAGCTATTTTCTCCTTCCTTTCCGAGCTTTGCCTTGCCGTATAGAGGAGTTACGTATTTTCTCCATTGGGTCTGAGCTGAGTAAAGGCTCCACTAGAAAATTGCATATATCCTTTTTAAAAGTTTAAGTTTCGCGTTTCGTTCGTCTTCATGCGCAAAAGCAGAATTACTTGAGCTTACTGTCAGCAGAAGACAAAACCAAGTTGGCGGCTCTTGGCCTGCAAAAGCTAAAGCAACCATCGACATATTCCATTGAAAGAATGCTAATTCTTAATGGCTAAGGCAGAACCAGATGCTTTCTTAAACATACAGGGGTAAGTAAAGCCTGCAGCCAGCAGGTGCCACTTTAAGCTCCCCACAAGTCAAAAAGTGCAGCCAGCCCAAATGTCCCTTGTGAACTCGGAAGAGATGGCCAATAATCGAAGCCTGCAACAGCCACATCAACATGGCCAAGTGATGTGCATACTTTACCGATAATAAAAAAATGTCATATAATAATCTTCTTGGAACAATTTACCTCCTCCGTATATAGAATTACAGAGACAAGTTTTAGCTGTGATCCAATAAAAAACTGAGGCATTCCTGCCAGAAGCCCAACTCTGATGCTCGCTTTTGCCACCTTAAACTTATTGGTCACTTGTTTAAATTGAGAGAACAGGACACGATTTTCCAAACCAGGAGTACGACAACCAAAACCACCAAGGTCAACTCAGTGCCAAATAATACCGGACCTGTAAATTACTAACTCTAAACAAGTTCCATCCAATCTTCCCTTTTTGTGTTTTGTTCTCCAAAAATTAGGATTCAACTGGGTCCTCTTTCTGTTTCTTATAAATGGAAACCCATGAAATCCAAGTTGCATCCCTGACAAAATGATCCATCCATGGATCCACACCCAAAGAGAAAGGACATTTTTTGTATCTTTTTGGGTAGTTTCTAATCTTCTTTCTTTCGGGTTAAAAAAGAAGGTGGTTTTATTACTTTCCCATCAGAGTAGTTTCAGGATATCCGTTGCCCAGGAGCATCCATATCCATTATTGCTGTCTATTCAATTTCCATGTGGCTTGCTTTGCCTAATCTGATTCACAACCCCAACTACAAAAAGCATTTGATTAGGTTATGATTAGAAATGAAAAGAAGGCACTTATTAATAACTTTATACGTTTGACTATATATGCAGATATGGAATGTTGCCTAAGAAAAATACCTTTTGGATTAGCTCCTCAAACCAGTTTTAAAAACACCATAGATAGATGCCTTGCCTTATTGGTAAGGCATACCAATAAACAGGATTAATGTTATTTCTTTTGTTGTGACGTTTTTTTCTATAATTAAAATAAATTATTATTGTTTCTATATACATAAAACATTAATTGACTTTGATAAAAAAGACAAGAACCCTGAGACTAACCTGAGTAGTTGCACAATAACCCTTTCCTGCAACAAATCAAATGCAAAATAAGGTGAGATGTTTGCATGAACCAATTTGGAAATGTCGTACAAATTGAGATGGATTAAAATTTTATTGGATTCTGATAGGAAATAATGAAAAAGTATAATTTTTTTAGAATTTGTAAGGAAGTGAAAGAGAGATGATTTAAATGAATTTTTTTTATATTTATTTTAATAAAAAAAAAGTGATTTGATTGATAAAGATAAATTATTTTATTATTTTTACCAAAATTTTAGAATAGAGTGAAATTTTAGACAAAATTTTGATTTACAAACATGACAGTCTCAAACTCACTTTCACGGTTAGTTACATTTTGTTAAGAAAAAAAAAAAGGTTAGTCACATTTTGGTAGGGCGGGGGTCCAATCTGTCTTGAATTAGTAATAATGATTCAATCCTGATATTATTTTTTAATTAGTGTGAGTTTTCATGGTCATGCGCAAGGTAATTTATTTTGCCCCCTTACACTTCTTTATTTAGATAAAAAAAAAAAAACAAAATACAAAATAACAAGCGATTCAATCACAATGGACAACTCACTCGCTCCGTAGAAACTAGAAAGGGCTGCCTTTTCATATTCCTATATAAAAGCCAGCCAAGAAGAGAAAATATTCAAAGAACATCGGAGCCGTCTACTACAAAGAAGTCAAACAGTACTGAGGGACCCCCATCGTCCGTTGATTTAACAGTGCCACCCACTCGATCCACACGCGCGTGACCTAACTACCCTCCCCAACCACATACCCCACCTCTCTACACTCAAACGACGCATTGCATCGGCATAATGTGTTTATTTCGTCCCACTTTCCATTTCGACTCAACAACAACAGATAGATTTCCCACCCTGTCCCTCTTTCACAACTGCAACATCCCCTCTTCTTCGCATGCTATCGGAGCTCCGGCTCCACTAGCGGAGCCCCAGCTCGAGAAAAAGTAACGCTGTCCCATTTTAGATCTCTTGTTTTTTAATCCTATTTCCCCCATTAGCTTCTTTCTATTTCGCCAGATCTTGAGCGGGGGAAATGTCGAGAATGCCCTGGGGAAAAATCGGTGCCTGGGCCGCCGAGGCCGAGCTCGAAGAAGCCGAGGAGCGCGAGGCCGCGGCCAAGGCCGCGGCTTCTGCAGCAGAGTCGTCTTCGCAGAGCTTCCCTAGCCTCAAAGAAGCCGTGAGCGCCAAGCCCAAGAAGAAAAAGATGACACTGCACGAGTTCAGCGAATACTCCTCGTCGTCCGGGGCGCGCGGCACCACCGAAAGTAACCAAGGATTGACCCACGAACAGATGCTCCGGCTCCCGACCGGCCCCAAAGAGCGGTCTCCGGAGGAAATGCAGTACGGTAGGCTCGGAGGCGGATTCCCGTCGTATGGGCGGTCCGGTACGATGTCGGGTCGTAGAGACCGCGACGACAGTGATGGGTCTTGGGGCGGCGGTGGTTCCCGGAGGTCCTATGGTGGCTTTGATGAGGAACGTAGGGGTCCCCCTCAGTCTAGGGTTTCGGATTTTGATCAGCCTTCGAGGGCGGACGAGGTCGATAACTGGGCATTGACGAAGAAAGCTCTTCCTTCGGTAGATTCGGGTCGGCAGAGTCGTTACGGGTCGCTTGGAGGGGGGTCTCGAGCTGATGATGTCGATAATTGGGCGGTTAGCAAAAAGCCTCTTCCCTCTAGATCTTCCACATTCGGGTCTGGCTTTCGCGAGTCTGGTCAGGAGCCCGAGCGCTGGACTAGAGGAGGTGGAGGGTTTCGTGACAGCGAGCGGGAACGGCCCCGATTGGTTTTGCATCCCCCTAGTGGGGATTTGGGTGTGAATGAACCGCCGGTGGTGGAGGTGAAGACGAATAAGACCAACCCATTCGGCGCGGCACGGCCTAGGGAGGAGGTTTTGGCAGAGAAGGGTTTCGATTGGAAGAAAAGGGACTCAGAAATTGAGGCTAAGAAAGCAAGTACACCAACGAGTGGGCACTCGAGCAGGCCTTCCAGCGCGCAGTCAACCCGGTCTGAGCAGGGGGTCGAGAATGTGGTGAAGCCAAGGTCAAAGGTGAATCCTTTCGGGGATGCAAAGCCCAGGGAAGTTTTACTTGAAGAGCAAGGTAAGGATTGGCGAAAGATTGATCTCGAATTGGAGCATCGCAGCGTTGACAGGTCTGTATTGCTGCATTCTGTGCCTAATTCGATGTCCGTTTCACATGGAAGTTTCTTTGGTATTTATTTCATATGGTATTTTTCAATTTTTTTTTCCTATTGACAGTAAATGAATTAATGCTTGGTTTGTTAGGTAGCATGACTCGTATAATTGGCTGCCAATGGAGTTGACTAAGATTTTGTTTGCTATAGAATGCATTACCTGATTAGGCTTTAATGTGCTTTGGTACAGTGTAGAGGATGACAATGTGATAAGTTTACACCAGAATGACTGTAAAGTTATGCTAGCTTGATTTCTGTACGTGGCTTGGCGCTTTGATGAAACTGCCATTGTTTTGCTCACTTAATATTGTGTCACTCTAGGTCTGAATATGGTATTAATCAGTTCCCTTGGATTTGATGTGCACTTTACACTAAGATTCTAAAGAGTGTTTCTTCACATACTGTTGGGTAGCCCGTGTTCTTGGATATGCATTCTTTCCCATACACCTAAACTACCGCAAAGATTGCTTTTCTTTTTAGATGCTGAATGTTGCGCAAGCAATTGTTCAGGCATTGTGGCAAAATGGTACAGGTCGGAAATACTTGTGCCTGGAGAAGGTCATTCCACTGTTGTAATGTAAGCCATGTTGAAGTTATGAATGACTAACAGGAAGTGTGCAAGGTTTTCATTTGCTCTAGTTGGAGCTTTATTTATGCAAGGGTTTTCATTTGCTCCAGTTGGAGCTTTTATTTATGATGGATTTTTTTTTTTTTGCCACGTTTATATTAGGTTGGTGAAATAGGTGATTGGATTTTTTTTTTGGAGTGTAGTTTTGTTTGGAGAGCATGTATTTTTATTGGATGTCAGAATCAAAGATTTAACAAAATTCAAAGCAGGGAATTAATGAGTTGTACCTTCAGGATATTTGATGGAAGTCTTTGGGAGTTAGTCCCAAATGACACCTGTAGAAAACATTGGTATGCAGTAGCATCCAAAGAACTCAGTCTGTGGAACCTAGCCAATGAACAACCAAATTACTTTCGTTTTTGGTAATTTACCGTTTGCAACTTGATGCATTTTACATTGAAAAAACTCAAATTCTGCACCCTTCTCTGTGAAACTTGGCATGACCATTCTAGAGAATACTTGGGTTGTACTGTGAAGTCAAGGAGACATGATGACAACTTATTGAGCATTTTTACCATGTCTAGATGGCATAATCCTCCGTTGTTCTTTACTTAGTGCAGGTCCTATATAAGGACGGAACTGTGAGGGTAGCTTGGGTACACGTACCCTTCCCCATTTATCCATTAAGTGACTGGCTTTATAAGACTGGACCCCATCCGCTTGCGCTTGGCAGCGTACATAGATAATCCTAAAAATTGGTGCTTTGCTGTCAATATAGAAATACAAAAATATGCGTGGTACTAACCGCGTGCACCCCCCCCTCCCGGGCGGTGGGGGGGCGGCCCCCACCACACTTCCTCCCCCTCCTGTTCCTTTCTCTCCCCCACACCAGAGAAAGAAAAGAAAAGATGCTTGTCATTAATAATAGCATACTCCAATAGGTTGCTGATACTGTGGTACATATGATAGCCCGTGAAAGCATAATCACATCGACAGGATTATGAAGCCTTGTCTGACTGCCTCGTTGATTGATAACTGAGAAGGAAAAGATTTTACTCCTTGTCTTTTTCCATTTTTTCTCTTCTCAAGTATGTTTAAGTACTTGATGTTATAATTATAGCAGTTTATCACAAATTTTATTGGTTCATTGAAAATAGATTGTATTCATAACTGATTATGCTGTTCTAGTTCCCTGTTTACGTCTTATGCTTGGCTTTAGAGTGGCATGAGCCCATTCATATATTGATCTTTGTTCGAGCTTCCCTTCTATTTAATGGAATTCAAAACAATGCGTTTCCTGGATTCCTGTATAGTTATCTGTTGCATCTTATGCCAGCTTTAGGCTTCCTTTGAATCTCTTAAGTGGTATATTTTGTTGTAAGCTTGTCCCTCTGGTTGATTTTAGATGTCCTATAATGATCTATGTTTCCTGCAAGCTTGCTTGCATATCAAACAACTGGATGTCAATTTTTGTTTGCTGAATTTCATGAATATATGCATCTTATGGATCTTCCATGAACATGCTGTGTTCAATTCTAAAGGAAATATGTTGCAGGCCTGAAACAGAGGAAGAAATTAAATTGAAAGAAGATATTGATCATTTGAAGAAGGAACTTGAGAGAGAATCTCCGATGGACGCAAACAGGGTATCTCTACACGAGTCTGGTGAAGACAACTCCGGTTTGCTTGACATAATACTTCACAAAGAAAGGGAATTGGAATCACTGATTCGTGATTTGGATGACAAAGTTCGTTTTGGGCAGAAAGCTGTTGATAGGCCTGGTTCTAGGCCAGGCTCTGGAGCAGGCAGGGTGGCTGGTTTTCCTGAGAGGCCACCTTCTCGATCTGGGTCAATTGATGAAATGAGAAATGTGGAGTTCACAGATAGACCTCGATCGCGCGGTGCAGGGGATGTGTGGACAAGGCCGGCCGATGACAGAAGATCCTTTGGACCTGGCAGGGATAGAGGATTTTTAGGCAACAGAGACATGGATAGGTAAGGGTATTCTGTCAGTGGAATTGCTCATGTAGTTTCTCTCATAGCTTTTCCTGTTTTAGCAAGGAAGTTATCTGTTTAGCTAGAAAAGAAACTTGTGATATTCAGATGTTCAAAAAAATATTGTTTTTGGTGATGTTCAAAAACTGAAAGAAAATCAGTGATTAAAATTTCTACCAATTACTGGGAGTACAGCAAGAGAAGATCTGGAATTGGTTGAGAGTCAGAATCGTGGTTATGCCTGTAAAGATCTTCAATTGTATTTGTGGTCACTTAGTTGGTACTGGTGGTGAGCTAAAGCTATACTCTATATTGTCTGAATAAAAAATTATCCACTGGAAAGAAAACGGTTGCTAGAAGTTGGAAATTTGAGCAGTTAAAGAAAGCGTATTGGAGACATCTGCTCTGAAATTTTGGAAATTCAGAAATCTCTTAGCTGGTAGGGTTGGTCTCTACATCTGGAAGCTCAGAAATGTTCAAAATTGCATGCACACGCCCCTTGTACCTATATCGTCTCTACAACATGCGTGCTCGATGCTTTTGGAGGGAAAATGTGTTGCTACATGTCTCAAAATGCCCCTAATTGCTGTGATTTCATTATTTTGCAGGTCCAGGTCGAGGGAGAGGTGGTGAACAACAGTGTGTGGGCTCATTGAATTATCATCAACTTTTGACAAACCGGGACCAAATAATATTCTCACTTTTTTCTTCGTTTTCCAAGTTTCGCTCTGGGAATTGGAGCAGAAATTATTTAGTACTGGCCGCTGGGAACTCAATCCGATACTCTTGCATTTTGAAACTCTGTAAAATTCCAATTTTTTTGTTGCGTCTGTTTTGAATTAAACGAGCCTGTATTGTTCGTAGGACCCAATTTTATCGAACACCCAAGGGACTCACTAGTTCTATTTTTGTGATACTGTTCATACAGTTTTTGTTGTGCACGATGATTTTTGTTAAGTGTTAATACAGTTATTATTGCCTTTTTTTTTTTTTTTTGCCCTAAAGGACGAAGATGCGTCCATAATTTTTTAGATAGTTTCATTTGTAGTGAAAGAATATCATAGTAATAATAATACCGAAAAATCAAGCGAAAGTAAACTAAAATCACCACCCAAGAGACTTGTATATAATACCATCAAGCATGGCTGAAGGCTCTTCTTTAGAATTCGAATCAATGCCATAAAAATTTGAAAAACCAGATACAGAAATACTCGTGGCATCTCAAATGATTCCACCTCCTCCACACATTCTCGGATTGCCTCTGCTCGAGCCATCTACACTGGACTTACACCAACCTGGTTCGGTTCTTCCATGCTATTATTTGAGGTTTTGGAAACAGGATTAGCAAAAAGAACGATCAGGTTCTTCAAAATTTGCTCTCCTCTAGCCCGAATACTATTACCTTGCCTCATACGATTCACCAACTCTTGAGCTCAAAACAATAGCTCGCCCCAACAAGCATCAAGAGAAATAAAGGTACCTCAAATGGTATCTTGCATCTTCTACGCCATAAGCTTCAAATGAAAACACAAGGAAGTCAACCTATTAAGAGAGCTACCCTGAGTGAGCTTCTTTGCTTTTTTGGAACTATCACTCTAATGTGGACTGTTCCAATGGATACAAGATTCAAACCCTCTTATTAAGTCTTCCACTTATATTCTCCTAAGCCATGTAAGATTTCAACACTCACACCGGTGGGCGTGTGCGTAGTGCGTAGTGCATCATAGCCTCTACGGATTATACTATGCATGTGAAAGGTCTCCACTGATAAATACATTATCACATGATAGGATTTCTTAGGTGAGACACTTCTTTGTAAGCACTCAATCCCAAAATACTAACTTTTTATTATTTACTTTTTGAGGGAAAAAAAAAACTTAAAACACTAAGAACCTCTTGATGTCAATCTTCACCATTATATTAGCCCCATTAACCTTCCTATTCAATCCTCTAAGAACCTCTCGAGCCAATCCAATATTTTCAAAATGCTTCTGTTACGCAAGAAAGCACCTCGAAAACAGTTATTATTGTTTTGCTGTGGGTATGTTGATGCTGATTGTTATACAGTTGGTCTTGTTCTAATTTCTGTAAGGGAGGTAGACGCTGCTGGATTTTCCTAGCTTCGAGTGCGTTTAATATGAAACATTTGGAAAGACACTACTCACCAATAGATACCAAGAAGTTGGTTGAAGTGGATAAAGTTCGAGTGCGTTTAATATGAATGCTTTCCTGGTTTCTCAGCCAAAATCCAGCCTTAACTCAAGTCTCTGAATCGAAGGTTGGCCAAGTAAGTTTCTCTATAATGCGTGTAAAAAAAAAAAAAAAAAACAAAGAAGTCGGGCGTGATTGGCCACGAACAACCTTTACCTATGAGTTGCTGGCCTGAGTCTCTGTTAATGGCCTGAACCTTTACATCTGATAAAAAAATCTATTATATTTGTTTCCCTTACTGTATGAAAAGGCTGCAATTGAAGATGCTGGTATATCCGACCTGGTCAACTTTCTTCAGATTAGGCATCTTGAAGCAAGTAAATTTTTTTTTTTTTCACCACTTGCAAAGTTGTTCTCGAGACCACTCGCAAACTGTCGAACAGTCGAAGTATGGTTTCACTTTCTTGGCAGAGTTTACTCCATGTAGTGTGCAAGATCTCATATTTTAATAGCCTTAATCGTCGTTCCTAGCTAGAGTAGAATGAATGTATGCCCAAAAATTCGTATTTTCTTCTCATCTTTTGAAAAAAGTTTCTTACTCGTGCATGGTTCAAATTCCATTTATGAAGCTGCACACCGCAGGTGCATGTTTGGAATCGCAGTTCGATTAATGTGATATTTTGCTTGATGAAAAAGGTCGGTGAGAAGAGGGTAAGAGGATTCGATGCGCCACTTAAGATTGTTCAGAGGAAGATTGGATGGTTCTCGGTGGGGTGTATGGGCAGCGGCAGTTGGAATTATTTTGATTGCTACATTACTTGGTGCATCGAGGAGTTGTCACGTTCCAGCAATTTACAACTTTGGCGACTCAAACTCTGATACAGGGAGTGTCTCGGCCGCGTTTGGCCGCGTACCACCTCCCTACGGGGAGACTTTCTTTGGTAGACCTTCTGGTCGGTATTCTGATGGGCGTCTAATAATGGACTTCATGGGTAAGCTGGTGGTGCTCTTCTCAGCTGTTCATTTATACTCCAGTGAAAAAATTCCCCCCCCAACCCCCCTTCTATTCTCCTCTTTTCTTGCTTTTATTTTTCTAGGTGGAGGTTGTTGTATTTGAATTTCACTATAACGCCATTAATTCTTTTTTTCTTGGGGAGATTATGCCTTGGGTGGTCATTGTCTATGATAATCTTTGATCTGATGGAATTCCGTAGGCAGTGAAATGCAACATTAATTTTGCTTGCCATTCTCTGCAGCTGAGAAGTTGGGATTTCCGTTCTTGAGTGCATATCTTGATTCTATTGGAGCAAATTTTAGACATGGAGCAAATTTTGCTGCAAGTGGGTCTACAATCCGACCAGCTGATGCCAAATTGTTTGAGGCAGGGTTTAACCCCTTGTCTCTCAACATACAGCTCTTGCAGTTCGAACAATTTAAGGACCGTATGAGGGATCTATACAACCAAGGTTAGAGATTATTGTTGCTGAGTGCGGTAGCCAAAAGATCTTAGATCTGTGTCCTGTTTTTACGATGAAAACGTTTGACACACAGTTTTTTTGTTGAACGATTGTTTTGCTTTCCGGTGCTTCAGCTAAAAGCTCTTGCATCAGAAGCAGCCTCCCAATTCCAGAGGAATTCTCAAATGCCGTTTACACATTGGACTGTGGACAGAATGATCTTCATTTTGGACTTGTAAAAACAACAGAGGAGCAAGTGCGGGCCTCCATTCCGGATATAATCAACCAGTTTGCCCTGGCCATAGAGGTAACTCATGTGATATGTCCGTATACTTCGTAATGCAGTGCCTGCCTCTTTTCTGAGAAAAAACCAAGTAGCATCTTGAGAGCAAACAAATGATTATCCTTATTTCTAAAATATTGCTTTAGGCGTCTTTAGCCTTATGGTGATTGCTGAAAACTGAACTTGAACAATTGAGACTCTGTTTTGACCTAAGCAGTTCTTTCTTTTTGCTTGTTTATGTAATTTATGAAATGACACTTAAAAGAAAGAGTTCTATTCTAGTGGCTGCTATGGAAGTACTAATTCGTGAACAAGGTTGTCCAAATTAGAACCTGCTTGAGATAGCGGGATGGTTTTAGGGATGGACACAAACTAATAATGCAGATATGTTTGAAAACTCTGTACAAAATTCTGTAATATGGGTAAACTAGTAAGTTTTGCATATAGCAATGTTTTGGCTGTAAATTTTGAGAGTGCAGCTTAAGAACGAAGGTTATTACCCTTCACGTTGATATTATTGGATAGAGTTCATCTACCTTTGCCAATTAATTGTTGGCTCCTACTGAACTTCCAACATTTATATGGTCTATGCACCTTCACTCCCTTATATATATGTATACAAATGGCAAAGTGGGGAAAGGAATCCTTCAAAAACAGCTACATTATCAATCTTTGTCTAGCTAGATCTTTGACCTCAATGCTTTACGCAAATGGGAAACAACTTTATTTAAAAGAACTGTGCATGAAGATATTTGTAGATCACCAGTTTTAATCTCGTTCACAGTAGAAAAAAACACATCAGTTTCCCTTGAATGTTAAATCAAGGCATTTGCTTACAGATTCCTTATTCTAATGATACAAAATCAATTCTGTATCTATGTTGGTGAATCTTCATGATATAAAATCTTTCCATAGAGTAAAAGGCAAAAGGTGAGGTAGAGTACCAATACCTATCAGAAAGTCATGAACGAAAACTGAGTCTTTCCTTGTTTTGTTCTTTGAAACTGTTTTAGAAACTCTACCAAGATGGAGCAAGGACATTTTGGATACACAATACTGGTCCCATAGGCTGCTTGCCTACTTTTGCTGTAAGGAATCCTCCAACGCCTGCTAATTCCGACCAAAATGGCTGCATTAAGTCTTACAATGAGTTGGCTCGAGAGTTCAACAAGCAGATTAAAGACAAGGTGTTCCAATTGAGGATCCAACTCCACCATGCATTGCTGATCTATGTGGATATCTACACTGCTAAATATACTCTAATCAGCGAGGCAAAGAAACAGGGTAAGTTTTTGACTTTTTTCTTTTGATTATAGGACCCACAATCTGTGGGCCTTGGGAAACCTCGAAGGCATGATTTCACCTGCAAGAACTGTGCTTTAGGTCCTTGAACCATCTCTCCCCCCATTCTGGGTCTATAAGTTCCTTTAAAAGTTGTGTCATAACTGGCTTCCTATCTGTGATGTTGTAGTAATTATATCGATGTTTGCCTTTTCCATGCTGAAGGTGGTTTGGTTGAATTCTTTTTCTTATCAGAAGAAAAGAAAGCTTGCTGCTCGTTCATTGTCTCTATAACCTGAATACCACTTCCACTTGGTACTTGTGAACTGCAGGTTTTGTTGGTCCACTGGCCTACTGTTGTGGGCACGTAGGTGGTGGTGAATGTTGGGAAACATCGACAGTCAATGGAACTCCGATATTTGCAACTTCGTGCCGTGATCCTTCAAAATATATTAGCTGGGATGGCGCACATTATACTGAAGCTGCAAACAAATGGGTAGCTAACCGCATTCTGGATGGCTCCCTCTCAGACCCCCCAATTCCCCTTGCTAAAGCGTGTCACAAAGGCTGATTCCCCTACATGAAGCATGTGAGAACGCGCGTTTGAGTTCATGTACAAATGGTCTAATTGCTTTTTCGATTTTTTTTTTTTTTACCCCTTTTTGGAGAATAAAAGGATGCTAATGATCAAACTGCAGCGACTCAAACATCAATCGCGTGGTTGTGTTTCATATGAACAGTCAGTCTCATATGATTTTCATGTCAATTTTCGGATTTTATAAGGAATTTGACATCATGAATTCTGCAGTGGTCTTCAACAATCTTCAAACATCTGTCCATGAGTTGTGGCCAAAATTTTCCCAATCTTTAGGCCTTACCAAGTAATGTGAGAAATGGATACACGAACAATGGGTAGGTATACCAGGCCCAATAGCTGCTTCAAACCTCTTGATGCTCTTCTTTTGGAATATCTTTGGTCCCCAGAGGAGACCTGAACAATTGCCCATGACAGCACCAAATATTCAACTAGTTGAAATATTTTCTCATTATTTAACTTAGTTTATAATCTGAAAATCTTGAAAAAAAGAAATTAATGCATTGGCTAACAAAGACGACAATCGTTTTGATTGTACTCGTTTCCACAGATTAGATTCTAGCTTACGTGATTTGCATTAGTAGAAACGGCATGCAGGGAACAGATTTATTGACAACGTTTACTGTTTGCAAAATAGGTCGCCCTCTGTCATGCAGGACACGGCACGAAGTACAAAGAGTCAGATGGAATGTACAAAGCAGCACCCACTAGAGGCAAATCTTATAAGGGCAAAACAGTCCGCTTACGAGACGTTAGGTCGCCTTAGAAGAAGCATTTCAATTTTCGTAGTACCTATAAGCTGCCTAGACAGTCGACATATGTCGACTTGACAACATAAGAGAGTTGTTGCAACTAGTAATTTTACGCTGGTTGCTATTTTTTAACAGATGGATCTGAGAACAACTGGTCGCTGGAGTGAATGGACTACTGCGTGGGACTCCTTAACCTGGGCAGAAGATGGAGGGGCCCTTGGGGGCTAAGAAAGAGTGTGGAAGCACTAGCAGTTTTAGGCGTTCTAGTTGCTGGGTTTTCAATTTTCTTCGCAATTGGACGCCATGGAACTCTTGGTCAAATCCTATTTGGTAAACCAAGTCGTTGTAACTTTCCGGCGATATTCAACTTCGGGGATTCTAACTCCGACACGGGAGGCAAATCTGCAGCGTTTGTTCGGCTTCTGTCTCCCAACGGCGACACCTTCTTTGGTAAGCCGGCAGGAAGATACTGCGATGGAGAAGTCGTCATTGATTTTATAGGTGACCATTCTCACTTTCCCATGTCAATGATGTCATCAATTCCTATCGTCTCACAAAGATGCTTGTTTGCGTACGTCAAGGAAAGAGACGAGCAATGTGTTAGTAAATACCATTTTGAAGGTGTGGGTGATTGTCCTTGAGGAATGAGTGTGTGCAGAAAACAGGCTTAACATTAAGCTTTTTTTTTTTGGGTGAGCAGGCTCAATATTAAGCTTAGTGGAAATTACGATTTATTCGTCAAACATTGTTTCTTATTCTTTTTTCTGATGGGTGGGTATGCTATTAACTTATGTGATACGTTGAGGACCTCATTTTTGCTTGTTTTCTCAATGTAGCTGGGTAATGTAGTGATAATTGGATATGAAGATCCAAGCAAAATGCTTGAGCCAAAATAAACCACGATCTCAATTACTTGGTGTTAGCTGATGAAAGATACAATTTTTCAAGACAAAATTTGGATATTCATTGCATTCTTTACTTATATTTTTACAAGTGTACCTGTCTTTGCAGCTGAGAAGTTGGGATTGCCATACTTGAGTGCATATCTGGATTCTGTTGGGACAAATTTCCGGCACGGAGCAAATTTTGCTACAGGAGGGTCTACGATTCAGCGAGTAAATACCCAAATGTTTGACATGGGTTTTAGCCCCATCTCTCTTGACATACAGCTTTTGCAGTTTGAACAATTCAAAGCACGAGCCGTTGAGCTGTACAAGGAAGGTTAGATGTGCTGTGTGCAGTTATTATAGAGAACTTGGAAAAAAATGTTTGTGCTTTTGATTGATCAAAACAAGTTATTAGTTTCGGGTTATCAGATAGCAACTCGTGCACTGAAAGCAGACTCCCAAGACCAGAGGACTTCTCTAAGGCACTATACACGTTGGATATTGGACAGAATGATCTTCATGCTGGGTTCTCATCGATGACAGAGAAACAAGTGCTGGAATCAATACCAGTTATCGTTGATAAATTTGCCCAGGCAGTAGAGGTAATAAATTTTATTTTTATTAAACTTATTTGAGGAAGAAAACTCAAGTGTATTCTGTAGAGGAGGCATTATTTATATGTCATTTAGATCTTGCAAATGAGAGTTGTAACTTATATGGAGCACGCTATGGAGACGGCATTTGATGTTGATCTTTAATTTCTTTCTCTAATCTGCAAACCTTCTCCTGGATCCCAAGCAACATTTGAATGTACTCAGTTTTGTAACCAGCAATGGGTTGTGCGGATTAAATCTTGTAGCTGTTGTTTTGGTTAACTGTTTCAGCAACTATACCAACTAGGAGCAAGAGCATATTGGATTCATAATACAGGTCCTATCGGCTGCTTGCCTTATGCCATTATATATTATCCTCCAGAGCCAGAAAATATGGACAAAAGTGGTTGCGTGAAGTCCCACAATGAGATAGCTAAAGAATTTAACAGGCACCTCCAGGACAGGGTTTCTCAACTTAGAGCGAAACTCCCAGATGCAACACTCACTTATGTTGACATTTTCTCTGCTAAATACACTTTAATATCTGAAGCAAGGAAGCATGGTAAGCTTCAAATATGATATTATTCAGTCTTATCTCATTACTTGTACATGAAAAATGTAAAGAATTTAACCCTAAATGATATGATAAATCCCTTCGTGTTTGTTTCATATACTCTATAAACGTGTATGCTCTACTTTTTGGTGTTGGGGATTCACAGGTTTTACTAATCCACTTGGGTACTGTTGTGGGCACTACGGCGACTACTATGTCCAATGTGGGAAGAAGGCAATTGTGAATGGAACCGAAGTCTTTGGAGCTTCATGCAGCAACCCTTCAGTCTACGTTAGTTGGGATGGAGTACATTATTCTCATGCTGCAAATAGATGGGTAGCCAACCGAATTCTTATCGGAAATCTCTCGGAGCCTGGCAATCCCCATTACTGAATCCTGTCATGAGTCTCTTCATCAGTGATCACATGAACTCAAAAGCTCCAATCCAAATCCTGCAATCAGGCAGGGATAAAGAAAATGGATCCTAATGTTGTATCAGAAAAGTTTTTTTTGTGTTGCAGTCCCCCTGATGGAGAACTTTTACATTTCATCTCAAACTGGCATCCCACAGATTCAGATTGGAGTGCTACAAAAGAAGTAGGTCAACGTTGGATGGTAGTTGTCATATCTGTTGAAGTTAGGACATTTGAAAATTTCCAGGGATTCTCATTCAGGAAACAAACTAACTTTTTAATCTTATGTTCTAATAAATAATTTTGTGGTGCTATATCTATTAGCTTGTCTAGGTCTTGGTAGCTTTGTTTACTATATCCGACTACCGCTCCCATTGCCTAATATGAAGTATATAGTGATTTTTCTGATTCTTTTTGAGATCTCGGTTCATTTTCAACCTAATTATAGTTTATTTCGATTTCAGAAACTTGACTTATAAAAAGAAAAAGAAAAAAAAAAAATAATATGAATCACCAGAAGTCTTAAAGTTTTTCAAAATATATTTATATATAGTTAGTACTTTGAGAATGAGAAATTTTTATGGAAACAAATCAAATTACTTTTTAACAGAATATTATTTTTTAAAAGAGAAAAGCTCTGTAAAATTTGCAAAGTTAAATTAGTGAAAAAGTTTGAGTCAGTTTCCAAGATAAACGGGCCAGTTGCATGTTTTCAAAGGGAGACAAATATATAAAGAAAGAAGTTAGTGGTGTCAAGTTCCCTTGTCTATGTAATTCCTCCCACCCCCCCCCCCCCCCCCCCCCTTCTCTCTCTCTCATGCTCATGGGACCTCGCTACATGTACATGAATGCGATCTTTTCCCTCGTAATTTCAGTGGCATTACTTCCGAGTCCTGCTGTATCTGTAGCCAAATGCAGTTTTCCGGCCATCTTCAACTTCGGCGACTCGAACTCAGACACCGGTGGTTTGTCGGCAGCATTTGGACAAGCCCCTCCGCCCAATGGAGAAACGTATTTCCGCTCTCCAGCAGGACGGTTTTCTGATGGGCGTCTATTACTTGATTTCATAGGTACTTCAATCCTCATTATTTCCCATCTCATTCTTTCCTAATTTTTTCCCCCGGGTGGAAGTCGATATCCATTTACCTTCGAGATGGATTAATCCTGTCACTGTAGAGTTGGAAAAGCACAAATTTTTTTTTTCTAAAAAAGAGTCTAAAATAAATCGATCATGAAATGTTTGTAAAATTGTAAGATTGATCCATCCCTCCGCTTGGTGTTCTCATTGTGCTTGAAAGTAACTCGGTGAGTGATTATGCATAGATCTGAAGAAAGATTTCCACTCTTTTTTGTTTTGTTTTTTCTGAATATTAAGAAAAACCTTTCCACTCGATGCTTGTTATTTGCAAAGATACCAAGCACGTGATGAACGAGGTTTCGTTAATGGATAGGAATTTATTATTCCAATATATATTACAATTTTTCTTTGTCGTTTCTCGACACAATTCTCATTTGCTTATGTTTCCTCGAGCCATGGGACTTGACTCCGTAAAAATCTTTAAGATTTACCATCTCAGTATGGCACTGCAGTTCTTACCCCAAAAATAACATGGCATTGCGGTTGAAAAATTTGAGTAAGCTAGTGAATGGTTTGCAATTTAAATTATCAATTTTGGGACATTTTAACTTTCGAATTATTGATTGCAATTACATTGCACCCATCCGTGTTGGATTTGCGTTCTATAGACTAAAAATGATGCAATTACTATAATTTTTTAAGTTGTTTGATTTTTTTTCCTTGTTCAATTTTCTTTTCTTTTTTTTTGTTTTGAGGTTTTGACTTCTATTTATAGTCAACTAATTTAGTTTCATCATTTTTTAGTCTTAAAAAGGTAGATACAAAGTGTAAGGTTTATTTTATATCTAATTCTCGATTCAATTTAACTTAAATCATATATCTAAAGTGGTTCAATGTAACAATAATTGATAGTTTAAATATGAAATGTTTCAAAATTAGTAATTTATGGCACAAAATGCGAATCATATAGTTGAAGGTAAGAAGTGTATTTAACCGAAAAAAATAAAAAAAAAACTTTGTGTTTTTCACTGGCCATTCTAATACATCTTTGTAAAACTTTTTTCCACTTAACGAATAACCACGCATGAATTGAATTCGGCTTTCTCACTTAAATTTTTTTATACTAACATGCTAACTGACATTATTTTTTTGGGGCAAATAAAATAATTAGCACAAAAATCGCTAGAGGAAGGGGTTGAACCTTCGACCTTGTGGTTAACAGCCACACGCTCTAACCAACTGAGCTACTCCAGCTCGTCTATGCTAACTGATTTACAAAATTCTTAGTTAAGATTATGCCTTGGACTTTTATTTCAACTAGACTGTTGGTGTGTTCCATTTTCTTTCATCATTTGCTCTTTTGGTTAAACACATGCACTTAACGCAAGTTACCAAATATTCCTCCTTTGTTGGTCTAAGTAGTGGTTATACAAGAAATGCTCCTTGTTGATTTTCAGCGGAAAGCTTGGGACTACCTTATCTTAGCGCATACCTGGACTCGGTGGGCTCAAACTTCAGCCATGGAGCCAACTTTGCGACTGCCGGATCGACTATCAGACCACAGAACACAACCATATCGCAAAGTGGAGTTAGCCCCATCTCATTAGACATGCAGTTTGTCCAGTTCTCAGATTTTTGCAGAAGATCCCAAATCTTTAAGAAACAAGGTCAGTGGTACTGTAGTTTCTGTTGATCGCTCACAAACAACTAAAACTTGTCATCGTCTTTGTGCACAACTGGAGAACTATGCCATGTTTGTGTTTCAAATGGGATTGCTTGAATATATGCGCAGGAGGGGTATTTGAGAAATTGCTGCCTGAGGCAGATTATTTTTCTGCAGCCCTCTACACCTTTGACATTGGCCAAAACGATCTTACGGCTGGATACAAACTCAACATGACCACTGAACAAGTCAAGGCTTATGTTCCTGATGTTTTGAGCCAGCTCTCCAATATCATCAAGGTAAACACAAATGACTTAAAAGAACATGTAGAATTTTGAATTTCTATGAAATCTTTTTTTAAGTGTTTTGACTTTTATGGAGGGTTTGTAAAAAGTTGTTGAAAAAGTTTAAGGATGTTTGATTGTAAAATATTTTTTATTTGAGTTCGTTAGAAAGTAAGCCGGAGAAGATTTGATGAAATTTTTTAATGAAAAAATATTGAAGTTAGTGTAAAGAGGCGTTGGAATTTATGTTAATATTTTGAGATTTTGTTGTTTGGTTATACAAATTTTAATTTGGAAATATTTCTTTAAAGAATTAAAAATTTCTTATCACCAAACATGATCTTTTTAACTCCTCGATAATCTTTAACATGCAGCGGGTATATGGTCAAGGGGGAAAATCGTTTTGGATACACAACACAGGCCCAGTGGGCTGCCTGCCATACGTTTTGGACAGATTCCCCGTCACAGCGGCCCAAGTGAACAAATTTGGTTGCGCCAGCCCGTTCAACGAGGTGGCCCAATATTTCAACCACCGATTGAAAGAAGCCGTGGTCCAACTTAGGAAAGAGCTTCCAAAGGCGGCAATCACCTACGTGGATATCTACTCCGTTAAGTACACCCTCATTACTCAAGGCCACAACTACGGTACTTTCCTAGTTTCCTTTATTCCTTTTCAAAAGGACAAGAGAATTTAATTTGATAAACAAAAATTAATTTATCTTTTTTTTTTTTTTTTTGGGTCAACTGTGAAGGATTCGAGCGCCCAATTATAGCATGCTGTGGTCATGGTGGGAAATATAATTACAACCGGTATGCGAAATGTGGGGCCAAGAAGACCATCAACGGGAAGGAGATTGTGATAGCGAATTCGTGCAAGGATCCAACGGTTCGGATAAATTGGGACGGGACCCACTTCACCGAGGCTGCTAACAGGTGGATATTCGAACAAATAGCTAATGGCTCGTTTTCGGACCCACCAATTCCCTTGAAAATAGCCTATCATAGAATGGACCACTGAATCCCTTGGAACATTCTCTCTCTCTCTCACTCATAGCGAAAGAACTTTGCCCTCTAATCTTCTAAAGAACTTTTTGACAAGTAAGGATGAACTATTGGGCCCATTTAAGCCCGACCTGTAGCCATTTTGGAAGCTGGGCCACCACCGGCCCAAATAATTCAGGCATTCATTCCTATCTTTTAAGGTTACAGCCATGTGAGTCTCGTCCAGTAACGGGCCACCTGATGTCATTTTTTTTTCTTCAATTTAAAAGACGTGAAAGGAGGAGACAGAATTTACTATTATCCATGCGCGATTTACATAAAATATGCATTGCTAGGAACAAATGCTTTTAAGGAATGCTAAAAAAGAGAAAAGATAAAGGAGCTTTAAGGGACAGTATTAACCATATTTAAAACGCGTGAAAATAAGTCGTTTCATCATAAGTTGCTTAGAGTTAGATTTACACCCAAAAATAACTTTACATGCATAACACACATCTATGAATCTCTGTCGACCTTTTCTTTCGGATACTCTCAAGAAAAAAAAAAACATTGTAGGGGTACTATGGATGGGCGAGGGGATTGGAGAATTATAAAAAACTACTAGGCAGATACGTATGTGATCCAATCTGGCAAGTCCAATCATGTCCATATTATTCGATCCCAGCTGTAGAGGAAACACCACACCTCACCTGGGGTCCCTATGTTGGTCACTAAAGTTTCCAACACTCGAAGCTTTCTTTTTCTCTACTCGCTCGCTCTTTGTGAGAGCCTTAAACCAAAGACTGCTACCCCATCTACCCTGTCTATCAACTTGAACACGAATCTCCCTCCTAAACTCCTTGGCTACAGTGCCTGTTTGTGAAGGTTTTGATGACAATCGTAATCGCCTGAGAGACCAATCAACCACCTTCATTCTATTCTACCCTCCAAGCATAGAAAAACAGGGAAAACCTGGAAGACCCACCTGCCTTCTTATCCTCTTCTGAAGCAGAGTTTACTTCCTGAGTTGACAAGCGTGTTGATGATGATGGAGCAGAAGATATTTTCAATGTTGATGTCTGAGGAGCAGATGATGAAATTGGGCTAAATATGAATAGGCCGTGCCTTGTACCGGAGCTAAAGAGCCAATCATGGACATCCCAATAAACTTCTATTTCAGTGTTGTTTACGCGAATGGACTCGTTGCCTCTGAACTTCCATTGAAGATGCTTAATATGAATAACTAGATTCCCATCTACCTTAATCTCCATCTTTGGATCAAACCCACCAAAGGAGTTGTCATTGCTGACAGCATGATTACATTCGATTGAAAGCTCGTGAATATTACCTTTTTCTTGAAATTTAGCTCTTGTGGAGAATTTCCTTTTTCCAGAGACATGTTCCTTCCTCGAAACCAACGTGGGTTCGGTCAGAGCTGGCCTACACCCGGTTTTTCGAAAGGCGTCTTTCTTTAGATCACCAACAACTAGAACTACTTCTTCTTCGCAAACAATCGCAACATAGTAATCTGATTGTGGCTCAGTCTCGCTGTTGAATTTTGCAGCTTTAAGGTCCCAAACCACATGGACCGTCTTACCATCAACCATAAAATTCTTGGAGCCCTGTTTCTTCCAGAAGTACCATGCCTTGAGCTCGATCTTGCACCGATGATGCTCTTCTCCTTCTATTCCTTCAACAGAAACATACAGGCCATGCTGTAGCATGTTCTTACACCATGTAACTGTGATCAGACGACACTGACCGGCAATCTTTGTTCGATATACCGCCATGGATACACTCTGGCCTGACCTGATAACAGTAGCTGGGCCATCGGCTGGCTTCTCACCCGATGAGAAGCAAGCAGGAATTCCAATTGAATCATGCATGGCACTCTATCAAGGTGTCAGACAATTGATCAACTTAACAAAATATCTTAATTTTTGGACAAAAACAGGGGATAAACCACTTGATAAACAGAGGAGGAATGAATAGGAGATGAAGATATCTCACCCACAAGATCTGGCTCATAGATGCTCGTAGAGGATTAATTTTCAGCGCGCTATCATCAAGACGACGGCCCTTAATCTCTAAACTGGCAATTTGAAGTGAGGGTAGTGAGAATACGGGCACAGCAGAACCTTTTATGTGCGCCCAGGAAAAAAGAAAACAACACCTTTATCATGTTCAGTATGTGCAAAACCGTATAAGCTTTTACCAGTGTTTCCCCTTTCCTTTCTGTTTTTCCAGACTTTTCCTTCTTCAAATTGGCTAGGCTTCGATGATATTTTTAGCTCCGAAATCCACCAAGGGTGAAAAGCAAATTAACCCTTTATACCAGACATCAGTGTTGAAACTCACGTGACAAGTGTACCAAGAAAAACACAGTCCATATCAGAGGAATGTTTGGTATGCGTTGTGACTTGAGTGAGTCTGTAGCCTATTTCCATCATATTAACCAGATTAGTTGACGCTTCTTCTTTGATTTTGTTATGAAATCATTACTCAGCTTATTGGATAAAGACCAGAACTGGCAAAACAATATAAGATCAGCAATAATCAAGGTATCTGTCTAATACATGTAGGTGGTCTCACTACAACTAGATTTGGCGTGCCTAATCCCGCAGAAGAGTCTTAGTTCAGATCATGTAGAACAGGTAACCTGAGAACCATGTATTTAATACTATAATCTTGAGATTATAGACTTATCTGTATTTATTATCTATTGCTAGAATCTACTACCATAAAAGAGTAAAATAAGCATGAACTTATAAAAAAGCTGGCTATCGCACTATTATAATATTTAATTGTAAGAGTCGAACTCATACAAGACATTTAGGGTTCTTTGTCGAGTGATTTTAGTATAAATGTTTATCTTAGAGATAAGCATCTCTATGCATCATTGGGTTAAGATGAGCGGACTCATCATACTGTCTTACACTTGGTTTCCTTATTAAGTATAATCACGTGGGAGAGAGTATTTTTTATGAAATGCTAACCATTAAGTTAATTTCTAAACTAGTTATCTTAATCACCGTATCTAGATCTCGTTTCAGGTTATGAAAGAGTATATTACTAACAATAACTGAACAATATAAACTAGGTCATAGAATTTTGCTTGCACAATATAAAGTACAAATGCATGTGTTATCAGTGGATTTTAAGCTAGCTCACAATTGCATGTATCTATCTAAATAATGCACATACCTTTTTTATTAAATAAACTAATATTAAATACATAAATAATTGGTATCTATATGTTTGATAAAAGATTTAGATTTAGTAATAACCCTATGTGGAATACGTATAAAGAGTCTATTTTTTGAAACAATTGTAGAATAATTAATCTAAGACATATCGACTCAGAAAACATCTTTCACATGAAAAGACCTACTTAGTCTTACTGTATTCGAAATAAATTTTCTCATTGAGTAAGGAAGAATGTCTGAATCACATATGAAAGGTAAGTAAGGTATGCAGAAGCTATATGCTATTATATTTATTCACGATCTGCGTGTCAGTAGGTGAGAGTATTAGCAACCTCGAATGATATAAGCATTAGAGTTGTACAAAAAAGGATAGAAAAATAAATAAAAAATACCAATATATCATCATACTATATTTGTGTGTCCTTCTTCTTATATACTCATACCTCATTAATGTCCAAGATGTTCTATGTTATAAAATATATAATATGGAGCATGTAGTTTACACAAAAATAAATAAATCTTTTTATTGGGACCTTGCACTCACTCTGGGGCACAGGTCCTATCGTAAGGGTACACCGTTTGTGTCCTCACTGAATTAACGCTCACGTGACCGCCCAACTATGAGTTACTTGACCCTGAGTTATGAACTCTCTTTGTACCAGGATTCAAAGCAATCAGTGAAAGGGGCGGCTTCAGAAAAAGGGCTGGCGGATATAATATAATGTAATTTAGAGGGATTTCAAGTCAGCACTATATCGGTCATTGGAATTGGTTAGCTAATCTTATTTTTTTCTCTTATATAATTTGAGAGCCTCCATAAGTCAGAAATTGGGAACTATACTGTTCATTGTTGAGCATACACAAATGGATAAATAATCCACTCCATGACTTGTTTCCTATTTATTGTCTTCGGTTCAGGCGCCGTTATGCTGCAGAATTATGACTGTTTCCTCATTCCACGACTTTGCAGATTACAAGGGTTTATGTATTGTAGAGCGTGGAGACAGAAAAGAGGTAACTAGTATGGTGACTAAAGTGCGTCTTTTGAGAAGATATGTCAAGTTGATGTTCGTCTTACTAACTTACTCACTAGGAGATAGATAGGAGTTAGAGGGTAGGAAATTACTCCACTCGTAGACAATTGTTGAGTTTCGCATAGTGTTGATGTTATGTTTCTTTGAGTTTCTTACGTCCTAATTACGACCTTTGTTTTTGTTCGAGTTGTGACGAAGAGATTGGTAAAAAATGTCTTAACATTTAAATCGAGGATGAATCGCACCAGCTCGAGCTTCACTACAGTCTCCAATTACAGCATAATTTATACATAGAAACAAAGAAAATCAAAAGCCAATTCTCCTGGGGTCAGTATTAATGCGGACCCCCTTTTTTTTTATTTTATTTTTTTGTTATTTCTAAGGGCGCCGAAAGTTGGTTATCTCCTAGACAAGAAGATATTATTATATTTTAGAATTAGATATATTTTTATCTGAAGGTCAGACACTTTTGGGGAGATGTCTAAAACACTCGCATTCTATTAGATTGCTCTTGACTATCAGCTCTACCCCTAATTACTTCTTTAGAGAGTCAAAAGAGGTACAATATAAGAAAATATGAAGAGTAAAGAAATGAAGGTGAAGATAGTGTCTACTTCGAGGAGAGTGACAATGAATTGCACGTCTTTACCGTCCAGCGTCGCGGTGCAGCTTCGATGAGAGTGTATAAAGGCTAGAATATCAAGAACTACACTTTTCATAACTCTCTCTGGGTATCTGCCTAGCAAATGAACTGCCTAGTACGTATTCACACAACGATCTATTACCACCGATGAGCTGAAATAAGAAAAGGGTTCTTTTGAGTTAATCAACCTATGACTGAGTATAAATCAGTGCTGTGACTAGCAGGTTGTAGCAAGGCCACAAATCATTCGTATAGTGAGTGTATGAGTCCACAAATCTCTCATCATCACAGTGATTACTCGTTGTTTGTAAACTATGCCTCTCTTGTATTTCTTGTTCGTCTCTTATGGCCCAGTCTCACTCAGTGACATCCTTGATCGGCCTGCTTGCACAATACGATACTCAACTACACATGATTCAAGGTCTGGGTTCTTCTTTTGCAGTTAATATAGTGAATTGTTATGTTCTAATAACTTATTCATGTATGGTAACTCGAGAACGTCACATATACCCACTTTTTCTACATGTCACTTGTGCTCGCGTTGTACTCAAAGATGAAAAATTATGTATTTCTCTCGTCGACTTGTGATGATGGAAACGGAGTATGCGCACACTGCAATCGCTCACGCGTGAAAAGCGGTCTAATTGAGAGATAGTTCCAATTCATTCAGGCCTTTTCATGATGCTAGAACTTGTTCTTTGTCACTCAAAAATCGTAGGAGACTTGTCCCCCTGGATAACCCTAAAAAGCGCTTATGTGCTGTGAGCAGTATGATATCATCTGCTCGTAAACTTAAAATTTGTACTAGTATCGCACATCGGGTTCTTCACACATATATTGTAGCATTCAATTGCTTACTTTTCGATCAGAGTTGATCAATGCATCGTCAACATGATGAAGCACATTACTTGAGGGCGCATCTAATATTTCTTGTCACATTGTGCATGCAGAGATTGTGATGAACGAGGAAGGCTAAGTATGGAGACACGCAGTCTTTATATGCAGTATAGATCTACTCGCAAAACTTGTTTATGAGAGCAATATAAACGCGTTTTCAAAATCATTATCAAAGTACTCAAGGGAAGCACACTTGAGATTCCATCGGAGCAGCTCACGAACTCGAGATACTATAGGCTCTAAAGGAACTTGTACGGATATTTTACCGCAAAGAACAAATCGACCAAAGTAGCTCAATATAACTTTGAAATACAACTTATTCTTACCTTGATATACTAGCTGTGGTCTGCCTGCCAGTCAATCAAAACAAAAGACATGCTAAGATGAGAAACTTGGTTGAGAAATAGCATTGGAGAAGAAACGAAAAAAGCATGAAAATGTATTTACATATATATATCTTGTTCTATATAACGTATTATAAACTAGATGCACAGTGAAGCTATACGCGTTCGAGTGTAGCACATATGGACTCGATTCCTTGGGTCTAAAAGAGACCATATCACCATAGTATTTCATAGGTTATGTCATAGAGATCCGACGCCTATGTTTTCTGTCTCATTGTAATACACTCATTTTTTCGACCGGTAAAACCAGAAAGGTACATATCTTGGACAGTTACAATAAGTAACGTGATTTGCGCCAATCACTGATAGCGCACAAGCTCTCTTTATCCAGGTGGATTTATTGCTAAGTATGAGCCGAGATAATATAATTCCTGAATGAATCTTCTTCACATTCAGCAGAGCCATAAACGATTTATGTACCTAATCCTCAATTGTATTAAGAGCTTAGAGAAAAGGTAGGCCTCAGCTGCTCACGTACTCGCTAATAGCGAAACGTACTACTAAATATGAGAAGACACTACAAGGCTTAATTGGTTCAGTCTATACTGTGTCACCAAAAAAAAATTCAACTCTCTCTATCAGATTAATCATGGCGAAAAGCCCGTACTATAACTAAGACATGTAAATTGTTTCGTTTATGCTACTGTATATATATTATACTGTTTCTGATTTCTTCTCTAAACCTGCTGAAGCTAAAATCCTTTACTGCCTTCTAATTCGGTGATCAAGCTCCAGGCTGAATTAATGGTAAGCCTCCATGATCATATGGATAAAATGCACAACTGTACCATTCGGGCATCAAACTGTAATATCAGCATCACCTACTGTGGTAACTTGAGTGAGGCCCACAACCACTCAGTATCTGAACTCAACTAGTTGTTCTATATGAAGTCGGTTCCGTATGCTCTAACTCATGAGAGACTGCGCATTAAGTACCCCTGACAGGATAAGGCTTTGCGGGAGCAAAACAGCATGCTTGAAAAGAAGGTGACCTTTTAATAATAGCAAATGCCACCTACTCCATCTATCTCAACTCACTTCCCTGAGGCTTCCATCACGAGACTTCAATCGACAACAGTATTTCTCTTCAACCTCGTGATATTCAGAAGAGTAGCGAGATAGAAGATATCGCATTATGTAATAACACTTCGACTGCTCTATCGTTTCCGTTCAGCACAACACACATTCAAGTGTTGAACTAAATTAGTGATCGAAAATATAAAGAATGAAACTAACCCCATATCATGCGCATATTTTCAGCCGTTCATGCAAAACTCATACCTCTCTCTGCTTAGTGATGACCTCATTCCCTAGACGAGTCGTGCCGCTCCTTCACCACTCATACTCAAATGCACAGGCCCTATAGAAATCGACTCCAGAGTGTGGATAATAACGACACCTCTCTCTCTTCTCTCTTCCTCTAATCAAGGTGCTGATCACTCTCACAGTCTACTCACATACAGAAAGTGCTATGTTATCTGCCTGTCATTGCATGTCGGCTCGTATCATACGAGAGATATTAAGTGTCAGTGTTTTTAACCAATGATAGTAAATACGATATAAATATGAATAAAACAAAATAGAGGATAGATAGAGTCAGCTCGATTAGAACGAGGGCATGAAAGCATGGTGTTCATACTGATACTGACTTGGCTCTGTTCCTCAATTATAGCCAGTTACAGACTAACAAATAGAATTTTGGGAGTAACTCTAATAAGTAGCAGAAACTGAGATATCTAATTATTTAATCTAGAGTTAATAGAAGACAAAGAGGCGAGTGCTTTCAGGTGAGCCTAAAATACAAGACAAAATCAATATGTAACTACAAATGGTTGGTTAATATACTTACCATAGTTGAGAAAATGACTCGAGAAACGCAGGACGTTCATTTTCCAACTTCGTAAATGGCGAGATCGAGGACAAATATGACAATAGCAGATGAGAACGGGAGGGTATAGAGTTAGCTCAACATAGACCAAAATGGTTGGCCCGCCTAAAAATAAAAAATTGTGAAAATATTGCCTAACCTCAACGACGAGAGGCCACAATCTGGCGGTCTAATCTAGCACTTACTCAGCATTATTGTGGAGGAGTTGCAGACCATTTCATATTGAGTCAAAGATTTATATATCTCATCAATCCTTTTATAGTATAAACTGTGATATAAATAAAATATATTCCATCTCGTGAGGAAGAATAAATGGAATATGAGGTGCAGTGGAGCACGTCCCATATCTCCGCAACATAAATGTCCTATCCAATTATGGAGTAAATTACCAGATTGCACATAATCGCTAGAAAATAACTGTAACATCCTTAAATAAGAAGACTGCTTGTTAGCAGCAAAACCTCACATATAGTGCCAGAGTTCTTGTGATTTACTTTTAACCGCACTTCACTTTACGTAACGAATAAATCATGTCTTTATCTGACTAATAAATACAGCAGCTTTTATAAGGACTCCTTCGTTAATGAGACTAACGGAAGACATCAACACTAGACCTGCTGTGACTCATATAAAAATTAATTATTATAGTACCAAAAAACCAGATTAGAGAGAACTAGATAAGAAACATGTATGTGCAGTCTAACTTTTATCAGACGTTTATGTGATAATAGAATCTATTGCAATTGACGGGAGCATGTGTGGAGTGAAATATTGTGCTCTCTAATCATAGCGTCACATCTATCTTAACACGTAATATCATCATTGAGAGGGCTACATAAAAAAATAGCATAATTGTCTTATAGACATCGGTTCTTAATAGACTAGAAATTTCAGAAATTAGGGCACAAGTATTAGGAGACTAGTGGATACAATCTTTCACTATCGGTTGAATACATAATAGTAGGTCAGAGATGGTATCTTGGAATATTGCTAGTTTTTGTGAGAAAAGGAGAGCACAAAAAAGTTACTAAATCGATTTTATTATATTGAGAACAACTAACACATTGTATAAGACTGTCGATATACTCTAGTGCAATAACTAGAGCTTCCTCATATACTTCATTCAAGATTCAGCCAGAGTCCACAAGACGACAAGTGTGCTCGTGAAAAGAGGGCAACTTTCGATACCAGGGCTCTCGTCTTTGTAAACAGACCTCTCTTTTTCTGTCTCGGTGTCTTCGGTTTCATCTCTAACCATCTCCTCTTAATTTCGATATTCAATGTAATATTAGCATTCAGACCAGAGCTCCACGAAGATCTACCACGAGTGATAGCTAATCTGCTGGAACAAGCCTCTTACTTTGCCGCCATCCAATTGGTGCCATCTTAATAAGACGACCGTTCCAGAAAAACACTCAATCTTGTCATAATCATCTAACAACCCACAAATATCTCATATATATGTGCAGAGATGTCTTATTATGAATTCTCTAGTCACATACTCTTAGAAAGTATGTCTACGCCTCCCGTTTGTTCTATTAAATTGAGGGCTCTTTTAAGCTTACACACAACTACACACAGTTGGGCTCGCTCTATGGACTAATCAACACGGTTACGTCTCCTTCTATGGCAACTATAATAATGTTCCAACTGAGAATCTGGTCGATAATATTACTTATATCTCACTGCACTGAGGAACTTCTGGATAGTCGAGAGAGAGCTCATGAGTTCGTGAGCGATAGCGTTGCTATAGCTACGACATTTTCTTGCTCTTTTCTGAGAGTGTAGTTACACAAAGACTTATCCATATGTTCCAGGCGATGGACGCAGATCACGCGAGAGGAGTGCTTCGGTGCGGTGTTAATAAATCGCCTTCGGCAGGATGAGGCGGTTACGCTTGTGATTTCGCGATACTGAGCACATTGGTATCAGCAACGGTGAGGTAATTTACAATTTGGTGTAAGAGATAGTTCCACTTTTGGCCCCACAACTTGCCCACTAAGAAAGTCAAGAAAATTAGAGGGAGCGGATAATGAGAGTGCGAGCCGGACCCGCGCTCGACGAAGTTCGTCTCTGATACACAGGAACCACGACTACCCAGTAATTGCAGAGCTCTGGCACCAATACGTGTTATATACGAATCATAGGACCGAACAGAGAATGGGTATGCGATATGGTCTCTTATCTGCTGCGAGTCTGTCGTATTACTTAGTTACTGCCATTACACGAATCCCAGAGAATGTGCAAATGCCGGAGAGAGCATATGACACATTGTTGGTGAGTGAAGAGTCTGATGTGACTCATAGAAAGGAAAACTCTCGCCCACGCACGGCCCGGAGGGGTTTGTGGGTTCAATCAATAAATCCGCATATTTTGTAATTGGCGTGCTGCGAGCCGGTCATAGGTCCAGACATCTCGGTTGAAGTTCCGTGTATTATGTCTCGTTTGCGGTCCACTTATACAGACCGTACCGCTGATCCATCCTGGAGTGGAAATCTTCTCATATAATTGTTTTACAGTAGGGTCACATCAATTTTATTCCTGTTACGTGGGATCGATAGTACGCTACACCTCCTACTGAGAGATTGACTTCTACTTGATTCTCTCTGAACTTCTTCGTATTCCTCTGCTCTTGATGTTGACTCTAATAATAACGCCTTTTGTTCCGCTTCCTTAATGTGCGTTCTACTCTTCTGTCGAGGACACTAAAAAAAGAACGAAGACTCAAGTCTCGTTGCTCTCCACGGATACTTTCACTCTCATGCTCTCTCTCCTTCACTAACTATGTCTTTTGCTCATTGATCTCTAAATGTGGGGAGTAAGAGTGACGCAAGAACATTTGTTACGGACATAAGCTATACTTATTTTAAAAAATAACGGTTCTATTAATTATATTTACTCTGTGTAGTGTTTGACATCGTAAGAGGTTACGAATGCTAATATGTATCGTATTAGTCCTATTTTAATCTAGTTCTAAATCATACTAAAATCTAGAAATGACATCATCTTAATGGAAGTGCAGATGTAAAGAACTATTCTTACCTGAATAGTCTCAATTCTCTGAATTGTTCTGAATCCCGTAAATATAGTATGAAAATAGATACACTGTATATCAGACTAATCATCAAAAGATGATTCCTCTCGTCAGACTTTCACATGCAATCTTTACTGTGAAGTAGCTTGAAGACTAGCTCTCTCTTTACCTAGTGAACCTCAACTGAAGACTATGTGCCCCTAATAAGAGATTCTTTTGAACGTAAACTTTTTTTATTTAGTAACAGAATAGATGAGACCATAAGAACGCATTATAGACTATTAGTATAGATAGACGCTTAGACTCAATTTGGTTTATATCATGATTAAATCTTCCGAACATCTTTTTCCTTCTCCCCAAAAGTTTATAAGCCCAAATTAGGAATTAAGCTGAGAATGAACTATTATGTAGTCATGATAAAGTCGGTAGGGAGCTTAGCATGCTGAGCTAGATCTTTTTATAAGACTCAAGGCAAGTGCACGAGACCAAAAGTCATAACAAGGCTTTCATTATATATACGAGGATGAAAGTAAGTGTGTTAATATATACATATTGTATCTTGTACAATGCGAATAAAGGATTTTGTACACTAATTTATTTTATTGAAATTGTTTGCGATTTTGCAATAACGTGTGTATATAGAGATGCGAGTCTTTTTACAGTAGTCATAATCTATTTTCTGGAGTCCTACTGAAGTCACTGCTATATTCAAGAATTGATATATTATTTTCCAGGTGAAGTCACATCTTGCTCGAGAAAATATATAGAGAAATTTAGTTCAAATGGAATAGATACGCATGTAGAACGGATATCGACGATGAAGCTAAAACAAATAGACGCGGTTCCTCATTATGAAAAAATGAGAACAAGATTGATCAATGATGGAGAGTAAGTTTATACAAGAGTATAACACGGTCATCACTTGATATGAGTTTAAAATATAGATCACTTACTTGGCCCTGTTCTGGCCTCATCGGTATTTAAGTCAAGATTTAGGATCTAGCTCCACCCAATTAAAGTCCTGCTGCAGTCCTTAAGCTCAAGTGCAAGGTGTAATAACGCCTCTATAACAAAATAACGAACTCAGGGTTCTCCTGAGAGTATAGAGTTTACCACGAACGCTTCCACGGGACACCTAGCACGATATGATATTGGTTTTATTAGGCTTGCTAGAATGTGGAGTTTTTCATTTCGGGCTTCTCTCTATCGAAACTATTAACCTTATGCTCTTGAGGGCTGCTACTTCCTCTCTCTCACGAACCAGCTAGAGTGTGAGTTGTCTCATCCCGTCGAGTCTTGACATGTGGAGATTATGTAGAATAAGATCGACACTAAACATATTGTACGAATACACCGAGATGTGGAGATGGATAATCTAGAGCGGTTATCCTTATTCTCCATAGGTTGGTGATAGAATTGGATATGTCGAAATTTATTAAGTCGAGCGCGTAGGGTGTAAGATTTTCCAAAGCCCCCCTATTGGTAGGAGCTTTAACAGATAAACTAGTAAGAAGCAGCCATATAATATTGGGGATACACTAACAAATAGGCCCGAGTATAACATACGTGCATTATGTTTGAATCGAAAGAGAGACATAAAATAAAATAAGAAGAAATATTGTCTAGTAAAATAATTCGTTGATTTTATATTGAAAGTGTAATTTTACTTTCACACAAATATATGACCATTTGCATATAATAAATTATTAGATAATGAATCATCTTGAGTGACCCTTAAAGGTCAAAAAATCAAAAGAGAATTTTTGAATAAATTGTGATATATTTATTATCCTGATGAATATTCATCTAATCGTTGATATGGTTTAGTGTATTTTTATATATTATTAAGACTATAATTGTTCTAGATGTGACCCACAAAACACCTTCGATGAAGGTCTACTACTATCGTCATAACACATCACTCCTATCACATTACAATTAATTCGACCACATTATTTACTGTTTTACCATACATATCTCAAAACATGATCGATCAGTCTATAAGACTTTATTTTATATTAGAGGCAAGTTTGGTTATAGATAGTGATTGTGTTCCCTACACAATGACTGTTATAAAGAGTTTGTTACAGCATAGATTTCTCCTTATATAGAATGCACATGACCAAAGATTATTGCAACAAACTCTACACTATCTCTCGTTTTTCAAAGAACACACAAATAAGTTTATTCTATATAAAGTATTCATAAGAATAACTTTAAGGCTTGGAGAGATGTGATATTTGAATGCGATAATGTGTATTTATCTAATGGAATTTATCTAAAAATTGATAATCTTTATGTAATAAATTCATAGTCATATAGAAAATATTGTTATAGGTATAATCAATGCTTTAATTTGTGAAGACTAGTAAAGAAGGAGGAGAGTTCTCCTGTCTTAACATTAAACCATGGCATAATTGAACTTCCATAAGTGAAACAGATATAATCTTTATTATGTGTTAGATATAAATGTGTTTAACTATATTTTAATGAAGTATTCTAAATACATAGTCCAAGGATAATGAGCACTATTTTCTTTCTCTTCAATATTCTTTATTTTCTCAGGATTTTACCTGTGACTTCTATAAATATATGTAAATAGAGAAATTTCACACATAGTGAATGCTTCGATAAAAGTAATGTGAGAATACACCTCTGAAGAGTATCAGCCGAAATAAAACTATATTTAGGTAGAACTAAGCGTATAATTATGAATACTCTTACAATATAGCTCAATACTTGATGGTCCTACTAACAACTGCTTGTAGAGTTCTATATGACTTGTTCGTCTGTCACAATCTCAAAATTAGACCTCTGCACGAACAGGAAAAAAAGGGTATATGCTGCCTACTAAATCATTGTGATGGCTAAGACCAATAGGCTGGCTTAGGTTCTCTTCTTGTTTGAGTTTATTTGTCGAGCAAGAAGAGAGAAAGAATTAAGAAAGGGGAACAAAACTATTAAAAAAACAAAACAGAAAAAATGCCCTCGTAGAACGCTGTGAGATCAAAGGCGAAGTCACAGACGGTGCCAGGAGAGTAAGAGGAAGGCAAAAATGAATCGGAGCATATATCTATGAGAGATAATTTCGCTGTGAGCCGATCCGAATTGAAAGGCCAAACAATTATTGAAGGAGTATGTGGCAGACACGGTATCTCTCTGCTTGAACGACGGTGAGGATATACGCGTCATCAAGAGGTAAGAAAAAGCGAGTAAACAGACCTCTCCGGAGAGAACCTCTGTCTAATTTGAGGACCTCAATTCAAGGTCAGAGTGCTCTTCACAGAATCAAGATTGTGATACGACGGTCCTAAAATTACTTCATATTCTTGATGTAACGATAGACTGCATGCAGGGTCAGCACGAGAATCTCTGTGCGGGAAGTAGAGGTGGATCGTAGATCATTCTAGGTGTGAGTTGATCAATGCCATTCTTACGCCCTCCATCTCACAGACAATGTGGTAACTCTCCTGCGGTCCACGCACTGACTAGTTTAGTTAACACATCTCTATACAAGAAAGTATCCATCTTACCTTGCTCATCATTCGGTATAAGTTGCCTTCTCTCATAAGCGGTGTATATAAGTTATACCCAAAAGAAATAATTCTGTAGCATAAAAGCAGCATATCTTGTACTATTAAAAATGGACAATGAATTTCATATAATAGGCCAGTGATTAACTAAACCTTATAACTGAATCTCATGTCATTTAGTACGCCTACTTAATTGGCAGTCTTCCTAAATATTACAAACTTGACCTTACTCGGAAAGTGCCAATGTGTCTTAAATCACCAGAGCAACCAGAGAAATACCGAACAGTACACACCACCTCACGACACAACCACACAGAGTTATCTACATCTTCCCTTCGATAGGATGCTTTTCTATGTCGATATATGCAACGCATTGCAGTAGAGGAGAACCTCGCCACTTATATCAGAGATATTAGCAAATTTTGAGCAAGTGTAAACACAAGTGAGCTGTGCGTCTTACAGAACGGACAGACACTACTAATGAATCCTAATGAGTTTGAGAGTGTATTGGGTGAACAGGCGTGACCTCGAGAGGTAACAACGCGACGATCTGCTTTCAATCACGCAGTGAGAGGGTAAAATGTAGTAGTCGTGAGGGGTCTCCTCACTTGTCAAGCGATACAATATAGAGGAAAACATTGATGTGGGAATAGATGGTAAACACCAGGATCCTTCTGAAGATACATCTTTTTTTCTGCCATCCAGATCGTGACAAAGAATCGCTGCTCTCTATGCAAGAGTTCAAGCACGCAGCATAAAATAAAGCCTATTACACATTTACCGGGTTCTCTTAAATTCCTTCGATCACACAATTATCAATCCAATAGTATGTTACTTTATTTATAGTTAAAATAGGTGTCAAGTTGAGTGGTTCGATGTGTATTATGCTGACCCAAATATTATAGCTTGATGAGGGTATCTTTCGGAGCACTAATTATGAGTATATAAGAATAATCAGATGACAAGTATCTTTATCAAAGTTTGCTTAAAGTTGTGCGACATGTACTCTAATGTATTTGGTTTTAGGAATTTTGGATGTGAACGCTTCTAGAGCAGATCTTAAAGGAGTGAGAGGTGCTCTTTTTTTGAGCGTGAGTGGAAGATGGTAATCGTAGCTGAGAGCCTCACCAAGTAAAAGTATGACTGGAGGCTGAAGTAAGATTTTCGTTAGCCTGAGCAGATTTTGCAAACCGCACGTTAATACTCTTGAATACAGAAGATAAAATTGACTCTCGTTAGAGCAAACTGTGAGCGATGTGATCTGTGGATAGTTGTTGGGGTAAGTTGAGTTCATATCTCTTAAAATCTCTAGCATCTCTGAGTTCTAAGTTTGACGATACTTATTTAGAGAGAATACGTGCTGATTCTGTCTGCGCGCAGTCTGCGGTTTTCTTCTATCCCAAGTGTATACATGACACGAATTTCTCTCTACGAGGGCTTCCTGTATGGGCCAGTTTTTCTTGAGGAAGGTTACACGATAGACTATTATTAGAGGAACCCACCTAAGAGGGCGAAGATGAGATGTCATCAATGTACTCTAACTTGCATTAGCAACAGATTATGGGCAGAAGACACCATTTTCATAAGAGAAAATCAGTCTGTTATGATGGTATTTCCTCTACATACCAGAACATAAGAGCTTGACACAAGTATGCAGGCTGTTCTATGTCTGGCACTTAGACACGTCCAGATATTTCAATACCTTCGAATTTAAATCTGTAATTAACTCTGGGATACATGGTTTACATGTTCTTCTAATGGATTTTTGACGAAAATTTTAAGTTGTTAAAGGTCTGTCTAGTTGGTTTTCCGTTAGTCTTGGTCTATAAAAGCTGCTGCTATTTATAGCTCGAAAAGACTGAATTATTGGTCTAGTGATGGAAGAATGATAGACTGGATTTGGTTTTCTGCAAGCCTTATTTAGATGTTCTATTTCTCTGTTTTGACTGGTCCAATGGGATGACTGCAGCCTTTATTCTTTTTTTGCTCGGTGAACTTTTATTAGTAAAGTTTCTGATAAAGGGCCAATGACATCTCACCTCAAATATGCTTAATTTTGACCATGTGGGGTTCGCGTACAACTATTTCACAATTTTTTATTTTTAGCTAGGCCAACCATTTTTGGTCTATGTTGAGCACTAAACTTTATATAGTTGCTATTTATGATCCATACAATATAGTCGTGTTTTCCATTTGTGATCTCTGTAGTGATTACAAACCCTGTTAACGCATTGGATTTTAGGCCACTTTGACCCCTTTGTTCATTTAGATAATTGGAAAGCAGTATTCTCTCATAGTACTCGCAAATATGTATGGAACTTTTAGGAAGCAGCATATGTTACACCTGCTTCTCATGCCCGTTCATTGTTTCTTTCTTCTCTTTTTGTTTTTCATTTGTTATTTGTATTGTGAAAACACTAAATTAATTTTTGTGAAACCATGCAGGGTGTAGGCAGTGGTGCATGCTGTGTCACAGCCTTGATTGAGGGGCAGGAGGTTGTTATTTCAAACTTGGGAGATTGTAGGGCTGTTCTTTGTAAAGGTGGAGTGGCAGAAGCTCTTACGAGAGATCATAGAGCAGAACAGGAGGATGAACGGAAAAGAATTGAGGATAAGGTATTTATATTGAATAATAGGTCAAACATAATTGTGTTGAAGGATAGAGCAGGAAGTGTTATTGATTGTATCTCTTGATACTCTGATACAGGGAGGATATGTTGTGATACATCGAGGAGCATGGAGAGTTGATGGGGTACTTGCTGTTTCTAGAAGCATAGGAGACGCTCATCTGAAGGACTGGGTACTGGCTGAGCCTGATACCAGGATCATAAAGCTGACGCCGGACATGGAATTTCTTGTCTTGGCTTCTGATGGACTGTGGGACGAGGTGAGAAGAATAGTAGGCATATATGCACAACAAATTCATGCTAGTAGTGCTTGAAGATATGTGAGAAATGAATTTGTTTGGAAGTGCTACCATTAGCCGTGTGTCTTATTGTACGTTCTAACGTTTGGTTTATCATTAGTTAGTTAATCTTTTATGCTCTGCATTCAAACATGGATAATTTTCTGTCATCTAGCTAAAACCCGGGGTTGAGCTATCAGTGATGGCACAAGTTTATTGCATCTTTACCGGTGAAAAATGACCGTCACATGCGCATCTTTGATGACATAAATTGATACAGGGATGGTCTGAATGGAAATGAAGGTTTGCTTCTATGATTATTCGTTTATGAACAAATTTTGAAAAAGATATTAGTGTGCTCAATGCTATTTCTCACCAAGTTTCTCTGCAATGTCTTTGTTTTGAGCTGCGGACCATTTCTTAGTTGCTTATATATTGAGGTCCTGCTGCATGAAAGTTTGAAATATCCGAGTCTACGGTGAATCTTATTTGATTGTTAACTTTGATATTTTGACCGTTTTCCCTAGGTTGGCAACCAAGAAGCTGTCGATACTGTCGCACAATTATGCCTGAAAGAGAAAAGAATGCGACCCTCAAGTGGTTCTCAGGGAGAGAACGAAGAGGATTATGGCTGTGTGAATGTGAGTCCTTCAACAAAGTTACGCAGGATTTCACTGCTCAAGCAACCTAAAGGGATGGCGGGACAGTCTCCAAGCTATAAGAAAACAGTAAACAGATGGAAAGGCGATGACAATGACTTCCCTAGCGAAAGCGGAAGTCCTCCATCTAAGTCACGAAGAATCTCATTGGTCAAGCGAGCAAGCATGAAAACTGAATCTCCAACTAAAGAAAACATTAGCTATAAGAGGAGACCACCTGACTTTAGTGGACTTGTGGCTGCGTCTAAGGAGCTCGTGAACCTTGCCGTGAGTAGGGGTAGTTTGGATGACATCACTGTGATGATAATTGATCTAAACCACTTCAGATGTAACAGCTGAAATTGGTGTTAGTCAAGACCTGTTCGTTTCCCCCTGTACATATCTCTGATTATTGCAGTTGCATAGCGTCCGGGGTGTAGTTCTTGAATTCTGGATATCTATTCAAAGGCTGGCTAAACGTGAGATTCTTTATCTCTGGAGCACAACCCCCTCATTTTCTTTACCTCTTCACTTTTTATGTACCCTTTGATTTTAGTTTTTGGGTAGTTGTCAGACATCTAAGGTGAAATTTTGACACCCAAAATTTTGACCCTAATAAAATAACTACAAAAAAAAATTCTCTCTTAGGAGATAACTCAACGCCCCTCTAGAAGATAAAAAAATATAAATGAAAAAGTTATTATCTGAGGGAACTTTGTTTTCCTGTTGTTTTCAATGTTTGATTGAACTTTAGAGGAGTGGTGTTACTGTTCATATACTTTTCTAATCTCTCTCACTGGAGCAATGAGGACCTTCAGTTGGACCAGATCTGTGCAGATTTCCTCCCGTTGTTCTGCATGTCAACCCTAGAATCCTAGATTCCTTGCCCTGTCACTTTTCTATAACAACTCCGCTGAAAAGTGAGGGAAACCCCAGATAAACAACGCGAACCAGAAATAATAAAGTAGAAGTTTACAACCCACATCGTAAGTCCCAATTCTGCTTGATTAAAAAAAAAAAAAAAGTCCCAATTCTGCTTAATGTCTAAATCATTTTTTTATCATAAGCCCCCTTTTCACCCCCACCCACATGCTCATGCCGGAAAGGCGTCCAACTCAGGCCGGCTCAAGGGTAAGGCAAGTTAGGCCATGGCCTAAGGCCTCACCCAGAGCAAGGTCCCAATAAAAAGATTTATTTATTTTTGTGTAAATTGATCCAAAAAACAAAAAGATGGACTAAGAAAAAAAAAAAGGACAAAAAAAAAATGTAATTTTTTTATTTTTTTATTTTTTTTTTTATTTTTTTATCACCAATGCATTATCTCAATGCCCGTCGTATATTATGTATCTCTCATACCCTTAATCTTTCTTTTTCAGATTTCTTATCAAAGACAACTTTATCAAAAGAGAAAGGGTTAATAACTATTTTCGTCTTCGAGTTTTTATCTTTTTAAAAAATCCGTTTCTAGGTTTTCGAATTTATTACACATATAGTCCATGTCATTTTTAAATAAATTTTTTTAAAAATGTCATTTTCTGATTGGTCATAACATGCATGAAACATGCATGACCGTTAGTTGTGAGCAATTCGCTAACGGAAGTAGACGGAAGAACCATTTTGATAATATCATAAAACTCAAGGATTATATAAAAACCCAAGGAAGAATATGGTCATTAACCCAAAGAGAAAAAATGTTCATCGTAAACTTCTAATCCATAGAACCCTGATGTCATGTATGAGCTCCATATAAAATAATTAATGGAGCCTTTAAATATTTTATATTTTTTTTAGATAATTTTAATATGTTATATTAAAATTTATTAAAAAGGTCTAATAATTTATATCGCCTTAGGCCCAATTTGGTTTGAGCCGGCCCTGACTACAACTGCTTCCTGTTTTTTTTTCTTTCTTGGCAATAGTGAAATATATTTCACAAGAGAGGGGCTTACAATTTACATGATGGATGCATACAGACGGTGCGTCCACCCGCTTCCTCTGATATGGACTGTGTTTTTCTTGGTACACTTGTCACGTGAGTTTCAACACTGATGTCTGGTATAAAGGGTTAATTTGCTTTTCACCCTTGGTGGATTTCGGAGCTAAAAATATCATCGAAGCCTAGCCAATTTGAAGAAGGAAAAGTCTGGAAAAACAGAAAGGAAAGGGGAAACACTGGTAAAAGCTTATACGGTTTTGCACATACTGAACATGATAAAGGTGTTGTTTTCTTTTTTCCTGGGCGCACATAAAAGGTTCTGCTGTGCCCGTATTCTCACTACCCTCACTTCAAATTGCCAGTTTAGAGATTAAGGGCCGTCGTCTTGATGATAGCGCGCTGAAAATTAATCCTCTACGAGCATCTATGAGCCAGATCTTGTGGGTGAGATATCTTCATCTCCTATTCATTCCTCCTCTGTTTATCAAGTGGTTTATCCCCTGTTTTTGTCCAAAAATTAAGATATTTTGTTAAGTTGATCAATTGTCTGACACCTTGATAGAGTGCCATGCATGATTCAATTGGAATTCCTGCTTGCTTCTCATCGGGTGAGAAGCCAGCCGATGGCCCAGCTACTGTTATCAGGTCAGGCCAGAGTGTATCCATGGCGGTATATCGAACAAAGATTGCCGGTCAGTGTCGTCTGATCACAGTTACATGGTGTAAGAACATGCTACAGCATGGCCTGTATGTTTCTGTTGAAGGAATAGAAGGAGAAGAGCATCATCGGTGCAAGATCGAGCTCAAGGCATGGTACTTCTGGAAGAAACAGGGCTCCAAGAATTTTATGGTTGATGGTAAGACGGTCCATGTGGTTTGGGACCTTAAAGCTGCAAAATTCAACAGCGAGACTGAGCCACAATCAGATTACTATGTTGCGATTGTTTGCGAAGAAGAAGTAGTTCTAGTTGTTGGTGATCTAAAGAAAGACGCCTTTCGAAAAACCGGGTGTAGGCCAGCTCTGACCGAACCCACGTTGGTTTCGAGGAAGGAACATGTCTCTGGAAAAAGGAAATTCTCCACAAGAGCTAAATTTCAAGAAAAAGGTAATATTCACGAGCTTTCAATCGAATGTAATCATGCTGTCAGCAATGACAACTCCTTTGGTGGGTTTGATCCAAAGATGGAGATTAAGGTAGATGGGAATCTAGTTATTCATATTAAGCATCTTCAATGGAAGTTCAGAGGCAACGAGTCCATTCGCGTAAACAACACTGAAATAGAAGTTTATTGGGATGTCCATGATTGGCTCTTTAGCTCCGGTACAAGGCACGGCCTATTCATATTTAGCCCAATTTCATCATCTGCTCCTCAGACATCAACATTGAAAATATCTTCTGCTCCATCATCATCAACACGCTTGTCAACTCAGGAAGTAAACTCTGCTTCAGAAGAGGATAAGAAGGCAGGTGGGTCTTCCAGGTTTTCCCTGTTTTTCTATGCTTGGAGGGTAGAATAGAATGAAGGTGGTTGATTGGTCTCTCAGGCGATTACGATTGTCATCAAAACCTTCACAAACAGGCACTGTAGCCAAGGAGTTTAGGAGGGAGATTCGTGTTCAAGTTGATAGACAGGGTAGATGGGGTAGCAGTCTTTGGTTTAAGGCTCTCACAAAGAGCGAGCGAGTAGAGAAAAAGAAAGCTTCGAGTGTTGGAAACTTTAGTGACCAACATAGGGACCCCAGGTGAGGTGTGGTGTTTCCTCTACAGCTGGGATCGAATAATATGGACATGATTGGACTTGCCAGATTGGATCACATACGTATCTGCCTAGTAGTTTTTTATAATTCTCCAATCCCCTCGCCCATCCATAGTACCCCTACAATGTTTTTTTTTTTCTTGAGAGTATCCGAAAGAAAAGGTCGACAGAGATTCATAGATGTGTGTTATGCATGTAAAGTTATTTTTGGGTGTAAATCTAACTCTAAGCAACTTATGATGAAACGACTTATTTTCACGCGTTTTAAATATGGTTAATACTGTCCCTTAAAGCTCCTTTATCTTTTCTCTTTTTTAGCATTCCTTAAAAGCATTTGTTCCTAGCAATGCATATTTTATGTAAATCGCGCATGGATAATAGTAAATTCTGTCTCCTCCTTTCACGTCTTTTAAATTGAAGAAAAAAAAATGACATCAGGTGGCCCGTTACTGGACGAGACTCACATGGCTGTAACCTTAAAAGATAGGAATGAATGCCTGAATTATTTGGGCCGGTGGTGGCCCAGCTTCCAAAATGGCTACAGGTCGGGCTTAAATGGGCCCAATAGTTCATCCTTACTTGTCAAAAAGTTCTTTAGAAGATTAGAGGGCAAAGTTCTTTCGCTATGAGTGAGAGAGAGAGAGAATGTTCCAAGGGATTCAGTGGTCCATTCTATGATAGGCTATTTTCAAGGGAATTGGTGGGTCCGAAAACGAGCCATTAGCTATTTGTTCGAATATCCACCTGTTAGCAGCCTCGGTGAAGTGGGTCCCGTCCCAATTTATCCGAACCGTTGGATCCTTGCACGAATTCGCTATCACAATCTCCTTCCCGTTGATGGTCTTCTTGGCCCCACATTTCGCATACCGGTTGTAATTATATTTCCCACCATGACCACAGCATGCTATAATTGGGCGCTCGAATCCTTCACAGTTGACCCAAAAAAAAAAAAAAAAAGATAAATTAATTTTTGTTTATCAAATTAAATTCTCTTGTCCTTTTGAAAAGGAATAAAGGAAACTAGGAAAGTACCGTAGTTGTGGCCTTGAGTAATGAGGGTGTACTTAACGGAGTAGATATCCACGTAGGTGATTGCCGCCTTTGGAAGCTCTTTCCTAAGTTGGACCACGGCTTCTTTCAATCGGTGGTTGAAATATTGGGCCACCTCGTTGAACGGGCTGGCGCAACCAAATTTGTTCACTTGGGCCGCTGTGACGGGGAATCTGTCCAAAACGTATGGCAGGCAGCCCACTGGGCCTGTGTTGTGTATCCAAAACGATTTTCCCCCTTGACCATATACCCGCTGCATGTTAAAGATTATCGAGGAGTTAAAAAGATCATGTTTGGTGATAAGAAATTTTTAATTCTTTAAAGAAATATTTCCAAATTAAAATTTGTATAACCAAACAACAAAATCTCAAAATATTAACATAAATTCCAACGCCTCTTTACACTAACTTCAATATTTTTTCATTAAAAATTTCATCAAATCTTCTCCGGCTTACTTTCTAACGAACTCAAATAAAAAATATTTTACAATCAAACATCCTTAAACTTTTTCAACAACTTTTTACAAACCCTCCATAAAAGTCAAAACACTTAAAAAAAGATTTCATAGAAATTCAAAATTCTACATGTTCTTTTAAGTCATTTGTGTTTACCTTGATGATATTGGAGAGCTGGCTCAAAACATCAGGAACATAAGCCTTGACTTGTTCAGTGGTCATGTTGAGTTTGTATCCAGCCGTAAGATCGTTTTGGCCAATGTCAAAGGTGTAGAGGGCTGCAGAAAAATAATCTGCCTCAGGCAGCAATTTCTCAAATACCCCTCCTGCGCATATATTCAAGCAATCCCATTTGAAACACAAACATGGCATAGTTCTCCAGTTGTGCACAAAGACGATGACAAGTTTTAGTTGTTTGTGAGCGATCAACAGAAACTACAGTACCACTGACCTTGTTTCTTAAAGATTTGGGATCTTCTGCAAAAATCTGAGAACTGGACAAACTGCATGTCTAATGAGATGGGGCTAACTCCACTTTGCGATATGGTTGTGTTCTGTGGTCTGATAGTCGATCCGGCAGTCGCAAAGTTGGCTCCATGGCTGAAGTTTGAGCCCACCGAGTCCAGGTATGCGCTAAGATAAGGTAGTCCCAAGCTTTCCGCTGAAAATCAACAAGGAGCATTTCTTGTATAACCACTACTTAGACCAACAAAGGAGGAATATTTGGTAACTTGCGTTAAGTGCATGTGTTTAACCAAAAGAGCAAATGATGAAAGAAAATGGAACACACCAACAGTCTAGTTGAAATAAAAGTCCAAGGCATAATCTTAACTAAGAATTTTGTAAATCAGTTAGCATAGACGAGCTGGAGTAGCTCAGTTGGTTAGAGCGTGTGGCTGTTAACCACAAGGTCGAAGGTTCAACCCCTTCCTCTAGCGATTTTTGTGCTAATTATTTTATTTGCCCCAAAAAAATAATGTCAGTTAGCATGTTAGTATAAAAAAATTTAAGTGAGAAAGCCGAATTCAATTCATGCGTGGTTATTCGTTAAGTGGAAAAAAGTTTTACAAAGATGTATTAGAATGGCCAGTGAAAAACACAAAGTTTTTTTTTTATTTTTTTCGGTTAAATACACTTCTTACCTTCAACTATATGATTCGCATTTTGTGCCATAAATTACTAATTTTGAAACATTTCATATTTAAACTATCAATTATTGTTACATTGAACCACTTTAGATATATGATTTAAGTTAAATTGAATCGAGAATTAGATATAAAATAAACCTTACACTTTGTATCTACCTTTTTAAGACTAAAAAATGATGAAACTAAATTAGTTGACTATAAATAGAAGTCAAAACCTCAAAACAAAAAAAAGAAAAGAAAATTGAACAAGGAAAAAAAATCAAACAACTTAAAAAATTATAGTAATTGCATCATTTTTAGTCTATAGAACGCAAATCCAACACGGATGGGTGCAATGTAATTGCAATCAATAATTCGAAAGTTAAAATGTCCCAAAATTGATAATTTAAATTGCAAACCATTCACTAGCTTACTCAAATTTTTCAACCGCAATGCCATGTTATTTTTGGGGTAAGAACTGCAGTGCCATACTGAGATGGTAAATCTTAAAGATTTTTACGGAGTCAAGTCCCATGGCTCGAGGAAACATAAGCAAATGAGAATTGTGTCGAGAAACGACAAAGAAAAATTGTAATATATATTGGAATAATAAATTCCTATCCATTAACGAAACCTCGTTCATCACGTGCTTGGTATCTTTGCAAATAACAAGCATCGAGTGGAAAGGTTTTTCTTAATATTCAGAAAAAACAAAACAAAAAAGAGTGGAAATCTTTCTTCAGATCTATGCATAATCACTCACCGAGTTACTTTCAAGCACAATGAGAACACCAAGCGGAGGGATGGATCAATCTTACAATTTTACAAACATTTCATGATCGATTTATTTTAGACTCTTTTTTAGAAAAAAAAAATTTGTGCTTTTCCAACTCTACAGTGACAGGATTAATCCATCTCGAAGGTAAATGGATATCGACTTCCACCCGGGGGAAAAAATTAGGAAAGAATGAGATGGGAAATAATGAGGATTGAAGTACCTATGAAATCAAGTAATAGACGCCCATCAGAAAACCGTCCTGCTGGAGAGCGGAAATACGTTTCTCCATTGGGCGGAGGGGCTTGTCCAAATGCTGCCGACAAACCACCGGTGTCTGAGTTCGAGTCGCCGAAGTTGAAGATGGCCGGAAAACTGCATTTGGCTACAGATACAGCAGGACTCGGAAGTAATGCCACTGAAATTACGAGGGAAAAGATCGCATTCATGTACATGTAGCGAGGTCCCATGAGCATGAGAGAGAGAGAAAAGGGGGGGGGGGGGGGGGGGGGTGGTGGGGAGGAATTACATAGACAAGGGAACTTGACACCACTAACTTCTTTCTTTATATATTTGTCTCCCTTTGAAAACATGCAACTGGCCCGTTTATCTTGGAAACTGACTCAAACTTTTTCACTAATTTAACTTTGCAAATTTTACAGAGCTTTTCTCTTTTAAAAAATAATATTCTGTTAAAAAGTAATTTGATTTGTTTCCATAAAAATTTCTCATTCTCAAAGTACTAACTATATATAAATATATTTTGAAAAACTTTAAGACTTCTGTGATTCATATTATTTTTTTTCTTTTTCTTTTTATAAGTCAAGTTTCTGAAATCGAAATAAACTATAATTAGGTTGAAAATGAACCGAGATCTCAAAAAGAATCAGAAAAATCACTATATACTTCATATTAGGCAATGGGAGCGGTAGTCGGATATAGTAAACAAAGCTACCAAGACCTAGACAAGCTAATAGATATAGCACCACAAAATTATTTATTAGAACATAAGATTAAAAAGTTAGTTTGTTTCCTGAATGAGAATCCCTGGAAATTTTCAAATGTCCTAACTTCAACAGATATGACAACTACCATCCAACGTTGACCTACTTCTTTTGTAGCACTCCAATCTGAATCTGTGGGATGCCAGTTTGAGATGAAATGTAAAAGTTCTCCATCAGGGGGACTGCAACACAAAAAAAACTTTTCTGATACAACATTAGGATCCATTTTCTTTATCCCTGCCTGATTGCAGGATTTGGATTGGAGCTTTTGAGTTCATGTGATCACTGATGAAGAGACTCATGACAGGATTCAGTAATGGGGATTGCCAGGCTCCGAGAGATTTCCGATAAGAATTCGGTTGGCTACCCATCTATTTGCAGCATGAGAATAATGTACTCCATCCCAACTAACGTAGACTGAAGGGTTGCTGCATGAAGCTCCAAAGACTTCGGTTCCATTCACAATTGCCTTCTTCCCACATTGGACATAGTAGTCGCCGTAGTGCCCACAACAGTACCCAAGTGGATTAGTAAAACCTGTGAATCCCCAACACCAAAAAGTAGAGCATACACGTTTATAGAGTATATGAAACAAACACGAAGGGATTTATCATATCATTTAGGGTTAAATTCTTTACATTTTTCATGTACAAGTAATGAGATAAGACTGAATAATATCATATTTGAAGCTTACCATGCTTCCTTGCTTCAGATATTAAAGTGTATTTAGCAGAGAAAATGTCAACATAAGTGAGTGTTGCATCTGGGAGTTTCGCTCTAAGTTGAGAAACCCTGTCCTGGAGGTGCCTGTTAAATTCTTTAGCTATCTCATTGTGGGACTTCACGCAACCACTTTTGTCCATATTTTCTGGCTCTGGAGGATAATATATAATGGCATAAGGCAAGCAGCCGATAGGACCTGTATTATGAATCCAATATGCTCTTGCTCCTAGTTGGTATAGTTGCTGAAACAGTTAACCAAAACAACAGCTACAAGATTTAATCCGCACAACCCATTGCTGGTTACAAAACTGAGTACATTCAAATGTTGCTTGGGATCCAGGAGAAGGTTTGCAGATTAGAGAAAGAAATTAAAGATCAACATCAAATGCCGTCTCCATAGCGTGCTCCATATAAGTTACAACTCTCATTTGCAAGATCTAAATGACATATAAATAATGCCTCCTCTACAGAATACACTTGAGTTTTCTTCCTCAAATAAGTTTAATAAAAATAAAATTTATTACCTCTACTGCCTGGGCAAATTTATCAACGATAACTGGTATTGATTCCAGCACTTGTTTCTCTGTCATCGATGAGAACCCAGCATGAAGATCATTCTGTCCAATATCCAACGTGTATAGTGCCTTAGAGAAGTCCTCTGGTCTTGGGAGTCTGCTTTCAGTGCACGAGTTGCTATCTGATAACCCGAAACTAATAACTTGTTTTGATCAATCAAAAGCACAAACATTTTTTTCCAAGTTCTCTATAATAACTGCACACAGCACATCTAACCTTCCTTGTACAGCTCAACGGCTCGTGCTTTGAATTGTTCAAACTGCAAAAGCTGTATGTCAAGAGAGATGGGGCTAAAACCCATGTCAAACATTTGGGTATTTACTCGCTGAATCGTAGACCCTCCTGTAGCAAAATTTGCTCCGTGCCGGAAATTTGTCCCAACAGAATCCAGATATGCACTCAAGTATGGCAATCCCAACTTCTCAGCTGCAAAGACAGGTACACTTGTAAAAATATAAGTAAAGAATGCAATGAATATCCAAATTTTGTCTTGAAAAATTGTATCTTTCATCAGCTAACACCAAGTAATTGAGATCGTGGTTTATTTTGGCTCAAGCATTTTGCTTGGATCTTCATATCCAATTATCACTACATTACCCAGCTACATTGAGAAAACAAGCAAAAATGAGGTCCTCAACGTATCACATAAGTTAATAGCATACCCACCCATCAGAAAAAAGAATAAGAAACAATGTTTGACGAATAAATCGTAATTTCCACTAAGCTTAATATTGAGCCTGCTCACCCAAAAAAAAAAAGCTTAATGTTAAGCCTGTTTTCTGCACACACTCATTCCTCAAGGACAATCACCCCACACCTTCAAAATGGTATTTACTAACACATTGCTCGTCTCTTTCCTTGACGTACGCAAACAAGCATCTTTGTGAGACGATAGGAATTGATGACATCATTGACATGGGAAAGTGAGAATGGTCACCTATAAAATCAATGACGACTTCTCCATCGCAGTATCTTCCTGCCGGCTTACCAAAGAAGGTGTCGCCGTTGGGAGACAGAAGCCGAACAAACGCTGCAGATTTGCCTCCCGTGTCGGAGTTAGAATCCCCGAAGTTGAATATCGCCGGAAAGTTACAACGACTTGGTTTACCAAATAGGATTTGACCAAGAGTTCCATGGCGTCCAATTGCGAAGAAAATTGAAAACCCAGCAACTAGAACGCCTAAAACTGCTAGTGCTTCCACACTCTTTCTTAGCCCCCAAGGGCCCCTCCATCTTCTGCCCAGGTTAAGGAGTCCCACGCAGTAGTCCATTCACTCCAGCGACCAGTTGTTCTCAGATCCATCTGTTAAAAAATAGCAACCAGCGTAAAATTACTAGTTGCAACAACTCTCTTATGTTGTCAAGTCGACATATGTCGACTGTCTAGGCAGCTTATAGGTACTACGAAAATTGAAATGCTTCTTCTAAGGCGACCTAACGTCTCGTAAGCGGACTGTTTTGCCCTTATAAGATTTGCCTCTAGTGGGTGCTGCTTTGTACATTCCATCTGACTCTTTGTACTTCGTGCCGTGTCCTGCATGACAGAGGGCGACCTATTTTGCAAACAGTAAACGTTGTCAATAAATCTGTTCCCTGCATGCCGTTTCTACTAATGCAAATCACGTAAGCTAGAATCTAATCTGTGGAAACGAGTACAATCAAAACGATTGTCGTCTTTGTTAGCCAATGCATTAATTTCTTTTTTTCAAGATTTTCAGATTATAAACTAAGTTAAATAATGAGAAAATATTTCAACTAGTTGAATATTTGGTGCTGTCATGGGCAATTGTTCAGGTCTCCTCTGGGGACCAAAGATATTCCAAAAGAAGAGCATCAAGAGGTTTGAAGCAGCTATTGGGCCTGGTATACCTACCCATTGTTCGTGTATCCATTTCTCACATTACTTGGTAAGGCCTAAAGATTGGGAAAATTTTGGCCACAACTCATGGACAGATGTTTGAAGATTGTTGAAGACCACTGCAGAATTCATGATGTCAAATTCCTTATAAAATCCGAAAATTGACATGAAAATCATATGAGACTGACTGTTCATATGAAACACAACCACGCGATTGATGTTTGAGTCGCTGCAGTTTGATCATTAGCATCCTTTTATTCTCCAAAAAGGGTAAAAAAAAAAAAATCGAAAAAGCAATTAGACCATTTGTACATGAACTCAAACGCGCGTTCTCACATGCTTCATGTAGGGGAATCAGCCTTTGTGACACGCTTTAGCAAGGGGAATTGGGGGGTCTGAGAGGGAGCCATCCAGAATGCGGTTAGCTACCCATTTGTTTGCAGCTTCAGTATAATGTGCGCCATCCCAGCTAATATATTTTGAAGGATCACGGCACGAAGTTGCAAATATCGGAGTTCCATTGACTGTCGATGTTTCCCAACATTCACCACCACCTACGTGCCCACAACAGTAGGCCAGTGGACCAACAAAACCTGCAGTTCACAAGTACCAAGTGGAAGTGGTATTCAGGTTATAGAGACAATGAACGAGCAGCAAGCTTTCTTTTCTTCTGATAAGAAAAAGAATTCAACCAAACCACCTTCAGCATGGAAAAGGCAAACATCGATATAATTACTACAACATCACAGATAGGAAGCCAGTTATGACACAACTTTTAAAGGAACTTATAGACCCAGAATGGGGGGAGAGATGGTTCAAGGACCTAAAGCACAGTTCTTGCAGGTGAAATCATGCCTTCGAGGTTTCCCAAGGCCCACAGATTGTGGGTCCTATAATCAAAAGAAAAAAGTCAAAAACTTACCCTGTTTCTTTGCCTCGCTGATTAGAGTATATTTAGCAGTGTAGATATCCACATAGATCAGCAATGCATGGTGGAGTTGGATCCTCAATTGGAACACCTTGTCTTTAATCTGCTTGTTGAACTCTCGAGCCAACTCATTGTAAGACTTAATGCAGCCATTTTGGTCGGAATTAGCAGGCGTTGGAGGATTCCTTACAGCAAAAGTAGGCAAGCAGCCTATGGGACCAGTATTGTGTATCCAAAATGTCCTTGCTCCATCTTGGTAGAGTTTCTAAAACAGTTTCAAAGAACAAAACAAGGAAAGACTCAGTTTTCGTTCATGACTTTCTGATAGGTATTGGTACTCTACCTCACCTTTTGCCTTTTACTCTATGGAAAGATTTTATATCATGAAGATTCACCAACATAGATACAGAATTGATTTTGTATCATTAGAATAAGGAATCTGTAAGCAAATGCCTTGATTTAACATTCAAGGGAAACTGATGTGTTTTTTTCTACTGTGAACGAGATTAAAACTGGTGATCTACAAATATCTTCATGCACAGTTCTTTTAAATAAAGTTGTTTCCCATTTGCGTAAAGCATTGAGGTCAAAGATCTAGCTAGACAAAGATTGATAATGTAGCGTTGCCATTTGTATACATATATATAAGGGAGTGAAGGTGCATAGACCTGGAAGTTCAGTAGGAGTAATTGTAGATGAACTCTATCCAATAATATCAACACCTTCGTTCTTAAGCTGCACTCTCAAAATTTACAGCCAAAACATTGCTATATGCAAAACTTACTAGGAATTTTGTACAGAGTTTTATATCTCATGGATTCAGCCAACATGAGTACATTTAGAATTTTGTACATTGCTTTAGAATAAGGTCTTAAAGCAAATGCTCTTGATTTAACATTACGAAGGGATGAGATGACTATTTTTTCTACTGTGTTCCGAGATTAAAACTGGTGATCTAATATCTTCATGCACAGTTCTTTTGAAGTTGTTTCCCATTTGCGTAAGAGCTGAGGTAAAGATCTAGCTAGACAAAGATTGATAATGTAGCTGTTTTTGAAGGATTCTTTCCCCACTTTGCCATTTGTATACCATAAGGGAGTGAAGGTGCAAGACCATATAAATGTTGGAAGTTCAGTAGGAGCCCCAATTAATTACAAAGGTAGATGAACTCTATCCAATAATATCAACGTGAAGGGTAATAACCTTCGTTCTTAAGCTGCACTCTCAAAATTTACAGCCAAAACATTGCTATATGCAAAACTTACTAGTTTACCCATATTACAGAATTTTGTACAGAGTTTTCAAACATATCTGCATTATTAGTTTGTGTCCATCCCTAAAACCATCCCGCTATCTCAAGCAGGTTCTAATTTGGACAACCTTGTTCACGAATTAGTACTTCCATAGCAGCCACTAGAATAGAACTCTTTCTTTTAAGTGTCATTTCATAAATTACATAAACAAGCAAAAAGAAAGAACTGCTTAGGTCAAAACAGAGTCTCAATTGTTCAAGTTCAGTTTTCAGCAATCACCATAAGGCTAAAGACGCCTAAAGCAATATTTTAGAAATAAGGATAATCATTTGTTTGCTCTCAAGATGCTACTTGGTTTTTTCTCAGAAAAGAGGCAGGCACTGCATTACGAAGTATACGGACATATCACATGAGTTACCTCTATGGCCAGGGCAAACTGGTTGATTATATCCGGAATGGAGGCCCGCACTTGCTCCTCTGTTGTTTTTACAAGTCCAAAATGAAGATCATTCTGTCCACAGTCCAATGTGTAAACGGCATTTGAGAATTCCTCTGGAATTGGGAGGCTGCTTCTGATGCAAGAGCTTTTAGCTGAAGCACCGGAAAGCAAAACAATCGTTCAACAAAAAAACTGTGTGTCAAACGTTTTCATCGTAAAAACAGGACACAGATCTAAGATCTTTTGGCTACCGCACTCAGCAACAATAATCTCTAACCTTGGTTGTATAGATCCCTCATACGGTCCTTAAATTGTTCGAACTGCAAGAGCTGTATGTTGAGAGACAAGGGGTTAAACCCTGCCTCAAACAATTTGGCATCAGCTGGTCGGATTGTAGACCCACTTGCAGCAAAATTTGCTCCATGTCTAAAATTTGCTCCAATAGAATCAAGATATGCACTCAAGAACGGAAATCCCAACTTCTCAGCTGCAGAGAATGGCAAGCAAAATTAATGTTGCATTTCACTGCCTACGGAATTCCATCAGATCAAAGATTATCATAGACAATGACCACCCAAGGCATAATCTCCCCAAGAAAAAAAGAATTAATGGCGTTATAGTGAAATTCAAATACAACAACCTCCACCTAGAAAAATAAAAGCAAGAAAAGAGGAGAATAGAAGGGGGGTTGGGGGGGGAATTTTTTCACTGGAGTATAAATGAACAGCTGAGAAGAGCACCACCAGCTTACCCATGAAGTCCATTATTAGACGCCCATCAGAATACCGACCAGAAGGTCTACCAAAGAAAGTCTCCCCGTAGGGAGGTGGTACGCGGCCAAACGCGGCCGAGACACTCCCTGTATCAGAGTTTGAGTCGCCAAAGTTGTAAATTGCTGGAACGTGACAACTCCTCGATGCACCAAGTAATGTAGCAATCAAAATAATTCCAACTGCCGCTGCCCATACACCCCACCGAGAACCATCCAATCTTCCTCTGAACAATCTTAAGTGGCGCATCGAATCCTCTTACCCTCTTCTCACCGACCTTTTTCATTTCATCAAGCAAAATATCACATTAATCGAACTGCGATTCCAAACATGCACCTGCGGTGTGCAGCTTCATAAATGGAATTTGAACCATGCACGAGTAAGAAACTTTTTTCAAAAGATGAGAAGAAAATACGAATTTTTGGGCATACATTCATTCTACTCTAGCTAGGAACGACGATTAAGGCTATTAAAATATGAGATCTTGCACACTACATGGAGTAAACTCTGCCAAGAAAGTGAAACCATACTTCGACTGTTCGACAGTTTGCGAGTGGTCTCGAGAACAACTTTGCAAGTGGTGAAAAAAAAAAAAATTTACTTGCTTCAAGATGCCAATCTGAGAAAGTTGACCAGGTCGGATATACCAGCATCTTCAATTGCAGCCTTTTCATACAGTAAGGGAAACAAATATAATAGATTTTTTTATCAGATGTAAAGGTTGCCATTATTGAACTCTCAGCAACAGCAACTTAGGTAAGGTTGCCAATCCGCGATCCTTTGTTTTTTTTTTTTTTTTTTTTTTACACGCATTATAGAGAAACTTACTTGGCCAACCTTCGATTCAGAGACTTGAGTTAAGGCTGGATTTTGGCTGAGAAACCAGGAAAGCATTCATATTAAACGCACTCGAACTTTATCCACTTCAACCAACTTCTTGGTATCTATTGGTGAGTAGTGTCTTTCCAAATGTTTCATATTAAACGCACTCGAAGCTAGGAAAATCCAGCAGCGTCTACCTCCCTTACAGAAATTAGAACAAGACCAACTGTATAACAATCAGCATCAACATACCCACAGCAAAACAATAATAACTGTTTTCGAGGTGCTTTCTTGCGTAACAGAAGCATTTTGAAAATATTGGATTGGCTCGAGAGGTTCTTAGAGGATTGAATAGGAAGGTTAATGGGGCTAATATAATGGTGAAGATTGACATCAAGAGGTTCTTAGTGTTTTAAGTTTTTTTTTTCCTCAAAAAGTAAATAATAAAAAGTTAGTATTTTGGGATTGAGTGCTTACAAAGAAGTGTCTCACCTAAGAAATCCTATCATGTGATAATGTATTTATCAGTGGAGACCTTTCACATGCATAGTATAATCCGTAGAGGCTATGATGCACTACACGCACGCCCACCGGTGTGAGTGTCGAAATCCTACATGGCTTAAGAGAATATAAGTGGAAGACTTAATAAGAGGGTTTGAATCTTGTATCATTAGAACAGTTCACATTAGATTGATAGTTCCGAAAAAGCAAAGAAGTTCACTCAGGTAGCTCTCTTAATAGGTTGACTTCCTTGTGTTTTCATGGTGGGCGGGAGTGTTGAAATCCTACATGGCTTAGGAGAATATAAGTGGAAGACTTAATAAGAGGTTTGAATCTTGTATCCATTGGAACAGTCCACATTAGAGTGATAGTTCCAAAAAAGCAAAGAAGCTCACTCAGGGTAGCTCTCTTAATAGGTTGACTTCCTTGTGTTTTCATTTGAAGCTTATGGCGTAGAAGATGCAAGATACCATTTGAGGTACCTTTATTTCTCTTGATGCTTGTTGGGGCGAGCTATTGTTTTGAGCTCAAGAGTTGGTGAATCGTATGAGGCAAGGTAATAGTATTCGGGCTAGAGGAGAGCAAATTTTGAAGAACCTGATCGTTCTTTTTGCTAATCCTGTTTCCAAAACCTCAAATAATAGCATGGAAGAACCGAACCAGGTTGGTGTAAGTCCAGTGTAGATGGCTCGAGCAGAGGCAATCCGAGAATGTGTGGAGGAGGTGGAATCATTTGAGATGCCACGAGTATTTCTGTATCTGGTTTTTCAAATTTTTATGGCATTGATTCGAATTCTAAAGAAGAGCCTTCAGCCATGCTTGATGGTATTATATACAAGTCTCTTGGGTGGTGATTTTAGTTTACTTTCGCTTGATTTTTCGGTATTATTATTACTATGATATTCTTTCACTACAAATGAAACTATCTAAAAAATTATGGACGCATCTTCGTCCTTTAGGGCAAAAAAAAAAAAAAAAGGCAATAATAACTGTATTAACACTTAACAAAAATCATCGTGCACAACAAAAACTGTATGAACAGTATCACAAAAATAGAACTAGTGAGTCCCTTGGGTGTTCGATAAAATTGGGTCCTACGAACAATACAGGCTCGTTTAATTCAAAACAGACGCAACAAAAAAATTGGAATTTTACAGAGTTTCAAAATGCAAGAGTATCGGATTGAGTTCCCAGCGGCCAGTACTAAATAATTTCTGCTCCAATTCCCAGAGCGAAACTTGGAAAACGAAGAAAAAAGTGAGAATATTATTTGGTCCCGGTTTGTCAAAAGTTGATGATAATTCAATGAGCCCACACACTGTTGTTCACCACCTCTCCCTCGACCTGGACCTGCAAAATAATGAAATCACAGCAATTAGGGGCATTTTGAGACATGTAGCAACACATTTTCCCTCCAAAAGCATCGAGCACGCATGTTGTAGAGACGATATAGGTACAAGGGGCGTGTGCATGCAATTTTGAACATTTCTGAGCTTCCAGATGTAGAGACCAACCCTACCAGCTAAGAGATTTCTGAATTTCCAAAATTTCAGAGCAGATGTCTCCAATACGCTTTCTTTAACTGCTCAAATTTCCAACTTCTAGCAACCGTTTTCTTTCCAGTGGATAATTTTTTATTCAGACAATATAGAGTATAGCTTTAGCTCACCACCAGTACCAACTAAGTGACCACAAATACAATTGAAGATCTTTACAGGCATAACCACGATTCTGACTCTCAACCAATTCCAGATCTTCTCTTGCTGTACTCCCAGTAATTGGTAGAAATTTTAATCACTGATTTTCTTTCAGTTTTTGAACATCACCAAAAACAATATTTTTTTGAACATCTGAATATCACAAGTTTCTTTTCTAGCTAAACAGATAACTTCCTTGCTAAAACAGGAAAAGCTATGAGAGAAACTACATGAGCAATTCCACTGACAGAATACCCTTACCTATCCATGTCTCTGTTGCCTAAAAATCCTCTATCCCTGCCAGGTCCAAAGGATCTTCTGTCATCGGCCGGCCTTGTCCACACATCCCCTGCACCGCGCGATCGAGGTCTATCTGTGAACTCCACATTTCTCATTTCATCAATTGACCCAGATCGAGAAGGTGGCCTCTCAGGAAAACCAGCCACCCTGCCTGCTCCAGAGCCTGGCCTAGAACCAGGCCTATCAACAGCTTTCTGCCCAAAACGAACTTTGTCATCCAAATCACGAATCAGTGATTCCAATTCCCTTTCTTTGTGAAGTATTATGTCAAGCAAACCGGAGTTGTCTTCACCAGACTCGTGTAGAGACACCCTGTTTGCGTCCATCGGAGATTCTCTCTCAAGTTCCTTCTTCAAATGATCAATATCTTCTTTCAATTTAATTTCTTCCTCTGTTTCAGGCCTGCAACATATTTCCTTTAGAATTGAACACAGCATGTTCATGGAAGATCCATAAGATGCATATATTTATGAAATCAGCAAACAAAAATTGACATCCAGTTGTTTGATATGCAAGCAAGCTTGCAGGAAACATAGATCATTATAGGACATCTAAAATCAACCAGAGGGACAAGCTTACAACAAAATATACCACTTAAGAGATTCAAAGGAAGCCTAAAGCTGGCATAAGATGCAACAGATAACTATACAGGAATCCAGGAAACGCATTGTTTTGAATTCCATTAAATAGAAGGGAAGCTCGAACAAAGATCAATATATGAATGGGCTCATGCCACTCTAAAGCCAAGCATAAGACGTAAACAGGGAACTAGAACAGCATAAGTTATGTTAAAATTTGAATACACATCAAGTATTTAAACAATGAACCAAAAAAAAAAAGACAAGGAGTAAAATCTTTTCCTTCTCAGTTAAATCAACGAGGAGTAAAAGGCTTCATAAGGTCATGACAATGCATTCCTGTTGATTATGCTTCATCTATATATACCACAGTATCAGCAACCTATTGGAGTATGCTATTATTAATGACAAGCATCTTTTCTTTTCTTTCTCTGGTGTGGGGGAGAGAAAGGAACAGGAGGGGGAGGAAGTGTGGTGGGGGCCGCCCCCCCACCGCCCGGGAGGGGGGGGTGCACGCGGTTAGTACCACGCATATTTTTGTATTTCTATATTGACAGCAAAGCACCAATTTTTAGGATTATCTATGTACGCTGCCAAGCGCAAGCGGATGGGGTCCAGTCTTATAAAGCCAGTCACTTAATGGATAAATGGGGTACGTGTACCCAAGCTACCCTCACAGTTCCATCCTTATATAGGACCTGCACTAAGTAAAGAACAACGGAGGATTATGCCATCTAGACATGGTAAAAATGCTCAATAAGTTGTCATCATGTCTCCTTGACTTCACAGTACAACCCAAGTATTCTCTAGAATGGTCATGCCAAGTTTCACAGAAGAAGGGTGCAGAATTTGAGTTTTTTCAATGTAAAATGCATCAAGTTGCAAACGGTAAATTACCAAAAACGAAAGTAATTTGGTTGTTCATTGGCTAGGTTCCACAGACTGAGTTCTTTGGATGCTACTGCATACCAATGTTTTCTACAGGTGTCATTTGGGACTAACTCCCAAAGACTTCCATCAAATATCCTGAAGGTACAACTCATTAATTCCCTGCTTTGAATTTTGTTTAATCTTTGATTCTGACATCCAATAAAAATACATGCTCTCCAAACAAAACTACACTCCAAAAAAAAAATCCAATCACCTATTTCACCAACCTAATATAAACGTGGCAAAAAAAAAAAAATCCATCATAAATAAAAGCTCCAACTGGAGCAAATGAAAACCCTTGCATAAATAAAGCTCCAACTAGAGCAAATGAAAACCTTGCACACTTCCTGTTAGTCATTCATAACTTCAACATGGCTTACATTACAACAGTGGAATGACCTTCTCCAGGCACAAGTATTTCCGACCTGTACCATTTTGCCACAATGCCTGAACAATTGCTTGCGCAACATTCAGCATCTAAAAAGAAAAGCAATCTTTGCGGTAGTTTAGGTGTATGGGAAAGAATGCATATCCAAGAACACGGGCTACCCAACAGTATGTGAAGAAACACTCTTTAGAATCTTAGTGTAAAGTGCACATCAAATCCAAGGGAACTGATTAATACCATATTCAGACCTAGAGTGACACAATATTAAGTGAGCAAAACAATGGCAGTTTCATCAAAGCGCCAAGCCACGTACAGAAATCAAGCTAGCATAACTTTACAGTCATTCTGGTGTAAACTTATCACATTGTCATCCTCTACACTGTACCAAAGCACATTAAAGCCTAATCAGGTAATGCATTCTATAGCAAACAAAATCTTAGTCAACTCCATTGGCAGCCAATTATACGAGTCATGCTACCTAACAAACCAAGCATTAATTCATTTACTGTCAATAGGAAAAAAAAATTGAAAAATACCATATGAAATAAATACCAAAGAAACTTCCATGTGAAACGGACATCGAATTAGGCACAGAATGCAGCAATACAGACCTGTCAACGCTGCGATGCTCCAATTCGAGATCAATCTTTCGCCAATCCTTACCTTGCTCTTCAAGTAAAACTTCCCTGGGCTTTGCATCCCCGAAAGGATTCACCTTTGACCTTGGCTTCACCACATTCTCGACCCCCTGCTCAGACCGGGTTGACTGCGCGCTGGAAGGCCTGCTCGAGTGCCCACTCGTTGGTGTACTTGCTTTCTTAGCCTCAATTTCTGAGTCCCTTTTCTTCCAATCGAAACCCTTCTCTGCCAAAACCTCCTCCCTAGGCCGTGCCGCGCCGAATGGGTTGGTCTTATTCGTCTTCACCTCCACCACCGGCGGTTCATTCACACCCAAATCCCCACTAGGGGGATGCAAAACCAATCGGGGCCGTTCCCGCTCGCTGTCACGAAACCCTCCACCTCCTCTAGTCCAGCGCTCGGGCTCCTGACCAGACTCGCGAAAGCCAGACCCGAATGTGGAAGATCTAGAGGGAAGAGGCTTTTTGCTAACCGCCCAATTATCGACATCATCAGCTCGAGACCCCCCTCCAAGCGACCCGTAACGACTCTGCCGACCCGAATCTACCGAAGGAAGAGCTTTCTTCGTCAATGCCCAGTTATCGACCTCGTCCGCCCTCGAAGGCTGATCAAAATCCGAAACCCTAGACTGAGGGGGACCCCTACGTTCCTCATCAAAGCCACCATAGGACCTCCGGGAACCACCGCCGCCCCAAGACCCATCACTGTCGTCGCGGTCTCTACGACCCGACATCGTACCGGACCGCCCATACGACGGGAATCCGCCTCCGAGCCTACCGTACTGCATTTCCTCCGGAGACCGCTCTTTGGGGCCGGTCGGGAGCCGGAGCATCTGTTCGTGGGTCAATCCTTGGTTACTTTCGGTGGTGCCGCGCGCCCCGGACGACGAGGAGTATTCGCTGAACTCGTGCAGTGTCATCTTTTTCTTCTTGGGCTTGGCGCTCACGGCTTCTTTGAGGCTAGGGAAGCTCTGCGAAGACGACTCTGCTGCAGAAGCCGCGGCCTTGGCCGCGGCCTCGCGCTCCTCGGCTTCTTCGAGCTCGGCCTCGGCGGCCCAGGCACCGATTTTTCCCCAGGGCATTCTCGACATTTCCCCCGCTCAAGATCTGGCGAAATAGAAAGAAGCTAATGGGGGAAATAGGATTAAAAAACAAGAGATCTAAAATGGGACAGCGTTACTTTTTCTCGAGCTGGGGCTCCGCTAGTGGAGCCGGAGCTCCGATAGCATGCGAAGAAGAGGGGATGTTGCAGTTGTGAAAGAGGGACAGGGTGGGAAATCTATCTGTTGTTGTTGAGTCGAAATGGAAAGTGGGACGAAATAAACACATTATGCCGATGCAATGCGTCGTTTGAGTGTAGAGAGGTGGGGTATGTGGTTGGGGAGGGTAGTTAGGTCACGCGCGTGTGGATCGAGTGGGTGGCACTGTTAAATCAACGGACGATGGGGGTCCCTCAGTACTGTTTGACTTCTTTGTAGTAGACGGCTCCGATGTTCTTTGAATATTTTCTCTTCTTGGCTGGCTTTTATATAGGAATATGAAAAGGCAGCCCTTTCTAGTTTCTACGGAGCGAGTGAGTTGTCCATTGTGATTGAATCGCTTGTTATTTTGTATTTTGTTTTTTTTTTTTTATCTAAATAAAGAAGTGTAAGGGGGCAAAATAAATTACCTTGCGCATGACCATGAAAACTCACACTAATTAAAAAATAATATCAGGATTGAATCATTATTACTAATTCAAGACAGATTGGACCCCCGCCCTACCAAAATGTGACTAACCTTTTTTTTTTTCTTAACAAAATGTAACTAACCGTGAAAGTGAGTTTGAGACTGTCATGTTTGTAAATCAAAATTTTGTCTAAAATTTCACTCTATTCTAAAATTTTGGTAAAAATAATAAAATAATTTATCTTTATCAATCAAATCACTTTTTTTTTATTAAAATAAATATAAAAAAAATTCATTTAAATCATCTCTCTTTCACTTCCTTACAAATTCTAAAAAAATTATACTTTTTCATTATTTCCTATCAGAATCCAATAAAATTTTAATCCATCTCAATTTGTACGACATTTGTAAAATTTTACAAGTTCTGCAAACATCCACCTCACCTTATTTTGCATTTGATTTGTTGCAGGAAAGGGTTATTGTGCAACTACTCAGGTTAGTCTCAGGGTTCTTGTCTTTTTTATCAAAGTCAATTAATGTTTTATGTATATAGAAACAATAATAATTTATTTTAATTATAGAAAAAAACGTCACAACAAAAGAAATAACATTAATCCTGTTTATTGGTATGCCTTACCAATAAGGCAAGGCATCTATCTATGGTGTTTTTAAAACTGGTTTGAGGAGCTAATCCAAAAGGTATTTTTCTTAGGCAACATTCCATATCTGCATATATAGTCAAACGTATAAAGTTATTAATAAGTGCCTTCTTTTCATTTCTAATCATAACCTAATCAAATGCTTTTTGTAGTTGGGGTTGTGAATCAGATTAGGCAAAGCAAGCCACATGGAAATTGAATAGACAGCAATAATGGATATGGATGCTCCTGGGCAACGGATATCCTGAAACTACTCTGATGGGAAAGTAATAAAACCACCTTCTTTTTTAACCCGAAAGAAAGAAGATTAGAAACTACCCAAAAAGATACAAAAAATGTCCTTTCTCTTTGGGTGTGGATCCATGGATGGATCATTTTGTCAGGGATGCAACTTGGATTTCATGGGTTTCCATTTATAAGAAACAGAAAGAGGACCCAGTTGAATCCTAATTTTTGGAGAACAAAACACAAAAAGGGAAGATTGGATGGAACTTGTTTAGAGTTAGTAATTTACAGGTCCGGTATTATTTGGCACTGAGTTGACCTTGGTGGTTTTGGTTGTCGTACTCCTGGTTTGGAAAATCGTGTCCTGTTCTCTCAATTTAAACAAGTGACCAATAAGTTTAAGGTGGCAAAAGCGAGCATCAGAGTTGGGCTTCTGGCAGGAATGCCTCAGTTTTTTATTGGATCACAGCTAAAACTTGTCTCTGTAATTCTATATACGGAGGAGGTAAATTGTTCCAAGAAGATTATTATATGACATTTTTTTATTATCGGTAAAGTATGCACATCACTTGGCCATGTTGATGTGGCTGTTGCAGGCTTCGATTATTGGCCATCTCTTCCGAGTTCACAAGGGACATTTGGGCTGGCTGCACTTTTTGACTTGTGGGGAGCTTAAAGTGGCACCTGCTGGCTGCAGGCTTTACTTACCCCTGTATGTTTAAGAAAGCATCTGGTTCTGCCTTAGCCATTAAGAATTAGCATTCTTTCAATGGAATATGTCGATGGTTGCTTTAGCTTTTGCAGGCCAAGAGCCGCCAACTTGGTTTTGTCTTCTGCTGACAGTAAGCTCAAGTAATTCTGCTTTTGCGCATGAAGACGAACGAAACGCGAAACTTAAACTTTTAAAAAGGATATATGCAATTTTCTAGTGGAGCCTTTACTCAGCTCAGACCCAATGGAGAAAATACGTAACTCCTCTATACGGCAAGGCAAAGCTCGGAAAGGAAGGAGAAAATAGCTTATATATTCATAGAGTTATGTCCTATATTTTGGCGTCTTTGATCCTGATAAGCACTAGAAGCAAATAGCTTATAGCCCAATAGTGAAATTGCAATCACCTTAGTCATTTACTATGCTGCCGAGCTTATGAGTGAATCTGAGTTCAAAAAATTGTCATCTGGAACCATTTACCATGCCATCAATAAGACGCAGGGAGAACAGTTGTAAAAAGATAGGTCTTGTATTCCAGTATATGATGGTTCCCACACTAATAGCCACACAAGAAGACAAGGATAAAAATAAGCAATCTACGAGCTGGAAAATATCAGAACCAAAAAATCTTCACATAAAACATTTCTCACATCGAATTTATGATACAACTAGAGAGCAAACATAATTTCTATAAAATAAAATTGATAAGCCACTTAAATCCATTCTATATTTCTCAAAATGTACTCATACCATAAGAGTTTTGCTTATCTGAGCTAAAGCAACTGAAGAGCTGTGCATGATAATAGCGCACGGGAGGCAAAAATTATTTAGTGGAGCCTCTAATGTTCTAAATGTGTCTCGGCAATCTCTTCATTTCCATAAATATGCTGAAACAACTTGGCAATGTTTGCAGCCATGTAGGAATTAGGTCCATATCATATGTTGAAAATTGGAGTTTTAGCAAATCCCTGGCAGATGGACAGGCATGCATCAGCTGTTGAATTACGTAGCAATTAGCACATCAATTAAACATATGGAGATATTCTAATTGAACAGAGCCGAATGGAGAGTGCATAAACCTACCTGACAAATAGTTTGAACAACATTGCAGAGCGCGTGCTTTTGTCTCTTACCAAGTGTCCACGCATGTAACATGCACAGAAGGAGATGAACTGGTCTGCCTCAAGAAAGAATGTAAGTGAAGGATTGGCTGCAGTATCTGGAAGACAGCAACTAATCCATTCAATTGACGTCCTGTATACTAAAATGCAAATTTACTGACTGCCATCATTAAGAATTGCTAGAGCATTATGAAATAAAAGGATCATAGCAAGGAAGTCTATTTGATCTTTAGCGATTACATAACATTTAACCAGTGCATGTACTTCACAAAGACAACACATTCAGGCAATTGATAATTTCATCATCAGAATGAATTACAGATAGATGTGCACCTCTGCAAGTTGTTAGTTTCACTGCATCTTTCACATTCTCAGCAGCTTTTCTCCATTACAAAGGACAAGTTCAACCATCTAGGATATAGACAAAATGAAGGAACACAGTAGTAAGATTCACGTATGAGGGAAAATAGGAAACCAGTACAAGCTCACATATCAAGATTGCGAAGGCAGAAGGATCAGAAAGGGTGCTTAAAACAGACAAAAAAGATCAGAAAGCTTCCCAGAATGCCTGTACTTTTTGGCCAATGTCAAGATAGCCAGAAGGATCAAAGCGCTGAGTCTTTAGGCCACAAAATTAAATGGTTGAAGTAGGTTTTACATCAGGATTAGTTCCCACATGCAGTTCGTACACACGTTATTAAAAGAAGTAATTCCTGCTAAAACAAATACCAAGTAGGCTTCTGCAGTTAAAAGGATCAGCCTCAAAGTGCATGCACCTAGTCCCTCAACTAAAATAAGGAGTAAGGAAATACCATCCCTAAGCCAACATCATCAAGGATCCAAAGCATCTAAGACAAAATCCACACCTAGGACCATGTTAAATTGGAATCCAGCTTCTGCCATCTTGACTGCAGTATTTGCCATAACCAATGAATCAGATACTGCTATAAACTTACCAGATTTTCAAAAACAATCCATCAGTTTATGGAAGGAATTGTTTAGCCAGTTTTCAGAAAGGGCTGCTTAGATACACCTAACAACAACTACTCTCATCTAGTTAGAATTGCTAAAGTTACTATACGAGTAGATGTTGCTTATTAGATGTAGCTGGGGAATTTTTGTATGATTTCCAATATGAATAGCAATATATCTTTTTGGCCAAGTTTAAGACAGTAAGTAAAAGAAGGACTTCGGTTCTATCAAAAGAAGCACATATTTAAGTATAACAATTGATACCAGCGCCTAGAAATGGAAAAATTAACGCGCGCTGGGAGGCCATCGGCCCGAAGGGCAACAGCATATCGTGGAACTGATCATTTCCTAGTCATAAAAGGTCTTATGTCACAATACAAAAGGTGATGGAACAACTCATCAACTTGCAGAGATGAATAATGCTTCAAGTCTTGCTAATAGTACTACTAAGACTCTATAAGTTTAGTTGTTAAGAAAATCGATCAACTCACAAAAAAAAAAAGGCTCACTATGGAAAAGAAGCTGCCTATCATTAACTGAATCGTCAAAACCTTTCTACATTAAGTTGGGGAATTAAAATGAAAAGATGTTGGTATTCTTGAGAAGGAACAAGTTTGCGAAACCATCTCAGCGTCTAGACGGTAAGAAGAACTAGTTCTCAGATTATGCACCTGTTGGAAACTCTATTTTGTGGCACTAAAAACAGAGTAAAACAAAAAAATCTGAAACTGATGGCAGAGAAGGCAAGATGTTGACTTTAAGCTCCCAAGTGATCCGAAGAACAGCTCTTTCATAGTTACTTTCTATACCTTCTTGTCCTATTTTAGTATGTGAGCATAAAAAGATGCACAGATGTGAGGCCAAAGCTTCTGCGCAGTCGTTCAAACCCCTGGCACTTCTGGACCAATATAAAGCAAAAACTTCCTTTTTTGTATTTTTACTACCGTACGTTCACAAGTTCTTTAACCGTTCAAGAAGCCTGCCTCCTTGGACACTTTGAACCTCAGGAACCTTAGGATTGCAAGCAAACTCATAAGACAGGGGAACCAGAACCGTGCCTCCTTTCACAGTTTGAACATCAGGAACCTCAGGATTGCAAGCAAACTCATAAGACAGGCAACATAGAAGAAATACAATTACATGCAACTCTGTACATCTTTTTTGCTATTTCGAATAGCATACAGAAAACCTCTTATTTTTTTCTAAATTCCTACCAAATTATACGAACTTTCCGACGAACATCTCAATTTACAATTTCTTGCCCATCAACAACGCCTTAGATTCAACAAAAAGTTGAATCAGAACAAAAACAGACTCGTGAGTTACTAGAAAAACAGAAAGAGCAAGCACTGGCTAATTAACCCGAGCTTCGGCGTAACTACCTTTGCCGTTAATATCAACGGGGCTGACAACCAAAGAAGTGGGAAAGGGCTTCTCCAAAGGAGGCGTTCCTACTCTCTCGTAGCCGGTGACCAAAGCCGTGGTCCTCTTCTGCATAGCAATCAGCACATTCTGCCAGGTGTTGACCCTTGAATGAGCCTTCCCGTGCAAGCCCACGTTCAAGTCCACCAGTTCCTCCGACTTAACCTTCACCACCTCCTCAGGCTCCGCGCCGTCCAGCACGTAAATCAGGCACGAGCAGAACCCCTTCGATATCTCCGAGTCGCTATAGGCCCTGAACCTCACCCGCCTGAGCTCGTCCAACTCGGCCTCCACCCACACCTGCGTGGCGCACCCGGCGACTCGGTTCTCCGGCGCCCGAGCCGACTCGCCCACAGGAGGAAGAAGCGCCGCGTAGTGCAAAAGCCGCTTCACGCGGTCAACTGGCTCCGGGAGAGACCTGAACTCCGACACGACTCGGCAGAGCCTTTCGGCGAGGAGGTCCGACGAACTTAACTTAGCCTCCGTTGCCGTTAAACAAGAAACGGGGAAGTCAGGTTTTCGAGCATTCCATTTCAACGAGGAGTTGATACCGGTGTCGTGAACGCATTGGGAAGACGCAAGTGCTTTTCTTTCGTTTTTTATTCTGAATTTCAATTTAGGGTGCGTGGTGCTGGAGTCATTGGTAGGATTTGGTGATTTCACGGAGCGAAAACCACAATCAAAAGAAAGAGGTAGAGCTGTATTAAAGGAAGCAGCGATCATTTTTGCACGGAGAGAGAATTACGAGAGAATGAAGCGAAAAGAGCGAGAGAAATCAAACTGTAATAAAAACAAAAAAAAAAATGTCAGAGAAGGCAGTGAGTCGAAGAAGAGACAAGGTCGTTGATAAGAGTTTGATTGAGACCGTAAACTGGGACGATCCTTGAAGCACGCAACACTTCTGCGTTTTCTGACTTTCGACGTCAGGGATCTGCACCTCTTAAGATCCGAATGAGTTGGAAGCGAATCTTAAAATTTTATAATGAGAGCAATACAGAGAGGAAGCAGACTGCAGAGGACCACGAGGTGGGAGGTTAGTGGGCTCCGGTAGCCGCCTGGGACCAAAGCGCCGCCAGGGCCACGAGAGTTTTGAATATTCAGGAAATAATAACATATTCAAAAGTTGATTCCCATGATATCGTATTCACAAATTAATCCCCAGAGGTTTAGATATTAGCACTTTGTACACCACCATGGAGTTTGGCGTGCGGAGTTGCTGAATGGGATGGCTTATGGCTAGTTGTATGGTTCACTAACTCTAAGTACAGAGAAAAAAAAAATGGAGGATCGAAACTAGCCTGGTTCCTTTAATTAGTTGAGATTCAAAACCCTGACTCTTTTACCGGGGGGATGCATTATTTGCCAAAGATAGACAACGCTAGGGCATATTCGTTTTCATCATTTTTGTAGGATTTGAATTCTGCTTTTATTTTTACAATCCAAACATAATAATATACACGCATTTTTATACAACACTTTATTACTTTTTCTACACACAACAATCACTTTCAAGAACTTCTACACGTATTTTTATACAACTTTAACACCACCTAAATATTCACAATTTCATAGAATCCTAAAAAAAACATGAAAACGAACATGCCCTTAGACTTTGAACTCCGGACAAAGGGAATGGTGATAAGGTCGAAGGATGATAAATTGCTTTTGTTTGCCTTTGATCTCCACTTTTTAGCTAAATTACAATAAATTATCACAAATTACTATTTTAATATTAAATATTAAATATTCCTCCAAACTACAACTTATGATGTTTCCTCTCCTACTCTTATCTTTATATGACTAGCTGTTGTTTACACCCCACTGGTTTTTAAGTTTTAGATGATTTTCGTAGGACATTTTGTAATTTTAGAGGTGTATTTGATAATGGGACAATAGTTCGGAAAGGTTTATTGTATGCGCAGACTATATTGAACCCAATGACTACCAACTCCTAATGAATAGATGAATTTGGGAAGTGGGTAATCATAATTTATGGCTCGGGAGAATATTTAATAATGGGATGTTGGTTGGTGGGGATTTGTTTTAATTCATCTTTGTTTTAATGTTTTTCATGAGTGTTTGTAATAAAAATCTTAATTTATGAGATTGTTGAAAAAGTTAAGAGTGAAATAATTTAAATGTATTTTTTATATTTATTACAATAAAAATAAATAATTTGATAGAAATAGATTATTTTATTGAGCTAAAATTTTTCAATGACAATAGTACTTAAACGCGAAGTTAACTTACCCTAAAAGCATGAACAAAAAGTAAATTAAATATTGATGTTATATTATAATAACGAACAACATCACGGTTTTAATTAGAAAAACAGTGACATCTCTACAATCTAAGGGTCTAAGGCCGACAGGATCTAATGAAAATCCCACGGAGAATTATACAACTAATTTTTTTTTTTTTCGAGCAGAATCATACAACTAGTTAATGACAAAACCGCTTTCTTTCTGTAATACTTTCGGTCTAACTAATCAACTTACCCTAAAAAAACTGTTTAATTTTGAATTTTTTGAAACTTTCTTTAGGACAATTCTCCAAAAAAATAATTCATAAGAGCATTATTAGCAGGTTCTCTATTCTAGCTTTTTGACTAGAATAAAGAATCAATATAGCCAAATAGTTAAAAATGTGTGTTTTGCAGCTTATCTATTTTAACAAAAGTTAATAAAAAAATTTAATAAGTGAACAGTTCACTTCTTCTTCATCAATAATAAATAATATTTTAATAGAATAGTAAAAATAATGGTTAAAATAGAAAAGTTGTTGGGATGTTTTTAAAAAATTAGTAATTAAAATAAAAAAAATATATTTTTTTTATTAAAGTAGAGATCCATATATGAAAAAACTGTTAATAATACTCTAAGATGCCAACTTTACTTTCTAAATAAATAGCTTTTTAAAAAAAAAACCTTTTCTCTATACATTTTTAGAGTGGGGGGACTCCTACAAATAGAATTTTATCGATCTACCTCTCGTGAAAAGGAAGAGGTGCCACTTGAGAGCTGAGGTTCATATAGAGGCTTTTATCTTTTATCTAATAGTCAATGTGTACCAATTCACTGCATTCGTCGTAGATATAGGAAACATGAGCATAATCTTTGCTTTATCTGACTCCATAAAGTCGGCATGCTGGTGGTTTTTCCACTGACCAGCCATTACTTTTCTTTTTGGTTAGGTTAGCTGTGGATCAGTCCAATGTATCTGTCACGTAAAAACCTTCCCCAAAAAAGAGTAGCATATCTTCAATTAAAAAGGTTTTTCAAGGAGCTGTTACCAAGCTGGTCGGCAGCTCCTTTCTCGACCGTTGTGGCAGGAAATTATGGGACGGGACAAGACAGTCGATAGACTATAATATTACACTAGAAAACAAAAAACTCTCCCAGGAATATATCTTCCTCCGTCGAATTGTCGCTCTCTCTGGTCCCGGCCCTATACACGACTTAATATCTGTGCGTTTACATATTAAAATTTTTAAAATTTTAATATAATAAAAAATTATAATATAATTTTTTTATTATTTTTTACTATAATAAATATTAAAAATTATTTCTTTTCTACTTTCTCACTAAATTTAATATCTTAAAATTTTAACTTTCCTAAACTTGTCCAAACACGCATGATACTTTTTGTCTGTGGATGCTGAGTAGCAACTCTACCGACCGTCTGATGACTAAAGAGTAGATTCATTTGAAGTAAAAGTGCCGTTTATTTCTCCAATATTTTGAGACATGGAAATTTTCAGCAAAATAAATACACTTCAAAATTTTTAACTTTTACATATACACACTTCACCTTTTCACAAACCAATAAATCTCAATAAAACAAAAATTCTCAAAATTTTAAAAATATTTCCTAAAATTTTAACAAACAAATACCCCAAAGTGTCACGTCCAAGTAGGCAACTATTATTCGTAAGAATACTTGTAAATTTGGTATTGACGATATTTTCAACCATTTCAATAGAAAAATGGACAAACTCGACATAAAAAAAGCTACTATCATTTGGGTGGTTGGGCACAAAATTCATTTGATCCTGGGCTGAGACATCAATGATTACAGGACCCAATAACTTCGACATCTTTTTCAGGTGTCAGTCATCAAGCTCCTTTTTACGGGAGAAAAAAACAAAAAAAAAAGAAAGTAAAATTTTGAAATAAATGGGATAGTGTCAAAGAATATTCTGTTCTTTAGATGTTTGCCCTATGTGTCCACTTCTTCTCACTTTAATTTTATTGCCGTGATCCTATTTCTCTTGCTTGCACTAGATCGAAAGTGTCGTTAAAGAACAGGAGATGGATCTTAGATCTTGGATGGTTTATTGTCCACGTCAGCAGTTTGAGTGGGTCAGAATAATCCTAAAATGGTTTCAAACTCGGATGTTAGGATTTTCATTAAAAGCATTTTTGTCTTATCTCCTTACCTAAGCATCTAAACATGTTATATTGCAGTCAATTTTTACTCCAAACAATATTGTTATCATCCCTAGTGTTGGCTTAGGTTGACAAGTGGCTATATATTTTTCACGTTAGGTTATTGGTGCTTAGTGGCGAAAAAATTTACAGCAAAACTTACTGGGTGGGTGTACATAACATCAAAATCATTCAATTTAAAGAAAAATACAACACCTACAATATTCAATATTACTTATATTAATGATTAAAAATATAAAACTTGCAATATTTAATACATATTGACATATTGTGTCTTTTCTTCGTCAAATTAAATTAAAGATGATTTTAATCTTTGCGTATTCTTTTAATTACTTTCAAGAAAAATAAATAAAGAAAGAGAAAGTAAAATAAAATAAAAGAGATGCTAGCATTATTTATGACATGCAGCTGACAGTGGATTTCTGACGTATATTACATATTTATAGTGGAGACCAACAGAGGAAGGCAATTGCGTCTTTCCCGCTGTGTCACACGTTATCAAAAACGAATCTCCATTAATTAAGCTGATTTTTTTTTTTCTGATTAAAGGGAGAACAGGAGAAGGGAGACTACAGCGGCACAAGGAGATACAGAGAAGAGAAAGTCAGTGATGTGAATTTATATTTCTGTTAAAAGGCCTATTCTTTGACAGGAGAGTGTTCATTAATTAAGCTGATTACAATAACATTCTAATCAGTTGTCAGGTTCCTTCATGTGGGTCACGTGGCTCGGGAGCCTTGCCTCGAAGTTTCTTCGTTTTTGGAAGAAAACTTTATGAAGATATTTTTGGCAGTTTTATTTTGTTTTTCGTATTACAGTTGATTATGTTATCATTTATCAATATTTAGTAGTTTGACTCGTATTCAAGACACGTTTTATTCTTAGCATAGAAAATTATAGCTGAAAACTTACAACATAAATGACTCAAAGGATCAGCAATAAGTCTAGGAGGCAGTAGCTCATAAAACGAGGACTCAAGGTCTTCAAAGGTAGCGGGGAGACCCGCGAGAGATGAGCGCAAAAATCTATAAAAAAGTGACAACCACTGCACAAGACAAAGATGACTACGGCTGAAAGAAAAACAGACGTAGCGTCAATCCTGCTCCCTTAAAATACTTCAAATGCAAATACCAGCTATAAAAACTACACACAGACACAACCACACTACAAGTAAGCCCAAACAGGCGGTAAGCTGACATAAGCAACAGACAAAAACAACCAAACAATAGTCAGGTCTGAACATGAGCCGTCAATTAATTACTTTTATTACATTACACTCATCCTCCATTGATTTTAGAAGCTTTGCGTCCTCCTCTAAAAATTTCCGTTGAACTTTTTAATATGACAAATGGACAATTTCCCTACTATTACAATTTTTTTGATAATTACTATTTTATAAGAATAAAATTATAATTTTAAATTTCAAAAAAATCAAATTCCGTCAAAATTGATATAAGTTTAATAAAAACTTAAAGAGTCAAAATTGATATAAGTTTAATAAAAACTTAAAGAGACTGAAATCAATAGTTGATAAGTGTAACGTAACAAAAAAAATAATAGTTAAAAACCCCTAATAAATGACTCAGTAACCGTGAATAACAAAATTGATACATCTTTCCATTGGTTACAGGACCTTTGTGACTCAATTGATAGATTCAAACGATAGATTCACGTCGAAATAAGATTTTTTTTGTTTTTCCTATATAAACCAGCGGTGTTTTGAATACTTTGGTCGCTTGCCTCTTAAGGCTTGAGGGCATTGCTGAAGTTCCTAGGGAAAAGATCAATTGCCTAAACGTCCGTGGAAAAAGCCCTTTCTCCTGCGCCTATTTCACCGCCATGATCTTCTGACGACATAAGGATCTTCCAAACAGATAGATACCATTGAATGAAGGTCGAGAAAAAGTCTTTTGGAAGGCGATTTTTCTCTTCTTTCCGTATCAGAAAAGTCTCTACAGAACAAAAATTTATGGGCCACCTAAAGAGGAATAATTTTATTAGTTGAAACTAGCTTTTCACTTGATGGATGAGGCACGCGTGATATATGGCGTTAGCTTAGACGTTACTCCAACTAGGAGGCACTTGTCTATTAGTACTATGGATCAACGAGATATCTAAATGCAGCTGAACTAAGAGGTGGGGTGCTGAAGTAATATCATCGCTTCCTCATTTTGCCATAATACATCATCCCTTAATAATATTAAGTAGAGCGCGAAGTTAATACGTACCCATTGCTTTAAGTGATCCTGTGCTAATCACAGTTAAGGACAAATAGTGCGCACCCATGGACTTCTACTTCCATTGATATTGACTGGTTGGTCACTCCAAAGTCTTTTCCACTCCACATTTCTCTGCACTCACACGAAGCTTCCTTCAAGCTTTTGCCAGGAAGTACCTTGGCTATGTCCGATATCTTTGCAGATATTACTGTCTTCTGTGGGTTCAGATTGAAAAGGGCAACATATATTTCTCCTACAGAAAGCAGAAAAAATGATCATTGTAGTAGGAACAACAGAATTATGCAATTTTTCTGTTTCTTCCAAAAACTATCCTGCAGTTGGGGAACATGCAGCCGTGAGACTCCACAAATTAAGAGTTACTTTGTTGGTGGGGGAGTCATACCTCTTCTTCCAGTTGCAATCCAAGAACGAGTGCCACCAGAACTGGCTTTAGCTGCATGAACGATCAGCTAAATTTGAGAATATGCAATGATAGGATTACTGGCAAAACTAATGTTGCATCAAAGTTTCGAATTTATCACCTTCAACAGATTTCATTGCCGCTGCGCATAGTCCGGAATAGCTATTTACCAGGGTTCCATTATTTTTCAACTCCCACATCTGCTAAGACCAAATGTAGCTTTTGATATATTCAAGGTTAAGTGTATATTTCGTTCTGAAAATTACACTAAGGTAAAGCGCATCCCTTGAAAATCTTGCGAAATATAATAGATTTAGACAATAAAAAGTGAAAGATACCTGGTTTGTGTCCCATCTGCAAGGTGAAAATGCACCTCTCTTGAATTCTTTTGACGTAAGCCTTTGATTTGGGGAACCACCCAAGCATAATTCCATTCTGTCAGTTGCTAATAAATGGTGTTTACCTTCATACTGCTGTTTGTAGGTCATCCTTTTGTCTCTACATCAGCATCAATGTATCATAATTGATTTCATTTATACACATAAATGAAAGAGATTATAAAACCAGCAACAACATAAAAACTATAATGAAGTATCTGAGGCTATCAGTTGGAGAAAGATCAAGCAGTATTACGATGCCAAATGAGGCTCTCCCTTGAACAGACAAAACGGCACTTGATTTTTTCTTCTAAACTTTTCTTTCCAGCAGATTTTTTCAAGGTCTGGGTCCAGAGCTTCAATTGACCAGCCAATTGCTTTCGAACTTGAGCAGCTTGTGAGGCCCAAAACACGTATATCAGATGTTCTTACATCCAGTACAACTCTCCTTGATTGTGAGGCAATAACATGATCTTTATTCTCAATACCATTGGTACTAGTAATATAAGGAAACTGTACAGGCAACAAAATTATATGTTATGTTGATATTCAGACAAAGTGCACGTTTTCCACAACCACAAAGATTACATGGGTACACATGCCTCCATGTTGTTTGAGCTAAAAGAGTTTATCTCCAACAGGGTAGGATTTGTTATGAGATTGTACGTGGCCTCATCAAGCTGTCTAACATCTCCTCCAAACATGAGAGGAGACTTGGCCATAGACCACAGAGTCATCTGTGAAGACAAAATATGTCAAGGAACAAAAATGAGCACTTGGTTATTTAAAAGGACAGAGAGAACCAACTCAGATGTTCTTATAGTTTACCTGAGTGCTTTTCTCGTCTGGGTTAAGGTTACATCTTCTATGAGGACCTTCATTTGAGCCTAATATTTTTATCACCACAAAGGTTAGTAACGGTTCTTTCTGTCTAGGCTCAAATCTAAACCTAAGCAGTTAAACCTATCATATTGTTTTAGGGACTTCTGGGATGGCCGAGGCCCTTAACACACGCAATT
>CM025853.1:17848204-17860310 GCA_003952965.2 Morella rubra
CAATAAAATAAATTTAATGATGAAGAATAAATTCAAGCAGCAAATTAAGGAAGAACTTGACAGGAAAATATGGAAAATTGTAAGAAAAAAAAAACAAACTAAATTTAGGTTTAATAATAGATGCTTATTGTTGATGAAAATGAAGAAAATAATTTAAGGAAGAGTTGAAGAGCAAAATATAAATGCAAAGTAGTTCAAATTAACTAGTTCTAATACAAGATTACGATGATGAAGTAACATAACAATAAAATAACTAAATGATAAATTAACTGAAGCAAAGAAATTAGGGAGATTTATAGACCAAAACATAAATGCAAAATAGTCTAATAAGTAATGAATTAAATAAGGGAAAATTAAGGAAGAACTATAAGTGAAAATAAAAAAATTGTCATAATTATTGCCTTAGAAATGAAGAAAATAAATTAAGGAAGATTATAGAGCAAAATATAAATGCAAAAGTAGTTCAAATTAACTAGTTCTAATACAAGATAACGATGTGAAAGTAACTAACAATAAAATAACTTAACGATAAAGTAAATAAAGCAAATAAATTGAGGGAGATTTATAGACCAAAATATAAATGCAAAATATTCAAAATTAATTTGTTTAAAATAAAATAACTTAATGATGAAGTAAATCAAGCGGCAAAATTAAGGAAGAACTATAGACCAGAAAATAAATGAAAAATTGTACAAACTAATTAGTTTAATAAATAGATGCCTTATTATTGTTGAAAATAGAAAAAAAAAATTAAGGAAGAGTTATTGAGCAAAATATAAATGCAAAAGTAGTTCAAATTAACTAGTTCTAATACAAGACAACGACGATGAAGTAACATAACAATAAAATAACTTAACGATAAAATAAATGAAGCAAATAAATTGAGGGAGATTTATAGACCAAAATATAAATGCAAAATATTCAAAATTAATTTGTTTAGCAGCAGAAATAACTTAATGACGAAGTAAATCAAGCGGCAAAAGTAAGAAGCTCTATTTACCAGAAAATAAATGAAAAATTGTCCAAACTAATTTATTTAGTAAATAGATGTCATATTGTTAATGAAAATGAAGAAAATAAATTAAGGAAGAGTTATATAGAGCAAAATATAAATGCAAAGTAGTTCAAATTAACCAGTTCTAATACAAGATAACGATGATGAAGTAACATAACAATAAAATAACTTAACGATAAAGTAAATGAAGCAAATAAATTGAGGGAGATTTGTAGACCCAAATATAAATGCAAAATATTCTAAATTAATTTGTTCAAAAATAAAACAAATTAATGAGGAAGTAAATCAAGCCGCTAAATTAAGGAAGATTTAGAGACCAAAAAATAAATGAAAAATAGTCAAAATTATTTATTTAATAAATAGATGCTTATTATTGATGAAAATGAAGAAAATAAATTAAGGAAAGTTATAAAACAAAATATAAATGCAAAGTAGTTCAAATTAACAAGTTTTCATACAATATAACGACGATGAAGTGACAAAACGACAAAGTGAACGAAGCAAATAAACTAAGAGAGATTTATAGACCAAGATATAAATGCAAAATAGTCTCAATGAATTTATTTAATAAATAAATGTCATATTATTGAAGGAAATGAAGAAAATAAATTATGGAAGAGTTATAAAGCAAAACATAAATGCGAAATAGTTCAAATTACTTAGTTTGAATACAAGATAACGATAACAAAGTAACTTAACAATATAATAACTTAACGATAAAGTACATAAAGCAAATAAATTGAGGGAGATTTATAGACCAAAATATAAATGCAAAACATTCAAAATTAATTTGTTTAGAAATAAAATAATTTAATGATGAAGTAAATCAAGCAGGCAAAATTAAGGAAGAACTATAGACAAAAATAAATGGAAAATTGTACAAACTAATTAGTTTAATAAATAGATGCCTTATTATTGTTGAAAATGAAGAAAATAAATTAAGGAAGAGTTATAGAGCAAAATATAAATGCAAAGTAGTTCAAATTAACTAGTTCTAATACAAGACAACGATGATGAAGTAACATAACAATAAAATAACTTAATGATAAAATAAATGAAGCAAATAAATAGAGGGAGATTTATAGACCAAAATATAAATGCAAAATCGAAAATTAATTTGTTTAGCAGCAGAATAACTTAATGACGAAGTAATCAAGCGGCAAAAGTAAAGAAGCTCTATTTACCAGAAATAAATGAAAAATTGTCCAAACTAATTTATTTAGTAAATAGATGCATATTGTTAATGAAAATGAAGAAAATAAATTAAGGAAGAGTTATAGAGCAAAATATAAATGCAAAGTAGTTCAAATTAACCAGTTCTAATACAAGATAACGATGATGAAGTAACATAACAATAAAATAACTTAACGATAAAGTAAATGAAGCAAATAAATTGAGGGAGATTTATAGACCCTAATATAAATGCAAAATATTCTAATTAATTTAATTTGTTCAAAAATAAAAAAAAAATTAATGAGGAAGTAAATCAAGCCGCTAAATTAAGGAAGATTTATAGACCAAAAAATAAATGAAAAATTGTCCAATTATTTTATTTAATAAATAGATGCCTTATTATTAATGAAAATGAAGAAAATAAATTAAGGAAGAGTTATAAAACAAAATATAAATGCAAAGTAGTTCAAATTAACAAGTTTTCATACAAGATAACGATGCTGAAGTAACATAACGACAATGTGAACGAAGCAAATAAACTAAGAGAGATTTATAGACCAAGATATAAATGCAAATAGTCTCAATGAATTTATTTAATAAATAAATGCCTTATTATTGAAGAAAATGAAGAAAATAAATTATGGAAGAGTTATAAAGCAAAACATAAATGCGAAATAGATCAAATTACTTAGTTTGAATACAAGATAACGATAATAAAGTAACTTAACAATATAATAACTTAACGATAAAGTACATAAAGCAAATAAATTGAGGGAGATTTATAGACCAAAATATAAATGCAAAACATTCAAAATTAATTTTTTTAGAAATAAAATAATTTAATGATGAAGTAAATCAAGCAGCAAAATTAAGGAAGAACTATAGACCAGAAAATAAATGGAAAATTGTACAAACTAATTAGTTTAATAAATAGATGCCTTATTATTGTTGAAAATGAAGAAAATAAATTAAGGAAGAGTTATAGAGCAAAATATAAATGCAAAGTAGTTCAAATTAACTAGTTCTAATACAAGATAACGCTGATGAAGTAACATAAGAATAAAATAACTTAACGATAAAATAAATGAAGCAAATAAATAAGGGAGATTTATAGACCAAAATATAAATGCAAAATATTCAAAATTAATTTGTTTAGCAGCAGAAATAACTTAATGACGAAGTAAATCAAGCGGCAAAAGTAAAGAAGCTCTATTTACCAGAAAATAAATGAAAAATTGTCCAAACTAATTTATTTAGTAAATAGATGTCATATTGTTAATGAAAATGAAGAAAATAAATTAAGGAAGAGTTATAGAGCAAAATATAAATGCAAAGTAGTTCAAATTAACCAGTTCTAATACAAGATAACGATGATGAAGTAACATAACAATAAAATAACTTAACGATAAAGTAAATGAAGCAAATAAATTGAGGGAGATTTATAGACCCAAATATAAATGCAAAATATTCTAAATTAATTTGTTCAAAAATAAACAAATTAATGAGGAAGTAAATCAAGCCGCTAAATTAAGGAAGATTTAGAGACCAAAAAATAAATGAAAAATTGTCCAAATTATTTTATTTAATAAATAGATGCCTTATTATTGATGAAAATGAAGAAAATAAATTAAGGAAGAGTTATAAAACAAAATATAAATGCAAAGTAGTTCAAATTAACAAGTTTTCATACAAGATAACGACGATGAAGTGACATAACGACAAAGTGAACGAAGCAAATAAACTAAGAGAGATTTATAGACCAAGATATAAATGCAAAATAGTCTCAATGAATTTATTTAATAAATAAATGTCATATTATTGAAGAAATGAAGAAAATAAATTATGGAAGAGTTATAAAGCAAAACATAAATGCGAAAATAGTTCAAATAAACTAGTTTGAATACAAGATAACGATAATAAAGTAACTTAACAATATAATAACTTAACGATAAAGTACATAAAGCAAATAAATTGAGGGAGATTTATAGACCAAAATATAAATGCAAAACATTCAAAATTAATTTGTTTAGAAATAAAATAATTTAATGATGAAGTAAATCAAGCAGCAAAATTAAGGAAGAACTATAGACCAGAAAATAAATGGAAAATTGTACAAACTAATTAGTTTAATAAATAGATGCCTTATTATTGTTGAAAATGAAGAAAATAAATTAAGGAAGAGTTATAGAGCAAAATATAAATGCAAAGTAGTTCAAATTAACTAGTTCTAATACAAGATAACGATGATGAAGTAACATAAGAATAAAATAACTTAACGATAAAATAAATGAAGCAAATAAATTGAGGGAGATTTATAGACCAAAATATAAATGCAAAATATTCAAAATTAATTTGTTTAGCAGTAAAATAACTTAATGACGAAGTAAATCAAGCGGCAAAAGTAAGAAGCTCTATTTACCAGAAAATAAATGAAAAATTGTCCAAACTAATTTATTTAGTAAATAGATGTCATATTATTGAATGAAAATGAAGAAAATAAATTAAGGAAGAGTTATAGAGCAAAATATAAATGCAAAGTAGTTCAAATTAACAAGATAACGATGATGAAGTAACATAACAATAAAATAACTTAACGATAAAGTAAATGAAGCAAATAAATTGAGGGAGATTTGTAGACCCTAATATAAATGTAAAATATTCTAAATTAATTTGTTCAAAAATAAAAAACTTAATGAGGAAGTAAATCAAGCCGCTAAAATTAAGGAAGATTTATAGACCAAAAAATAAATGAAAAATTGTCCATATTATTTAATTAATAAATAGATGCCTTATTATTATAAATGAAGAAAATAAATTAAGGAAGAGTTATAAAAAAAATATAAATGCAAAGTAGTTCAAATTAACAAGTTTTCATACAAGATAACGATGATGAAGTAACATAACGACAAAGTGAACGAAGCAAATAAATTAAGAGAGATTTATAGACCAAGATATAAATGCAAATAGTCTCAATGAATTTATTTAATAAATAAATGCCTTATTATTGAAGAAAATGAAGAAAATAAATTATGGAAGAGTTATAAAGCAAAACAAAATGCGAAAAAGATAAATACAGTTTGAATACAAGATAACGATACAATATAATAACTTAACGATAAAGAAATAAAGTACATATAAATTTAATTGAGGAGATTATAGAAAGCCGTTTAGAAATAAATAATTAATGATTAAGTAAATCAAGCGGCAATTAAGGAAGAACTATAGACCAAAAATAAATGGAAAATTGTACAAACTAATTTGTTTAATAAATAGATGCCTTATTGTTGTTGAAAATGAAGAAAATAAATAAGGAAGAGTTATATAGCAAAATATAAATGCAAAGTAGTTCAAATTAACTAGTTCAATACAAGATAACGATGATGAAGTAACATAACAATAAAATACTTAACGATAAAATAAATGAAGCAAAAAATTGAGGAGATTTATAGACCAAAATATAAATGCAAAATATTCAAAATTAATTTGTTTAGCAAAAAATAACTTAATGACGAAGTAAATCAAGCGGCAAAAGTAAGGAATCTCTATTTACCAGAAAATAAATGAAAATTGTCCAAAATAATTTATTTAAAAAATAGATGTCATATTGTTAATGATGAAAATGAAGAAAATAAATTAAGGAAGAGTTATAGAGCAAAATATAAATGCAAAAGTAGTTCAAATTAACCAGTTCTAATACAAGATAACGATGATGAAGTAACATAACTATAAAATAACTTAACGATAAAGTAAATGAAGCAAATAATTGAGGGAGATTTATAGACAAAATATAAATGCAAAATATTCTAAATTAATTTGTTCAAAAAATAAAATTAATGAGGAAGTAAATCAAGCGGCTAAAGTAAGGAAGCTCTATTTACCAAAAATAAATGAAAAAATTGTCCATATTAATTTATTTAAAAATTAGATGCCTTACTATTGATGAAAACGAAGAAAATAAATTAAGGAAGAGTTATAGAACAAAATATAAATGCAAAGTAGTTCAAATTAACTAGTTCTAATACAAGATATGATGAAGTAACATAACAATAAAATAACTTACGATGAAGTAAATGAAGTAAATAAATTGAGGGAGAATTATAGACACAAATAGAAATGCAAAATATTCAAAATTAATTTTTTTTAAAAAAAAACTTAATGAGGAAGTATCAAAAATTAAGGAAGATTTATAGACCAAAAAATAAATTAAAAGTTGTCCAAATTATTTTATTTAATAAATAAATGCCTTATTATGAGGAAATAAAGAAAATAAATTAAAGTTATAGAACAAAATATAAACGCAAGTAGTTCATATTAACAAGTTTTCACACAAGATAACGATGATGATGTAACATAACGACAAAGTGAACGAAGCAAATAAATTAATGAGAGATTTATAGACCAAGATATAAATGCAAAATAGTCTCAATGAATTTATTTAATAAATAAATCCCTTATTATTGAAGAAAATGAATAAAATAAATTATGGAAGAGTTATAAAGCAAAACATAAATGCGAAATAGATCAAATTACATAGTTTGAATACAAAGATAACGATTCATAAAGTAACTTAACAAATATAATAACTTAACGATAAAGTAAATAAAGCAAATAAACAAGGGAGATTTATAGACCAAATATAAATGCAAAACATTCTAAAAAATTAATTTGTTTAGCAAATAAAAAATAACTTAGTGATTAAAGTGAATCAAGCGGCGAATTAAGGAAGATCTATAGACCAGAAAATACATGGAAAATTGATCCACGAGTTAATTTATTTAAAAATTAGTTGCCTTATTATTGAAGAAAGCGTAGAAATAAATTAAGGAAGGGCTGTAGAGCAAAATATAATTGCAAAGTAGTTCATATTAACTAGTTTTCATACAAGATAACGATGATGAAATAACATAACGATAAAGTGAACAAAGCAATAAATGAAAGGGTTATAGAGCAAGATATAAATGCAAAATAGTCTCAACGAACTTGTTTAATAAATAAATGCCTCATTATTGAAGAAAATGAAGAAAATAAATTGTGGAAGAGTTATAAAGCAAAACATAAATACGAAATAGTTCAAATTAACTAGTTCTAAAACAAGATAACGATAATGAAGTAACATTACAATAAAATAACTTAACGATTAAAGTAGCATGAAGCAAATAAAATATGTTAAGGGAGATTTTTAGACCAAAATATAAATGCAAAGCATTCAAATTAATTTGTTTAGCAATCAATAAATTAGTGAATTAAGTAAAATCGAGCGGCGAAATTAAGGAAGATCTATAGACCAGAAAATAAATGGAAAATTGTTCAAACTAATCATGTTTAATAAATAGATGCCTTATTATTGAGGAAGATGAAGAAAATAAATTAATGAAAGAGTTATAGAGCTATTAGTGTGCAAAGTAGTTCAAATTAGCTAGTTCTAATACAAGATAACGATGATGAAATAACATTACAATTAATAACCTTAACGAATAAAGTACATAAAGGCAAATAAATTGAGGGGAGATCTTATAGACCCAAATATCAAATGCAAAACATTTTGTTCAAAACTTAATTGTTCTTTAGCAATAAAAATAACTTAATGATGAAGTAAATCAAGCGGCAAAATTAAAGAAGAACTATAGACCAGAAAATAAATGAAAAATTGTACAGGCTAATTTAGCATATTAACAAAATAGATTGCCCTACTGCTTTATTGCCGAAAATGAAGAAATTAAATTAAGGAAGAGTTATAGAGCAAAAATATAAATGCAAAATAGACCAAACTAACTAGTTCAAATACAAGATAACGATGATGAGGTAACATAACAATAAAATAACTTAACGAACGAAGTAAATGAAGGCAAATAAATTGAGAAAAATTTATAGACAAAAATATAAATCCAAAATATTCAAAGTTAATTTGTTTAGCAGCTAAACTAACTTAATGACGAAGTAAATCAAGCGGCAAAAGTAAGGAATCTCTATTTACCAGAAAATAAATGAAAATTGTCCAAATAATTTATTTAAAAATAGATGCCTTATTATTGATAAAAATAAGAAAATAAATTAAGAAGAGTTATAGAGCAAAATATAAACGCAAAATAGTTCAAATTAACTAGTTCAAATACAAGATAACGATGATGAAGTAACATAACAATAAAAATAAATGAAGCAAATAAATTGAGGAAAATTTATAGACAAAAATATAAATCCAAAATATTCAAAGTTAATTTGTTTAGCAGTAAAATAACTTAATGACGAAGTAAATCAAGCGGCAAAAGTAAGGAATCTCTATTTACCAGAAAATAAATGAAAAATTGTCCAAACTAATTTATTTAAAAAATAGATGCCTTATTATGATGAAAATGAAGATAATAAATTAAGGAAGTTATAGAGCAAAAATAAAGAGCAAAATAGTTCAAATTAACTAGTTCTAATACAAGATAACGACGATGAAGTAACATTAAAATAACTTAACCTAACTTAACAGATAAATAAATGCACAAATAAATTGAGGAGATTTATAGACCAAAATATAAATGCAAAATATACAAATTAATTTGTTTAACAATAAAAAACTTAATTAGACGAAGGAAATCAAGCGGCAAAAGTATGGATCTCTATTTAGAAAATAAATGAAAATTGTTTACCAAACTAATTTATTTAAAAAATAGATGCCTTATTATTGATGAAAAATGAGAAAATAAATTAAGGAAGAGTTATAGAGCAAAATATAAATGCAAAGTAGTTCAAATTAACCAGTTCTAATACAAGATAACGATGTTGAAGTAAACATAACAATAAAATAACTTAACGATAAAATAAATGAAGTAAATAAATTGAGGGAGAATTATAGACACAAATAGAAATGCAAAAATATTCAAAATTATTTTGTTTAAAAATTAAATAGCTTAATGAGGAAGTAAATCAAGCCGCTAAATTAATGAAGATTTTAGACCAAAAAATAAATGAAAAGTTGTCCAAATTATTTTATTTAATAAATAGATGCCTTATTATTGAGGAAAATACAAGACAGCATAAATTAAGAGTTATAGAACAAAATATAAATGCAAAGTAGTTCATATTAACAAGTTTTCACACAAGATAACGATGATGATGTAACATAACGATAAAGTGAACGAAGCAAATAAATTAAGAGAGATTTATAGGCCAAGATATAAATGCAAAATAGTCTCAATGAATTTATTTAATAAATAAATACCCTATTATTGAAGAAAATGAATAAAATAAATTAATGGAAGAGTTATAAAGCAAAACATAAATACGAAATAGTTCAAATTAACTAGTTTGAATACAAGATAACGATAATAAAATAACTTAACAATAAACAATTAACGATAAAGTAAATGAAGCAAATAAACTAAGGGAGATTTATAGACCAAAAATATAAATGCAAAACATTCAAAATTAATTTGTTTAGCAATAAAATAACTTAGTGATTAAGTGAATCAAGCGGCGAAATTAAGGAAGATCTATAGACCAGAAAATAAATGGAAAATTGTCCAAACTAATCAGTTTAATAAATAGATGCCTTATTATTGAGGAAAGATGAAGGAAATAAACAAATGAAGAGTTATAGAACAAAATATAATTGCAAAGTAGTTCATATTAACTAGTTTTAATACAAGATAACGATGATGAAATAACATAACGATAAAGTGAACAAAGCAAATAAATTAAGTGAGAGTTATAGACCAAGATATAAATGCAAAATAGTCTGAACGAACTTGTTTAATAAATAAATGCCTTATTATTGAAGAAATTGCGGAAAATAAATTATGGAAGAGTTATAAAGCAAAACATAAATGCGAAACAATTAAAATTAACTAGTTTGAATACAAGAAAACGATGATGAAGTAACTTAATAATACAATAACTTAACGACAAAGTAGATGAAGCAAATAAATTAACGGAGATTTATAACCAAAATATAAATGCAAAAGCATTCAAATTTATTTGTTTAGCAATAAAATAACTTAGTGATTAAGTAAATCGAGCGGCGAAATTAAGGAAGATCTATAGGGACCAGAAAAAATAAATGGAAAATTGTCCAAACTAATCAGTTTAATAAATAGATGCCTTATTATTGCGGAAGATGAAGAAAATAAATTATGGACCGAGTTATAGAGCAAAATATAAATGCAAAGTAGTTCAAATTAACTAGTTCTAATACAAGATAACGATGATGAAGTAACATTACAATAAAATAACTTAACTGAGAGGTCGAAAACAACCCAAGAGGGGGGGGTGAATTGGGTTTATAAAACTTTTCTTCCTTTTTCTTTTTAAACCCAATATCACGAAACAGATCTAAGGAGCAGAAAACTGAATCTATTTAATCAAGGACTAATATAGAGAATGAAAGAAAAGACAAACAGTTGCAACAAATAAATGGAGATAAGGATAGAGAGATGACACCGTATCTTTTAGGTGGTTCGGCCAACACTTGCCTACGTCCACCCCAAGGCTATTGACTTCCTTGGGCTTCCTTCACTATTTTCCAAATAGTAAGTACACCTTAGCTTCACGGGTGCTAAGTAACCTTTACAAGTGTTTTTGAGCTTACACTTTAGCTCACTCTCTCAAATCCTCACAATCTCGAGGATTTCTTTTACCCAACAAGTAAGACAAGTGTTTTTCACAAACACTCACGTGTTTTTCAAGAATGGGTACAAAGAGAATCTAAGTAAAAGCTCTTTAAGCTGAATAAAAAGTGTGAGGTACTGAGGTGTGCAGAGAGACAAGATTTGCAAGAGAGCTACAGTATTTTCAGGTGGGAGTACGAGCTTTCTTGGATGGTGGAGCTTCCTTTCTCTTTGAAAGCTTTTTCTCTCTCTAGAATTTAGGGCAAGAGTTAATGGCGCACACTTCCTTATCTTTTCTCTCTCCATCTTCTTCTATTTAAAGCTTCTAGGGCACCAGGGTCTTCTTGTAAAGCTAGAGTGCCGTTGGAGGTCATTTGAGACATTTGGATACCTTTTTGAATAAGTTAACGTTGCTCAACGAAATCTGCAAAATAACACAATGTGTCGACACATGATTGTATGTGCTGACACATTAAACTTAGTCTGAAAAAAAAGTCTCGGGTGTTAGTTCAATGTGTCGACACATGGTCCAATGTGTCGACACTTCCAACACTTAGTCAAAAAATCACGTTGAATGGTTTGAAATGCAAACTCTCGGGTGTTAGTTCAATGTGTCGACACCATGGTCCAATGTGTCGACACTTCCAACACTTAGTCAAAAAAATCACGTTGAATGGTTTGAAATGCACACTCTCGGGTGATAGTTCAATGTGTCGACACTATGGTCCAATGTGTCGACACTTCCAACACTTAGACATAAAAATTTTGAGTTTTAACAACAACTACTTCCACTTCAATGGTTCTTAAAAAAATATTTACTATGCATTATAAAAGATGATCAATTAACAAGAGTAATGATCTAGAAAAGGATTCAATAAAAAATCTTAAAGGATTTAAAAAAGTTTGAAAACTTGTTATCATCAAAATCAATTGACAGATTGTTTGCAAAACAACCTTGGGCTAACAATCTCCCCCTTTTTGATGATGACAAAAACCATTTAAAAAAAGATTTTGCTAACAAGATAGAAAAGCTCCCCCTGAGAAAAAGCAGGAGTTTTTCATGACATATTTAGCAAAAAAACTTTAAGATTTTACAAAAAAAATTTGCAAGAGTTCCCTTTGTAAAACGGAGGTTTCCCAAAATATAACAAGTAAGTAACAACACTTCTATGAACATTCTCCAAACTTCCCAACTTCAAATATCTCAACCAGAACACAAGACTTCATATAACAGAGAGATAAAAGATAGATTTAACTACCTGAAGCGGGATTTAGGCAATCTTATAAAAAAGTACTTCACAAGTAAATGTTTACTATAAGACAACAA
>CM025853.1:17861486-18051920 GCA_003952965.2 Morella rubra
AATTAACTAGTTCTAATACAAGACAACGACGATGAAGTAACATAACAATAAAATAACTTAACAACGAAGTAAATCAAACAAATAAATTAACGAAGATCAATACACCAAAATATAAATGCAAAATATTCAAAATTAATTTTTTTAGCAATAAAATAACTTAATACGAAGGAAATCAAGCGGCAAAAGTATGGAATCTCTATTTACTAGAAAATAAATGAAAAATTGTCCAAACTAATTTATTTAAAAAATAGATGCCTTATTATTGATGGAAATGAAGAAAATAAATTAAGGAAGAGTTTTATAGCAAAATATAAATGCAAAGTAGTTCAAATTAACCAGTTCTAATACAAGATAACGATGTTGAAGTAACATAACAATAAAATAACTTAACGATAAAATAAATGAAGTAAATAAATTGAGGGAGAATTATAGACACAAATAGAAATGCAAAATATTCAAAATTAATTTTTTTAAAAATTTAAATAGCTTAATGAGGAATTTAAATAAGCCGCTAAAATAATGGAAGAGTTGTAGACCAAAAAATAAATGAAAAGTTGTCCAAATTATTTTATTTAATAAATAGATGCCTTATTAATGATGAAAATGAAGATAATAAATTAAGGAAGAGTTATAGATTGAAATATAAATGCAAAGTAGTTCATATTAACAAGTTTTCACACAAGATAACGATGATGATGTAACATAACGATAAAGTGAACGAAGCAAATAAATTAAGAGAGATTTATAGGCCAAGATTTTGCAAAATAGTCTCAATGAATTTATTTAATAAATAAATACCCTATTATTGAAGAAAATGAATAAAATAAATTAATGGAAGAGTTATAAAGGCAAAACATAAATACGAAATAGTTCAAATTAACTAGTTCTAATACAAGATAACATAATAAAAGTAACTTAACAATAAAAAAACTTAACGATAAAGTAAATGAAGCAAATAACTTATGGAAGAATTATAGACCAAAAATATAAATGCAAAACATTCAAATTAATTTGTTTAGCAATAAAATAACTTAGTGATTAAGTGAATCAAGCGGCGAAATTAAGGAAGATCTATAGACCAGAAAATAAATGGAAAATTTTCCAAACTAATCAGTTTAATAAATAGATGCCTTATTATTGAAGAAAGAGAAGAAATAAATTAAGGAAGGGCTGTAGAGCAAAATATAATTGCAAAGTAGTTCATATTAACTAGTTTTAATACAAGATAACGATGATGAAATAACATAACGATAAAGTGAACAAAGCAAATAAATTAAGTGAGAGTTATAGACCAAGATATAAATGCAAAAAAGTCTGAACGAACTTGTTTAATAAATAAATGCCTTATTATTGAAGAAATTGCGGAAAATAAATTATGGAAGAGTTATAAAGCAAAACATAAATGCGAAACAATTAAAATTAACTAGTTTGAATACAAGAAAACGATGATGAAGTAACTTAATAATACAATAACTTAACGACAAAGTAGATGAAGCAAATAAATTAACGGAGATTTATAAACCAAAACATAAATGCAAAAGCATCTCAATTTATTTGTTTAGCAATAAAATAACTTAGTGATTAAGTAAATCGAGCGGCGAAATTAAACGGAAGATCTATAAACCGAAATAAATGGAAAATTGTCCAAACTAATCAGTTTAATAAATAGATGCCTTATAATTGTTGAAAATGATGAAAATAAATTATGGACCGAGTTATAGAACAAAATATAAATGTAAAGTAGTTCAAATTAACTAGTTTTAATACAAGATAACGATGATGAAGTAACATTACAATAAAATAACTTAACTGAGAGGTCGAAAACAACCCAAGAGGTGGGGGGTGAAGGGTTTATAAAACTTTTCTTCCTTTTTTTTTTAAACCCAATATACACGAAACGATCTAAGGAGCAGAAAATAATCTATTTAATCAAGGACTAATATAGAGAATAAAGAAAAGACAAACAGTGCAACAAATAAATGGAGATAAGGATAGAGAGATGACACCGTATCTTTTAGGTGGTTCGGCCAACACTTGCCTACGTCCACCCCCAAGGCTATTGACTTCCTTGGGCTTCCTTCACTATTTTCCAAATAGTAAGTACACCTTAGCTTCACGGGTGCTAAGTAACCTTTACAAAGTGTTTTTGAGCTTACACTTTAGCTCACTCTCTCAAATCCTCACAATCTCGAGGATTTCTTTTACCCAACAAGTAAGACAAGTGTTTTTCACAAACACTCACGTGTTTTTCAAGAATGGGTACAAAGAGAATCTTAGTAAAGCTCTTTAAGCTGAATAAACAAGTGTGAGGTACTGAGGTGTGCAAAGAGACAAGATTTGCAAGAGAAAGCACAGTATTTGCAAGTGGGAGTACGAGCTTTCTTGGATGGTGAGCTTCCTTTCTCTTTGAAAGCTTTTTCTCTCTCTAGAATTTAGGGCAAGAGTTAATGGCGCACACTTCTTGCTTTTCTCTCTCCATCTTCTTCTATTTAAAGCTTCTAGGGCACCAAGGGTCTTCTTGTAAAGCTTGAGTGCCGTTGGAGGTCATTTGAGACATTTGGATACCTTTTTGAATAAGTTGACGTTGCTCAAAGAAATCTGCAAAATAACACAATGTGTCGACACATGATTGTATGTGCTGACACATTAAACTTAGTCTGAAAAAAAAGTCTCGGGTGTTAGTTCAATGTGTCGACACCATGGTCCAATGTGTCGACACTTCCAACACTTAGTCAAAAAATCGAGTTGAATGGTTTGAAATGCAAACTTCGGGTGTTAGTTCAATGTGTCGACACCATGGTCCAATGTGTCGACACTTCCAACACTTAGTCAAAAAAATCACTTGAATGCCTAAAGCAACTCTCGGGTTTAGTTCAATGTGTCGACACTATGGTCAATGTGCGACACTTCCAACACTTAGACATAAAAAATTTTGAGTTTTACAACAACTATTCCACTTCAATGGTTCTCATTACATATAAAAAAGATGATCAATTAACAAGAGTAATGATCTTGAAAAGGAATTCAATATAAAATCTTAAAGGACTTAAAACTAAGTTTGAAAAACTTTTTGTTATCATCAAAATCAAACGGATTGTTGTAAGAACAACCTTGGCTAACAATCTCCCCCTTTTTGATGATGACAAACCAATAAAAAAATTTGCTAACAAATCCCCCTGAGAACAAGCAGGAGTTTTTCATTTAGCAAAAAGGACTTTAAGATTTTACAAAAATTTTGCAAGAGTTCCCTTTGTAAATGGAGGTTTCCCAAAATTTAAAAACAAGAACAACACTTCTATGAACATTCTCCAAACTTCCCAACTTCAAAACTCAACCAGAACACAAGACTTCATATACATTAAAAGATAGATAACTACTGAAGCGAGATTTAGGCAATATCAAAATCTTCACAAGTAAACTTACTATAATATGATGGGATCATTACAAATAATAACCAAGATGTTCACCACAGGAAGATATATCTCTATATATTCTTCAAATGTTTTTCAAATTAGAGTTAAGGCATCAGCATTACAACTAGGCACTTTTTTCTCCCCCTTTGGCATCATAAAAAATAAGAAGGCAAGGAGAGGTGACAAGAGTGAGGGCAAAGGAGATCAGGGACGAGGAGGAGGATTGACGTCAAATTTCTTCAACCAGTTGTTCCAAGTCGTTGAGAACCAATACGTTCATTTCATGACATGAGGACGAAGACGTCGATCTACATCCATACTAACTTCAGTGGCATTGACTACATCTTGAGCGGATGATTTCAAATCATTCATGGTGGCTTGAATCACACCACTTGCCACATTGATGTTGTTGTTGACTTGGTGCTTGAGAAGCCTCACATCCTTATCAAGAAGTTTGAAACGCTCATCATGAGCGGCAAACAATTCCTTGATGTCATCAAAACCCATCTTCATGTCAAGAGACAACTTTTCCAACTGCTGCCCCAACTTCCTTTGTTCCTCCTTGATATCCACGAAAGAAGCTTCAAGAGAATCAAAGTGAGACTCATGAGAGCAGGAGGGGGGAACTTGGGAGGATGACTCCATATGGTAAGGGGGAAAGGAGAGGGGAGAAGGGCTTCTCGGAGTTCTAGTAGCAGGAGTTCTGGTGAAAGCGGCTTCCTCCTCATCTTCACTTTGGGCCTCAGAAGCCGACCCTTATGACTTCGCTTTTGAGGGGTGGCATCAGCTTTCTTGACCAATCACCATCCTTATTTGCTGAAACCCCATCAACTTCAAAGTCTTATGATTATACTCTCTTGTGTCCATTGGTGGTACTCTTACTTCACCCCCTAAATCAACCTCAAGAATCTGAAACACACGGGTGAAAACATTCCATAAGGAAGCCCTTGGTTCTTCTTCTCATTTGCAGCCTTCATATGATTGAGCATGAGATGACCAAGGTTCATGGGAGTGCGAGTGATTAGACAGTACAATAAATCCAAGAAGGTTATGTACTCAAATTTCCACGTCCTTGGTAGAATAATATTGCAGACCATATGATGGAGAATACGTCTAGAAATACTTAAATCACTCGCTATGGGTTTAATAATTTCATCTAGGGTTGGATTATCCAAAACAACCCTGAGAATGTGAAGAGGATCAACTTCAGACAGTCCTACCCATCCATGATTCTCAAAAAATTTCTTCCCATCATCAGGAGCATTTGCCAAAGAATTCAAAGAGGAACTAGATAGATCTAATATTTTCCCATTCACATAACTATCAGCATCCTCTGACTTAGAGAACTAAAATTAGCAAATACTAACTTCACTAAGTACACATAGCAGTTCTCTTTGATGGACACAAGAGTTTCCCATCCTTGAAACTTAAACATGTCTTGGAAATCAAATCCATTAGCACTAAACCACTCAAAATCAATCCATCTGCCATGAATAACTTTCCTATCGCGAAAATCTTGAGTAAAATGGTTTTTGCATAGACCTGACCTGTAAATGTAGCCCTCAGGAGTGAGAGGGGGATCTTCATTCACCCGTGCTTTCTTTTCCCTTTGGAGACGGCAGAGGTTGGAGTTCGTTGGGAGGATCGAGTGGGTCGGCTGGAAGACATTGAGTGCTGGGTTTTTGGGGAAAAAGGGCTGTCGGCCGGTGGGGTTTTAGAGTGAGAGAGTGGGTAACTGAAAGATGAGAGAGAGAGGCTTAACCGCACGGTTTGGGAGAGAAGAGAGGTCTGAGATTGAAAAAGATCCTAAAATGCCAACCCTAACTCTATAGAGATTAATATACCATCGTGCCCTTGGTTAAAAAAACGGTTTACACAAGCAATGTGTCGACACATTGATAAGTGTCGACACATTGGTCATGCACCCGAAGCATAGCAGAAAAATGGCTCTCGGGTGAAAGGCTGATGTGTCGACACATGATATCATGGTGTCGACACATACTTCTTCATGAATGAAAAACCATAAAACCAGATGTGCTGAACTTGTTTCACCAAGTGTTGACACCATTTCATGAAGCATGATTTTATGAAATAATTTAATGCTAGGAACCGTAGAGAAATGATCAAACATCATTCAAAAACATGATCAAATCAATCAATACACAATTTAAGAGAAAGAACAAGTATTTAACGACAATTCAAAACAAAGGAAATTCTCATTCCTATCTCTTGGCGAATAAAACAAAATCTATCCTCATTGAGGGTTTTTGTGAAAATGTCCGCCAATTGAAGGTTGGTATTTACAAACTCAAGAACATATCCCCTTTTGAGCATGATCACGAATAAAATTATGTTTATCTCAATATGTTTTGTCCTAGGTGCTGAATTGGATTTTTAGTAAGATTTATCCACTGGTTTGTAACATTTTTATTGGGATGAGAGAGAATTGAAGACTAATCTTTCAATTGGTGTTTCATCCACAATACTTTGTGCACAACAATTGCCCACGGTAATATACTCGGCTTCCGTAGTGTAAAGTTTTCTAAATCTAATGGCCAACTCTCAGACTAACGTCAATTAGGGTAGACTATCTCATAGCTATCATATATGAAAACTCTAGCTGTGATAGTGCGCTCTGGGATTCATTAGGGAATCTCAGATCTTAAGCCGTAGGGATCACATAGAAAAAACTCTTTTTCCATTAACTCCCTTATATTCTTTTATTCTGAATTTTGGGCTTCTATTAATTGTAATCAAGTCCATCAACATATTACAATTCACCCCCAAGACTTTGAGAATGATTTGTGAAATCTCTTTTTGCTAACAATATTAACTTATATATCCTTCCACCATACTATATTCCACATAAGTCAATAGGACCAGAATCATATCACCGATTAAGTCTCTAACTCATACAATTCTCAATTCTCAATTCTCAATCTGGCATTATTCTTACAATCTCCCACTTGTACTAAAAAAATTCATAAAGGTATCTCATACCCACGTACATCTTTTCTATGTATTTTGCCTTACAATGGTGGAGTCATCAGTTCTAAACTGCTTACAACTCCTCCAACTCTTGTACCTTTACCCAATACACATACAAAAATTCAATATTGATCAACTATCAATAATATCTGAATTTGTGCATCCCTGAGTAGTCCGCAAATACTCAACTCTAAATACCAAGATCAGCACTTAGTTCTTTTCAAGAACTTGAGAATATGCTTGACCACTGTCCAGCATTCAGGACCTTTGTTAAATCAATATCTACTCATAAAATTGACTACTTGATTAATATCTGGCCTTATCCCTCTCTACTTGGAGAGATGAAATTATGCCTAAAGGGTAAAACCCTTTCTTGGCATCCTGCAAACCATCCTTGCCAGTATTCATCAACATAGTCCCAAAGACCTCTTTTCTCAATTACCAATAACTTAGTTCCAAGAATGTGGAACACTTCCAAAATTCTTTGACTGATGACATCACTCTGACGTCATTCCAATTGAGTTGTATATTACTAACATAAAGAATCAGAAACAATATTAAACTCCCACTAACTTCTTGTCAATACAAGGCTAATCCATGTTTTGTGAAAAATCAAACAATTTGATTATTTCATTAACCTGTATTTCCAGCTAATGCTCCTGAGTTCTGAACTCTTCAGACTCATCAGTAGGTTCAATAATGTTACTTTTTCTATTGATCTTATCTTCCCCTTTTATTGGCTCAGCTGACTGTTTCATCAAGAACTGTCATGCTTTTGCCTCTACTTAGGCCATACTCCTTTTAAAAATAAATATTCTTACTAACAATTACTAATTGTTCACTTGACAATTATCAAATAATACTCCTCCAGTGAACCTTTTTGATAAAATATTCTCCAAAAGAATGTGAAGGCAATAATACAGGTAATAATTCTATGCTTATCTCCCACTAAACAATATCATATAAAGTTTAGTTTCACATTTCTGCAACATCATTGTGCCATGATGTAACAAGGGAATTAACTGAGATATGATGCTTCCATTTCCAAGATGAGTTCAAAACTTATCTAATTATCTGAGTATCTTGATACTCACTTCCAGTTGGTTTTCCACTTTACTCTGTAATTTCTTGAACTTTTCAAAAATTTCAAACTCATAATTCATCAGGTACAGATAACCGTACCTGGAATGACCATCACTAAAAGTGATGAAACAGGAAAAACCATCCTCTGGTTATGTGGTTAAAATCACCACATACATCAGTGTGCACCAACTCTAACAATCTGTAGCTCTAACTCTTTTTACTTTAAAAGGATTTCTCAGTCATCATTGGATCATATCCAGATTACCATGACTAAGTGTCAGATGCCACACGCAAGTGGGATTCACATCCCTCTACTTTTTAGAGTTGCATAACTGGTATCAGCATCTTTCTCAATATTATTCAAGAGTTCACAACTTTTCAAAATAATACAACTATCAATAATAGTGCTAGAATCAATAAACACTTTTAATTTAAAATTTAACTTGAAATCACATTTCTAGAAATTTCTAGCACATATAAAGATAGTCTTCAAAAACAAAGTTTTTCCTTTTGTAAACTCAAATAAATAACTTTATATGGAAGTCGCCGCAACACTTGCAGTCATATCCATATTCTGCACAATTTCCCCTTTCACTTAATATCCAGGTTTCCTTAAACCCATGCAACTTATTGCAAAAGTGAGATATTATGCCTAAATAGACATACCAACAATTTAATGGACAATACATTAAATTTGACTTTAATGATAAGCATACCTTCAGTAAGATCCCTTTTTCAATATAAAACTTGGCCTAGTCCATAATCATCACAGGTATAGGTTTCGCATAATAAATCTGCAAAAACATAGAAATCAATTCACATGTATATATAAATAAATCCACTAGTTTCAGGTTTTCGAATAACTAATGGTACCTCCCACTATGACACATCAATCAAATAAAATACCCGAATATAACATTTATATTCTGTGTCACTAGTAGGTATCAAGAGCTTTTACCTTTTGTAAACATGATCCTATTTTAGTAACCATGCAACAACTTGTAAAAGTAATAGAAACTATATGTCACGAATCCATCTCATGTCCCATACAATATGTATGTAAATATTCGTGACTCTTGATTTCCTTTTGACCACCAAATAAACACAATATTCACTATTTTAGCGTACGTGTTTATTTAGTTAAGTGCAACCATCATCTAAATGATATGTAATTTTGGAATGGGTCAGCATCGCTATTTTAGTCAACACCCCATCACTCATACACCCTCATTTATCTTCTAAAGAAATAAATAATAAAAACTATAAAATCAAGAAATTAGAATCTCCTATTTTAGCTTCATCCAACCCTCAATAAAATAGATTTCATTTACCAACAATGGGGGTTCATGGGATTAGTTTCCTTTAAACAATCCCATTTAACACTTGCATTTAAAATTTTAGAAAAAATAATTTTTTTTGGTCAACCCTAGTCAAATCGTGTCAACCTTAAACCGGGTTGGTCAACGGATCTGCCTAGTCAAACTGGGTTGATCCATTGACCCACCGGTCTAGTTGTGGGTCATGTTCTGGGTCAAACCCAAACCTTAGGCCCTTGGTTCATGGATCCGAGTCTAACCCGATCCATGATCCACATAGGTACCCATGGCTTGGATCACATCCAGCCATGGGTTGGGCCAAGAAGACCAGCCCATGTATATCTTCCCTTGCCTTTTTTTTAAAAAAAATACCGAATTGGGGTTGAACTTGGGCCGGCCCTTCCCCTTTACAAAAAACTTTTGGGCCGGTCCAATTCATTTAAAAACAAAATGGGCCTCAACTTTTTAAAACAAGAAATTGGGCCTCCATTTAAAAAGCAAAACTGGGCCTCTCCCTTTTAAAAGTATTCAGCCCAAGGGGTTTAAAACAGCAGCCCAAACGTTTTATTTTAAAACAGCCCAATAGTTTAAAAAAACAGCCCAACCGCTTAAAAAAACAGCCCAAATTCATTTCTTTTAAAAGAAACCCAAACACTTGGGTCGAGTAGGCCAAAAAATGCCCTACCCATTTGGCCCAATCGGTGACTCGGGCATCTCATGCCGAGGTACCGCTTGAGGCCCCTAGGAGGCAAGGGCAGGCTAGCAACTAACTAGCCGCTGGCCACACCGGCATGACACGTCCGACCAACCCTAGGCCAGACGTTGGTTGGCCTTACCACCAGCACCCACAGCGGTGCCTTCTGGCGTGCTAATGGTCACCGGTAGGCCACCACACACCCGTGTAATACATGAGTGTTTATTTTTTTGTGGTATCCATGGCCTCCAAGGCTACCGGACCCCCACAGTAACTCTGGTTGGGCTGCACCGGTCATATCAGGTGCAACACCGACCATTGGCACGGCAGCAACCCCACTACATCACAGGCCACTTCCTTTTATTGAGAGAGAGAAACCTTTTCTCTTTGTTATCATGTTTTTCGCAAAACAAAAACAACTAATCAAACAGCATGCTTCAATCTGAAATTTGAACAAATAAAACAAATTCACGTTGGATCTAATCAAAGCGTGAAAGAGGAAAATAGAACTTCCATTCAAGCAAGTTCCATAATATTCAGATCTAATCAAAACGTAATAGAATAAAATATTTATATTCTATTCATGCGATTTCATAAAACATGAACGGCAAAACAATAACAACTCTTAAAATCATTCACAAGTAACCGGATCTGGTGCACCAATTCTATGAAGCTTTTCAACTTGTTGAAAAGATGCCAAGAAACGTTGAAAAACAAAACCAACTTATTTGAAAACATTTTTCAAACAATCCGATTACTATGAATAATTTTAATGAACGGTACAGATCTCAAGAGTATGAGGTTCAAATAACCTAGCTCTGATACCACTAAAAGTGTGCCTGCGGAAAATTATACTTAAAAACGATCTTTAACTTTGTCTGCGATTGAATCTCCAATATTTGATAATCTTCAGGTCTTGTTGATCTCACGCCTTGAGTTTTGATTTCATAACTTTACAGCCCAAATGTTCTGCCTTCTTCTTTTCCACACTCATAATTGTGTAGAGTTTTTTAAGTCTTGATGGCCAACTCTCAGACTAACTTCAATTAGTCAATTAGAGTAGATTATCTCATAGCTATCCTTATATATGAAAACCCAAGCTGTGATAGTGCGTGGGATCGTTAGAGATCTCAGATCTCGGCCGTAGGATCACATAGAAAAACTATTTGTCCATTAACTCCCTTATATTTTTTTATTCCAAATTTTGGGCTTCTACTATTTGTGATCATGTCTATTAACATATCACAATTTACTCCTAAGTATTTGAGAATGATTTGTAAGTCTTGATGGTCAACTCTCAGACTAACTTCAATTAGTCAATTAGAGTAGATTGTTTCATAGCTATCCTTGTATATGAAAACCCAAGCTGTGATAGTGCGTGGGATCGTTAGGGATCTCAGATCTCACCGTAGAATCACATGGAAAAACTATTTTTCCATTAACTCTCTTATATTTTTTTATTCCAAATTTTGGGCTTCTACTATTTGTGATCATGTCTATTAACATATCACAATTTACCCCTAAATATTTGAGAATGATTTGTGAAATCCTTTATGCTAACAATTATTCATTTATTTATTCTTCCACCACACTATATTCCACATGAGTCAATAGGACCGGAATCATATCAATGATTAAGTCCCTAACTCATATAATTCTCAATTCACAATCTATAACTCGTTGGACTATCAATTGTTTCCAAAACAATTTCATAAATAAATATAATATATATATATATATATATATATATTAATTTCAAAAAATATTTTCACAAAATACCATTGGCCCAATGGATTCTTTTTCTAGCCCAGCCCTATACAGATATCTTGAATATACTACCTCATCAAGAGACTGGTGGATCCTTATTGAGCATTTATACAAACTCATTTATTATGTACAAGACCGAACGTTATCTGGAATATTTGACCTAGAAAAATAATTACCAACTGACTCGGTCAAAACACAAGTACACAACAAATAGATCCGTATAAACCTCTCAGGTCTAAGGATACAATAAACCAATTGTGTTGAATACCTTCTCAACATCAGGGATCACTTCCAGAAGGTATCCATATTTGATCCCGTTCAGTGCATGTACTCTTACATTACACCCACTCATTTATTTAATGTCACTACCTCAATGACGAAGTCCATCATCCTATTAAATAGATGCATAACGAGTGTAGACCTATCGTACATCAATATGTACCTTGGTCTAGAACAAAACATCAAGTGAACATGGAATCGAAGAGTCATACTTCCGCCTTTGATTCATTAATCATTGGCATGACTTTTCTACAATGTCACTCGATAATATCTATGTAACATCTTATGTCACATCTTATTACCCAATAAATAAATATAGATATGTGACATCTAAATAACTTTTATTTAGACAAATAATTTTTAGGGCATTATTCTTACAAAAGCGTGAGCCAAACTAGGCCACAAGAATGCAATAGCTTTGATACCATGTTGAAATTGAAATAAAAGAAAGAAAAAAAAATTAAACTAAGAGGGAGAAGAAATAAGAACCTTGCAAGATTTAAATGGTTCGGTCCATAAACCTTTATCCACTATGAGAAGGCTCACCCTACGGGGCAGACTTATATACTCGGTGTAAGGATGAGATTACAATGGAGCCTTTGTTTGTAAGCTTCTGATTACAATAGCCCACATTGCTAAAGTAATGTGGTGTTAAAATTAAAATAAAAGAGATAAGAGACACACAAGATTTAAGTGGTTCAGTCTCTAGACCTATATCTACTGTGGGAAGACCTATCCCAGACTTGTATACTCACTGGTGTAAGGATGAGATTACAAGAAGGATTTTATTTATAAACCTCTAACTATAATAGCCCACATTGCTAATTATAATAGCCCACATTGCTTAACTCTAATACCGTGTATCCACTCCAATAATGTGTACTCCTGGGAACTCTAATAAATACAGCACAATCTGTCTTTCTTCTAATTGATTTCTTGGCAAGGTTATGCACAGCCAAATTTCCCATTCATTGGAAGGTTTTGCTGAAATACTTCAAAGTAAGGTGGCCCTATGCATGGATAGGCAATAGTTTTTTGGGAGGAAAATAATCCACGTAATCGAAGTTGCTGAATGAACCTGGTCAGAGTTTTGAGTCAGACAAAGGGCAAAAAGTGATCAAATCGAGGTGTGCGGACGTTCTTATCTCTCACACAAGGCCATTGCATCAATCATTTTCATGGATACGAAATAATTAAAATTTACGAGAGAATGCCTCTTCCGATCAACTCCCATCCGCTAAAGGATGTACGCGCGCCGTTAAACTGGAAGACCTCGATTAATGGATATTTTGCTCATGCATTTGACAGTGGAAGAATCAGTCAACGTCAGACTTTGCCGCGAGGTGAAGATTTGCTCTCCTAAGTGCCATGGATTGTCAACTTGTACAAACTTTCTATACTTCTAGTAGCACTAGCTTGCATCACACAAGTACACCTTTTAGAGATTTCGCAGTCGTGTATTTACTAGATCCTAGCAATTAATTAGGAGCCGCTTTTGTAAATACTAACAAGCTGAAAAGGATTGGCTCGACTGAAAACAGAGGAAACACAGAAGGGCATGTGGGCTGTCGAAGTCGAGACAAATATTCTCTACCGTCCTTATCTATATACAGTACTAGGCCAGAGTTGCGTCTAGGTTCACTGGCTAGAGCTTTTCAGATTATTCTCCTTGTGCACAGGAACATCATATTCATCTAAATGCAACGAGAGGCACTCACTATAAATAGAGTACTGCTTTGCTAGCCATTTAACAATATCAAACAATAACTACCACAAAGTAGATTAGGCGCAGCGCGTCAGGTGTCCCCTAGAGTTCCTCCAAACACTTCATTACGTACGGAATCACTTAAAAAACAAAGGTGGTCGTCGGCCTTCTACGTACTGAAGTGTTTGGGGGAACGCCAGGTGTCACTTGATTACTTTCGATGATTAGGCTTATAACCATGCAGTACTAATCAGCGGCACAGCGGCACTATCCTTGATGACTTCTTTCCTTCTACTTGTTTTTGTAAAGGAGGTGGTCTACATTCACTCTGGATCGCTGTGGCATTAATGCTCTTATATAAGGACGCTAGCTATGAGTTACTTCTTTTTTTGTTTTCTGTTTTTTCATGTTTTGGCTGCTATATTTGCTGCTTAATATAGATAATTGGTACGTAAGTACTATAATGGGAAATGATATTTCTAGCTATTATATATATCCTTAGTATAATTTCTTCCACACTAGGTTGGTTCATTAATTGCTGCGACGATCCATCTGCGGTGGCTCGACCTGTGAACCATAAAATATATCTCACATATATATTGATGGTGGGAAAAACCAATTTGGCTGCCATTAAGCCGCCCTGATGTAATGCATTATTAATCTTCTTACGTTTTTTACATCTTGGAAATCAGATGAAACACGTCTGATCAATTCATAATATTAGTACGCCACCGCTTGCGTTGGTGCCACTATATAAGTGGAATCTAGAGCTCTATTTGCTGGATATTAAACAATCTACTTGTGTATATATAAATCTTCTTACTGATAAACAGATTATACTATATTGAATTAGAAAATATTAATGATAGATTTAACAGATATTCGTCTTTCAATTATATAAGTCTTCTTACTGATCATAAACAGATACTAATATTCATGTTAGATTTATTAGATATTCGTTTTTCAATCCATATATATATATATCATGCACTTTGTACTTCCCAATTATGGAGGATATTGATACTTTGCATCACAAATTATTTTTTTTTTCATATTCTGTCTAGTAATATATATTGATTTCAGACACTTAATTCACATATGGTACCCTCCGTTCAAATTTTTCTTCAAATATTTTAACAGAAATTGATTTCTGTTTTGTTTTTGAGATTATAATTTTACTCACTATAATAATATTCAGCCACTATTAATTAAAGAGACGATTTTTTTGCCTCTAAATCCCCGCTAATGTTCAAATTAGGACAAAGAGTCAAAAGTACACATGTCAAGAAAATTGTTAATGAGATGTGTCTTCTCCTGATTGTAGTCTGGATAATATATTAATGCCAATTTTGAACTGTGGTTTTCAATTTTCAAGTACTTTCAACCCCTAATAATATTCAGCCACAAGTTAGGGAAACAGTAATTTGAACCTCTAAATTAGTTTATCAAACAAATATGACCACGAAGAACCCATAACTAACACGTCCCAATTATTTACATTACTAATTAATGAGATTGTCTTTTTAGTTTAGCTTGAACTTTTTCATGTACGGTTCAAGCCATGCACTTTTTTGTACCTTGATCCAATGAAATGAGATCTGTTTGAAAGTAGTTTTTTCTTTTTCTTTTTAGGGTATCTGTTTGAAAGTAGTTGCCATATAGTTCGATCTGCTTTCTTTATTTGGGTTACAAGCCCCGCATCAATCAAAAATATTTTAAAAGTTATTTATCAAAACAAAGGCCGACGACTTACTAGCTAGAGTATACCTGCACCTAAAAAAGTTTATTCCTACCCTCTTTTCTTCCTCTTTCTGTCAATGTTGCTAATTCCCAGAATACTAATAATGCACCCTCGTGCACACAGTTTGCACGAGTTGGCCAACGACTTTCTTCCTCCGACTTCTTTAGCCACTTCCGCATCTGTTGTATTTGGGAGAACTTGCTTCGTGGCGGAGCATTTTGCAATGCCAGCAGCCTGGTGAGGCCGGCAGGCTGTCTGGGGATAGGTTAAGGCAGGGCCTGCTAGGCTTGCTTCTCATGAGATTGGGTGAGGGAATTGGAAGGGGACTCAGTTATCCACTGCACACTATAAGAAATTCGTTCTCTGCCCACGATAGCAGTCATGGCAGAAAGTCTTCAAAGTCGTCGAGGAAGGGATTTGGCCACGGTTTTTGGTCATCGAGGAGTCGTCGTGTCTGCCGCGTGCAGAGAGACCTAACCTGACAACAATGGCTCCTCGTCGTTGATGTTGTGCCTATCTCGCCCGAGAGACGTGTCGGGAGAGACAACCCACTTCCGTCTAGGTTGACGACATCATATCCTGGAGAAAGCTTAGTCCCGACGATTTCTGCCACCGGAATTGCACTTCTAGAATTTCAAACACCCTGAAAGCTTCGTCTCGTCGGGAGTATCCGATTCTTCCTCGGCTTATGTTAATGAAAGACAGTGCTTCTTAATTTACGATTTGCTTTATCTCTCTGTCTACAAAATTATCAAAATTTCTCATTTTCCTTAGTTGAAAGCAAAAGAACAACGAAAAATGAATTCTATTTGTATTTCCTTGTCTGTGAATGAATACAAGAGAGCATTTTTATATACAGATTTTTGTAACCTCTTATGGACATAAAGACAAACATGTGTTGTGCATTGCTACACCTCAGAGGTGCAGACTGAGACCTATAATACAAAGATTCCTCAGTACAAATCGTTGATGTTAAATACAAAATAACAACCAACATACTGTAGATATTTGCTATGTTGCCCTGTCGATTTGTTGGTGTTGCTGAGTTGGAGATCAAGGTTGGATTGCAGCTGAGGTGTTGAGACACTGGATAGAGAGTCTTTGATGTCGTCTGTATAGTTGCTTTAACATTCTTCATTGTGCCAAGAGGAGCAGAGCACTTACTTGATGAACCATGGTTGAGGTTAACATACCAGTAGCTTACGGCTGTAGAATGTTTGAACTCCTTTCTCTCCAACGCTGGCTTCTACTTTCAAAAATCTCTACTAGCGAGCTGATTCTTTCAAACATGTGCTGCTTCTGGTTTAGTAAGCAATTTTTTCCCAAGTCCTAGCGCTAGCGCTTCCCGCCCAGTTGCCAAAAAATTCTAAGCGACAACTCTATGTTCAAAAAGCAATTTTTAACAGAACACTTCTCCCACACACGCTGGCTGAATATTTCGTCGGTAATCGATCAATGACGACGGCAATGAGTTACTGGTGGACGAAGATGGAGCTTCTGCTGACAAGAAGTCCTCTTTTTTTAATCACGCATGACTGATGTTTAGCTTTCTTGGGTTTGTGTTTGACTCGACGGCAAAGGGAAAGTGGTGGGGGACGTTTTAACTTTTGCTGACGATAAGTGGCTTTTTAAAAAATGAGCGTGGCTAATTCCGTTATTTCTTGTAGTGGCACACTTGCAACTTCTGTAACAAAAAGGGTCATCTGATTTTCTCATGTCCTATTAAGACACATGGACGCATTGCTCTAAATAAATTATGGGTTTTAAAAAAAAATAAAAATCAAAGATAAACCTAGTGAACCCAATAAAACTATAATTGGGAACCAAAAATTTATCCTTGATTCTCTTTTGTAGGGTTCAAGACAAAAAGAGTAATAAATGGTCGTTTGATGTTGCTTGCCTATATATACCAAAGATCAAGAGAGTCAATGTGACATTTGAGAAAAATGCTAAAAGGGAATATCATTCACGGTAATCATATTGATGGTAATCCCTTACCTACCTAAGAAAAAAAAAAAAAAACATTTTAGTTGGTTGATTGGACAATGCATTCGATGGTTTATCAATTGGTTGTTAATAAGATATAAAAAAAAATGCACAAGTGGGTACACCATTAATATTGCACTTGAATTTGTCGACACAGAACACCAATTGATTGACAGGTTCATAAAATCATTGACGAATGACAGGATGTGCAACCTTTTTGAGATTTTTAGATGCAAACGAGCTTTATAATTTGTTTCCGGTAGCTATGGGTTTGGTAGTACTTGTCTCGGATAGGCTTCCACCGTAATAGTACAGATTTTTGAGTGTTAATTACTCATATCATTTCAATTGATGATCATTTAATACTACTCCAATAAATAATTCTTGAGGCTTATCTGATTCAAAAGATGTATTGGTTGATTGTTGTTATTTGATTGAATCCATGTTATGAGATTGGGATGATTCCTTGTTGGGTTTGTATTTATTTATACTTGGTTAATTTTATGAAATTTTCACGTATTTCAAAGCTTTTTTCATGATTCAAGTACCAGACGCACCTTTGGGTGCACCGGAAGACTGAGTTCATATGGGAGTTAGAGTTTTGAATCTGTCTCATGCGGTTGCACCTGAGGACAACGGACGAAACGCTAAAAACAAAAGTAAAACTCTCATTTTTGTCATTCACAAGCTGACGACCATTTCATGAAATGGATGAGCCCCTTGAAGTTGGTTTTGAAAGTTATGACTGCGAAAAATTATCTTACCGATTCTTTTTGTTGATCCTGATAATTCTTCAATAATCTTCAGGTTCTTGTCGATCTCACAATCTCGAGAATTCCACAATAGCAGCCCTAAGCGTTCTGCCTCTTTTCTCTCCATGCTAACAACTATCTTAGGGTTTTCTGAGTCCTGATGGCTAACTCTCAAACTAACAATTAGTCAATTAGGTTAGACTATCTCATAGCTATCCTTATATATGAAAACTCTAGCTATGATAAGTTGGGATCGTTAAGGATCTCAAATCTCGGCCGTAGGATCACATGGAAAAACTCTTTTTCCATTAACTCTCTTATGTTCTTTGATTCTGATTTTAGGCTTCTACTAATTGTAATCATATCCATCAACATAATACAATTCACCCCCGAGAATTTGAGATTAATTTGTGAAATCCCTTTTGCTAACAATTATTCGTTTATTTATCTTTCCACCACACTATATTCCATATGAGCTAATAGGACCGAATATTATCATTGATAAAGTCCCTAGCTCGTATAATTCTTAATTTTATAATCTGTAATTTATTAGACTTTCGAATTGTTTCAAAAATAATTTCAAGAATAAAAATATATATAGTATATTAATTTCGAAAAATATTTTTCACAAAATTCCTCTAGCCAGAGATTTCTTTTTCTCGAGTCCAACCCTATACAGATGTACTTAAATATATTATCTTACAATGAGACTAGTGAATTCCTTATTGAGCATTTATACAAACTCATTCGTCACGCACAAGACCTGACGTTGTCTAGAATATTTGATCTAGAAAGATCATCACCAAATGACTCGGTCAAAGTACAAATACACAATAAAAAAATCTGCACAAACCTCTCAAGTCTAAGGATAAGTAAACAAATTGTATTGAATACCTTCTCAACATCAATGATCACTTCTAGAGGGTATCCATATTTGATCCCGTTCAGTGCATGTACTTTAATTTTATATTACACTCACTCGTTTTCTTAAGATCACCACCTCGATAACTGAGTACATCATCCTATTTAATAGAGGCACAACCAGTGTAGACCTATTGTACATAAATATGTACGTCAGTCTTGAGCAAAACATCAAGTGTACAAGGAATCGAAAAGTCATACTCTCCATCTTTGATTCATTAATTATTGGCATGACTTTTCTACAATGTCACTCAATAATAACCGTGTAACATCTTACGTCACAACATATTACCTAATATAATAAATATAAACACGTGGCATCTAAATAACAATTATTTAGAATAATGATTTTTAGGGCATATTTCTTACAGGTTCTTCATAATGGATGACCTGGTATGATGAACGGAGGAACGATCTAAGCATTTTTTCTCACAAGTGAACGCACTGCTTAGTACATCAACTGGATGAACCGGTTGGTGCTTTCGAAGTCCTCTTTGGATTGTAAGAACTCTTCTTTTCTCATCCCAGACTCTCCCCAAAATCTTAGGAAGAATAGCATTATTAGTGATATTAGGAGATAAATTTTTAGGACCTTAGTAATCTAGGAATTGAAAATGTTCATATAGGGGGAGAGAAGACTATGTATTGATGTTTTTATGAATTCGTAATTCTCTCACTTTTCGTTGGGTTCTATATTATGCATTTTGAGAAATTGATAAGTTTTGGTTATGCTATGTTATGTACTTTTTTTTGAATTTCGATGAATGATATTATTTCTAGTTTTCAATAATTCGTCATATGAATCAAAATGTGAATGGCTTATAAATTTTTAATCCAATGAAGTATACTAATTTATTTGTTGAATTTACAATTCATTAAATTGGCTTTTGTGCCTCCACTACACTATTTTTAGCCTTTGGAACAAAACCCGAAGGTCAAAATCTCGTCTTTAGAGATCTTTAGAGATGAAAATAAGTCGTCTCTCTGTCGTCGTAGCGCTGTCGCTAAAGGTCTTTTGTTAAAGAGACGTGTTTTAGTCTTTTAGATATTCACAATCGAAACATTATGCCCAGAGCTGTCTACAGCCATTTGCAAGTGGCGAATCACAAAACTAACTAAAGAACAATTTAACCTCGCGAGAGTCTCTTTATTTGATATGGACTTGGGGAATTGTAACCTTCCCCTTTAAACTCTTTAGTTACTACCGAGACTGTGAATTAGATTGTAGCAATGCCCCCCACCCCCATTCTCAAATCCAGTACCCGGTAATTTGGATATCGGACCAGAAGCGAATTTTTTCTGTCAAGGAAGTGGTCTCACTGAAGCCCAAACTCTTCGTACAAATACTACAACTTTTTTGGCTGAACAAAATTGGTCAAAATTATGGAAGCTTCCTCCTCTTCAGATCGGTTGAAACTAATGCTCTGGAAGGTGGCAGCTGATGCCCTTCCTGTGAGAGTCCATCCCTCCGGGACATCCTTTATGGCTTCGGCACCCCAGACCATCTGTGTTAACTGTGGGAAGCAAGTGAATTCCACCTCCATGTTTTCCATAGCTCTCGTATCCTACGGTGCCTTTCAAACTGGCCTTTTGGTATCTTCCGGTTACCTATTTCCAGTCCAGCGGACTGGATTCGATTTCTCTTAAATGTCAACTCGGAGTTGGGTATTCGTTCCTCTTCTATGCCTCTCTTTATCCTAAATACTGCTTTGATTTGTGATATCCCGTGGTTTTCCTGAAACAGGGCTATCCATGAGGGAAAACCGGTGATTATCTCTGACCTGCAGCAATCTTTGGCTAGTAGATACATCGAACATCATGTAGCTTGGATTTCTCGTGCTTCTAGTTTCTATGTGACCTGGACGCCTCCCCTGCTCCAGGTTGGATGAAGATCAACTTTGATGTTACTATATATCAACATGGATAGTACATAGACGTCTCTTGCCTACACTCCTCTAGCTTTCTCCATACATCGTACACAGAGCGAATTATGACTGTGGACCCATTAGTGGACGAAGCCATAACGGCTATCAGGGGTTCGGATTCCCTCCTAAGACAAAATCACCTAATAAGTCTTAATAGGTTATTGAATGGATGACAACACATTAATGAATCCATCCAATGACCTATATTAAACTGTCTAAAAAAAATGCAAAATGGGAAAAAAAAAAAAAAACTCTAATGAGACGTTAAACATAACGGTGTCTTCTTCCCACCCAGTTTTTTATTTTGCTTCTTCTCTAAGTCCCCCGTCAAACGCGGTCAAATACTCCTATCTTGACATCGTTGGGAGGACTGATGCAAATCATAGCATAGCTTCAAAGGATCTAGTTCAAGTCCCAATTGGGCCGGTTATAAGAACACGAGCAAAGAAGTTCAAAGAGGTACTCAACGGATTAATTCAAGAGGCATGGGCTCAAGCAAATGTGTGGAGGCCCATTGAGCATGATCCACGTGAGCAACAAAGATTTGTCACCATGATTCAAGTTCTAGAAGAATCTGGTCAAGACTAGGATTCAAATTGGCAAGAAAATATTCTAGAAGGATCTGATTGTATGGCTTTAGGCGCCACTTTCTTTCCCCTTTTTTTTTTTTTTGTTTTGACTATTTTGGGCGTGCAGCTTTTCCTTTCCTTTTTAGTTGCCTTCCTTTTAGTTAGTAAGGATTTATTAGATTGTCTTGTTTTGTTTTAGGCGAGTAAGGATTTATTTCCTTACCAAATTTTCCATTTTAATTAGGATTATTATGTTAGGGTTTTTTCCTTGTAATGTTCAGCCTTTAAATAGGCGCATAAGCAATGAAAAATGCAGACCTTGATTATTTAGCAAAATTGTGATATTTATTCTCTTTGGTTCTTTGAAGAACTATTCGAACTTATCAGGATTTCTCGTAGCATTCAGCTCGACTTATCAAACTGAATTTCCATCACTGTTTATGGCGTCTTCCTTATACCAAGATTCTTGTTTATCATAAACAACGGGTCGAGGTCTCCATTCAAATCTGTCCATAGAACGACCTAGGGTTACCTCTTCGTTGTTGGATCTCTTCATTGGGCAAGATTCACATCAAGGACTGTGGTAGTTCTAGAAAAAAACAACGTAGTTCCTGAGCACAACTCTCCTTTCCAGGTGATTTTTGACCCTTTTGTGGGACACGATTTAGACCCTAAACTTATCTAGAGGGGGGTGAATGGTAAATTAAAAATTTCAGCACAAACCCTTTCAACTGAAAGCATATTTACTTGATCAACCACATCCAAGACACTGTTTCTATACAACATAAATGTCACAAAATAAAGCCAACATACTAACCTTAGGAACTAACACCTTTGTATACTATGCACTGACTTGGAATATAGCCTATCAATTCTTTAGAGCAAATTGATGAAGCAGTATTCAACTAGATATCCAACAGCTATTGTTCTTTGGACTCAATCCCAATTTGGCATTTAGATTATAATCCCTAGTATTTACTTTCTTTATTTTTACTTTCTTGAGAGGAATGCACAGCATTGAAGGTTCCGTAGTGTAATTCTTACCATTGACTGTCCCATGTAGTATACCTTCCGCCCAATTTTTTATTTTTACATTTACTGCTTGCTGATTTGGCTAGTGAACAAAGATGCATCTAGTCACTTGTCTATTATTCTAATCAATATTCGAATTGCATGTTTAGGGTGTTAGAGGTTGCTAGGGCACTGCCATTCGGAAATATTTTCTTGCTCCATTGTGCAAGCTCTAGCGAGTGTCATTCAAGCAATAATAATGGGTATGTCTATTAATATCTTTCTTCCCTCAAAGTAGCCATTTTTTTTAATATGTGTATATATTTTTGTATATTTACATATCAAATAGTTTGGAGTGACATGGGACAAAAATTGAATGTGTGGGAATTAGAATTCGATTATGAGAAATATGCATATAATTGGTACAATACTTATGCAAGAGGGATTGGATTTAGCATTCGTCGACAATGGAAAGGAAAAGATGGTGAAGGTAATATGAGCAGTAGAGGGTTTGTTTGTTGTAAACAAGGATATAGAAAAGAAGTCGACTTGAAGGTGACGAAAAAAGTACGTAGAGACACTAGGTGTGGTTGCCTTGCAGAATTTGCCATTCAAAGAAAGCCAAATGGAAAGTTTCGAACATATGTTTGGAGACCACAACACAACCATGAACTTGTTCCAAATGAATATGTGCACATGTTGCCCTCTCAAAGAAACATTAAAGAGTTGCAAGCCATCGAGATTGAAAGAGCAGATGACTTAGGCATACAACCTAAACTAGCTCATGAATATTTGTCCAATCAAGTTAGAGGTAGAGAAAATTTGGGATTCCTTCACCTGGATGTGAAAAATTATTTGAATGGGAAGCGGAATCAAGATTTGAAGTTTGGTGAAGCAGGGAGCCTTCTAAATTATTTTGCTAGTCAACATGAAGAAAATGAACAATTCTTTTACAGGGTTCAGTTGGATATTCACGATCAAATTACAAATATATTTTGGGCTAATCCATGTATGAGGGTTGATTATAGGATATTTTGAGACCTTTTGTCGTTTGATACTACTTATAAGACCAATAAGGATTATAGGTCATTGAGAGTTTTTATGGGAATCAATCACCACTACGAGCAAGTCGTTTTTGGGGCATGTTTGTTATATGATGAAACTGCAAAATCTTTTAGGTGGCTTTTTGAGATGTTTTTTAAATGTATGCACGATAAAAAGCCACAGTCAATTTTTACAGACAGGGATGTTGCTATGGCGAAGGCAATTGCAATGGTTATGCCTAATACATGTCATAAACTGTGTTTATGGCATATTATGCAAAATGCCTTAAGCCACCTTCATACATATTTCGGGAGAAGAGGTTTTTCAGAAAGTTTAAATCGAGTCTTATATGATGGTGAGTGCGAGGAAGACTTCGACAAAGCATGGAAAGACTTGTTAGAAACTTATAATCTTCAAGACAATGCGTGGTTAAAAGAGTTGTATAAAACAAGGTACAAGTGGATCATGGCACTTAGGAGAGACAACTTTTGTGCAGGTAAGACAACTTATTTTCTTTTTATGTTCAAGTTTTAAGTCAAAGAAATTCCCTTATGAAACTCTTAATAAACTCTTTTTTTGCAGGGAAGAGAAGTACGCAAATAAGCGGGAGCTTCAATGGACGTTTGAGAGATTACTTAAAGTCAGATATGGACTTGGTATAGTTTTTCAGACACTTTCAAAGGGTACTCAAGGACTTACGATACAATGAGAAAATGTCTAATTGCAATATGATTCAAAAAATTTCAAGGATGAAAATATTGGATCCACTTCTAGAAAATGCAATAGAAATCTACACAGAGACAATCTTCAAGATTTTTCAAGATGAGCATGAGAAGGCTAATTAGGTAGAGTTTGACTCTCAAAATGAAGAGGAAGGAATTGTTGAGTACAAGGTACATAATTGTGTTGGTAATGAAAATCACGATTGTGCTACGGCGAAGAAGCATACAATCACATCTTCAGGAGATTTTCATGTATACAGTTGCAAAAAATTTCAGTTTGTTGAGGTTATATGTAGTCGTATTATAAAATTTTTGAGAAATGGGCCTAAATTGGTTAGAAAAATACCAGAGGTGTACGTACTTCAAAGGTGGACAAAGAAAGCAAGATGTGGAATTACTTAAGAAACCATGCACGATGTCGAGGCAATCTCACATCTTGAGACGGCTGCAAGATTCACAATGTATAGTAATACATTTGTTGGGACTATATCAAAGTTTATTCATTGTGAAAAAACTTGGAAAATTTTTGAAAGTGCTCATAAATAGTTAGTGGCTGATTTGGAAGAATGTGTAGCTAATGAAGAAGTCATAGAAAAAGAGGCTGGCAATGATTGTGATGGAGGGGGAGAAATGTACTCAATTGGGGATGAAGAAATATTGGTAAGAGGACTGGAGAAGAGAGACATTAAATACAAGAGTAACAAGCGGCTTAAAAGTGGCATTGAGAAAAGAAGGAAAGTGGCAAAAAAGAAGAAAACCATTGTGGTGAAAGAAAAAATAAATGTAGCAAAAAAGCAGAAAACCATTGTGGTGGAAGCTTCAATACCTGCAACACATTCTCCGCAGTTAGTAGATGAGCAGGAGGTAAGATTGATATTTTAATTGTAGTCATTTGAATTTGACTTGTAAATAATAATAGTTTTTGCTTTATCTTTACTCAAAATCCAAGTGAAGGGGAAGACCTTTCAGGCGTTGAGAGATGGTGAAATCTAGATGAGTTAATGTAGTTGTTTGTCATGAGAAAGTGACGAAGGAAGTGAGTTGATATTTAATGCAAGGTTCATATTTAAGAATAAAGCATGCATTTCTTCTTCTTAAGAATAAATCATGATTTTGGTTTTTCGAGATTGAATCACTTAGATTTAACCCCTGTTTGCTGCTCTATTTGGCTGCCGGAAAGAAGTTATAAACATCTTTGTACAAAAGAAGGAAATTCTGAACTTGAGGCCTATTCTGAAATTCTCCAACTTGACAAAGACATGATTAGGAAGTTGATTTGAATTCCTGAGGGAAGTGCATATTGTTTCATTTTTTTTATTTTGCATTTAATTCAAATGCTTCTATTCCTAGTTGAAAGGAATATTTTCATATTCTATCTCCTTTTAAAACTTCTAAAAACTTAGTCTGGCTTGTAAGATACGTTTTCCAATGCGTCTGAGTTGAAAATTTAAAGCAGATAGTTTGATGGTTCGGTAGGTTATTTGGACTTATAACATTTTGAGCAAATGCAAACCTTTCTAAATCTCTATATATTCTCCCGATTATTTTTTTGTTGTCTTTCAGTTTGCTGTTATGTGTATACAAATTCCAAAAGAAGTTATGGAAAATGATGTGCAAATTATAGTATGATTCTAAGTAACAGATGCAACTACCAAGCCCAAACTTTGCAAGTTATCCCAAACTTCTATTAAGTACTTAAGAATTCAGCCATTATTGTATTTCCTTTGGTGCAAAGCGTCTACTTAACTACAAGATTTCCTTACATTTAAACCAAAGAGTTGATAGATGGAGAAATATATACACTTGTTGTGTGCTAACAGATTTCCTATATTTACAGGAATATTCTCAAGCACATGATGTGCACCACAAATTTGGAAGGAATACAGAGGTATTTAGTTACAGAGATTCCATAAAAATACAACAACACACAAAATACATAACAACCTAGCACTAGTGATGCCGAAGGGTCTGGAGCTGCAGTTGATGTGGAGGATGCTTGAGTTGTAGTTGACTTGGAGAACACTTGTTGAGTCGGCTGTTGGAGTTCATTGCTTTTCTTCATATCCAAATTGTGGCTGAATCTTCTGTGTAATCCATTTATAACACTCTATGTAAAACTCAAGAGAAAATTGCTGAAAAAAATGTCAAAAGGAAACAATTCATTCGAGTCTTCCAATCAAATATAACATTTCTATCAGCCCATCAATATGGAACTTGTTGCCGGCTTTAAGAAATCGTCGACAAAAAATCGCTCACTCTCGATGAGCCACCAATTGTTGGCAACGAAGCAACTTCGACAAAAGACACTGGGTGGGAAGAAGACACCATTATGTTTAACGCCTCATTAGAGTTTTTTTTTCTATTTTGTATTTTTTTGGACATTTTAATATAGGCCATTGGATGGATTCATTAATATGATGTCATCCATCTAATGGCCTATTAGGACTCATTAGGTGATTTTGTCTTAGGAGGGAATCTGAACCCTGCTATCAGAGCCATGGAAGTGGCTCAGCATATGAATTGGTCCAGAGTAGTTTTTGAGTCAGATTCGAAGCTCCTCTACGACGATATTACTTTCTGCGACTTCCCCAAGCTGGAAAATTGAGGACATGTTCTTTCTCTTAGGTGACTTTTCAAAGAACAATCAGTTTGGGCTATCCATTGGGAATCCAGAAAACTGAACCAGCAAGCCCATTTGTTAGCTCAATGGGTGGCTCGCTCTCATCTGTTAGGCTATAAGGTGTTAGAATTATGTGCCCTCGATAACCAAATAATTAATCCAGTCCTAATATCTCATTAGAATTATGAAATTTGCAATAATCTCAAATTTTAGGAGTCAATTACAATATGTTGATGGACTTGATTGTAATTAGTAGAAGCCCTAATTTTATTAGAAGAAGAGTTCTTCAGTTTAATCCTACGGCTAGAATTTAAGATCCCTAAAGATCCTATGTCTCATGCTCTCTCTAGGGTTTCCCAAGGCCTATAAATATAACTGTTATATTCAAGGGGTTGGCCATCAGAACCTATTAGAGAAATCCCAAAAAGAGAGAGTGACATAAATCCCTTAGGAGGCAAGACATCTGTGTTGCTATTCTGAATTACTGAGTTTTGGATTGGATCATAAAGTGACTTGAGGTTTGTGGATTTTCGAATTCTTGTATCAAGGTAGGTAATCGAATTCACGATTGCAATTATAATCCTGCTTGATGTTTTATTGAAAAGATGTTATTTAATTTAGTTTAATTCCGCATAAACTATTACTGGTATCAGAGCCAGTTTCATATGATTGCAATTGTTGCATTATATGGACCTTGCTAATTTTTTATTGAGAATCAAAAAGCCAAAACCTTTTCTGGTTACTGTTCACGCACTATTATGAATAGTGCAGAATTTTATTGTATGAAAATTTGATTTACTGTTCACGTTTTTGTTCCACAAAATTTTTTTTATAGTGAGTTATGAACAGTAAACGTTTGGAATTATTAATTAAAAAAAACTGTTCATGAGATGAATAGTGCTGCTAGAGAGTTGGGTAGCGGTGGGCGAGCAGCCTAAGGCCGCTCTAGCCCGACACTGGGAATCCCAACGGTGTTGTGCTCCCCTTTGGGGTCTCGTAGGGCACACCGCTCGGCCATAAGGCCGAGCAGGTCTGCCCGGAGCGCCGGGGGGTAGCATCGGCAGCCTCTGTGGCCGCCGAGGTGCTCTACCCAGGCCGGCCTTCATGGTCGGCGCCGCCTCAATCCTTATATGGGGCAACGGCTAGGGTTCCTTACAGGTCGGGCCGGGTTGTGAACCCAGCCCAACCAATGACCCGACCCAAACCAAAAAAAAGGTTGGGTTAATTTTGGGCTGGGTTCTAAACGCATCCTAACACGTGGGTTGGCTAGACTCGAAGCCCAGCCCAAGCCCACATAGGGCTTGGGCCGGGCTAGGTTGTGAACCCAGCCCACTACCAAATGGGCCAGTTGACCAGTTCGAGGCAGGGCCAGTGTGACCAGCCCGGGGCCAAACCGGTTTGATTAGTCTTGCAAGGGTCCAACCAGTCAACGGTTGACCGACCGGAAAAGAAAAAAAAAAGGATTTTTTCTTCCAATTTTGGGTGCTAAATATGATTAATTATTGTAATTTTTCCTATGGTCTCTATTATCAATAAATAGGAGTTTTACTCAATTAAAATTGGTTGAAGCCAAAATTGGATAAGACCGATTTTAATTTTGTAAAATTTTCTTATTTATTTCTTGGGAAGATAAGTGTCTACATCTCAGTGGGAGTGTCTACTAAAATAGTGACATAAACTCACAAGAATTTGGAACACACTTAGATAATGGAATGCACAAACCAAGTAAACGCAAGTACTAAAATAGTATAAGATGTGTTTATTTAGGCAGGCCAAAAGAAAATCGAGAATTACAAATATTTTAAAATATTTTGCCTATGATGTAAATTTTGATGAATAGTAGCTATTCGCCTTTGCAAGATATGTACAATGATTGCCAAAATGGAATTGTTGTTGCATGTAAGGTAGAGGTTCTTAATACCCATTTAGATGTCATGAATATAAATATTATATTTCTCATTGTTGTGATATATTTGATATATCTGTTTATTATTCGAATGGATGGTACCATTAGTATTTCAAAAACTTGAATCTAATGGAAATATTTATGTGAATTATTTTGAAGATTCAAAATGACTTTTAATCCTTTGACTAGGATTTTGGATGACAATCGATTGACAGGACCGAATTATGTTGATTGGAAGAGAAATCTGATGATTGTTCTCTCAGCCGATAAGATCGGTTATGTTCTAACCTCTGAGTCACCTGAGATTGCCCTAGAAAATGTCACTGAGGAAGAAAAGGAAGTCTTTAACAAGTGTCATGATAATGATAATATGGCGAAGTGCTATATTATAGCCTCAATCTTAAATGTTTTGCAGAAAGATTGTGAGGGCATAACTACAGTTGCAGGCTATGTTGCATCTCCAAGAGATGTTTGGAGAGCAGAGCAGATCTACTAGGCAAACTACTATGAAGAATCTGATGTCCACCAAAATGGTGGAAGGGAGCCTAGTTCTGGATCATGTCTTGAAGATGATTTCTTTCGTCAACGAACTAAACTTTTTGGGAGCTGAGATGGATGGTGACACAAAAGTTGATGCCATTCTTTCATCTCTGCCTAATTCTTTCAGTCAGTTTGTCCTTAATTACAATATGAATAAGATGAATGTGATATTGTCAGAGCTGCTCAATATGTTGCAGTCAGCTCAAGATCTCATCAAAAAGGACAAACCTACTAGATGGTCACAGAAAAATCTAATGCCTCTATGAAACTGAAACCCAAGTTTAAGAACTTCAAGAAAAATAATAAAGGGTATCAGGTAGCTAAGAATGTCCCAAGGTGGACAAGGAAACAAAGGAGGTGACAAGAACAAAGGCAAAGGAAATTGTTTCCATTGCAGCAAGCCCGGTCATTGGAAGAGAAACTGCCGAGTTTACTTAGTTTCTCTTAAAAAGGGCAAACCTTCTGAAGGTATGTCTAATATGCTTGTAATTGAATTAAATTTAATGGATGTCCATTTAATTCATGGTGTGTGGATTCTGGTTCTACATCTCACATCTGCAATATGTTGCAAGGGTTCAAGGAGACCAGAAGGCTCCATGAAGGGGAGCTGATCCTAAAGATGGGACGAGTGCAACTGTTGCAGCGACTGCCATCGGAGTTTTTAGTTTAGAATTATCTAATAATAGATTTTGATTCTAGAAGACTGTCTTTATGTTCTAGAAGTTCGTAGAAATTTGATTTCTGTTTCAAAACTTGGTTTATCTGGATATTCGTTTCTTTTCAATTCCAAACTTGTTATTAAGTTTCAAAATAAATTTGTTGCTTCTAGGAATTATTTATGATAGTCTTTATCTTTTGAATGTTGATAATTATTTGAATAATATTGAGAATGATGATTCTAGTGTGTTATCCCTTAAAAGGAAAATGGATGTTAATCCAACTTACTTGTGGCATCTAAGACTTAGTCATGCCAATATTGATAGGATCAATAGATTAGTAAGGGATGGGCCATTGTAATTTCTGAAAATTGAGCCCTATATAATCTATGAGCCCTGCTTACAAGGAAAGATGACCAAAAGCCCTTTTACAGGAAAGGGAATTAGAGCCACAGAAGTATTAGGATTAATACATACTGATGTTTGTGGTCCCTTCAACCACATGGTAAGAGAAGGTTTCTCTTATTTCATTACTTTCATTGATGATTGTTCCAGGTATGGTTATCTATACCTGATGAAGCATAAATCGGAATCCTTTGAAAAGTTCAAGGAATTCCACAATGAAGTTGAGAAACAGATTGGAAAGTCCATTAAAATGATTCGCTCCGATAGGGGAGGTGAATACCTCTTGGATGATTTTAAAGTCTATCTTAAAGATCATGGAATCATATCTCAACTTACACCGCTAGGCACACCACAACACAATGGTGTTGCAGAGAGAAGAATAGAACCCTATTGGATATGGTTCGTTCCATGATGAGCATATCTGAGTTGCCCATATCATTTTAGGGACATGCTTTGGAGACCGTTGTTTACTTGTTAAACAGGATCCCTACAAAATCAGTTCCTAATACCCCATATGATTTATGGACTGGCAAAAAGCCAAGCATAAATCATATTAAGATATGGGGTTGTCCAGCTCATGTTAAAAGGTTTAATGTGGATAAGCTGGGATCAAGGACTGATAGGTGCCTATTTGTAGGCTATCCCAAAATGACTACTGGTTTCTACTTCTATAATCCCAATGAAAACAAAGTGTTTGTTAGCAGGAATGCTACTTTTCTTGAAGAGATTATAGTTTGAATGAAACTGAGAGTAGAGTTGCTCTTGATGAGCAAAGAGATAGTACAGTGACTAAGCAGAATGAGAACAATGAGGATCAAGTGATTATTCCCATTGATCAAACTGAACCTATTGAGACACAGGAGCCTCGTCATAGTAAAAGGATTATAAGAACTCCAGTAAAATTCAATTTGTTAAATGAGATTTATCAAATAGAATATGAGGGACTGGAGATTGATCTTTATGATTTTACAGAGGCTGTAAAAGACAAAGATGCTAAGCATTGGCATGTGGCCATGGAATCAGAGATGGACTCCATGTATTCCAACAAGTATGGACCTTGGTAGACAAACCAGAAGGCATTAAGCCTATAGGTTGCAAATGGGTCTACAAAAGAAAACTTGGACCAACAGGAAAGGTAGAGACCTTTAAAGCTAGACTAGTGGCAAAAGGGTATACTCAAAAGGCTAGTATTGATTATGAGGAAACCTTTTCACCAGTAGCTATGCTAAAGTCCATAAAGATTCTATTGGCAATTGCAGCATACTATGATTATGAGATATGGCAGATGGATGTGAAAACCGCATTCTTGAATGGGTACATCCATGAAGAAATTTATATGGACCAGCCAGAAGGTTTCATATCTCGAAAAAATGAATCAAAAGTGTGCAAATTGGAGAAATCTATTTATGGCCTAAAATAAGCATCACGTTGTTGGAATATCTGTTTTGATGAGTCAATCAAAACGTTTGGTTTCTCACAAAACATGGATGAACCTTGTGTCTACAAGAAGGTTAGTGGGAGTGCTATCACCTTTTTGGTTCTTTATGTGGATGACATACTACTCATTGGGAATGATGTAGGGGCTTTGTCATATGTGAAAATATGGTTGTCTAACCAATTTTCAATGAAAGACCTTGGGGAAGCATCCTACATACTCGGGATCAAAGTGTTTAGAGATCGAAAGAAGAGATTATTGGGTCTCTCACAAGTTAATTATATTGACAGGATATTGGCTAGATTTAGCATGATAAATTCCAAGAAAGGGTTTCTACCCTTTAGACATGGAATTCATATCTCTAAGCAGATGTGTCCAAAAACATCTGAAGAAAGAGAAAAGATGAGTAACTGCCATTATGCTTCGGCTGTAGGGAGTCTCATGTTTGCTATACATTGTACTAGACCTGATATCAGTCACGCAGTTAGCATTGTAAGTAGATACCAATCCAATCCAGGTCCAGAACATTGTCAGCAGTGAAACATATCCTCAGGTATTTGAGAAATACAAAACATTATTTCTTAGTGTATGGTAGTGAGGATCTGACTGTCCAAGGATATACAGATTCGGATTTTCAATCAAACATTGATGATAGAAGATCAACATTCGGGTTTGTGTTCCTTCTTGGCAAAGGAGTATTTAGTTGGAGAAGTTTCAAATGAAGTTTCAAATGAAGTTTCAAACAAAGTACTACTGCTGATTCTACAACTGAGGCAGAATATGTTGCTGCAAGTGAAGCTGCAAAGGAAGCTGTGTGGATTCGTAAGTTCATTCAAGAACTTGAAGTTGTCCCTTCGATTGAGGCGCCTATTTCCTTGTACTGCGATAACAATGGTGCAATTGCACAGGCAGTGGAACCAAGGTCTCATCAAAGGATGAAGCACATAGAACGTCGTTTTCACCTAATACGTGATATCATATCCAGAAGGTGATGTCACAATGGTGAAGGTTGCATCAGCTGATAATTTAGCTAATCCATTTACAAAGCCTTTATCTCAGAAAGTGTTTGAGAAACATATTAAGTATATGGGTTTGAGATATATGTATGATTGGGTTTGACGTTTTGTTTTTTTCTTTATTATTTGATAATAAAAAGTTTATTTGTTTTTCACATATATTATTGTTGTTATGGGTTTATACGTAACATGAGATATTATGTATGTAAATTTATTCAGGTAACATTGTAGAAAAATCATACTAGAGATTAATGAATCAAAGGCAGATAATAATGATTTTTCAGTTCCTTGTAAGCTTGAAATTGTTCTAGACTTTTGTGTCATAAAGTCTACACTTGTTGTGCGAGAATGATTGATTCCATCATTGAGGTATAACCTTAAGCAGACAAGTGGGTGTCATGTAACAAGTACATACACTGAACAAGATCCAATTAAGAACGCCTTTTGGAATAATCACTGTCAGGTTAAAGGTTGTTCTATCACAATTCGGTATTGTCCTTAGACCTGAGAGGTTTGTATTTATTCATGTATTATGTACACATACTTTGACGTTGTCAACGGTGATGTCCATTCAGGACTATATAAGGACATGTTGGGTTGTGTGCATGATGGATGAGTTATATGAATGCCCAACAAGGAATCTACCAGTCTCTTGGAGAGACAGTATATTCAATTAGTGTTCATATAAGAGTTGGACCAAAAGAAATCCGGCTGGTGTGTTTTACAAAACTATTTTTTTTAATACATAAAAGTATATTATATATATTTCAAAATTGTTTTGTGGTCCAACTGAGTTGTGAAACTAAGAAATCAAAGTTTATATGAGATAGGGACATGGCGGTGATATTTGGTTCTGAGGGCAAGTGGGAGATTGTTAGAATTATGTGCCCTCGATAACCAAATAATTAATCCAGTCCTAATATCTCATATGAAATATAGTTTGGTGGAAGGAATTAATTGTATGTAAAGGGGCATATTTGCAATAATCTCAAATTTCAAGGGTCAATTACAATATGTTGATGGACTTGATTGTAATTAGTAGAAGTCCTAATTTTATTAGAAAAAGAGTTCTTCAGTTTAATCCTACGGCTGGAATTTGAGATCCCTAAGGATCCTATGTCTCATGCTCTCTCTAGGGTTTCCCAAGGCCTATAAATATAACTGTTATATTCAAGGGGTTGGCCATCAGAACCTATTAGAGAAATCCCAAAAGGAGAAAGTGACATAAATCCCTTAAGAGGCAAGACATCTGTGTTGCTATTCTGAATTACTGGAGTTTTGGATTGGATCATAAAATAACTCGAGGTTTGTGGATTTCCAAATTCTTGTATCAGGATAGGTAATCGAATCCACAATTACAATTATAATCCTGCATGATGTTTTGTTGAAAACATATTATTTAATTTAGTTTAATTCTGCATAAACTATCATAAGGATCCTAATTGTATTCATTTTTTATATTTTAGTTTGTGATTCGAACGCTTTTGTTGATTAGTTGCATTAATTTAAAGCACCTTTTTATGGCTTTACTGAGGGGAAAAAAAACTCTTGAGTGACTCTCCCTGAATAAGGTAGAATGAAAAATAGTGCTCCTGTGACCCCCTCTCTCTGTAGAGCTCTCACCCTTTTCCAGCTGTCTTTCTCTCTTCCTTTCATCTCTCTTTATCTTTGCTCTCTGCTTCCTCCTTGCCTTCAACCTTTCCCTCTGCTTTATCCTCTCCTCTGTCATCATTTCTCCTTTCTCCATCCGTGATTACCGTTTCCTTCAAGTTTTCTCATCTTTTCCTCCTCTGTCATCATTTCCCTTTCTCTTTTTTCTTTTTTCATTATGTTCTCCTCACTTTTTTTTCAGTCTTTCTTAGCATGAGCCAAGAAGATCTTTTAAAGGAGCTAGAGGATCTTGCTCTGGGCACCCAGAACCTTAACTGGGGTAGTTCGGCTAAGGATGTGGAAGTTTACAAAGAAGAGACCGAACAATTGGCCAATTGTGTCCTGATTGGTAGACTCATCTCTTAGCGAGTTATTAATAAGCAAGCTATCAAGGATATCATCCTTACTTCTTAGAGGTATGTAGATGGACTTCAGACTTCTTATAGAGGATTTTGGTGTTAATACTTTCTTATTTACCTTCCCATCTAAAGTAGCCAGAGATCGCATTTATGACAAGGGTCCCTGAAATGTTAGGAGGAATCTTCTTATTCTCAAACACTGGACCCCAAATGCTACCTTCCTTGAACTTGATTTGTATAAGACTCCGATTTGGGTGCAAGTTCATGGCTTGCCCCTTAACCGAATGAACAGAGAGAGTGTTATGAACGTGGGTTCTTCTATAGGACCTGTTATTGATATGGATGTTAATCCTACTGGTAATGTTTGGTGTGCCTGCTGTTCGCATCAAGGTTTTTCTTGACATAAGGAAGCCTCTGCTTCCACGCTATCACCAACAGCGTTTTGACGCTGAACCATGCTGGGTGCAATTCAAGTACGAGAAGATTTCGGATTTCTGTTATAATTGTGGGAAGATGGGACACACTCAAGCTGGTTGTTCTTTTCAACCAGTTTTGTCTGATCCAAATTTTCGATTTGGACACCGCATGAAAGCTGAGGTTCTCCTTCAAAGAAAATTCATTAGAGACTCCCCTCCTTCAGAGACCTCCCCTCCTCATCACTCATTTCTCTCCCCTCCATTTCCTAACCCATATCCTTCATCCTCCCAACTCTTCTCCTCTCCCTTACGCTCTACTTCTTTGCCTGTGTCTTCCTCTCTTGAAATTATTCAACTTCCAGCGACCTATCTTCATCTCGGCTTCTGGAGCATTCTCGGTCACCCTTGCATGATACTGTAGCAGATTTCGTTGAAACACGTGATATTTGCGTGTGGAGTGATAAAGATGAGTCTAGCTTGCAACCTGGTTCTAGTATAGGCATAGACTCTTCCATGCTTTAAATATTTGCGGCGATACGGAGTCTGTTCTCTCCTCGGGTGTCAGAGAATATCAGCCTCTAGAAGTAATTCGTGACCTCTTTTTGGAAAAGTCCAATCAGTTACAATCAGACCCTCCTTGCTGACTACTCTTCGAGGCCTGGAATCTTCTAAAGCCTCAGTGAAACATCTACCCTAAATCTCTTATTCGGTCCCTCAATCTACGATTCTTCCCTCTGATGTGGAATTGGGCCCATCTTCTTGCATGGATCTATCTTATTCCCTTAAAATTAAAAGCCAATCAAAATTTCAGCATTCAGATAAGCCCATTTTAAGCCCAGCCTCTCATAACCCACTTCCCATCTTTGCTAAAAAAATCATCCTCTCCCGTAACACCAAACTCCCCTCTTTATCCACCTACATAACTACACCTTCTTTTCCACCCAGCATTTGACGCCGCTCCAAATCCAAAGTCACCATTGAAGAGGAAGATGTCCCTATAGCAGCTCTCTGGATTCGCAATAAAGCTTAGTAAACATGTGAGCCCTCTTCTTCCTACTCCATTCCCCAAGAAAAAGGCAATGGACAAGGGTAAATTGAAGCTGTTGTTTGTGTTAGAATTATGTGCCCTCGATAACCAAATGATTAATCCAGTCCTAATATCTCATATGGAATATAGTTTGGTGGAAGGAATTAATTGTATGTAAAAGGGGACATATTTGCAATAATCTCAAATTTCAGGGGTCAATTACAATATGTTGATGGACTTGATTGTAATTAGTAGAAGCCCTAATTTTATTAGAAGAAGAGTTCTTCAGTTTAATCCTACGGCTGGAATTTGAGATCCCTAAAGATCCTATGTCTCATGCTCTCTCTAGGGTTTCCCAAGGCCTATAAATATAACTGTTATATTCTAGGGGTTGGCTATCAGAACCTATTAGAGAAATCCCTAACATGAGAGAGTGACATAAATCCCTTAGGAGGCAAGACATTTGTGTTGCTATTATTATTCTAAATCGCTGGAGCTTTGGATTGGATCGTGAAGCGGGTTGAAACTTGTGGATTCCCGAATTACTATATCAAGGTAAGTAATCGAATCCGAAATTGCGATTATATTCCTGATAGATGTTTTATTGAAAACATATTATTTATTTAGTTTAATTCCGCATAAACTATCAGTGGTATCAGAGCCAAGTTCGTATGATTGCAATTGTTGGATTATATGAACCTTGCTAATTTTTGATTGAGAATCAAAAGCTAAAACCCTTTCCGATTACTGTTCACGCACTATTATGAATATTGCAAAAATGTTATTGTATGACAATTCGTTTTACTGTTCACGGCTTTTGTTCATAAAAGTTTTATGAGTTATGAACATTAACATTTTGGAATGTTTAAAAAAAATAATTAAAAAAAAAAAAAAACACTGTTCACGTGATGAACAGTGACGCCGGAGTCTGGCCGGCGCCATTCCGGCCGGTGGCTGGCCGGATGGCGCCAGCCGTGGAGGCTGGCCGCAGGCCAACCTTGCATTCCTGCAAGGGGCCAGCGGCGCCCAGGGCATTGAGATGCCCTGGGTCAAATGCTTGGGCCTCGGGTAGGGCAACAGTTGCCCTACCCGGCCCAAGGCTAGCCCAGCCCAAAAGGGGCTAGGAAGGAAGGGTTGGCAGCCTCAAGCGGCCAAATGATTGGGCCGGGCTGGGTTCACAACCCAGCCCACGCGCCAAGCTGGACCGGTCCGGGGCTGGACCGGTCTGACCGGTCTAAAGGGTCCGACCGGTTTGACCGGTCTGGCCCGGTTGACCGATTTGACCGGTCAACGGTCAAAGGTCAACGGTCAACAGTTGACCGAAAAAAAAAAAAAAAAAAAAAAAAAAGGAGGAATTTTTCTTCCAATTTTGGGTGCTGAATAGGATTAATTATTGTAATTTTTCCTATGGTCTCTATTATCAATAAATAGGAGTTTTTACTTGATTAAAATTGGTTGAAGCCAAAATGGATAAGACCGATTTTAATTTCGTAAAATTTTCTTGTTTATCTCTTGGGAAGATAAGTGTCTACATCTCAGTGGGAGTGTCTACTAAAATAGTGACATAAACTCACAAGAATTTGGAACACACTTAGATAATGGAATGCACAAACCAAATAAACGCAAGTACTAAAATAGTATAAGATGTGTTTATTTAGGTAGGCCAAAAGAAAATCGAGAATCACAAATATTTTAAAATATTTTGCATATGATGTAAATATTGATGAATAGTAGCTATTCGCCTTTACAAGATATGTACAATGATAACCAAAATGGGATTGTTGTTGCATGTAAGGTAGAGGTTCTCGATACCCATTTAGAATGTCATGAATATAAATGTTATATTTCTCATTGTTGCGATATATTTGATATATCTGTTTGTTATTTGAATGGGTGGTACCATTAGTATTTCAAAAACCTGAATCTAATGGAAATATATATGTGAAATTGTTTTGCAGATTCAAAAATGACTTTTAATCCTTTGGCTAGGATTCTGGATGACAATCGGTTGACAGGACCGAATTATATTGATTGGAAGAGAAATCTTATGATTATTCTCTCAGCCGATAAGATCGGTTATGTTCTCACCTCTGAGACACCTGAGCTTGCCCTGAACAATGCCACTGAGGAAGAAAAGAGAGTCTTTAACAAGTGGCATGATGATGATAATATGGCAAAGTGCTATATTATGGCCTCAATCTCAAATATTTTGCAGAAAGATTGTGAGGGCATAGCTACAGCTGCAGGCGCTATGTTGCATCTCCAAGAAATGTTTGGAGAGCAGAGCAGATCTGCTAGGCAGACTGCTATGAAGAATCTGATGTCCACCAAAATGGTGGAAGGGAGCCCAGTTCGGGAACATGTCTTGAAGATGATTTCTTTCATCAACGAACTGGATTTTTTGGGAGCTGAGATGGATGGTGACACAAAAGTTGATGCCATTCTTTCATCTCTGCCTGATTCTTTTAATCAGTTTGTCCTTAATTACAATATGAACAAGATGAGTGTGACATTGTCAGAGCTGCTCAATATGTTGCAGTCAGCTCAAGATCTCATCAAGAAGGACAAACCTACTGTGATGGTCACAGAGAAATCTAATGCCTCTATGAAACTGAAACCCAAGTTTAAGAACTTCAAGAAAAATAATAAGGGGTATCAGGCAGCTAAGAATGTTCAAGGTGAACAAAGAAACAAAGGAGGTGACAAGAATAAAGGCAAAGGAAATTGTTTCCATTGCGGCAAGCCCGGTCACTGGAAGAGAAACTGCCGAGTTTACTTAGCTTCTCTTAAAAAGGGCAAACCTTCTGAAGGTATATCTGATATGCTTGTAATTGAATTGAATTTAATGGATGGTCCGTTTAATTCATGGTGTGTGGATTCTGGTTCTACATCTCACATCTGCAATATGTTGCAGGGGTTCAAGGAGACCAGAAGGCTCCATGAAGGGGAGCTGATCCTTAAGATGGGGACGGGTGCAACTGTTGCAGCGACCGCCATCGGAGTTTTTAGTTTAGAATTATCTAATAATAGAATTTTGATTCTAGAAGACTGTCTTTATGTTCCAGAAGTTCGTAGAAATTTGATTTCTGTTTCAAAACTTGCTTTATCTGGATATTCATTTCTTTTCAATTCCAAGCTTGTTATTAAATTTCAAAATAAATTTGTTGCTTCTGGAATTATTTATGATGGTCTTTATCTTTTGAATGTTGATAATTCTTTGAATAATATTGAGAATGATGATTCCAGTGTGTTATCCCTTAAGAGGAAAAGGGATGTTAATCCAACTTACTTGTGGCATCTAAAACTTGGTCATGCCAATATTGATAGGATCAATAGATTGGTAAGGGATGGGCCATTGCAATTTTGAAAATTGAGCCCTATCCAATCTGTGAGCCCTGCTTGCAAGGAAAGATGACCAAAAGTCCTTTTACGGGAAAAGGAATTAGAGCCACAGAAGTATTAGGATTAATACATACTGATGTTTGTGGTCCCTTCAACCATATGGCAAGAGGAGGTTTCTCTTATTTCATTACTTTCATTGATGATTATTCCAGGTATGGTTATCTATACCTGATGAAGCATAAATCGGAATCCTTTGAAAAGTTCAAGGAATTCCACAATGAAGTTGAGAAACAGATTGGAAAGTCCATTAAAATGATTCGCTCCGATAGGGGAGGCGAATACCTCTTGGATGATTTTAAAGTTTATCTTAAAGATCATGGAATCATATCTCAACTCACACCACCAGGCACACCACAGCACAATGGTGTTGCAGAAAGAAGGAATAGAACCCTATTGGATATGGTTCGTTCCATGATGAGCATATCTGAGTTGCCCATATCATTTTGGGGACATGCTTTGGAGACCGCTGTTTACTTGTTAAACAGGATCCCTACAAAATCAGTTCCTAATACCCCATATGAGTTATGGACTGGCAAGAAGCCAAGCCTAAATCATATTAAGATATGGGGTTGTCCAGCTCATGTTAAAAGGTTTAATGTGGATAAGCTGGGATCAAGGACTGATAGGTGCCTATTTGTAGGCTATCCCAAAATGACTACTGGTTTCTACTTCTATAATCCAAATGAAAACAAAGTGTTTGTTAGCAGGAATGCTACTTTTCTTGAAGAGGATTATAGTTTGAATGAAACTGAGAGTAGAGTTGCTCTTGATGAGCAAAGAGATAGTACAGTGACTGAGCAGAATGAGAATAATGATGATCAAGTGATTATTCCCACTGATCAAACTGAACCTGTTGAGACACAGGAGCCTCGTCGTAGTAAAAGGATTATAAGACCTCCAGTAAAATTCAGTTTGTTAAATGAGATTTATCAAATGGATTCTGAGGGACTGGAGATTGATCCTTGTGATTATACAGAGGCTGTGAAAGACAAAGATGCTAAGCATTGGCATGTGGCCATGGAATCAGAGATGGACTCCATGTATTCCAACAAGGTATGGACCTTGGTAGACAAACCAGAAGGCATTAAGCCTATAGGTTGCAAATGGGTCTACAAAAGGAAACTTGGACCAACAGGAAAGGTAGAGACCTTTAAAGCTAGGCTGGTAGCGAAAGGGTATACTCAAAAGGCTGGTATTGATTATGAGGAAACCTTTTCACCAGTAGCTATGCTAAAGTCCATAAGGATTCTGTTGGCAATTGCAGCATACTATGATTATGAGATATGGCAGATGGATGTGAAAACCGCATTCTTGAATGGGTACATCCATGAAGAAATTTATATGGACCAGCCAAGAGGTTTCATATCTCAGGAAAATGAATCAAAAGTGTGCAAATTGGAGAAATCCATTTATGGCCTAAAACAAGCATCACGTTGTTGGAACATCCGTTTTAATGAGTCAATCAAAATGTTTGGTTTCTCACAAAACATGGATGAACCTTGTGTCTACAAGAAGGTTAGTGGGAGTGCTATCACCTTTTTGGTTCTTTATGTAGATGACATACTACTCATTGGGAATGATGTAGGGGCTTTGTCATCTGTGAAAATGTGGTTGTCTAACCAATTTTCAATGAAAGACCTTGGGGAAGCATCCTACATACTCGGGATCAAAGTGTTTAGAGACCGAAAGAAGAGATTATTGGGTCTCTCACAGGTCAATTATATTGACAGGATATTGGCTAGATTTAGCATGGTAAATTCCAAGAAAGGGTTTCTACCCTTTAGACATGGAATTCATCTCTCTAAGCAGATGTGTCCAAAAACACCTGAAGAAAGAGAGAAGATGAGTAACTGCCATTATGCTTCGGCTGTAGGGAGTCTCATGTATGCTATGCTTTGTACTAGACCTGATATCAGTCACGCAGTTAGCGTTGTGAGTAGATACCAATCCAATCCAGGTCCAGAACATTGGTCAGCAGTAAAACATATCCTCAGGTATTTGAGAAATACAAAACACTATTTCTTAGTGTATGGTAGTGAGGATCTGACTGTCCAGGGATATACAGATTCGGATTTTCAATCAGACATTGATGATAGAAGATCAACATCCGGGTTTGTGTTCCTTCTTGGCAAAGGAGCATTCAGTTGGAGAAGTTTCAAGCAAAGTACTACTGCTGATTCTACAACTGAGGCAGAATATGTTGCTGCAAGTGAAGCTGCAAAGGAAGCTGTGTGGATTCGCAAGTTCATTCAAGAACTTGAAGTTGTCCCTTCGATTGAGGCGCCTATTTCCTTATACTGCGATAACAATGGTGCAATTGCACAGGCAGTGGAACCAAGGTCTCATCAAAGGACGAAGCACATAGAACGTCGTTTTCACCTAATACGTGATATCATATCAAGAGGTGATATCACAATGGTGAAGGTTGCATCAGCTGATAATTTAGCTGATCCATTTACAAAGCCTTTATCTCAGAAAGTGTTTGAGAAACATATTAAGGATATGGGTTTGAGATATATGTATGATTGGGTTTGACGTTATATTTTTCCTTTATTATTTGATAATAAAAGTTTATTTGTTTTTCACATATATTATTGTTGTTATGGGTTTATACGTAACATGAGATGTTATGTATGTAAATTTGTTCAGGCAACATTGTAGAAAAATCATGCTAGAGATTAATGAATCAAAGGCAGGGAATAATGATTTTTCAGTTCCTTGTAAGCCTGAAATTGTTCTAGACTTTTGTGTCATAAAGTCTACACTTGTTGTGCGGAGAATGATTGATTCCATCATTGAGGTATGACCTTAAGCAGACAAGTGGGTGTCATGTAATAGGTACATACACTGAACAGGATCCGATAAAGAATGCCTTTTGGAAAATGATCACTGTCAGGTTAAAGGTTGTTCTATCACAATTCGGTATTGTCCTTAGACCTGAGAGGTTTGTATTTATTCATTTGTTATGTACACATACTTTGACGTTGTCAACCGGTGATGTCCATTCAGGACTATATACGGACATGTTGGGTTGTGTGCGTGATGGATGAGTTGTATGAATGCTCAACAAGGAATCCACCAGTCTCTTGGAGAGACAGTATATTCAGTTAATGTTCATATAAGTGTTGGACCAAAAGAAATCCGGCCGGATGTGTTTTACAAAACTATTTTGAATACATAAAAGTATATTATATATTTTCAAAATTGTTTTATGGTCCAACTGAGTTGTGAACTAAGAAATCAAGGTTTACATGAGATAGGGACGTGACGGTGATATTTGGTTCTGAGGGCAAGTGGGAGATTGTTAGAATTATGTGCCCTCGATAACCAAATGAGTAATCCAGTCCTAATATCTCATATGGAATATAGTTTGGTGGAAGGAATTAATTGTATGTAAAAGGGGCATATTTGCAATAATCTCAAATTTCAGGGGTCAATTACAATATGTTGATGGACTTGATTGTAATTAGTAGAAGCCCTAATTTTATTAGAAGAAGAGTTCTTCAGTTTAATCCTACGGCTGGAATTTGAGATCCCTAAGGATCCTATGTCTCATGCTCTCTCTAGGGTTTCCCAAGGCCTATAAATATAACTGTTATATTCAAGGGGTTGGCCATCAGAACCTATTAGAGAAATCCCTAAAATGAGAGAGTGACATAAATCCCTTAGGAGGCAAGACATTTGTGTTGCTATTATTATTCTGAATCGCTGGAGCTTTGGATTGGATCGTGAAGCGGGTTGAAACTTGTGGATTCCCGAATTACTATATCAAGGTAAGTAATCGAATCCGCAATTGCAATTATAATCCTGATAGATGTTTTATTGAAAACATATTATTTATTTATTTAATTCCGCATAAACTATCAGTTTGATACTCTCTCTAATCCTAAACTTTTCTCATCTGATGTTGCGGCCGAGGAGGCGGGCCCTATCATGCCCCCCAACGCTATGAGGCTCCTATATTGGAACTATTGAGGCTTAGCCCTAGCCCCGACAGTTAGAGCTCTTCAGGCTTTGGTCAGGATGCATTCTCCTGACTGCATTTGTATTGCTGAACCCAAAACCCACTCTAGGCTCCTCTTAACAGTGTTAGTTTCAACCATCATCTTGGTTGTCCACTGCATGTAAGGAAAGGAGGCTTAATTTTTGCATGGAAGGATGGTATTGGCTTTGAAGCAACGTGGATTTCTCTTCATATTATCAACTTGGTCATTTTTTCAGATCCTCCCCATACTCCCTGGATGTTGTCATTGGTGCATGGCCCTCAGTTTGGCGCGATAAAGGTCCTTTTGGAACATGTTGAATGCTACAGCAGATCATTTTTCAGGCGCCTGGACTTGCATAGGTGATTTTAATGCTCTTGTTGAACAAATAGAAAAAAGGGGAGGCAGATCCTTTGTGGAATCTTCTCATGGTAGCCTAGGGTCGTTTATGCGAGCTCAAGGTTTTATAGACCTTGGATTTCAGGGTGCACTGTTCACTTAAAGTAACAAGCGTGGTGGTAGAGTTCTCATTCAGGAACACCTTGACCAGGGCATTGCAAACGGTGGTTGGTGTCTCCTTTTTCCCTGAGCCTTTATTAAGCACTGCCCTCGCTTTGTTTCCGACCATGCTGCTATTTTTCTAGATACGTATGGAAACTAACATGGACTTCCGAAGCAATTTCGGTTTGAAGCATTTTGGTTAAGGAATAATTCTTGCAAAGCTGTTATTGAAAAAGCATGGTCATACCATGATCCAGGTTCCCCGGCCTTTTGTTTTTGCAAAAAAATCCAAGCTCTTAAACTGGTGTTGAGGAAATGGAATAGAGAGACTTTTGGTCTCATTCAAGAGCAAATTCGATTCTTACAGTCTGAATTAAGCAAGGTCCAAGCCTTGACTCCCTCGGCTGAAATGGAGGAAAAAGAATCATTTATTCAGCTTGCTTTACAGGAATAGTTAACAAGGGAGGAAATTCTATGGAAGCATAAATTGAGAGTTGAATGGCTTGCTATGCCTAATCTGAATACCCGCTACTATCACCTCTTTACGATCATTCAACGGCAGAGGAACACTATCGAATATCCGAAGACAGAGGACGAAAGGTGGCTGGATAATAGGTAGGACATTGGTGTTCACATTTGCGGGTTCTTTCAATCTTCCCAGCTGGTTTTGGATTCTGCACTGGCAGAGCTTATTCCCTGCATCATTACAGAGGCTGATAATGCGAGTCTTTGTAGTTCACCATCTGCTTAACTTTTGTTGCTATGAAGAGTATTGGTGCTTCTAAAGCCCTCGGGCCTGACGGTATTACTGTACTTCTTTATCAAAACTTTTGGGACATTGTTAAGCATGATGTTATTCTCACTCTTCAGCGTTTCTTTGAATCGGGGCATCTACTTAAGCAAATGAATCATACCAACATTGTGCTCATCCCTAAGCGTAGGAACCTCTCTTTGGTGAGCCACTTCCGACCCCTAAGTTTATGTAATGTGCATTACAAAATAATTTCTAAAATTCTGGTTGCAAGACTTCGTCCCTTGTTGCACAAAATTATTTCTCCATTGCAGGTTGGTTTTATGTCAGGTCAAATGATACAAGAGAATAGCATTCTTGTGCATGAGATTATCCACTCTATGAAGCGAAAATTGGTAGAGGCCTTATGGCTTTTAAACTTGACATGGAGAAAGCCTATGACAAAATTGAATGGAGTTACCTAGTTGAGGTGCTGAAATGTCTAGGCTTCAATGATAAATGGCAGCAAATGATTTTTCAGTGTATTTCCACTATCACGTATTCCATTTTGTTGAATGGATCTCCTTATGGATACTTTGTTCCTCATAGTGGCCTTTGCCAAGGAGACACTTTATCTCCAATTTTTGTTTATCATTTGTGCTGAGATTATAACTCTACTTCTGACCAGATTAGAGCACCAAAATATTATACATGGAATTAAAATATGTCGTGATGCCCCTGCCATTGCACATCTTATGTTTGTTGATTATCTCAGGGTATTTTGTAGAGCCAAGTTGGGCGAAGGTCAGGCTATCTTAGATGCTATTGGAAAGTATTCTGCTTGGTCGGGGCAGGTTGTTAACTAGGGGAAATCTAGCCTCTTTTTGAGCCGAAACATGCAAGGATCCTCTATTGCCAATATAGGCAATCACTTGGGTATATAGAAGTATAAATTGGAGGGTAAATAATTGGGGTTGCCCCTTCATATTCCTAAGTCAAAGAAGCTGGCATTGCAAGAGATAAAAGAAAAACTTTTTAATCGCTTAGAAGGGTGGAAGGCCAAGAGTTTCTCTCAAGCAGGTAGATGCACTCTTATTAAAGCTGTTGCTAGTGCTTTACCTTCATATGCTATGTCCACTTTCCTTCTTCCTAAATCGTGGTGCAAAGAAATTGATTCTCATATGAAAAACTTCTTTTGGGGTTTTTTTGAGAAGAAAATTCGAAATTTTACTCCTATGGCTTGGGATGTTATTTGTAGGCCTAAAGCTGTTGGTGGACTGGCTATTAGGAGGATGCATTACATGACTTGTGCCTTGATAGCCAAATTGGGATGGTTGATTCTGAAAAATCCCAATTCATTGTGGACCCAAAGTATTTCAGCTAAGTATCTTAAAAATCACCATTTATTTGACAATGCCTCTGTTGGAGGTTCCTACTGGTTTTGGCAAGTCGTTGCTGCCACCTCAGACTTAGTCAAAGCCGGTGCATGTTATTTAGTCCGAAATGGTAGAAAGATTAATATTTGGACTGACCCGTGGGTGCCCAATATGCCTCAACATTTAGCTATTTTGAATCCCTCTTGTCAGTTTTATGGTTATTACTCTATAGTGCATCAGCTTATTAACTGGGATTCTTTGTGCTGGAAACATGAGCTTGTTCACTGCCTATTCACAACTGAATGTACAAGAGAAATATTAAATATACCACTCACCAGCACCACTGAGGATGATTCAATCTCTTGGATTATGGACCCCACTAGGAAATTTTCGGTGAAGTCTGCCTATCCCCTTGATCAAGCTAGTCGTTTCCAACGTAGACTCAGTTGGGAAACAAAATGTCGGAAAAAACTATGGGCTGGGAAGATACAAAATCGATTAAAATTTCTGTTGTGGAAATTAGCTTAGAATGCTCTTCCTCTAAGGGGGGGAAAGTGGCGGCAATTATGCCTTCTTTTGATGAGGAATTTGCTGCATGGCAGATTTGCTTCAATGAGATTGAAACTGTTGAACATCTGTTTCTTCAATGTCCATTAGCTCAAATCATTTGGAGACAAAGTCCGTGGCCAATCCATAGTAGTGTTCTTTGTTCTGTTACTATAGCCCAATGGATTCATACGCTATGCTACTCTCATAAAGAAATGGGTTTTGATAAATGTTTGGAAAGACCTTTTTTGATGTGGGATGCTATTGCTATGGACTCAATTTGGATGTTTCGTAATCTTTTTGTCCATCAAGGTCTCATACCAGATCCTTTGGAAGTTTTGTTAGTTATTCAAAGAAGATTTCGGGAACACTCCTATGCCTAGAAGACTAAAGAAGAGGGGCTCCATGTTACATGGTCTTCCCCCACATCTCCAGGTGTTAAAATCAACTTTGATGTGGCTTGTAGAACCAGTTTTTCAGTCATTGCAGCAGTTTGTAGAAATCATGAAGGTGAGATTCTCCAAGTGAGGACTGCTTCTATATCTGTTTCACAACCATTATGGAGTGAAATCAAGGCTGCCCTTATGGCGTGTATAATGGCAGATGAAGGCACTTGGCACTCGGTTGAATTGGAGGGTGATTCCTTGAATGCTTACACAACGATCAAACATAATGGTAAAGATATGGAGGGATATCTTGTTGCAGATTGTCGGGCTTGCCATAATCTTTTATCCCTTCATCCCAACTGGAAGCTGTCTTGGATTTCTAGGAAGTAGAATCGTCTTGCTCACAAGATTACTAAGTGGGCCGTTCAGACTCATTGGATGGGTTATGTAGTTACTACTGAAATTCCGCCTCCTATTTTGAATTGTGACTGATTTTATAAGCCCTTTTAAAGTTGAATTTGTGGGGGATGTTTTCTTTTGCTTAGAAAAAGAAAATAGTACTCCTACAATGGCACCTGATCTATTGTCAAAGGGAAAAAATTGAGTGAAGCTTAGCTAACCCATATTTCATTGGAACAAAGAGGAGACCAAAAGTATTCTCTATGCATCTATAAGTTGGTAGCCTATTGTTTGTAGACGGTTGCACCATTAACTTGATAATATAACTATTGGGTAAATATCAAAGTGTTTATTTTTCTAAAATATTAAAGAGCTACTACGAAAGTCATGTTTTATACTTGCACTGAACTAAGAATTGCAAATTGTCATACATGCGTCATGACCACTTTGAATGGTTAGTTATTGGGTTTTGATTATTATTATTATTATTATTTTTTATGAAAGGTTCATATTATATATTGAGAACTATTATAGAGGTGGCTCTAACTATAGGTAGGGTAGGCGGTTGCCTAAGGCTCCCAAATTAAGGAAGCTCTAATTAAAAATTTTCTTTAATAAGTATATTTAAAAAATATTTAATGACAAAACCTAAAAAATTTAACGTTGAAGCGATTTGTATAGACTTTTAATTAATTGATTTTTATTCTATAAAAAGGCTTAATAAATCTCCTTGCTAAAAGGAATCATTAACTCTTCAGCGGTTTATAAGGTCTCCTTTAGACATATAAAAAAAAAATTAGAAGGATTTCTCAGGGCGATGGGGGGCGGTTGTCCCCTATTGTTCCTGTGAAGTTCTGCCCCTAAGCATTATGGCTGAGAGAGGTCTCAATCATCAACTTCTATGAGTGAAAGAAGAAGCAAATATATCAACATGAACTATTTTTTAAAAGATTAAAATAAGTAATTTCATTAATTTCAAAAAATTTAGATATACCATGAGTTCAATACAAAGCAAAAGGGTAAGAAACCTTATGTACAAACCAAACCATACCATACCATAGATGGTTTACAATAAAATTGACACAACCAATTCAAGATCAAGTATTTTAGTGTAAGAACTGTCTATGAAGATACAAACACACAAATTTAATGGTTTGTTAATTTTAAGATAAAATAATTACCATAAAGCAGTTGAAAGATCACGGGGAGCATATGGGCTTAGTTGATTTTAGTGTAAGTTTTGGTTCTCTCTATTTGTTCTTACACAGAGATTCTATTTCTGGGAATAAAGTTTCAGAAAAAATCATAGTAAGTTCTAATATGGTTATTAAATTATTATTAATGAATGAATGACTGTATTCAAATTTTTATTTGTCCTTACTCACTAGCCTAACTTATAAACAGATTTATGATATATTTTCTACTCATCAATTATAAAGATACGGACATATTACACCATGAATTATTAGTTTTGATATATTATTCTTTCAAATTATTAATTTTTGGCATTTTGTATTTTTTAATATATTTTTAAACTAAAATAAAAATAAAGTTTTTCGTCATTTTGCATAGGTTAAAAATATTGTTATTAATTTATAAAAAAGTTAATTTTTGTCTAATAATGTGTTAAAATAGTTGGAAGGGGTAATGTATAGAAATAGAGACTAGAGAGGGTAAAAGTAACAAGTCATTTATTAGTTTTAGGTACTGTTTGATTCCTCAATATTTTGGGACATGAAAATTTCCAGTAAAATAAACACACTCTAAAATTTTTAACTTTTACACATACATACTTCACCTTTCACAAACTCTAATAAATCTTAATAAAATAAAGATTCTCAAAATTTCAAGAATATTCTCCGAAATTTTGACAACCATAACTCCCTTCAAATCTTGAAAGCCGGGATTCTCCGAATCTGGCTGTGCTAACGGGCTGTAAGGAGGAGAGGCCGATCGATTAAGAGGAAAACTCTCAAGACTGCTGGTTCCTGGTTCCCGCCTATCGAACGCAAATCCTCGGAGACGTATCAGAATGGCGCGTGGAGCCTCATCGTCGAAGGAGGAGGAGCGTGAAACTAGTCGGGAGCCAAACCCGGAATTGAGAGAGCGGAAGAGGCTCAAGAGACTGGCATTTGCCGACAGCATACTCTCGGAGACTCCAGCCAAGGTCGACTCGCCGCTCAGCCCTTCGAAGGCCGTGATTAAACACCATGGCAAGGATATTCTCAAAAGGTCCCAAAGAAAGAACAAGTTCCTCTTCTCCTTCCCGGGCCTTCTCGCTCCTACCAGTGGCGGTAAGATCGGCGAGCTCAAGGATTTGGGTACCAAAAACCCCGTTCTCTACCTCGATTTCCCTCAGGTTCAGTGCTTTTCCTGTTCCTTTATCTGCTTGCAAATAAATTTTGTCGGAGAGAAGAATGTTTTGGAGAGGTTGCTCTTCTTGTTCAGAGCGAAAAAGTATTGGGAGCTAGAATCCGTAAACAAAGCAAGCGCGGGTATTTGTTTCCATTATACTCCAAATTGGTGGTTCTATTTGAAACCTAATTAACAAAACAAATGCGATTCTACATCTTTATTTTACTGTCTTCTCCTGACTGTAGCTCCTTTTCGTTAGTAGCGACCTATGAACGTGGATATAAAGTACGAAGAGGTGAGATATCCGAGTAATTGGGTTGGATGGGTGTTCTCTACTTGTTATGTCAGTGTCAGCTGTTTGTGCTTGGTCCAAGTATTTAGATGAAACTAGAGAATCGGTTTAAGTAAAGCCTATAGCACACATTAAGCGGGGAATATTTAGCATGTTGGACAACTTAGCGGAGAGGATGAGGATCAATATTTTAAGTGTTTCCGATATAACCTTAGTTTCCGAGCACCTAGTCTGAGGGTATTTAGGCGATAAGAAAACATAGGAAAAGAGCAGGAAGTAGTCCAAACGTTTCAAGAATTTCATCATCTGATGTCTGAGACTCCCTAGTCGTGGGAAAAGAAGAGAACAGAAAGGAAAAAGGAAAAAAAAAAAATCAAGAAGAAAGAGAAGACCTGAAAAATCTTAGAAGTTGCTTATTTGACCAGGAAATGACCTCTGGTTTTCTGCCAAGTTGGCTACTCATCACCTGGAAAGTTGTACAACAAAAACATGGTATTCTGTGTTATTACTTGTTTACTCATAATCTTTTCATCTAATGGAGTTTTAGCAATTGGCTGATTTAGGTATGTGATGTTTGGTATAGATACTCTGTTTAAGTGACCTTTCCTTTTGTGACATCTCAGGGTCGAATGAAGTTGTTTGGGACAATTGTATATCCGAAGAACAGATATTTGACGTTACAATTTTCTAGGGGAGGGAAGAATGTGATGTGTGAGGATTACTTCGATAATATGGTTAGTCTTTTCCTTAGTTTTATGCAAATCTCTTGCTTTTGGTGGTTTGGCAATTATTCTTATGCTGTTGCTTTCAATTGTATACGGTTGGTTAATGCATGCCTTTGACATTGGTATCTCTAAGGATATCAACTTGTTCCTACATTGTTAGTGTCCTATGCAAAGAGGCATGAGCGATGTCTCGAAGCAACTAAGGCAAGCAGTGGAATTAGTATAATCCAATATGGTGCTATTGTTTTAACAACCATTTAGCTAATTTATTTATTTTATTTCTTTCTGGGGTGAGAAAGACCATGAGGGATTGTATAAAGTGACATTAAGGGGCAGATACTTCTCCTAGATTGCAAGCGCAGTTATGATATCATTGATTACGAGAGTGGAGAGCAAGTTAGCAACTTTGAAGGGGAGTCTCTTTATTTTCAGTATATTTGAGAATGTGCAAGAGGGTTCTGAATGGCTTGCACTAAGGTATAAGGTCCTTAAAATGTCAGACAAATAACGCTTCTTTGGTTGGATTGAAGCAAATAATGGATCAGAGGGAGTTAACATGGGGTATAGCAGGGTACTTAAATGTGGTTGATGTCTTATTGCATGATGGTTTCTGGTCTAGGTAGATTGCGAGGTGCAATTTTATAGTTCTGTGCAGAGGTTGCTTTCAAGACCAACTTTCAATCATTTACCCAGATTGGTGGATTGTGAAGATTTGAATAGAGATAAAGATATGATCCTATGTTTGAATTTAAAAGTTCAAGAGATAGAGGCTACATAATAGATAATAAATAAATGTAAAGTTGGTATATTGGAGGTTAAAATTTGGGTCGAGGTGGTGTTACTAGGTTCCGAGAGATTGTTCGGCAATTATTTTAAAAATTGGTTAAAAAATTGTGTCATTCTTGGCTGAGCATTTGCCTATAAGATCCAAAGAAATATCAAATCAGCCATGTGTGCAATCTGATGTTAATTTGAAATTTGACTATATTTTTTTTTACTGTTTTGTTAACAAATTTGGATAAAAAAGAGTTGTATCTTTGGTGTTATTTTTAACCCCCCCCCCCCCCCCCCCCCCCCCCCCCGGTGCATATTTTTTGCCGCAGCATGTGGGGACTGTAGAAAGAAGAATTGCATCAGTTGAGTAGCTGTCAGTGTTATTCCTAATGTGTGGCATGTGGCTTGTGTAATGAATGCATCTATGAGGGTTTTGTAATGCATATGTGACAGCATGAGTAGGGCATGATGGGAAGAGTATCGTAGGTGCTGTTAGAGTTATAAGAAGGGTATGTGGTGTGAGTTAGTGTTTATTTCTACATCAATAAGAAGTGCTGGCATTGTATGTTTTTCATCCATAAAATTTGTCTTTATACCGTGGTTTTGGTGGTGGCAGAGTTTCTTTCTTCTCCTAGTTGGGTACCCATCAGATGTGAGGTAGGATGATATTTAGGGAGTCATTGGTTGGTTTTGGACTATCTTTTCAGTGAATGATTGTCAATGATTAGGTATGATTGTATAGAATCAATTAATTGAATTGGAGATATGAAGTACTTAAGACTTGTTTTTATCCCACTATTGTGATGTTATCTTTTAGGCACTGCTAATTCATATTCCTTGATAGCTGTTAACTATGAAGTTCTTTCTTATTGATTCTGAGGGTTACAGAGTTCACTAGTGTATCATAGAATTAAGTATGGCAAGCTACTAATCATTACGTAACTTGTTAGGTGCATGTTAAGACCACTAAGATACTGCATAATCCTTGAATTCGATTATGTACATTTTTAGTTAATCTTTACATGGTTTTTGATGCAAACCGAGGTCCTTTGTCACTTCCTAGTGCAAACCGAGATGATGCTGAACACAACCGAGATAATGCTGAACACAACCGAGATGATGCAGAGCACACCCGAGATCCTTTGTTACTTCCTAGTGGCCCAATTACAAGACTTAAAGCCAAACATTTCAAGGAAGCGCTCAATGGACTAATCCGAGAGAGATGGGATGATACTACCAAGACCGAGATGGGTACCAATAACAATCAAGGCTTAGTTTATGTCATCGGTTGCACCTCGGGTAATCTGCACCTCGTGCTGAAGTACTTGCACATCGGGCGTCTACACAAGTGCTTACATCTCGGGCGTCTACACTACTTGGCACTTCGGGCGTTTACATGTCAGCTGGACCAAAGGCGAGACATATCTGGCGAAGTCCGGATTTTCAGGAGCATTTGAATTTCCTTTTCAAATGCTGGCTTCTCCTATTCTTAGCCGGATTATTTTAGGAATGTTTATCTTCTTTCAAAAACTCGAATTTTTGGGAGCATTTGAATTTCTTTTTCAAATGCTGGCCTCTCCTATTCTTGGAAGACTTTTAAGAGCATTTAATTTAATGATGTGAACCTCGTCAAGAGTAACGAGACCCAACAACAATAGGGAACCCAAGAACGTTCTAGGACAGATTCGAATGGAAACCTCGACCCGTTGTTTATGACAAACAAGAACTTTGGTATAAGGAAGACGCCACAAAAGGTGGTAGAACTCCGTTTGATAAGTCGAGATGAACGTCACGGGAAATCCCGATAAGTTCAAGTAGTTCTTCAAAGAACCAAAGAGAATCACAAGACCTCTCAAATAATATTAATCTCAAAGTTGTTATCTTCTAGATTCCTAGCTTCTCTAACCCGCCTTTCATGTCTCCTATAGCTAATAACAGAATTCCGATACTCTTCTTCCTCAAAACCAGATCCATAAGGCTCTTTATCCTCAACCCTCGCCTCCTTTCGTGGAACTCTTTCCCGTCTACGAAAATTGGGGTTGTTTTGTGGCTGAAGTGAATTCTCCATCTGTTCTATCTGTTCGTGAAATTGCTCCATTTCCGACTTTATCATATGCTTCATCTCACTCATCATGGCCTCCATAAACATTTTCGGGTCAGCTAGTGTCATAGCATCGTCAACAACGCTCTTACCACTGTTGTGAGATATGATTGCTGCAAAAACAAAGTTAGAAAAAAAAGGACCTCACAATTCTCTCTCTTATGTGTTTACACTCAAGGATGTGGATCACTCTTCACTCGTGTTTCACTCAAAATAATTCACGGCTTTTACCCTCTAATGTTCTCACCACTCTTGCCTTTTTTCACTCGGTAATTCTCTTGCAGTTCTTTTGAAACTAAACAAACAACTCCAAGAATTTCCAGCAACAATTCACCAAGAACTCATCAAGGAATTTCAGGTAAAGCAAGAATAAAGAATTTCAAGAAAACAAGAATATAAGGAATATGGTTGATTAGATGTTTGGAAGCACAGAATTAGCAAAATTTTTCCACGAGAAAAAAAAAATTATTTGCTTGGGGTAAGGTGATTTTCGGACTAACTGGAACCACAATGTATGGAAACAATCAAATTTTTTTTTTTTTGGGACTCCTTTCTGTCTTTTTCTTTTTTGAGTCTCTTTCCTTTTGTTTTTGTTGAGCAACAACTATCTTTTGATAGCAACAGAATCAGATCTCGAAGTAACTAGGGTATGTGAGACTAGAACAAGAGTTTAGACATGAACTAGAACAAACAAAGATTAAATAGAAAGGATAAAGTAAATTCGGCTAACTAAGTATGTGAAAGACTAGAGAAGAAACAAAGAAATGAAAATTTAAAAAGATAAGCAAACCTGAACTAGAAAACTAGCTCTGATACCAAATGATGTGAACCTCGTCAAGAGTAACGAGACCCAACAACAATGGGAACCCAAGATCATTCTAGGACAGATTCAAATAGAAACCTCGACTCGTTGTTTATGACAAACAAGAATCTTGGCATAAGGAAGACGCCACAAACAGTGGTGGAACTCCGTTTGATAAGTTGAGATGAACGCCACGGGAAATCATAGTATTAATCTCAAAGTTGTATCTTCTTACGCCCAAAAGGCCCTATAAATATACTTGGAACATCCCTCCAAGAATAGGAAACTAATTCAAATTTGAAAGAAATTAAATGCTCTTAAAAGTCTTCCAAGAATAGGAGAAGCCAGCATTTGAAAAGGAAATTCAAATGCTCTTGAAAATCCTAGTTTTTGAAAGAAGATAAACATTCCTAAAATAATCTGGCTAAGAATAAGGAGAAGCCAGCATTTGAAAAAGAAATTCAAATGCTCCTGAAAATCCGGACTTCACCAGATACGTCCCGCCTTTGTTCCAGCCGAAGTGTAAACGCCCGAGCTGTAAGTGTAGACGCCCGAGGTGCAAGTACTTCGGCCCGATGTGCAAGTACTTCGGCCGAGGTGCAGGTTGGGATAGTTACCCGAGGTGCAACCGATGACATGAACTAAGCCTTGATTGTTATTGGTACCCATCTCGGTCTTGGTAGTATCGTCTCATCTCTCTCGATTAGTCCATTGAGCGATTCCTTGAAACGTTTGGCTTTAAGTCTTGTAATTGGGCCACTAGGAAGTGACAAAGGATCTTGGGTGTGCTCTGAATCATCTCGGTTGTGTTCAGCATCATACCGAGGTTCTTGTTTGTCATAAACAACGGGTCGAGGTTTCTATTCGAATCTGTCCTAGAACGATCTTGGGTTCCTATTGTTGTTGGGTCTCGTTACTCTTGACGAGGTTCACATCAGTTTTGATTGTCTGTAGGAATTTTGAACATCTCCATTGAATTCTGGGAGTTGGTTTCATTTTCTGAATCAGCCATAGCTTTTGATGCGCAGATTGTATTTTCGGAAGCATGGTGGATTGGAAGAAAAGATGACAACCCGGAAGAAGCTCAACTCAATTTTCCCAAGGAACTGGTTGAGGTTAGTTTTGGTTTCCCTTTGCATATGCTGCTCAGGTTGGTGAAATGCATATTATATTTGTTTTGATTTGAGTGTAATTGGAAAATTGTGTTGCTTCATGACCCAACTCTCGAATATTGTCTCCAGGGATCACTCGTTGAATATAACTTTAAAGGTGGTGCAGGTGCCACATCTGTGAATAATCCTGGTCTACATCAAACTGGACTGAGATGTGGAGATGAACAGTCTCCTGAAGCTGAGCTTGAAGTCGAGTTCTCAGATGATGATAAGGATTTGAAAGATCTGATGAGTGCAACACCTGTTCGATATTCAGAGAGAACTGCTGGGAGAATCTATAAGTATTAGCCTTGCCATCTTTTCTTCTTTTTTATTTTTAAAGATATTTTGCATCCCCTGGCATAATGATGTAACAGTGGAAACTTCATCGATATATTTTCTCTTTGCTTGTGTGCTAGAATAATAGGAAGGAGTTGGGATACGTGTTACCTTCCAGTATTTCAAATCAGAAATTTCCGTGTCTTGGTTCACAGCGTGTGTGTGTGAGAGAGAGAGAGAGAGATACAACAGGTGTGTGCAAGTGCTTATCAATGGATGGGTTACCGTCATGAACCTTATTCCTTATAAGGCCTGTTTAATATACTTTCTCCTTAGATCCTCCTTATTACAAGCACGCACACACAACACCCCCCCCCCCCTTTTTCTTTTTCCCCCCAAAAGAGAAGAAAAATAGGAAAAGCCCTGCTGCCTTTTTGGTGCAAAAACGAAACAAAAAAGAAAACATTTTGCTGATACTTACAAAAGGCACTGCAGTGCATGATTCTGTTATCGAGTTAAAAGTTATCTCTGTCCTTGAAAAATCTGCGGTTCCATTTATCTTGAGGCTTTTTATTGTTCAGTTTTGCAGAAGGTTCTCCTGGGGATGATTCTGTTGAATGTGATGCTGATGTACCAGAAGGAGAAGAAAAGAAACTTGTGGAGGTTGATTCTTCAAACACAAAATATGCTGATGGAAATACCCTGGTCATACTCTCTTGATTAGTTTGTCTGTCTTGTAAATTGCTTTTTTCCATATACATCTCTGCATGCTAGGCATACTTGAACATACCAGTTTAAGAAATTATCCCCTTCCACCAGCGATCCGTTAACTCCCTTACTATGTTAAAACAGAATAGAAATCTTGGTTCTGTAGCTCATGACATTGACAACAAGGATGCTATAGAAAGGACTCAATTTCCTGTACAAAATGAAGAGTCTGCTATGTCAGTGTCTAAGTTGAAGGGTCTGTCTCACACTGACACTGCAGAGAGTACATCTAAGAAAATGTTGCACAGTAATCATGGTTCACTTGTGCAGGCTACTATATCCACGTTGTTTAAGAAAGCAGAGGAAAAGGTAAGGTCTTACAAGGCGTTACAGTCCACGTTTATGTTCTATTTTTTTTTTCTTTTGTTCTGTTTCGCAAGAATATCTAAGTGGCAAAGTTCCCTATTTTTGTTGTTTTGTTTGTATCTGTTTGAATACCCATGGGTCTTTTTTTTCTGGTCTTCATATAAATTGTGCAGTGCAAATTTTTCACTTCAGATCATTTTTAGAAAGCAAGAGTTCGGGTTGAAAGAAATTAGTGGCAGGGAATGCAAAAGATGGAATGAACTAAGAACTGTAGGATAGGAATCCCTTCTCTTGAAGTTCCATAGGGTTTTATTTTTTTTCAACTGGATTGAGAGTGCCGTCTTTCTTTGTTAATTTATGTACGGATTTTTCGTTGACTTGTGTTTTGCTCTGTTTTAAGTTCTCAGCTGAATTAATTTATGAGACGTTAGATTTCTATTAGTCTTTATTTTTTTTCTTTTCTTTGTTTTGAAGAAGCTCTATACAGAAAAAGCTCCTTGGCTATTTTTGGCTCTTTTTTTAAATTTTTTTTTTTGAAAAAAGAGACCGCCGGGGGGGGGGGGGGGGGGGGGGGGGCTATCTTGTATCAAAGCTTAACAGATTCTTAATCGATTGCATCGGTATGTTGTGATTTGTTATTGTGCTTTTTTTTTCTTTTTTTTGTTATTGTGCTTTAAACTACTTATACCGCCATGTTTACGGTTAAGTGAAAATAAAGACAAGGGTTATTAGTGGCATCAATTAGACAGCTTCATTTAATTCCTCAATAAAGAAGGGTCTGTATTTTACTTTCCAACTTCAGTGTTATTGTTGTACATTGTGCTAGGTGCGTTCAGATTCCATCTCATTATTTTCTTTTAAGCAGCCCCCTTGCTTCCTGGAAACGCTGTTAAAGTAAAAGACCTTCTGCTAGTTACACAGAAGGAAAAAAGAAGTCCTCTATACAAACTCATTTGAAAAATACTAAGACTTAATCTGAATTGTACCATTGCCGCCAGTACTTTGTATACTATTTTGTAAAAACTTGGTCCCTTCAAGGACTAATTTGTCCTAAGGTGAAATCCCAAGGACCTATGGTCATGTTTGGCAAAGGCTTTTGGAACCGGTCTTAGTTCTCAAAATCACTTTTGAAACCAAAGAAGCTAAAAGTAGGATAGCTAGTGGATTTTTCTGGTTTTGACTTCTAAGAGCAGAATAGTGACAATGAACTTTAACGAAAATAGCACTTGCTTGCTCATAAGAGTGGGTTGGAAACGGAGGTGGAGAGTTCAAGGCTCTGGATGGCGTGCAACTTTTGAGCTAAACAGGAAGAGACAGAGGTAGAATAGTGGTCTATGGATGTCAACTTTGCCTAGGATCCTGCATATTGTTATCTGTTTTCTTACATTTGTTCAATGATGGCTTATCATTGGAATAGACCTAGAATGTACTCCTGAATAAACTTTTATCAAACCAGTGTTCAAAATCACAGGTTTCTTATAGAACTTTCCCATTTTCAGAAACCCAGAAATCCAAGGAAATCTCCATCTCCAAAAGGTTATTAATTGTCCCTATCTTTTTCATAATGAGACTGTTAGAATACTCAGAACAACAAGAACTTTTGATGTTTTCTAGTTTCTGGCCAGAAGTTGGAGCATACTAATTCGAAAACAAAGATAAAAGAGGTAAGAGTTTGTCTTCAATTTTTCCCTTCTAACTTCAAGTAGACTTCTCTTTTTTTTGTCTTAGCAACGATTGCTTTAAGCGGAAAAGTTATGGCATCATGTTGGTGTGTATAAGCTGAAATAGTTACATGGTGTTCTTGTAGGACGGATCTACAAGAAAGGAAAAGGTTATCAAGGAAAAAGATGCAGGTGCCTGTCTCTCTCTCTCTCTCTCTGTGCGTGTTGGTTACAAACGGGCCATAAGATTCTAATGTTGCCGCATATTAAATGTTCCTCATATACATACTTCGAAATATTGCCATATATTTAACGAGAGAGTCAATCTGTAGAAGTGATTATGCGTATATGAAGAAAGAATACATGTTCCCTTCGGTGAGGTACAAAAGTAGAAATGACGCCTTGTCCACTGTAAATGGAATTCATGTTAGGCAAAATATGTTATTACTCCATAGAATGATTAGGAATAGCCCAAGGCCAATTATATGGGCATTGTATCTTTTGAACCCGACCGATTGCCTTGCCCATTAAGTTTTCAGGGTTACGTCTTCTTTTATTGAATTCTCTCAAGTTCTCTCTTACTTGGCGAAAATTGCTCTTTGCCAATCTCTAATTGGCTGTTTCTCTTACGTCTTCTTTCTTTTTGCTTTGATGGTACCTTGATGGTCGGGGATTTAGGGAAAAAGAAGGGGCTTTGGAGCATTGGAGTACAAAGACTCATCAATGTTCTCTATCACTACCTAGGAAAGCGCTAAAAACAGTTGCACTGTACTCCAAAAGGACAAGTTTATGTTACATGAGATCCTTGAAGTCATTTATAACATAGTTTCACTTAGTAAAGATCCAATGTGAGAGTAGGTACTCATGGAACTTTGTCCTAATTTATCAAGCAAATGGGAGATTTATTCAGCCAGAAGTATTACAATCCCCAATGCAAATTTTTAACATTCTAGTGAGCTAAAGAGTCCTAGCATTGCATGGTATTAGTAGGTGGGTTCTGATACTATTTGTCATGAGGAAATGTGATAGCCATATGTGCGCTACACTTAAAAAAGATAGCAAATATTATGGTTGGAGCCTCTTGAAATCATTTGTTAATCTCAGTTTCACATAATAAGGTTCAAATATGGGATTGGACACTCATGCAAAGCTGTTATAATGCACCACCCACGCTGGTATTTAACCAATCTGGGGTTTTACATTCTCTTTTTCTGTGTGAACAAGGTGTGCATGGTATATCCATTTGATGGAGGAGGGATGGTTTTACTCCGGTCATGTACAATGCGCTTGGGTACTATCGTTGGGTGCTAGATTTATTCTTACATGAACTTCTTATTGTTTTTATTCCCATGTTCTAATTTAGTGTCTATTGAGTGTTTCGTGCTTTTCAAAGTTTTGAGTTTGCTTTTTATGACACTTTTGGTTAAGAGGCAAATGCATTATGAAAATCCCTATTCTTTATGTTTGAAGTATCTGAAAAAGGGAACGCCTGAGTCTTCAAGTAACTGGATATCTTTCAAGATATGTTTGTTTTTGCGACGCTTCTATTGAGTGCCCATGTTCCTTTTTTGATTTCAAAGGAGGTTGTGTTAGAATTTTTTTTGCTCCTTTGTTTGTCTGTTGCGTTGCTAAGGCATTGGCCTTCTTTTCTTTGAAGGGGGAAGAATCATGACGAAGAAAAGAGAAGCTCAGGTACTTTTGTTTTCATCTTAGTTCGTATGAGGAAGAAATGTTGGATGTGATATATTATCTTGAATAGTATTCTCAGTTATGGTGTCTTAACTCTCTTAAATTTTCTCATGCAATGCTAGTGGAAGGCCTATGGAATGGCTGATATTAACCAGCCAGTATCATTCCTTATTTTATTTGCAGACTCTTTTGGGATTTTTTGTGAACATGATTGAAAATCTTTCCACAGATATGTAGCTTTTAATTTAAATTTTTATTTTCTATTAGACGGTGATTATTCATGTTTGTATGCGTATCAAATCTATTACCACAGGCAAAAGATGATCAAATAGTAACGTTAAGTTTATAAGAGATTATGCATTTTTTTTCTTCATTGATAGATGTTGGGCTTGAAACTTCAGAGCCCCCTCTTTGGATGTCTTGGGAAATAAACGTTATTTAACTGAATGACTTCAGTCAAGGCTAATATCTTCTGTTGGTCTTGTTTTGATCTTGCTAGTGTTTTGTCTATGTTCTTATGTTGAATCGCCTCGTAAATGATACACTTGTATCCTTTGTGTCCACTACACTTCTAAGTTAAAGGGGAAAGTTTTTTCCGATTGCCATATGACCAGCTGTGCTATCTGATACAAATCTGGAAATTTAGACATAAAATCAATATAGCTAAAATGAGAATGTTAAAATGGAGGAGTAGGACTAAGAAAAGTGAGATAAGGGATGAAGTCAGTGGTTTCTTTTTCCTGGCACTAAAGCTGGAACTGCTACCGTGGGAACCATTGATGCTACAAAATACTATTATGACTTCTTTGAATAACATTTTAACTTAATACACTTTATGCGCTGCTCTTACTAATCACCTTCAGTATTATGCTGTTTAGGCTGTCCATGGAAGTGATGAAAATGCTGAAATTGATGAAAGCGATGGAAGTGATGAAGATTGGGCTGCCTAAGAATGGAATCTCATGTTGAAGATATTCCAAAGTATTTTCAAGCAAGTGATGAACATCCCGCGTGAGTGATACTCTAGGAGGGCCTTGATTTATCCTCCAACTGGGCAATATGTCATAGCCTTCCTTACCCAATTTTCTAGTCCGATAGTTCCCTCCCCCCTGGGGCCCCCTTTCTGCCTTTGTATCAATTGAGCCACAATGACAGTTAAATTTGATTGTTGTCAGTCTAATGAAGTAATAAGCAACTATTTTTTTCAGTGTATTTAGAAAGAAGAGAAAAGAACTGTAAAAATGGCTTATTCAAGACAGCCAGTCCCCATGAACAAACTTCAGTGTATTGTCTTCAATGCTCTTACCATCTGGGCTCTGACCTTTTATTCCATTGAACTCATAGCCAATTCTCCTATTTGGCCTTTAAGAGCAAAACTGTAATGCCCTGCCCGTTCGGTTATTTGCCAGCTCGGTAGGCCCATGAGAAGCTTCTGCTTTCTTGCAATTCAAGCACACAGCTATAGCTTTTCTTCCCATTCGTTCAGCTCTTCACCCAAACACCCTAGCCCTAAAATCCAATTCGGTACAATATTCCCCCTCCCCATATTTAGAACACCTTGCCCGCAAGGTGTAGTAACAATGCCTATCACTTCAACATATGCTTGGTAGATGCAACTGCTGTCCATCTACCAAGGAGACCTTAGACAGAGCTGAAACACCTAGATGGCATGAGCTGGTTTGGGGTAAGGGTCTTGTCCCGCGCCACTTCTTTATTCTGTGGTTGGCGATGAGGAGAAGACTTTCTACTCACGGTCGCCTTGTGCAGATGGGCTTGCTTAGCAGCAATCTGTGTTCTTTGCAGGGGAAGGAAGGAGAGCTTAGACCGTCTTTTATTTTGATTGTTCTTTTTCCAGGAGATTGGCACATTTTAGGGAAGAGATGCAACATTCCAAGGTCCAATTTATTGACACTCCCAATTGAGCTGCTCGGCGATGCAAGGGAAATGCATTGAGACGAATCATGCTTGCGTCCCTTGCCTACCATATTTGGAAGGAGAGAAATAGGCGACTACATCGTGAACCAAGACAGAAGCTGATTCAAACCTTGGAGGATCACTTTTGAGATTAGAAAAAGAGTTAATGAATTCTTCTTCCCAAACCAATCGGGTGCTGGTTGCCAATTAGGGACATGCTATTATCTTATAGAGTGGACTAGTTTTAGTGATGTATGTGATTTTTGTACGAATCCGTGACACCGTTTGTCTTTTTTTGTTGACTCTGGATAGACAGCCTGGTGCTCTTTTTTTTTTTTTTTTTTTTTTTTTTTTTTTTTAATTTCTGACCCTTTAAAAAACTGAAGAAACCAACAACGACTCGTCATGGAGGTTCAAAATACAAGTTCTAACGAAGCAGAAAACTAGGAACAAAATTAAAAGGGATAGGATCAAAAATCCTCCTATCCACCACCCACTTAGCCAAGTAATCCGCATGGGCATTTGCTTGGCGTGAAATTTGACAAAATTTCACGATAAGACGCCATTCCCCGAATGGCCTCAAGAGTGGTACCAGGCACTCCTTCAACAACCATGGAAGGATCCTTATTGCCAGACACCGAAATGAGAGAACATTCTCGAAAATAACATGTTCCAGGTTTTGAAATGAAGCCTCACCAACCAACATTCTAATCGCCATAAGTTCCACCAAGAGTGATGACAGACTCGGAAGAGTCTTAGCTCGAGCTCACAACGCCAGTCCTTGGTGATTGTAGCAAATACCACCGCGTAAGAAGGCCTGGCTGCTGCATCGACATTGATCTTCACTACTCCTTCCATGGGCGTTGTCCAGATCTTGAGCTCCTGGATAGCTTTTTCTTTCCACGCTGTTAGGTGCTCTCTGAAGCACTTTTGGATCTGGATAAGAAGTCTGTTAGGATCAGCAGGGGTCCGATCATGCACCTTCCGATTTCTAGTAAACCAAAGGGTATCGAACGCAATTGCTGCATAAAGAACAAAAGCATGTTCATCTCTAGGGTGGATTTGAAAGCTGTCAATTGGGGTGATGAGCATACAAATCCAATCCTTGATCGGAGTGTTGTGGAAAGGCTGCACATTAAGAGGCCAGGGGCCTGACGCCAGCACACTGTAAAGCTGAACGAAGTCAGGAGGGGTATTATGCAAGATTCTTGCTAAAAGAGCCCGCACAGGTAAAGCCTTCCAAATCAACTGCCACAAGAAATGTTTAATTCGGTCAGGGATTTTCAGCCTCCAAAATCCTTTCCATTTCTCCAAAGAAAGAATAGCTTGAGGGGGAGCTCGAGCATTCAGAATCTCCTTGTTAGATTTTACCAAACGGAACGGGTATCCGAAATACCTTGTGCGGAAACTCCGATTTGTAGAAATATTGGTTGCTCGTCTTACAGCCCACGATTAACGATTAACGATCCACGAATCACAAACACTGCTCTCAAGTCGTTCAGGAGGCTACCAGAGTCTCTTTGTGAATTCCACCCTTCAGATCCAAAGCCAAAAGATGGAAGCCCTAGATGCCTTGAGATAAAGTTCTCTCTACGTTTATTTTCTTAAATAAACGTATGTAAGAATCTCACACAGAGAGTCCCAATGAGAGTTGTTAGCTAAGTTTGAATTCAAATAGAGATCTACATAAGATCTTCAGTTTAACTATAATTCAAACTTCAACTTTAAATTTAAATTCAAATACACATGTGGATGCTCCATGTGTCATGAGATTTTCCAACATCTCCCACTCATCCACATTGGTGCCATCTCTACGAACTGTCTCCACTTGAACTCTTATCTCGTCATCCTTACATACTAGAAATAAAGCGTGCGACCTGACGAGACAGCATAGGGTAGGAGAGCTATATCAAGTACCATCTAGGGGTGTTCACAGAATAGCGAAAGCCGACTCGACCCAGTGTTCCAAACCGAACCGAGCCAATTCGGGTCGGCCTTTCGAGATGTAGGGTCGGCTTTTGGAAGTCTTTTTTATTTTCCGCAAGTTTCGGGTCGGGTGTCGAAATATGCATATAATTTCCGAGATTTCTGACCCGACCCGGTATATACATAAAAAAAATAATATATATATATATATATATATATATATATATATATATATATGAGTATCAAAACTACGTTGTTTTGATACTCATATTAACTGACGTTATACACCTTCAAGTCCTTTGCTCATTTTTTGCCCTAGCGCCTCCGCCCCTCTCTACATACTCTACTCTCTCAACCTCTCTCAAAATCTTCTCCTCTGCCCCCTCTCCGGTGATCTTCTCCCTCTCTATGCCGCCGGCCGCACGTCTCTAGTCTCCAGACGTCTTCACGGAATCACGAGAATACGCCTAACGCTAGTACGCTGCACGTCTTCAACCTCTTCAGCCCTCATTCATCAGCCATCAGGTACGAATTCTTGGAACTTCTTAGGATTGTCTATCGATTTTTAATTATTATTCTTATTGTGGGTCATGACTCCTTGTTGCTTCTCATTCTTATCCGCATTTGATGTTCACTTTCACTTGATCTTTGATGGATCCAAATAAAAGATGTACACACTGGTGCTCTTTACTAAATTTGCTTTTGCTTTGATTAAAAATTTGCTTTTGCTTTGATTAGTCTCTCTTTCAGAGCGAACAGTGAAGGGACAGATTAAATTTGGCTTTATGGTTTCTACTTGTCTGTCCTTGGCTTATATGCAAACAATTGTGATTGCTTGCGGACTTTAACAAATCTGAATCTCAATATACTTTGGTCGCCCGAAATCTAATGCTATCTTAGGAAACATGTGCTAGAATTGCAGTCGGAATTTGATGAAAGCTTATAACTACTGAGAAGCCCTTTAAATCCCAACAAATCCATGCTCTGCTCCCTAAAAGCATGCGTATCTTGAGAGGAATATAGATAGATGAAATAAAACAATTAAATGAAAGGATTATGAATTGACACATGTAGCATGTCTTCCTTCCATTTTGTAAGGTTTCTGTACAGGATTGAGAAACGAGACTTTCTCAACCAGATTATTATTGTCTAGCTTTGATGCAATAGCTGCCTTGTTTGCAGCTGAGTGTAATCAATAGCTGCCTTGTTCTGTTTATATTTTTTGAGTTTTGGTTTTCTTTAATGTTTCTTTGTGGATAAATATAATTTCTTAATCTTTAAAGATTGTCATTCCAATTGGCAACACAGTTAATTTCTTATTCTATTTTTATAATCGTACTTTATTACAATGCATCATTAAGGGTGAATAATTTAGGGGTTGTTTTTGGTTAGTGGTTAAATATTATTTTTGCAATTGACACAGATGGAGCCTATGGATTGTAATGAGTCTAATGACGACATCGGCGTTAGTAGAGATGTTGGCACGCCTACTTCAGGGGCTGATTCAAATTTGGGACCAAGTCCAAGTCCCGACACCCCAAGGTCCCAAACGAATCAAACATTCTCCACGGACAATACTCAGCCTCAAGGTACTTCTGGAGGTCGGCCTCCACGTTATCAGAGAAGAATTGAGCTTAAATCCAAAGCATGGGACCACTTTGAGAAGATTGAAGATAGTAATCCACCTAAAGCTAAATGTAGCCATTGTAAAAGTGAGCTTTTTTGTGACTCAAAGAAGCAAGGTACCTCTTCCTTACTTTATCACTTGAAAAAATGTAGACCTTACCTTTCTAAGGAACGTCTATTAGATGACAAACAAGTGAAGTTGGCTGAGATTTTCAAGAAGGAAGGAGAAAGTAGATAGATGGGCCTTGTTAAATACAATGAGAAAAAAATAAGGGCTGCACTTGTAAGGATGATAATCATAGATGAGTTGCCTTTTAGGTTTGTGGAGGGGCAAGGGTTTAAGGATTTTGTGAGGTCTCTTGAACCTAGATTTCCAATTCATTCTCGTATCACTATAATGAGGGATTGTTTGGACTTATTTATCCAAGAGAAAGAAAAGTTGAGGAACATGTTTATCAATACTGGTCAACGTGTTTTTTTGACTACTAATATGTGGACTTCCATTCAAAATCTTAATTACATGGTTATCACTGCCCATTTTGTTGATAATGGTTGGAACTTACATAAAAGAATCATAAATTTTATTAAAGTTCCTAATCATCAAGGAATCACAATTGGGAGGACGATTGAGTCATGTTTGTTGGAGTGGGGGATAGATAGTATTTTCACAATCATAGTAGATAATGCTTCAGCTAATGATGTTGCTGTTGATTATATGAAAAGGAGGACAAGAGATAGGGTTGGTACTATTTTGGATAATGAATTTATGCATATGCGATGTTGTGCCCATATACTTAATCTTGTTGTTAGTGATGGTTTGAAAGAAGTGAATGACTCAATTGTGAAAGTGAGAAATGCAGTTAAGTATGTAAAGGCTTCTCCTTTACGGCTTGATAAGTTCAAGCTATGTGTGGAAAGACAAAAAATTCCAAGCGGAGGTCTTCTTTGTTTGGATGTTCCAACTAGATGGAACTCCACCTACTTGATGTTGGATGTGGCACAAAAATATCAAAGTGCATTTGATCTTATGCAAGAGGATGATAGTCAATTTGTAGAGAGTTTGACTGAGGTTAGGCAAGGGAGAAGAGACTTGGGGCCACCTAATGATGATGACTGGGAGACTGTCTTTGTGAAGTTCTTGAAGATTTTTCATGATGTAACTGTACGCATTTCTGGTTCTTTGTATACAACTGCAAATTTATATTTTCAAGAAATTTCTTTGATCTACAACCATTTGCAACAATTTCGTAAGAGTGATGATTATATGTTGAGTCTTATGGCTGAGAAGATGATGAAAAAATATGACAAATATTGGGGAGATTTTGAGAAGGTCAATATGATGCTTTTTGTTGCGGGTGTGCTTGACCCACGATATAAGATGGAGTTTTTGGAGTTTTGGTTTGATGAAATTGTTGGTACTAAGGGCAACTGAACTTATTCAGAAGTTGAGGAATGTCATCGATCGCTTGTTTAATTATTATGCCAAATTTGGTGGAGGTTCCTCTAGAAGTGGGTTGAGTCAAGTGGTGATGAGTCAAATGTGAGTGGTACAACTTCGGTGGATGATAATGATATTATGTTCAGATTTCGCAAGTTTCGAGTAGCAAAGGGTACTAGTGTAGAGTGTAAATCAGAAGTGGATCGATACTTGACGGAGGAAGTTGAGTTAGGAGGAGATACTTTTGATATACTCATTTGGTGGAAGGTGAATTCAACAAGATACCCAATTCTTGGCGAGATAGCACGAGACGTACTAGCCATTCCTATCTCAACCGTTGCTTCTGAGTCTGCTTTTAGTACTGGAGGCCGCATCTTAGATCCTTTTCGAAGCTCATTAGCTCCGAAAACGGTCGAGGCTCTTATATGTACTCAAAATTGGTTAAAGTCTTCACCTACTCCTTATGACTCCCAAGATGTAATGGATGATGTGGAAAGCTATCAACTAGAATCAGGTATCATTCTCCAATTTAATTTTTATTTCATTTATGACGAATGCTATCATGTTTAATTTTTCCTATTCTAACTTTTTTTCACTTAATATTGTTGTAGAGGTGAATTTGAAGCATGGGTATATTGTGACATTGTGAGTTTTGCATGGGTATATCATTCTTAATATATATTATTTGTTGTCTTATCTATGAAGTTGCATTATTATAAATTTATAAGTATCTCACTTTGTTTTATTTTGTGCATGTAGGTTATGGGTGATGGAGAACTGAGGAGTTCTTGTTTATTTGAATTTTTTAGTTCTATTTATTCCATATTTTGTTGTTGTTGTTGAAACTTGTTTATTTGAATTTTTCGTTGTATTGATTCCATATTTTGTTGTTGTTGTTGAAACTTGTTTATTTGAATTTTTAGTTGTATTGATTCCATATTTTTTGTTGTTGTTGAAACTTGTTTATTTGAATTTTTAATTGTATTGATTCCATATTTTTTGTTGTTGTTGTAACTTGTTTATTTGAATTTTTAGTTGTATTGATTCCATATTTTTTGTTGTTGTTAAACTTGTTTATTTGAATTTTTAGTTGTATTGATTCCATATTTTTTTGTTGTTGTTGAACTTGTTTATTTGAATTTTGTATTGATTCCATATTTTTTTGTTGTTATTGTAATTTGTTTATTTGAATTTTGTTGTATGGATTCTATATTTTGTTGTTAGATCTAGAACAAAGGAGGACTAAGGAAATCAAATCATGGTGGATTTCCAATTTCTACTGCATGTTTTTCATTATGATTTTAGGTTTTTTGTTTTTTCCGAAATATATGAAGTGGCCTAATTTTTTGTTCGGTTGAACTGCTAAATACGAAGGCCCTTGGATCAAATGGGCTTAAAAATGATTTTGGGTTGCAAATGTTGGCAATTATGTTGGCAATTAGCATATGAAATGGTTTTGGGCTTCAAAATCACCTTATAACCGGTTGGCAATTGGCATATCAAATTATTTTGGCTTCAAAATTGATAAAATTGGCTTTAAAATCCAAATCTAATGATTTTGGGCTTTTGGCCCATTCCGAATTTCGACCCGTATTTCAATTCGAATCAAATTTGGCTTGGAATATGCAGAGATTTCGGGCTGGCTCGAAACACTTTTATGTGTTCCGAACATTCACGGGTCGGCTATCGGAATGCGGAATTTCGACCGTAGGGTCGGGTGTACAGCCCTAGTACCATCTAACCAACATAGCACCTAGGGTTGTTCAGTGCCACCGAAAAATTCTGGTGGCACCGGTTGACACCGTTGCCGGTACCCAGCTTCACCGGTGCCGGTGCCGGTGCCGGTTTGAGGTTTTTAACAAAACCCGGTGCCATTCCCGGGGTTACCTGACACCAGGTTCCTGGGTACCGGACCCCGGGTTTTTGGTTTTTTTTTTTTAAAACGAAAACAAAACAAAATGGCGCGTTTTGTTTAAAGCCAGCCCCTTTTGTTCGCATAACCCCCCCCCCCCCCCCCCCCCCCAAAAAAAAAAAAAGAAACTGAAGCGTCCCCCCCTGCGAGTTTGGGACCAGCCCCCCCCGGGCGAGTCTGCTGACCAGCGCCCCCAGCCCCCTGCGAGTCTCTCTCTCTCCCTCCCTCCCCTCCCTCCCTCTCCTGCCGACCATGACGCCTGCGCCCTGCAGCTGCCATTTTGCTCCCATTTCCTCTGCCGAGTGGTGTCTGTCAAATCTCTCTCAAGTGCAAGGATTCGTTTAGGTATGTTAAAAATCAATGGATTTGTTAATTTTAATTTGTTCTATTGAAAATATTAGGACATATATTATTGCTGAATGTTTTTCCCATTATTTGTTGTTTTTAGGGTTTGTAATTGAATAAATTTGGAAAGTTTAAGAAAACAAGAAAAATAAATTTGTTTTTAGGGTTTTTAGGATTTGTTAATTTTAATTTGTTCTATTGATAATATTAGGACATATATGAACGTTTTCTCCAATTGTTTGTATAATATTTGAATATAATGTTAAGAATGCACACTGATTGTTTGATGAAATGTAAAGATAGTTGTTTTGGGGAACAATTTGTTAAATTATAGAAAGAGAACAAAGTGTTAAATTATAGTAGTTTGAGGATTCGATGATAAATTATACTTGAAAGTTGTGTCATATTGATATATAGTCAATGTTTTGAATTTGATATATTGGAGTTGGTATTGCTTTATATTGGTGATCAACATACCTTAATTGGATCTACTTTTCACGCATGCCTAGAACATAATATAGAATTTCAACAAAAACTATGACTTTTTTATGTACGATTGTTACTTGTATTTAATTTAGTCTCACTGCTAAACCCTCTATTGTTAATTTGCAGATGGACACTCCACCACAATCACAGTCATCTGCAACCACATGTAGTAGTGCTACTGCTATGTCGCTCTTAGTATCGTGTCCAGTTGTTGGGTCCACTCTGGATTCTGAGACAGTGGGGTCAATGGGTGGAGGTGATGTAAGTGGACGACCACCACGCCTGAACCCAAAAAGGAAAAACTCAAACCCTTTTGATGTATGGCTGCACTACACCAAGGTACCTAACTCTGATCCACCTAAAGCAAAGTATAATTATTGTAAAAAAGATTTTATGGCTCATCACAAGAATGGGACATCGGGGTTATGGCAACATCACAAATATTTGTCCATATTTCAAGAGAAAAAAGGGGGGTCAGTTAGATGTTGGGCAGATGTTTTTGACTCACGATGATGAGAAGTCAACGGGGTTGATGTTGGAACGATGGGGGTGACACATAAGTTTTGTGAGAAGACTATTAAAGATCTGATTGCTAGGATGATAATTACCGATGAGATGCCTTTTATTGTAGTTCAGAAACATGGATTTAGGGCTTTAATTCATTATCTGGAGCCTAGATTTAAAATGCCATCTAGGATAACAATTATGGGGCTTTGCATGAAACTTTATTTGAAGGAGAAGGAGAAGTTGAAGCATTTGATTTAGAGTGTCTTTTACCACAGACACTTGGACATCGATTCAAAATTTTAATTATATGTGTGTGACTGGACACTTCATCGATGCTAATTGGACCTTGCAGAAGAGAATTGTCTTTTAGGAGGGTGCAAGATCATAAGGGGTTAGTATTGCTAAGGAAATAGAAGATTGTATGAATGACTGGGGGATACAAAAGATCCTTACAATAACAGTTGACAATGCCTCCTCTAATGACACTGCCATTGACCATTTAAAGAGAAGGCAATTGCAAAAAGATACTCTAAATGTAGGGAGGATTGTTTGTGGCCAAGAATTCCTACACTTGAGATGTTATCCACATATTTTGAATTTGATTGTCTCATGGATGAAAAGGTTGATAAGTCATTCTAAGTTCAAACTATGATTATATATCTTGTTAATTCATCAACCCCAATTAAGACATAGTTTAAAAAATGTGTCAAATAAAGATTACTGTACTCATTTTTGATCTTGATTACTACTATTGAATTAACTTATTTGATGTGAGTTTATAGTAATTGAGAGTATGATTATTAGATGAGGAAGGGCATTATTTATTGTATTTGGTCAAAGTAGGCATGGAGTAAGAGGATTAGCCCCCCACACTGAGATTGGGAGAGCACATCCTCACTTTGTAAAATTTTTAAAGTTATTTTATGAAGTAACAATAAGAATGTTTGGATCAAATGTGTCTACAACTAATGTGTACTTGGAGGAGTTGGCTAAGATACATAGCCATTTGGACAAGTGTTCTTTTAGTAATGATACTTTGCTTAAAGAGATAGCATCATGCATGAAAATGAAGTATGACAAGTATTGGGGTGAATTGATGATAGTGAATAGACTTTTTTTTGTTGCAGCATTGCTTGATCAAAGAAACAAGATGGTTGTACTGGATTATTGGTTTAAGAAAGTAATGGGAGAAGCGGAAGGCGAAGTTATAGTATTGAATTGAGGTACTTGAAGTTATGATTTAAAATGACTATGTAGTGTCGGGGAGGTGGGTGACAGTGATAGTGTGACTATGGGGGATAATGAGGAGTGGGATGAGTTTGATCTTGTAAGGGTTGCTAGCCAAATTTTAGACTCCAAATCTGAGGTGGAGAGATATTTATCAGAGTCAGTTGAATCAAAGGCTCCTTCATTTAAAATTTTGCTTTGGTGGAACGTTAACTCTCATAAGTATCCTATCCTTGCCCGCATAGCTCGGGACATGTTGGCAATTCCTATTACCATTGTACCTTCTGAGTCAGTATTTAGCACTGGAGATCCCTTTCGGAGTTCATTGGCCCCAAAAACTGCATAAGGTCTCATTTGTGCTCAAAATTGGATGAGATGTGACCCTATCGTGGAGGAGGAGGACATAACTTCTGATATGACAGAAGATCCACAAACTTATACGATTGACTCGGGTAATTTTATTTCTGTTTTTGTTAGTTTATTAGTTTGAATAATATTTTTATTTTTATAAATTATAACTTGGTGTATTTAACTATATTGTGTAGAGTTATCTATTTTGGCGACGGAGATCGAGGAGTAGGGATTTGAAGGAGTTACCATCTTTACGATGTTCTTACAATTACTTCTCTAAGTTTATTATTTTGTATTTTATTGGTTGAGACTTTAGATTCTCATCTTGTTGTGATGTTCTCTAAGTTTATTGATTTTAGATTTTATTAGTTTGAACTTTAAATTCTCATCTTATTTTTAAGATGATGTTTAATTTTATTGATTTTGGATTTCATTAGTTTAGATTTTAATGATATGTGATTAATGGACCAAAAGAAAAAAGAAAAAAAATACGTTGGACTAAGTGTGTAAAATGCTAAAAAAAATGGCCCAATATGAATGTAGGATAACCAGAAACCGCCACCGCTAAAACCGTACCGCTAAGGGCCGGTTTTTACCCTTAACGGTGTAGGTGTAGATGGCCAATATTTAAAAACCGGCCTATCTGGTGTAGGTGCCAATTTTGGCCAAAACCGGCACCTACACCGGGGTTGAACAGCCCTAATAGCACCTCACTTAAAAATGTCTCGTCCATGCCCCAGATTATTTGATCACACTAGATCGAGTCCCTTTAATCCCTTATAAGCATCAAAGCTTAAAGCAATACTCGATCTCACATCATATAATATGCTCATGATTATGTCAACACAAAATGACATAATCGTCTGGACTATGAGCCATAAAATAAAGGTGTGTATCCAAAATAATCTTCTCTAGACACTCAAGCCAATTCGTTTCTACTTGACCGCTTTCCTAGACATGCTCCGCAAGATCGTATAAATCATGGTCCTAAGAAAACATGCTAAAGTAACGTCATCAAGTGCCCACTTCATGACATAGTTCTAGGTTCGAAGGGCATAGAGTAGACCATCAATAGGTCTCTAAGAGCTCACATAGTGACGGAAAAGGGATTCATCCGTCACTCCTTCAATTGGTCGGCAATAGCACATACAGTATGAAATGTATGCTACGGCGGAGCTCCCATTCAAATGGGCTTGTCATACTCCAACGTCATACGAATCTTGATCTGGCCGCCATGAAGGTGCACTAATCTGAGTTTCTTACTACAGTCGCTTTCCAAGCGCCTGTATAAGATCTCACATTCAACTTTATTCAGGTTTCATGAAGTTTCGCTGTATACTTCATGTGCGACTTTGATAAGTCTCATCTTAGCCCAGCTAAGGCGACATTACTTAAAATAATCTTGCACGTTACTGAAACGTCAAGACAATTACTTGCTCGCTTTCTAAGCGCCAAAGTAATAACTTTGTCTCATCCCACTCGCTATCCAAGCGCTAGGGTGATCATCCATGTGAGTGGATTGATCATAACCTGGTGACACATCAACAATGCGTGCTACAAAGTATCAATTTAAAACACAATGTGCGTAAAAAAAAATGAACAATATCATTAATGCAAAAGATACCTGTTATTTCAAAATGTCAAATGAGATATCCATAAACAACATATATCAAATCCTACAAGTCCCAAACTCCTAACATGAGTCTGAAAAATATCTCTAGCAATAGCCTTAGTAAGTGGGTCGGCTACCATCTTGCTAGTGGAAATATGTTGTAGGATCACCTCTCCCCGCACAACGATGTCACGAATGTAGTGGTAATGAATGTCAATGTGTTTGGTCTTTCCATGGTATTTGGGATCCTTAGTATATGCCAAAGCCGCCATACTATCACTATATATCTTAACGGCTTCATCTGCGAGAGCCGTAACAGATAGGCGCTGAAAGAATCTCCTCAACCAAATAGCCTCTTGTATTGCTGCTGAACAAGCAACATACTCAGACTCCATCGTGGACAAAGCTATTCATGATTGTTTCTTGCTGCACCAAGAGATGGTTCCTGCACTAAGTAGGAATGCGTAACTCGTAGTGGATTTACGTTCATCTCTGTCGCTAGCCCAATCAGCATCATAGTAGCCTCTCAATCTCATATCTCCACCCTGATAGCAAAGAACGAGATCCGAAGTCCCACGCAAATATCGAAAGATCCTCTTAACCGCTTGCCAATGAACAGGTCCAGGGTTACTTTGATAACGACTCACCATACCTACTGCAAAGCAAATGTCAGTCGAGTACACATCATAGTGTACATCAGACTTCCAACTGCATTTGCATAGGGAACCCTAGCCATTTTAATCTTTTCCTCATCACCCTTAGGGCAATTATCAAGGCTTAATGTATATCCCTTCTCGATTGGAGTGTCTACGGGTTTCGAATTATGCATATGGAATCGTTCTAGAATCCTCTTGATGTATGTCTCTTGAGACAATCCAAGAAGCTTCCTAGATCGATCTCTAAAGATCTTGACTCCAAGCACAAAATTTGCCTCACCCATGTCCTTCATTTCAAAAGTAGAGGACAGCCACCCTTTGGTGGCGACAATCATCTCCAAATCATTTCCAACTAACAAAATGTCATCTACATACAATGATAGAATCACAAAGTTCTTTCCTATATGTTTGACATACACACAATGGTCCTCTTCCAACATTTCAAAGCCAAACAAAGTAATGGCCTCATGAAATTTGAAGTACCACTGTCTAGACAACTGTTTAAGGCCATATATGGAACGTTTGAGCCGGCATACTTTGCGCTCTTGTCCCTGGGCCTCAAAACCAATAGGTTGATCCATATAGATCTCCTTATCTAGTTCTCCATTGAGAAATGTTGTTTTCACATCCATTTGGAAAAGCTCCAAATCTAAGGATGCAACAATAGCTAGAATGAGGCGAATAGAAGCAATTCTCACCACTGGGGAGAATGTCTCTTCATAGTCTATACCTTCTCTCTGGGTATAACCTTTCGCCACGAGACGGGCCTTATACTTATCAATTGATCCATCTGCCTTGCGCTTAATTTTTAAGACCCATTTATTTCCAATGGTCTTACGCCCAAGCGGAAGATTAACTAATTCCCACACTTGGTTCTTTGCCATTGAACTTATCTCATCCCTCATAGCAACCAACCATTCATTTGAGACAGGTGAAGCTAATGCTTCCTTATATGAAGCAGGCTTATCAGGGTCATACGGAAGCACACATGAAAGATTATCCCTTCAATCTCAAAACGACGACGGGGAATTGTTCCACGTTCGCTTCTTCGTATCTGAGACCCTTGTGAATCACTCTTTAGTGGTACACTCCCACTGGGTACACTCCCACTAGGAGCTAAGTCACAACTAATCTCTCTGGTGATTTTAGGCTGAGATACAAAAATCTCCACCTCCACTAGGAGCTAAGTCACTACTAAGCTCTCTGTGATTTCAGGTTGAGATACAAAATCCCACCTTCACCAGAAGATGGTGTGACCCTTCAAGCTCTTGTAACTCAAAGAGTTCAAGACTTTTCTTTGCTTCACCGATATCTGGAAAATCATTCTCAATGAATGTGACATCACGCGACTCTATCTCAGTCATTCCTCCATTGGGATGTTCACCAAACATCACATATCCCTTTGAGCTTTCTGAGTATCTTATAAAGATATGTTTGTTAGCTCTAGGGCCTAGTTTCCCAAACTGATGGGAAGTGTTGTGAACAAATCCCGCAGAACCCCAAGGTCGCAAATGCTCCAAAATCGGTTTTGCGCCATTCCAGGATTCATATGGAGTGTTAGGAACTGACTTCGAAGGCACTCGGTTAAGGATGTAGGCAGCAGTCAGCAAAGCATCCCCCCAGAAAGATATTGGGAGGTTGGCCTGCGCCATCATCGATCTAACCATTTCCAATAAAGTACGATTCCTTCTTTCTGCAACATTTTGTTGCGGAGTTCCAGAATCATTAATTGCCTGCGTATACCTTTTTCCTCACACAGTTGCTGAAACTGAGTGGATAGATATTCCCGACCCCGATCAGTTCGAAGAATTTTTAAATTCCTCTTTCTGATTCTCAACCTCTGCCAAAAAATGCTTGAAGCAATCCAATGCTTCATAGCGATGGAGATCAGATAAACGTAACTGAAACGGAATAATCATCTATCAAAGTGAGGAAATAAGATGCGCCATGGTGTGCCTTTACGTTCATAGGTCCGCAAATATCTGAATGGACTAATTCTAGAGGATGAGATGCCCTAGGTGCCTTACTAAAAGGTTTCCTACACGCTTTACCGGCTAAACAAGGCTCACACACAGGTAGGCTTATATTAGCGAGAGACCCAATAGGCCTTCTCTAGCTAGTCTAGCCATTCTATCTTTTCCTATGTGTCCTAGTCTAGCATGCCATTTCAAAGAGTTAGAAACAACATCATCATTATTAGCAATGTAAGAAAAGGGGAACGTTCTAAATCCAACATAAAGAAACCATTATTTAAAAAACTTTGTCCATACAAAGCCTTATTTAAATAAAAATCCATCCGTGGCCCATCAAAATGAAAACTAAAACCAAGGTCTAACATGGAAATAACTGAAAATAGATTACATTTAACACCAGGTGCATAGAGCACATCATGAAGAAGTAACGTACGTCCCAGACGCATCTTGAGTTGAAAAATTCCAACTCCTAACACTTATTTTCTCATTCCGTTACCCAAAATAACATACTGCGTGCCTGTTGGTATTTTTCTGTAATCTACAAATCCAACTCGATCTCTCGCTACATGCTTGGTTGCTCCTATATCTACAATCCATTCAGGGATCGAGTGAGCAACGTATACATGTGAACAAACAAAAGTAAAGAGAGAATTGGGTTCAGATGGTACCTTCTTCGGCTCAGTGCACTCACAAGCGAAGTGACCCTTCTGTCCACAGTTATAGCATTTCATCTTGGTCTTATCCTTCTTGCCAGTGCGCTTGCCTCTGCGGCGCTTTGCAGTCTTTTCATTCTTAGGCCCAAGACCCTTTGTTGTACCAGTTGATTTCTTAGCCGCTTTGCGCTTAGGCCTAAATGCCTTGCGTTGCCCACCTTGGGCAACAAGCATAGTTGGACAGTTCGCACCCAGGCGCTCCTCCTCTAGCTCCAAATGGCGAGAAATATCAGTAAATGTCTTGATATTCTCACTATGAGTCAGCACTAGTTTCATTTGTCCCCAACTGGACTCTGGCAGTGAACGTATCACAGCCTGAACTTGTTGCTCATCTGTGAGATTAACACCTGCAGCCTTTAGATCACGAATCAAGGCAGACATGTTTCTCAGATGGACTGTCATGGTATGCTTCGGGTCATAACATGCTGCTCAAACCTCAAGGTAAAAGCACGCAACCTAGTTGCAGATGTACCCCCATAAGCAGCTTTCAGTTGGATCCACATTTCCTGGGCAGTTGAGTAGTTTTCAAACTCTCCAATCAGATCATTGTGCATGCTACTTAACATAGTAAAGCGCACGCACCTATCCTTTTTAGCCCAGCTTTGTATGCCTCAATATCTGTTGGGCAGTGTTCCCTTCTTCAGCATACTTGAGGTCACTCCAAGACTTGGTATTGAATCTTTCTGTGCCACATGTCATCCGTCCACTCTCCCTTGGTCAGGTCAGCAACTGTGTGCCTTTGACGCGGTAACTGGAGATCGTTTCCTACCTAAAGACGTTCGTGCTAAATCATCTCCCAATGCAATTAGAAAAATGAGAAATATCCAGATCAGGTTTCAAATAAAATTCACAGCCTGAATTAACAATTTAGATCACAATGGATTGTCATGGTATGCATAACATGCTGCTCAAACCTCAAGGTAAAAGCACGCAACCTAGTTGCATACCCCCATAAGCAGCTTTCAGTTGGATCCACATTTCCTGGGCAGTTGAGTAGTTCTCAAACTCTCCAATCAGATCATATGCTTTAACATAGTAAAGCGCGCACCTATCCTTTTTAGCCCACTTTGTATGCCTCAATATCCCACGATGTTGGGAATTTCAGATTCTCCAAGACTTCCTCACATATTGAATCTTTCCCACATGTCATAGTTGGTACCGTCCAATTTCTCTCCCTTGGTCAGGTCAGCAACTACACTTTTTGTGGCCATTTCACTACATTCAATGCACAAATTTGACATTAGCACCCATTAAAAAACATTTTATTCCAAAATTCTAACTGGACCATTAAATTCTTTCCTACATAATGAGATCGAAAATTTCGCTATGCTAGTAATCATCTCCCACTATGTAAGTTAGAAAGAAATATCCAATTGATTTTAAATAAAATTCACGAATTAAACAATTTTAATTCATTGCATAACAGTTTATTAATTAAGCACAAAACAGATTATGAATAAACAACAAATCATATTCACAATCATGCTAAAAATAATTATACACATAATATAATTAATTTAAACATGCACATTGAATAAAAATCCATAATTAAAAAATTATGGATAGGCACTCAATATTGGTCATTTATTTTAAAAAATTAAATAAAACAGTAAATATTAAAAATATTTACAGAAATTACCTCATTTTCAGAGAAATAATATTAATGTACAAAATGTGAGCAAAAGGACAAGAGCCACTAAGTGGCTTAGTGGTCGGGTGCATATCTTTATGCCCTGGCGTGTGAGGTTCGAACCCTCGAGCGCCTACAAATTCGCAGCTTTTTTTTTTTTTTTTTTTTTTTTTAAAAAAAGGGTTGGGCTGGATTATTGAGTTCCATCATTTTTAAAACAAAAAAAACCAATCCAAAAAAAAAACTGCTTTTTTTTTAAACCAAAAAAAAACTCAGCCCATAACTGAAAAAAATAGAATACAGCCCAAAAAAAGAAAAGTGGGCCGAGTAGGGCTTGGGCGGTTGACCCAAGTAGGCGACCGGGGGATCTTATCCCTAGGAGCCGCTTGAGGCCTAGAGGAGAAGAATGGCCAGCACTACTGGCCGCCGTCAGCCATCGGCTGGCCAAGTCCGGCCAGCCATAGGCTGGACGCTGGCCTGCTGTTCCAGCGGGGGCCATCGCACAGCCTATCGGCACACGGGTGGCCGCCGATTGAAGGCTAAAAATGCCCCCACCCGTGTCTCATACGAGTGTGGTGGTGGTGGGTCGCCGAACCTCCACCTCCTCCGGCCCTCTGCCCACTCCTTTCTTCACTCTTCACAGTTCGCATAGTTTTCTAACTTCAAAACAGATTTTCACGGAGAAAACAAGGTTCAAAGTGTATTTCAAATAGATTTGAAAAAAAAATTTCATAAAGCATGTATACCATGCCTTTAAAAAAAACACCATTGTGAAAACATATCATACATATTTGAAAAATTATAATGCTCATATAAACTGTCTCACATGTTAAACTGTAACCACGGTGAAAACAAATTTCAAAGCGAATATCACGATTCAAAATTGAAAAACAAATTTTCATTGCATATTCTCATGTGGTTCTCGTCATATATCATACATGGAATCCAAAAAACATGTTAAACAAATTGAACATGTTAAACAAATTGTGAACATGCTCAAAACAATTTCAATATTAAACAAAATTAACACCGAATTAAAACACATGTTATTCAATCATCACAGATTAAATAAAAACATGTTATACAGGGCGAAAACAAGCTAACCTGGTTCCGATACCAATGTTAGATTTTACCAAACGGAACGGGTATTCGAAATACCTTGTGCGGAACTCCGATTTGCAGGAATATTGGTTGCTCGTCTTACAGCCGACGATTAACGATCCACGAATCACGAACACTGCTCTCAAGTCGTTCAGGAGGCTACCAGAGTCTCCTTGTGAATTCCACCCTTCAAATCCAAGGCCAAAAGATGGAAGCCCTAGATGCCTTGAGATAAAGTTCTTTCTTTAGGAGACTGTGAATATTGCGAATGAATAATTCTTTCTACTTTTATTTTCTTAAATAAACGTACATAAGATTCTCACACAGAGAGTCCCAATGAGAGAAGTTAGCTAAGTTTGAATTCAAAATAGAGAACTATATAAGATCTTCAGTTTAACTATAATTCAAACTTCAACTTTAAATTTAAATTCAAATACACATGTGGATGCTCCATGTGTCATGGAATTTTCCAACACTCCTCATAGGCGTTTTTAACCGAGAAAGGTTTATTGGAGCTTGACAACCATAACGCTCTATCCGACTCATCATTCCTTTGAATAGGCATTTGCAGAATGGCTTCCACGATTGCTGAGTCACATAACTGGCGTAATAAATCCACATTCTAATCCCCTGAGTCCGAAAGCCTAAGTTGGTTTAACTTTAGCTTCAAGTCAACAACCATCTCAGCTGAACTCGGCTTTGGTTTGAAATTCTCAACCTGGAGAATCCAAGGATCCAACCAACAATTCAATTGGGAGATAGAACCTGCTTTGAAGGAAATCTTGTTCTCCAAGAGAGGGCATCACTGCTGGATGACATGCTAAAACCAAGAGTAGGGGCCTGAAGTGTGAGGAATGCTTTTCATATCCGGGTTGCAATACTTTGCCTTTAGCACATGAACCCATAGCTTATCCCCATGATCATAAATTTGCCACCTCTTCTTTGCTATTAGCGCATGATTAAGATCGCTAAATTTTTGAAACCTGAGACCACTAGCTATTTTTGGACAACAAATAGAGGCCCAAGCTCTAGGGACAGTTTCTCCACTTCTCTTGAGGAAATTCCCACCAGAAATCCCTCAAAATTGCATCAAGATCTTGGCAATATTTATTCGGGAGAAGAAAACTAGACATAAAATAAGAAGGTAGAGCGGAGGCGATAGTTTTGATCAAACAAGCTCTCCCTGTTTGAGAAAGGAACTTGGCTTTCCACCCGGATATGCATTTCACCACCTTTTCTTTCAGATCCAAGTAAGCCTGTTTTTTAAACCGAGGCAAGAGAAGTGGGAATCCAAGATAATAACCAGGCTTGATAGAGTGTGCAACACCGATAATATCAACCATGGTGAAAGTTTGTCTGTGGAATAATTCGTAAATATTTTCTTCGATCTTCGATCTTCGATCTTAGTCTTAGAATTCTTCAGATCTTGTTTAGCTCACCATGTGAAAAAATGTGTTAAATCTCACAACCTTAGCAGCCCAATTGTTTGCCTCCTTCCTTTCCACGCCTCACAGTCGTCACAGGATTTCTCAAAGTCCTAATGGCCAACTGTCTGGAAAAAGCTATCTTATAGTCTTTTCCTAAACCCTAGCTGTGATATGACGTGGGATCGTTAGGGACCTCAGATCTTGGCCGTAGAATCACATGGAAAACTCTTTTCAATTAATTCCCTTATATTCTTATATTCCTAATTTTGGGCTTCTATTAATTGTGATCATGTCCATTAACATATCACAATTTACCCCGAGAAGAAGAGATTGATTTGTGAAATCCCTTTTGCTAACAATATTAACTTATTTATCCTTCCACTCTACTATATTCCACATGAGCCAATAGGATCAGAATAATATCACCGATTAAATCCCTAGGTCATATAATTCTTAATTCCAATCTGTAACCTGTTGAACTCCCAAATTGTTTCCAAAAAAATTTATTAATTATACTAGCCAGTGATTTTCCAGAGTTCAACCCCATATAGATTTAATGAATATACTATCTCGTTAAGAGACTGATGGATTCCTTATTGAGCATTTATACAAAACTATTTACTATATACAAGACCCAACTTTGTCTGGAATATTTGACCTATAAAGATCATCACCAAATCACTCGGTCAAAGAACAAGTATACAACAAACAATTCCATATAAACCTCTCAGGTCTAAGGATACTATAAGTCGATTGTGCTGAATATCATTCTCACCATCAGTGATCACTTCTAGAAGATATTCATATTTGATCATGTTCAATGCATGCACTCTTACAATGAATCCACTCGTTTGCTTAAGGTCACTACCTCAATGATAGAGTCCATCATCCTATTTAATAAAGGCACAACGAGTGTAGACCTATTTACATAAATATGTAACTTGGTCTAGAACAAATGTCAAGTAAACAAGGAGCCGAAAAATCATACTCTTCGCCTTTGATTCATTAATCATTGGCATGACTTTTCTACAATGTTACTTAACAAGAAAACTGTGTGACATTTTATGTCACATCATAATACCCATAAATAAATAAACACATGTGATAAAACAAAATAAATAATTATCTCATAATCATTCTCAAATAAACTGGTTTTTAGGGCATATATCTTACACATGTTGTTCTTTGTCATGGGCTGGACATTTTTGCTAAAGGAAATTGAAGATTTCCTGAGATTTTTCACCTGTCCAGACCAACTAGAGTACTTGCTGATAGAAGAAAGAATTGATCTAGCTTCATTCTCCAAAGCTCAAGAGAAAATCATAATGTCATCAGCAAAAAGGAGATGAGGAACAGCCAGTGCAGAACGGCTAATCTTAATGCCATGGATGTCACCCCTTACCTCATATCTTGAAAGCAATATGGACAAAACTTTTGTTCGAATAATAAAAAGATAGGGAGAGAGGTATTGGCTGATAATCTAACCAAGCCAAAAGGACTGTCATTAAGAAGAACGAAGTACAAAATCGTTGAAAGACATTGGCTGATAATCTGAACCCATTTCTCATAGAATTCGAAACCCCTTAAAACAGCCAACAAGAACTCTCATTCCATCTTGTCATAAGCATATTCCATGTCAACTTTGATTGCCATTAAACTTACCCCACACCGTCAGGTATTCATGGTGTGGAAAATTTCATGAGCCATCGTAGAGTTTTCTTGGATGGTTCTCCCCAGAACAAAGGCTGCCTGGAAAGGTGAGATAAGCCTTTCCAGAAAAGCTTTGAGACGATTAGTGATAATTTTTGACAAGATTTTGTAAGCAACATTACATAGAGAGATCGGTCAATAATGGGATACCAAGTTCGGGCTATCAACTTTGGGGATAAGAGCTATATTCGTGTGATTCAGCTCATGAAGAATGTACCCCATTCTGAACACATTTTGCACCATATGCACAACATCCCCTTCGAAAATCGGCCAGAATTTCTTGTAGAACAGAGCTGTCAACCCATCTAGTGCTTGGTGTGATCCCATCTACTTCACAGCCTCCCAGGTTTCACCTTCTAATAGGAGTCAACACAACTCAGTATTCTCCTCTTTTGAAATTACTGTCTAAATGAGGCCTTCCAAATGATCTGGAATGATCAAATGAGAAGATGTAAATAAGTTAGCAAAATTAAAGATGAACAATTGTCCAATCTCCTCAGCCATCAGCCAAAGGAAATTTTGATAAACTCTACTGCATTTCTTCTCTGTCTGATGATAGTTGACATATGAAAGAATCTCATGTTGAGATCCAAAGACGTAGACCAGGTAACTCTAGATTTTGACCTCCATAATGCCTCTTCCTTCCTCTGTTCTTTGATAAGAGCACTTCTCACATGTTCTTCCCAAAGTTAATTTTGATATGTAGGATCTTCCACTTGGACCCTCTCCAATTCCAACATCAGCCTCTGAATGTTGTTTTGAAGATTCTCAACTCTCTCTTTGTTCCATTTCTTTAGAGTAACCTTTGTGGTTTGAATATTTTTGTAGAGCTTTGAAGTAGGAGAACCAGTACAACAACCTTCCCATGTAGTCTGAATAACATCACGGCAGCCAGGTACAGACATCCAAAATTCCTCAAATTGAAAAGGAATAGCCAAAACTCGATTTCCACCGACTGTATCAATAAGTATAGGAGCATGAGCAGAGGTTGTCCTAGTCAAGTTTTTTACTATAGCTCGTGGAAATAACAGCAGCCAGCTCACATTAGCAATGCTTCGATCTAATTTTTTCCAAATATTAGTTGCACCATGACGACAATTGGTCCATGTATAATGGAGGTCTATAGAGCCCAAATCAAGCAACCCCAAGTAGTTCATGAAGTGCCGCAAATGACATACCAAAAAGGAGGGAAAGTCATGACCACCTTGCTTATTTACGGGGACTAGGATGGAGTTAAAGTCTCTTGCACAGAGCCAAGGACCTCCAAAGTGTTCAACTATGGTAGCTAGCTTAATCCAAAATCTCTCCTTCTTGTGCACTCAGTGAGAGTGTAAACACCTGTGAATAACCATGGGTGAAGGGGGGTCTGAATACACCACAACACTAATCAAATTCTCCTCACAACCAATAACCTCCACATCACATCCATTACGCCAAGCCAAAACAATGCCACCTTTTAAGCCAACAACAGGACATTCAACAAAGTTAATAAAATGAAAACGAAAGAGGACCATGGCAGTTGAAGCCACCTTCGTTTTTTAAAGGAACAATAGGTCTGGATTGTGTTTCCTCTCCAGTGCCCTATTGGATCTAGCTGCCATCAGTTGGGCAAGGCCAAGGCAATTCCATCAAAGAAGCCTCATGGGGAGGTTAGAGGTGAGCTTCGGCTTGCTTCCTCAGCCAATATAGACATAGAAGAGAAAGAAGGAGATCATTCCTCATCTCCTCTTGAGCGGTATTAGAACCAGAACTAGCATCAATACCAGCAGAGTTACGTCGCACCCAACGTTCCCTACCAGTCACCAAATGATTCTTTCTGTGACACTGTCTCAGCTGTTGAATTGTGGGATTATTAAAGTGGGGACAAATAACAGCCCGACAAGTATTAATCAACAACTCATTTTTCTCCTTAGAAAAAATACTAGGAGGAGCAAAGTCCTTAAAGCATTCATGAGTATCAATGTGGAGGAGATTTTTCTTCTTCGGTGGAAGCAAATTTTCAATTTCCTTTAGCTCCTATAGTTGCTTTCGCAAAGGAGAAAGCAAGCTCAAAGGCCGATTCGGGGAAAGGCCTTTGGTAGAACTAGAAGGTGCCAATTGGTAGGGCCCCACGATGAGGCATTTAAAAGTCTTATTGGGCTGGGGGGAAGGGAAAGTGGGTGAAGAATTAGATAAGGGGTTAGAAAAGGGTGATGGGTTCATAGTGGATGTAGGAGGGTCCAGGTTCGCAGAGAAGTGGGCTTTGTGGGGGCTAGGTCGAGTCACAAGAGGTGGGTCAAAGGGAGACCTGTCCACAACTCTAAAGGTAATGAGCTGGCACAAGTCGTAGGGGGTGAGGGAACCACAGAGGAGGCCTCATCCTCACCAAAGGACGAAGAAAAGATGCGGTACTGAGTATTAGTGTCAGTGGGATCAAGACGTGGAGGAATCAAGCGCTCCAAGGTACTAGGGGCAAGGACAAAGAAATTCTCTAACAATGAATACCTTTTTGTAAACCAGACACGTCGATAGGATATGCCAATTGCTGGCATGGGCCCCTGTTAGAAGATCTGGATGGTCCCTACTTCATCAGGAAAAGGTCATCTAATCCTTGTGCCGCTGCAAGAAAATCTTTGTTAGTGACCCCCTGCTTTCCTCTGGCCTGATTGTGTGGTTTCTGTTGTAGAGGCAACTCTCTTGGAATCCCAGACGAAGAACGGTGATCTCGATTATCACCCTTGTAGCTGCTAAAAAAAAGGCCTTTACGAGGAGACCTAGAACTCCACTCCTTCGCTCTCTCAAATTCATTCCATGGTTGAGATTTTTTGCTATATCTAATAATCTCTCATAGCAGAATAGGATGACTACAGGCGAGAGGTTCTTCCTTGCAGGTAAGTAACTAGGAACAAGAGGTTGATTGGTATTCAGTTCAAACTTAATACAAGGGTAGTTGGTGCACACCAACATCCTTTACTGTGGGAAATCACAGTCCACCACCAAGCCTATAATAGCCCTAATACTATGAAGAGTTTTTGGATTGGCACCACACAGTGACATTCCATGAAGTTGCACCCATAAGGAATAGAGGATAGGTCAACTTTTTGCCAAGCCATGCCTACATGCCACTGCCTGAGCACTAATAAGTAACCTCTAATGTTCCAAGGACCTCTATTGAGAGCTATATCACATTCTTCTTTCGAGTCAAATAAGAACAAAAACTGATTCTCCATTAAATCTTTTATCTACAAAGTGGGGGCAAACAGTTAGGCCCGAAAAATTGCCTCTTGAATTGCATAGGGGCTAATTTTTCTCTCTGACGCAACTCTACCAATCAAGACAAGAGCTGAGGTATCTTCCACCTTCAGTTGGGCTTCTTCCTCTAGGACTATATTAGCCATCCCTTGCAGGTTATCATTGTATGAAACATTTGGGTCTGGCAGGCACTATTGTGTGGAAAGGTTAGTAAGGGGGTTGTGTGGAGCTGGAGGGAAGGGAATGGGAGGGTAAGGGAGGATGGGGAGTTTGGAGAATAGAGGTGGTCACATTGGGGTTCGCCGGATAGAAGATGAGGGAGAGGGTTAAGGCTCACACGAGGTGGGTGGAGAGGTCATATTAGAGATGGAGAATATGCAAAAAAAAGAGGAAAAAGGGTTGAGTGCATGACAAGAGGGAGGGGGAGTGGAAAACTATGAGGCTGGAAAATCGAGAATAAGAATGTAGGATGGCGTTAGGGAGTAGGGGTTGGAAAAGATCATGGGTCGGTAAAGGGGAGACAAGGGCAGAGCAAGCATCATGGACGAAAGGTGGTGGAGATGGGCAATGAAAAGGGATGAGAGAAAATCTCCAGAGAGTTTTCACTATGGGCGAAAATGGGTGAGGAAAGTGTAGTTCGCATTCAGATAGCCTGGTGCTTGTTAGTTAAACTTTGTGTCCTGATTTATGGTGGTTGAGGTCATGTTTTCTTCTTTCAAATGTTGTGGGGATCTAGTGTAACACTATATGTTGTTAATTGCATTATATATCTTATTTACCAAAAAAAAATTGCAATACTTGGCTTTTATCGAACAACAAACTTGTATTGTAACTATTTGTTACATTCCATTTTTATCATTTGAATTTAAATTTAGGATAGGAATGATAATTAGCTATCAAGTCTCTTGATAACTTTAGTTTTCTAGTTAAGTTAGGAGTATTCTATTTGGTAGAATCATTAGTTCCCACAACTCTTTATTTGTAAGCTCATTTAAGAAAATTATTGAATAATTACATTATGGAATAAATCTATCAATAAACAATTTTAATTTATATGGGAGGCTAGTTTTTCTCCAATTAAACCACCTTAGGACTTTGTTGGCTTCTCTCAAAGAGAACAACCCTTGTTACGTGTAAGAAGTAACAATTTGTATAAAAGTCGGTTTGTTGTAAAGCCAGTCGACTGTGGACAAACAACGTCTCTCCCGACTAGAAGCAAAATATGGAGAATTGTGTTTGGGACAAAGGCAATTGACAACAAATTTAGACAATATGTATCAGACCATGGAAGCTCGATTTGATCAGTTGGTTGCTCTATTTTCTGTTGAATTGGGAATATCTCCCTATAGAGAAACCAAAATGGATTCCCTTAAAGCTCAGGAAACAAATCACTTGGAAGAATTGGAAGAAAGGAGGAACAAAAAATAGTAGCACACAAAATCAAATAAATCTCATTGATAAGCTATATTTGAATTAAGCTTAGGCTTATTAGGAGGCCTATATGGCATTCTCGAATCGCTCTAACATAGGAGGTCGGTTTTTCTTGAATTAAACCAAATTAGAAGTTTTGTAGGTTTTCTCAAAAGAATCAACATCGGAATGTGTAGGCATGTAACAATTGGTATCGAATCCATGACCGAAAAGCGTTAGGAATGCTTAGAAAGTAAGATCATATCGTTGCACTATGGTCAAGAGCAACTCATTGAAGAAATGAAAAAGAATATTCCAATCTATGATTTCTTAGTTTGATCAACTCATTGCAAAACACACCAATCACCTCTTTGTAGAACATTAAGGTGAAAATGAAGAAGATTGGGTTTAATGGAACCAAGGTAGAATTACGGTATTCACAAAGTCTCAAACAGGAGTGCGTCTGGCATTCAAAAAGTCTTAAATCTATTTAGTGGAGGAAGCACGATGGAAGCAAATGTGGAGCTTGAGGGACCTAATCTTCTACAAACAACAAGGTCGTTTCTACCCAAGCAAGTATGCCTATTCTACTAGCCAAAAGCATTAAAGACCCTGGATTAGACATTGTCATTTGCAGAAAGAAGAGAAATGAAACAATAGAACAATTACCATCTTTGTGATCCCCTTGAAAAATGCAAAAGTGGAAAAGAATTGCTTTGATATATGATTTAAAGATTAATTACGATTTTTCTCCTAAAACTATCACCCAATTCTCAAATACCCTCATCGAAGGCGCACTTTGCAGGGTTCAACTTCATCTTATAGCTATCTAAGGTGTTGAAGGTTTCTTCTAAGTCGCTTGGGTGGTCGACAACCTATCTACTCTTTACGAGCATGTCGTCCACGTAGACCTCTATATTCCGGCCAATTTGATCCTTAAATAAAAAGTTGACCAATCTCTGGTATGTGGCTCTCACATTTTTTAAGCCAAAAGGCATGATTAAGTAACAATAGAGTCCCCTGTCAATAATGAAGGAGGTTTTCTCCTAATTTGCGAGATGCATCTTTATCTATTTCTATCCTAAGAAATCATCAAGGAATGAGAGAAATTCATGCTCTGCACTAGAATCTACTAGCATGGTAAAGAAAGCTGTCATTCGGGCACACCTTGTTAAGATCAATAAAATCTATACACATTTGTCATTCTCCATTCGCCTTCGGGACCAGGACTACATGAGCTAACCAGTCAAGATACGTTATCTCCTAGATAAACCCTACCTCCATCAACTCGTCTACTTCTTTAGCTAGTACTTTGCTCTTTTCAGGAGTGCAAGTTCTTTTTTTCTTTTTCTTTTTTTTTTTTTTGCTGAATAGGCTTTTTATTCTGGTCGACTCTCAACTTGTGCATCATTATTGAAAGATCTACCCCTATCATGTCTTTATGAGACCATGCAAATGAGTCCTTTTGAAGGCGTAAGAATCAGAGTAAGTTCTTTTGGGCCTAGACATCCAGGAGCATGCTGAATTGCACCCTTTTGCCAGTCCAAATATCTATGGTCTGCACTCATGGCAAGATTTCCTATGCTGCCAGAACGACCTCCATGAACTATAGCTGTTGATCCCTTCTCGTAGTTGAACGTACAGGCTCAGGGATAGAGGCAGGCAAGAAATAATCTTCATTCAGCAAGTTATTGTCAAGGGCTCATGACATCCCGCCTGCGAAGCTGGACCTTCTTATTACTCAAGAATGTCATTTCCTACAGTCGGCGCCAACTAATAGAGCCAAAAAAATCTAGCCCATCACATGTTATACTAATTGGACTGCCTTGGGCTGGGATCAAGACCAAAGCTAATCTAGGCTGACTTTGTGGTTTTGCACCTACAAGGAAAATGGACAGTGAAGGAGGAGCTTCCCATTGGGGTTAGCCTCCGACGTTCAAGTTAGTTTTTTTTTTCTTCGTTAGAATCTCTAATGAACTAGCTTAACGTAAAAGCCATATCCATCACAAAGGGTATATGAGACTTTTCCGCTTGAAGGGACACTCGCTTTTTCTTTATGTCAAACTAACTCGTCCAATCTATGGAGAAAGGGCTAGCTTGGCAGCTATTGCCGCCTAATAGGTGTTGGGAAGGCCTGGGCCTTTTGAACCACCTCTTGATTGAGCTTAAATATTGCATGTTTAATACATCTAAAACTAATATAATATTAATTATTTAATATTTTAAATATTGGTTTTAGATGGAAAAATGGTTAAGAGGCATAAATCTAAGTTGTGCATTTAATTGTTGAATTTATATGACTTTAGATTTAATTTATTGCATAAGCAATTTTCCTCATCTTTAGCTTGCCTGTACTTAAGTCATACTGTGTCCAGATACATTCTAAAATCATTATTTTTATCATTTGCACTATAATTATTGACATTGTAATTATTTTATAAATTTAATTTCGTCATATGATGCCATGAACTAATTAAGTATTTTTGTGCAGGGTGATAAAATTAATTGCTTTAGGACTCGCAAAGAACAAGAGTAGTCTACTAGGGACACATGACAGAGCAAGATGGATTCATTAATGGTAGTGTTGTAATTCAACGAAGAAAGGAGATACACTTAAATCTCAGCCCTTCATCTCTCTTTTCACTCTCCTTTCTTTTTAACCTAACAAACCAATCTTATTCTCCTCCTCCTACTTTTTTAACCTATCTCCTTTTTCCTATTTTCTCCCTCTCCCTTTTTCTTCTCTCCTTGGCCACACTTCCCACTATGTTTTCTCTCTCTATTTTTTTTCTTTTCGTTTCTCTCTCTTTGCCGCACAAACCCTTTTTCTCTCCCTATTTTTTCTCTCCTTCCTTTTAACCTAGCTGTTCAACCCTTTTCTCTCCCTATTTCTTGTCTCTTTTCCCTTCTTTCTCTTTCTTGGCCTCACCTTTTCTTCTCTCTCTTTTCTCTCATTCTTTCTCTCTCCTCTTAGCCTAAAAAATCCTACTTTCTCTCATGCTCTATTTTATTTAGCCCCACCTCTCCTCACTCTATTCTCTCTCTTTTTTTCTCTTTCCTCCATTATTTCCTTTTATCCAAAAAAACCTATTTTTTCTATTTGGCTTTTCTTTATTTTATGTGTTACTATCTTCTCTCTCTCCACTGCTCACCTTTTATTTTATGCGTTACTCTCACCTCTTTTTCTTCTCCTATTTTTTCTCTTGGGTCATATCTCTACTTTCTCTTCATTATTTTCAGTTTTTAAATTAGTTTCTTTTTTGCTTTTATTATTTCAATGTCTTGTATTTCAATTCCTAGGATTTAGATTTAAGTTTCTTGCTTTTAATTTTCTGTAATTTCTATTTCAATTTCGGACTATGTTCTTGTTGTTTTTTTCTTTTAACATGAATTTTGGGTTGTAATAATTATTTAATCCAAGAATCTTGTGCTCTCTTTATTTTATTCGTTGTCAATTACTTATTTTCATTTACTTTCAGCCATTTAATTTTAATCCTTTACTTATCGTTATTTATTTTGTCATTTAATTTTCGTTATTTACTTTCTGTCATTTACTTCAATGTATGTTATATATTACGTTTTGTGTCGCTTTATTTTCGTTTTGGGCGAGCTCCTATATTTGATTCGGGTTGTGTCGGCAAGCTATGGGCTGATTATTTCTTCTTCATCACCTCCCAAAACAAGATGAGAGGGAAGAGTACAAGCATGCTTGCACGTACCTCTAAGAGGGGAAGAGCAAGGAAGACAGATCGGGGCAATTCTTTTGCGACGATGGAGTTTTGTTTGCTCATGCTTCTATCTCTTTATGTATTATTTTTGTCTGCTTTGCTTTTCCGTTTGAAAAATAAAAGGTCAAAATTTGACCGGAGTAGAATTTGAAAATTGTATGTTTAACTGTTGAAAAGAATTGAATAATCATGAATTTGACATTAAAGATGGTCTGTATTCGACTGCCAAACAAAGAAAAAAGGATTGGATTTCGGAGGTCAATCGAATTATGATCTAAACGAATTTGCTTTTTATGCGGAATAATATTTTTTTATATTGGAATACGACAAGTTTATGGTGCAAAAAAGGGGTGGGAGACATCTGCAAACATCCGCATATAATGGTACCAATGCAAAAAATGAATAAAAAAGAACCAAAAGTAGCCTCATTTTTCCTTTGAATGGTGCCCGAAAGGCAATTTAGGAAGCAGGCCCGTCGGGCTTCTTCTTTTTTTTCCTATGTAGGCCCGTCAGGCTTCTTTAAGGCCTCTATTTTAGCAGTTAGTATGGCATCAGACGGGAGTATACGACAAATAATCGCCCTAGAGCAGTTGACGAGGCTTTCCAACTTTGGCATCAGTTGATACGCTGAAATAGGGACCAGGTGACTCCCGCTGGTCTAACGAGGACAGTGACGACTCTTGTGGCACATGAGCCAAGCGAGAAGTGATGTATGGAAAGCAAGGCGGTACGAAGCACAGGGAAATACTGGTGAGGCACATGTGCTGTGAAGACTATTGGAAAGTGAGAGCAAAACTACTACTTAAAGAGACAAGACAGAGAAGCAGAAAGGATAACCAAGAACCTCGTTAGAGAGAAAAGGGTCTTGATGAAAGGAAGAAAACAGCATTATAGACGAAAAGGTGAAAACTGTAGAAGGAGAAAACTTAGAGACCCCCTAGTTTCTCTCTGAAAGAGACACTCGCTAATTAACTTTCTGTTTAGGTCCAACAGATTATGATAGTGGAGCTCGTATGCCTTTAGCAGCATCTACGTGTGCTTTTCTGTACCGTATTTTATCATGTCCTTTAGACTTGACTTCAAGTTATCTTTTCAATATTACTCTTGTTCTGTTTAAGAAGAGTTCAAGCATACCGTATTTCCTTATTTGCAGTTGGACAAGTTCCCATTTGAGCAAGAACGGCACAGTTGAAATTATGGTGCACTAATCTCTTGTACTGCAATCAGCCTTCAGAGACCGGGGAGAGACATAGATTAAAAGAACACAATATGTGATGGGTACAATGGCCACCTACACCATGTCCCAAAAGTCCCAGTTATGGTACAAAAGGATAAAAGACAGTAGCTCTCTTTAGTTCCCTGCAAGCTTTCAATTTGAATTGCATCGCCAAAGCACTGAAATAACACAAGACATGCACAAAGAGAGAGCAATTGTCTATATCCTATAACTAATGAGGTTTGCCACCCTTGATGGCCAACTTTCTCCATCTTCATAAACCAGCTGAACAGTCGTTCAACTTCACAATGAACGCAACCCCCATACCAAAAGGCTCAGAGCTTACATGATTTCATTCAAAACGGTGTCATTATGGGAGTGGTGCTGCAGATGGATTTCTTTCACAGATGCACTATGTTAATCATGCTTCTTTGACAGAAAACAAACTCTTTTTCTATGACAACAATGTCGACTAACCCTCCAGCTTTTCTCTTTCATCCTGATTGGAAAGACCAACTAGATTTTACAAACTTTAATTCAGCAGAATAGACAATGAAGAGGAAGCCCATCTTATCCAACCAGTAGTTCTGAAAAGATTACCCAGGTCAGTTCCAATTTTCTAACCTCATTGTTCAATTTTGTAATGAAAGAAACATCTAAGTGGAAAGTAGAGAGAAGAGCGTCGAGAAGAGAGAACACAACTAAGCTGTACGGTTCAAATAGAAGAAGTCTTACTTCCTGCAGTTTAGTTATAACAGATCACAACTAATCTGTAACTAAATCTCTGTCTAACTATATACAAACTTACATACTAGCGGCTTAACTACTAAGCTTAATACATTGACCAGCCAACTTATGGTTTATGAAGCACGTGAACAAAAGAAAATGCATTCACAATTTCCAAAGCACTAGAGGAGGCTGCAGGGACTATAAAGTGTTGGGGTGTTGTATATGAATCCAGAGATCTCTTATGCACACACGAGAACATAACTCTAACAGCCTCCTTACATGCCATTCAACTCCCTTCTAATCTTTTCGCTCAAGGTTTGATGGTAGTTGTGACATTAACAGCACATAAGTGGCACTTGAAATAAAGTGAAACTTCCCACCCTCCTCCACTTCAAACAAAGCGGAAAAGAACAGCCAACTAAATGGATAGATTGGCTCTAGTGCAGGAAAGGTGATCTTCCATAAAGAAAATTAACAAAGTAAACCTTGACCATCCAATATAATGGATGCGATAAGAGGGGATCAGAATATTTTATCGGACAGAGATCATCCAACAAAAGTATCTGGCATTCCCACAACCCTTGATAAGAAATGCCTTCCCTCCTCTTATTTGGTGGCTGTATCTACACATAGACACGAACGAGAAATGCCCAACTCTTCTAGATTACCCTATAGAGCAAAATTAATACTTTCACAGAACCCAGAGTTGGGATTTCAAAGATATGCATCATTAAACAGTGGGCGATAAAAGTCCATATCCATCAAAACCAAAGAAACAACTTTCACTCAATATAACTTCAAACATAATCATTCTTTTAGACTTCCAACATTTCACTTCAACAATCATGTAAGCTAATCATTTCATTGAACACCATAATAGCAGCAAATCAATCATTGTAAGGCCCTTTATCATTTTAGAGAACTCAGAGGAGAAGAATACTGCTGGTAATAGCGGAGGAGCACCTTTCCAAAGAGTATTATTTAGCGGCAGCGCCGGCTTCGGCTTCCTGGGGTGTCTTAGCCACAATAGAGAGCGCGTGTAGCCCAGACTGAAGCTCTTCGGCAAGCGCATCATACACCAAACGGTGCCGTTTTACCAAGCTCTGCCCGTCGAACTTCGGCGACACGATCTTCACGTTGAAGTGAGTCTCGCCTTCCGCGGTGCTCCTGACGGCGGCGTGGCCAGCGTGCTGGTATGACACATCGTCGATTTCCAAAGCGGTCGCTTCCAGTGCCGACTGCAACGTCGCCTTGATTCTATTAGCCCTCGATAGCACCAAATTCGCCCCTCTCGAAGCCATTTATCAGAACCTCCCTGTTTCGACTTTAGATTCGGAAGGGTTGCGAGAGAAGAATCTTGATTTGCGATTGTCCATTAGTTGATTTCGGGATGCGTTGGGCTTTCCGGTTCGATTGGACCCGATCAGAATACGAAGGGCCGGGCGATTTTTTTCTCCCGTTTTTTGGCCGGCTTTAAAATACGGCTCGGACTCTTGCACCTGGGTTTAAAAATGAGAAATTCAACTTTTGCTATTGGTCACTGCGTTTTGACTCATTTTTCGAATTAGTCGTTAAGAAATTTTTTTCAATTTTCAGTTGTTGAATTTATGTCTTGTAAATAATTAGTCAATATGTAAGTTGATCATTGTTTTGACTAATGAAAACTTTGTCCACGTCACCCTGATGTGGAAATTTATTTCACATATTTTTTTAATAGTAATTGTTTTGATTCAGATTGTTTTGTATACTTCATAGTTTGTTTGTCTAGAATTTTAAGTGTGAGTTGATAGCAAGAACAAAATTCGGGCTAAGCTATGAGAGTAAATCCTAGTTGAACTGGTGTTGTATTCGGTTTTTAGATTATAATTGGAGCTATAGATCTCGTATTCAAGTGTTGTTTTACTTGTTAGAAAGCTAAGATGCAGGCCTAAAACTTTTATGAAGAATCCAAACTCAGTTCTGCTATTTTGAAGTTTAAAATTTACAAAAAAATAAAGAAGTCCGAATTTGTCCAGAAGTTTACTGCAGCCCAGATAGTGTTTCGATTTTTGACGTCTATCTAGATTTCTAGAAGTAAAAAAATGCAAACTCAGAACAAGATATAAAACTTTCGTGAAGAAGCAAACTCCAAATTTTGTATTTTTGATGCTCTAAATCCAGCTGGAAGTTGGGTAATAAAATTAGCCTAGAATTTCGATTTCAAATCTATTTTCAAAATTGAAAAGCAAATTTGTTTTGAAATTTGAAAAGACATTTTGTTTTAAAATACGAAAATATAATTGATTTAAAAATTGAAAAATAAATTTGTTTTGAATTTTGTAAAGATTATATATTATTTTAAAATTCAAAAAATAATTGATTTAAAAAAATTGAAAAACAGATCTAAAATTTTAGCGCTTATGAAATGATTTGACTTAGCGTTTTGAAAAAAGGGTGCGGCGGGTTTAAAAGGGAGTTAAGAGGACGTGGCCGGGGGGGTTTAGATACTTCCTTCAATTTTTTATTTCTGTAAACAATATTTTTTTACGCATTAAAACTCAGTGATCGATGTTGAAAAGATATTCAAAGGAGAAATATTATGGTAGCTGAGAATTTCTACAATTTCAGAGTTTTTCTTCTTTCTCTAGTTTTTAGTTTTTAAATTATTATTAAAGATGTTAAATTCTAACTTTTCTTTGAAAAATAATTAGATTATTTTATTAGTTATGATTTGCTAGTTTTCTTATTCTAGGTCTAGGACGTAATTTTTTATATGATTTGAGGATGGATGTAATGAATATAATTTGTTAATTACAATTTGATGATATTAGTTTTTATTCTTGTAATTTACTAACTATGAATTGCATGCTTAAGATGTTGAATGAAGTAACGATAACTGAAGTTTAATATTAGTTCGTGAATTAATCAAACTTCGGTAATATAATTTAGAAATAAATACACACCTTTGTGACCTATATCCAATAATTCGACAGAGTATAATGAATCTTTATTAATTTATGTGGTTACGAAAGTAAATATAGAATTAATATAGGTATAGGTGTTATACCTTAAAAGAGGATATCACATAAAAAAGAATTCGATCATTGTGAATAACAAAACATTAATGCAAGCAATCATATTTAAACTTATTGAAAGAATTCAATTAATGAAATCCAAGCCCTAAAAATATTTAATATTTGATTTTTCAGGTTAAGAATTTGTAATCTTTCACATCAATTTGGAATTGTCTAAATAATATAGGAAATTTATAAATTGATACTTGAATCTCCTCCTTCTAAAAATAATACTTTTTTTACCCTATTTTACTTGTCATAACACATGCATTGTGGTAGACTTTAGAGGCTATCACAGCCACGTTGCTCTGTCACCTATTTTTTTCCATGTCACTTCCCCTCAGCCTAAAATATTTAAAAACTACAGACTGTTGCTGGTTGAATTAAAATCCAATCCGCACCATTTTAAGTTTGTAATGTGTTGCGAACCACCTCTTTTACAGTTTGAGAAGCCAAACTGGGGACTTTGACCACAACCACTGGTTATTCAAGACAAATGGTCTATCATTTTTAAAAGTTATAGGCTGAGAGGGAAGTGATGTTAAAAAAATATGGGTGATAAGGCAACGTGGATAGAGTTCCTATTAGTCAAAGTAACGGAGAGAAGAACCAATTATTTATGAGATATGCCTAGTGATTGGAAAAATGAAAAAAAAAAAATTATAATGGCTAATTTGTAAAAGAGATCAAAATCTAGTGACCAAAAATTTAATTTTCCTTTAAAATTAAATAGTTCAGAATTTCCTGTACTTTAAATGATATATTCAAGACATTTTAGGCTTGAAATGAAATAGTCCAAACGTTCAAAGCCTAAAATAAAATATTTTTCAAAAACTAAATGAAACTCGAAACCGACCCCGACTACTTCAGGTTCGGACCAGTCGACATCGGGCATCGGCTCGGATTCAGAGACAGTCGGGGGCCCATCGCCCCGACTAATTCCGATTAGAGTTCGGATACCGAAACCCGACTAAACCAGCCCTTGGCAACAACTTCACGCCATTGGTCATGTTAGTCATACCAAAGAGGCCAAGATTTTCACACAACGGCCAACTTCTGTTATAATGCTACTTGGTAACCCGAAATAACTTTTCGCTTTCTAGTCTTACCCTCGTTTCGGTCTCCTTCCCGTCCCCTCTTCCCCCTCTCTTTTTCTCTGCCCGTCTCTCTAGCTTTCGGTCGGTTTTGGTAATGTCTTACTCCGGCGGGAATCCAGTGGGAGGAGGGGGCGACACAGCGGCCAACGCCGCAGCCGTGCCTCAGCTCTACTTCTGCCACCAGTGTAACCGCACGGTGACCCTAATCCCATCTCCTACCTCCGATCTCGCCTGTCCCATTTGCCAGAGCGGCTTCCTCGAGGAACTCGAAAACCCTAGCCCTCACCCCAATCCCTTCTTTACTGCTTCTGACCTCCCCGGTGCCCTTCCACTCCTCTTCTCCACAACTGCCTCAGCCTCCTCCACCTCATCTAACGCCGTCCCTATCTTCAACGATCTCTCTGCCCTCTTCGGCGTTCCCGCGGGTCAAACCAGAACTTCCCATTTCGAAGACCCTGAAGCCTTCAACCCATTTGTTTTCCTTCAGAACTACCTCCAAACCCTAGGCGGCAACGTCGAGGTTGTGATTAACTCGGGCGGCGACGCGGGATTTCGTGGCGGTGTTGTTGCACCGAATGCGAATCTCGGCGACTATTTCTTTGGTCCGGGCCTCGAGCAATTGATCCAACAGCTAGCGGAGAACGATCCCAACAGATATGGGACGCCCCCGGCATCGAAATCGGTGGTCCGGGCGTTACCGAACATTAAGATTACGAAGGAGTTGGTGCCTTCCGAGTCGTGGCAGTGCGCCGTATGTAAGGACACGTTCGAGCTGGGCGAGGAGGCCAAGCAGATGCCGTGCAAGCACATTTACCATTCCGATTGTATTCTCCCTTGGTTAGAACTTCATAATTCTTGTCCCGTTTGTCGGCATGAGTTGCCGACTGATGATGCCGACTATGAGCTGAGGTCTCGCGGGAGGTCCGTGTCCTTGGAGCCTGGGATTCGGAGTCAGACTGTGCCACCTGCTCCTGCTTCTGGTGCCGATGCCAGTGGTAGTGGGGGTGGTACCGGTATTGTGGATCCGAGTGAGACCGGGGGTTCTGGAGAGAATCCAGAGACTGCGAGGACGACAGAGCGGAGATTCAGGATCTCGTTGCCATTTCCTTGGCCATTTAGGGCGTTCGGATCACCTGCTGAGACGAGCAACAGTGGGAGTGGCAACAATAATGTGACGAACGATGGGGAAGGAAACTCAGAAAATAGAGGGAATCGAAACTTTCAATCAGAGACCAGACAGGAAGATCTTGATTGAGGACCGATGGTATAGTTCTTGCTCCTGGTGTAAGCCACAGAAATTTCCCTTTTTGCCTTGGAACTCTTTGTTCTTTTTCCAGTCTGCCTTTTCAAGGGGTTGCTTAGATCGTTAATATCTATAATCTGTGACTTGGATCTCTGCTTTATGGAACGAATGTCAATGGTCCATGTTAAATAGCCTGAATTCTAAAGCTTTTTGTCTGGTTTGTGATTTTGGAGGTCCTTAGAGGAAAATTATTGTGTACTTAATGTAAACCTTCCTTGCTTTGTTTTGGTTTATTCAGAATAAGAATTGTAACTTTCAAAGGTATGTGATAGACGCAGTTCTGTTGATAAAGTAAATTTCTATATTCAGTGAGATGGTTTGCCTGAATAAGTTGGATTGTTTCTTTGTTACTTAAACCCGAATGAGGAATACAATTACTGTTTATTTGTAGAAATTATAGGGGTAGATGAAGCTAGAGCTCGTTTGTCGTTGAATTGTTTGAAGAGTTTCTTGATATTTCCAGTAAGGTTGACTGCCTAAGAAGCGTATCTATTTTTAAGAAGTTTTAGCGATACGGTCATATTTAATTTGAATTCTTTGTTCATCCTGACAATCCGACTGAGTATGTTGGAGACATGATGCATGTACTCCTATCTTGATTTTCACCTAGTGGAATGATCCCTAGGTTCGACTCAGTGTGGTGGTCTGTGGGCTGGCCTCCAAGTAGAATAAACTGTCAAAAGAGTGTTTCATCACTTTTCTTTTTGTTTCAAAAATAAGTCTTTGTACTACTTTATGACTTATACCTCTTTCAATATAAACTGGCACTATGACAGTGAGAGGTTAGAATGGTTTTGTTTAATTGAGGCCCTGGATAGTAATCTATGCTAATGGCTTCTCTTTCTGATAAGGCTGATGTTTACCACTAGTCACCTGCTAGCTAGAGCTGTTATTCAGGCCCATGTTATAGTCCTTGGAGAGTCAGACATATGATTTAATCTTATTTTGGCTGTAAACTTTCATTTTTATTGAATTGAACTTGTTTCGAGACATCTTGACTTTGTTTCGAATCTTTCTGCGACCTATTTGTACTCTTATAGATTAAATGATAGAATTCTTGCATTATATGCTTGTTTTGAAGCTTAGAAACTGACTGGAATACATTGTGTAAAATATGATTCTTGCCTAGGCAGTTAAGCAAAGTCATTTGGTTAGTGGCAAATTGGTCATATGATTTGTTGTTCTCGAGCTGCTAAGTTACATATTGATCTGCCTACCTCTGATATTAGTGGCATGATTCAGAAACCATTAGGGTAATGCTCTTCTTGGCATGGTCTAGTATGATTAACTTGTCAAAACGCGAGGTACTTGTTGGGTCCCCAACTTTATGTGGGTGCCTTTTGGTGATTCTCAGTGCTTTGTATACTCTTTAAGGATTTGCAACAAGGGCCTATGCTTGTAATTTACCCAACAGAAGTGAAAGATCTTTTTGCAGATAACAAGGTATTTTAGGATATGATGACCTTGTTGTGTATGCAAAATAGCACACGTAGGAGATGAGAATCAGCTGTTCAAATTGGACTTCCCCCAAGACTTGAGGCTTTGCAAGAGTATGATGACCTTGAGGCTTGAAGACTTGTTGTGCTCAAGAATGCAAGCAGCACCTATTCTTTAATTAATTGCTTTGCATCCTTCATCAAAGATTCTTGAGGGTTAACAGAACTGATTTCTCATCTTCTCATGTAACATTCTAAATTTTTTTTTGTCAGGTGTCATCGTCGTTTTTTTAGACAAGATTAAGTGGTTCTTTTATCATGTTCCCATAGCTGCTTCATATGTTTGTGCTACGTGAATGTCATGGTCTTGGCAATTCGGCCACAAGGAATTTTACAAATAATCATAGATGCACTATTATAATACTGTTCATCTCTATAGCTCAGCAAAAGTGGTACATTGTGAAGAGTACAATCTTCTGCACATTTTTGCTTTTGGCTTATGTCTTAATCAAGGCTCATTCTCCACCTCTTCTCTTGACTTTTAATTCTCATCATTTGCATGTTTTGAACTTACATTCAGCAATCTTTATATTGCAAAGTTAATGGGACAGGCCAGCCAATTTTAAAATGTTTTGGATGCATTCTGTTCTCAATATTGTTCTTCTTTGTATGTTTCTATGCTAGAGATATGACATAACACCGAGAATAACTAGTGGGACGGTGATAAGCTTCTTTTTTCCTTCTCATGCCCAGAAATTTTTTCTTAGATTGTTCTCCCTTTCATTTTTCCCTTGGAATTTTGGGTAGATCTCCTACTGCCACTTCTGTAGATATTTTGCCATGCTGGCTAAGTCATATTTTGCTTTTGCAGAAACAAGGCATATAACTTGATGCCTACCTGTCATTTCTATAATTCTCTTCAACAGAAAACTAAGTTCTTGTCTTAAATGGAGGGGAGTCTGTCTAATTCCAAAATGTATTAACGTTGCTGTGAGATCTGAGAGTATAGCTAAAACTGGTTGGTGTGTTTAAGAAGCTTGTGACTTAGATTCTGAGAAAACCTTTTTGTTTAAAAGAATCCAGTTGGAGAGAACCCTTGGCCATTGCCTTCTGGACAAACTCTTTACCTTCCTGCCTCTGACTACAGTACATCCAATGCAGGAACAGAATTCCAGGCACCACTGGAATTGTCAGTGCTGTGTCATAAATATATTTCTGTGGCACTTAATATGATTGGCTCATTTAACTCATCAGATTTTGACAGAAATTACTGAAGGTTGATTGGGCCACATTTTTTGCATCTTTTTGCCTGTACTCGTAACCACAAAGTGCATTGCTGCCTGAATGTCCAGAGTTATGTGCTAAAGAGATTATCTGTTACATTCCTTTCTTTTGGTTTCCTGTGACATTGGATTGTTTTTAGTTTCTTGTGATCGGCTCAGTTTTTTGGATTAGCACCATTAAATGCTGCCTTATTATGTCTTCGTATCTTTCTCTTCTCTATATTACTATGACAAAATTATGTGAGGCACGTGCTCTGTGTACATATCTGAGTACCCAAGGATTAGTAGTGTTATCCATATAAATTTTTAAAACAATATTGATACTGGGGTTTCTCTTAGGAGAATCGATAATTTAATCACCATATAGCTGCTGCTTAGTTCAGGTTATTGGATGCTTAATTTTAGAATGTTAACAACTGGTATTGCAAATGGTGAACCACCTAAGCAATGAGAAATGCTTAATGTTGCATTTGAACTGTTGCAGATTTTACTGCCAGAGGACAAACCCTGCTATAAAAACCAAAGTCACGAAAGTACTTTTTTTCTTTGGTAAGCAATTTTCACCAAAGTACTTGTGTGTCCTGAGGTTTGATCTCAAGACCTCCCACGAGTGCAGCACTACTACCTTGGAGAATCATACCACTAACATTTTCGTTTGTGGATTATACTCGATGTGGGCATGTAAAAAATGTATAGTATTCTTATTAACAGGGTTGGCGTTAGTTTGTTCATCTAATTTTCTGTGCTTATGGTCTGTTGTATTTAACTGCAATCATTTGAACATAATAGTAGAGGCAGTCTGATAAATTTGATCAGTTTTGAAAATTACAGCTGGCTTTGCTTAAGTAGCTGTATGCTACTTTTCTTGTGCTACCTTTTGAATTTTATGATACATCTGGTTGTGCAAGACTTCTGCGACATTTTATGTGCTTTGTTGTGGATCTTGCTCTGTTGCAATAATCTTATGAGGTTTTCCATCAAAGGATTTCATTCTCTGTTCCTTTTGGCAGGTGTCAGGACTGGTCTGTATCTGCAATCGATGTTGAACATAGGAAAAGATCATACAGTCTAATCATATTAGTAAGAGGTGCATTTAGTTTTTGTTACCCCTATAATAATCATAGGTAAATGCCCATCTTCAGTTTGATGTCCAGAAGTTTACGTGCATTGTGGTTTGCATATTGTATACTTTTTACCATTTTGGGATCATTTTATAATACTCGTCGAATATTATTTTTCATGGTTCCATTTTTTGCCATTTCCGTATGCTACAGAAACCAAACCAAATCGAGTGAGTGTTCGTGAAAACTCGAGATCAATGGTGGGCGAAATGTGCCAAATTGGAGGGGTACTGTTTCTCTCCTTTATCCAAGGCTCTCTGACTATATGAAAGTATAAATGATGAAGGCATAAATTTTAAATGTAAAGAGAGCTAGAGAAGCAAACACAAGGAATTTTAGGCTGTTCGGAAACTCTTCCTATATCTACTCCTTCAAGTTTCTTTTCAAGCCTTGATGTTTTCTCTATTATCTTTTAAATAGTGTAATATTATAGTTTTTAGGTAGTAGAGAATTTTACAAGTGTTTTTTTTTTTTATCTTAACACTTGCAACACTACCGAGTTTGAGATATCTTTTCTATAAGCTCTTAAACCGAGTTTGAGAATTATCCTTTCTGAACTTCTTTCGATGAATAACTCTCACCAAAAGGACACAAGAGAATCATTTTTTCACAACTACAAAGTTTGAACGATTGTGTAACAACGAATCTACCTCAATGGAGTAGATAATGCAATGGAAATCTGTCTCTTTTACTTCACAAAAAACTTAAGGCTTTTGGATTCTCTTAAAGTTATATGAAATATTTGTGCATTGAAAAGTTAGAAATATCGTAAGAGGTCGATTTTATAAAGTTTTCAAGAGCACTAGTCATTTCTAATTGTTTAGAGCTGTTGAATTTTAATTCCCATTGTACTAGTTGAATAACCTATTATAATGGTCGATAGCTAGCCGTTGAGTGCAGCAGTTAGAAGTCATAAAATAGCCGTACATTGTCATTTTGGGACAACACGTTTGGTTGATTACTATATGAAATCTTTCTAGCCACTACAAACTGAAAGTCTATTTTTGACAATTTGAAATTTCAATTTAAAAAATTGAACTCCCCAAGAATATAATTAAGACTTGAGAGTTTGTTTAGGGAATATTTGAAAACACTTAAAGCACATATATATCTGTCAAATTTGTGATAAAAATATTTATGTAAGATTTAATTATGCAAGTGTTACTTTTCATCTTTATCAAAAGTGAAACAAAAAGTAATAAGGTCCTATCGTCTTAAATCTTCACTTTTTAGTTTTTTGCATCTTTTTGATTCTTGAAAGTTTGATTTTTCATCTTGTGCTCATGTGGCTCTCGTCTTAGATTTGGTCCAATCAATTAACTCAATCAACTTAATTGTTATTATCAAAAATTGATTATGGACAAAAGCTAACAATCTCCTTTTTTATGAGGACTAATAATTTGATTTTTCTTCATTTATTTATATGGCTTTCCTGCTATCTTTTGTACTTGGATGAGAGGTTTCAAATTTGATATGCTGAAAGAAATTTATTAATTCAAGAAAATAAATTCAAAATACTAATTTTAAAACATAAATAAACAATCAATCTTTATTTATCTTCTCCTCCCCCTTGATATCATTAAAAAGGGAATACATAACATTGACAAAGTAAAGGGAAAAAGAATTCAAGAAACCAATTGAAGTTCAACTTAGAACACTTAATCAAATATATTGAAATAGATGCAAGCATCTTAAGTTTGATGCCAAATGAAGTGGAGACATCCAATGAAAATAATAATCAAAATGCATACATCACCACATCAATAGCCATTGATATGATCAAAGGGACCACTACAATTTCTCCCCCTTTGTCATCACAAAAACAGTTAACACATATCCAATGACTAGTTATCAAACATATCATAAATTCAATCAAATATTATAAATCAACCGATATGTCCATTGAATCTTGAAAGCCTTAACTGTATGTCATTTGTATGTCAAAATTGTGAAGAAAGAGATGATTTAAATGAATTTTTTATATTTATTATAATAGAAATTGATAATTTGATTTTTTTTGGGGGGAGAGAGAGAGATTATTTTATAGTTATTTTATTATACAAACATTTTGGAGTATCTAAAATTTTGGCACCCAAAAGCCAAATAATTTCCAATTGAGTGGTACAGAGGATGTTAACATCTTAGCTACCAACATCATTTATATCTCATTTTCATCCAAGAATCCTAAGATTCTTCTAAGATTAGAAATTTCATCATAACTCATGATTTCTTAAAAATGATCGCTCATTGATGTTCCATGTTGATAAGTTCATGTGCTATGTAAACGGTGGACACATATGCATTTCTATATCCAATAACAAATGACACATCATATAGTGTATTTCAAATCAAACATGATACTTAAAATTTTCAACCAAAAATATATTTTCAATCTAGGAATGAGATTACCATAAATATTATCAACACCAATGATCTTCCTCAAATGTCACATTGCCTCTCAATATCTTTGATAAACAAGCATCACCCAAGAACCAATTGTTACTTCTTTTCTTTTAATCCTACAAAATAAATTGAAGAGAAAACTTTTGGTACCCAAACTTTCTTGACTCCATCCGGGCTAGCTTTGGTTCTTTCTGGAGCCCATACTTTCTTGAGAGCCATGCATCCATGCTTCGTAATTGGACAAACATAAATCAAATGTCCATTTGTGTTGCAAAAATTGCAAGTGGGCAAAAGTTTTCAAGGTATTGAACCCCCTAGACCGCTTGTGCTAATTGTGGGGGAGGAGAGGGATTCTATTATTCAGATCTTCCATGGGTGTTCTTTGGCATACTTAGACTTGGCCCCTAGATATATCTAGTTCCGTTTCTATTCCGACAGATTGGATTCACATCTACTTGATGCAGAACCTACCTTAGGAATCTGCTCCTCATCCCTACACCTTTTTATTCTAAATGCGACGTTGATTATTGATGAATTATGGTTATCCAAGAACAAGTTTTTTCATGAAGGGAAATTGGTTGTCATCTTTGATTTGCAGAATTCTATGGCAAGAAGATTCTAAGCACCAGGCTGCATGGTTATCCGGTTCGTCTAGTCTCTTTATGTCTTTGTCTCCTCCCGAGCTAGGTTGGATGAAGATCGATTTTGATGTTTTCTATACATCAAGATGGATTATACATAACCATATTTTGTAGAGACTCTTATAGCTCTCTCTGTACAGCATACATGGAGTGTATTCAGGCTGTGGACCTATTGGTGGGCGAAGCAATGTTGGCTTCGAGACCAGTGGCAGTAGCTCTCCAATAGCGGTGGACTAGAGTTATTTTTTAATTTGATTCTAAGTTTTTATTTGATGACATAGAACATCCTGACCTTCCCTCTTGTTGGAACATTGAGGACTTGGTTTTATCACTTTGAAGGATATTCAAAGCTCAATCTGCTTGGGCTATTCACTGGGTGCCTAGGAAGCTCAACCAGCAAGCTCATCTTCTCGATCAATGAGCGACTCACTCTCATCTATTAGGCTATAGGGATTATAGTTGTATTTCTTTTTATATTTTGTGTTGTGATTTGAACTCTTTGTTATCTTAAAAAAAAAAAAGAGGTGCGAAAGAAACATCTATTTCTTATGACTTTCACTTATCGATCCTTGCCCAGAAAAGTGATGACCATGGCCCTATTGATGAATGAAAGAGAGGGTTTATGATCCCTAGCCCTAGAAGCTCACACCTTTGTAAGGTAGATCGTTCAACACCTGCAACACAAAGTCATTTGTAACTTATGGGTCCTAGTATCAAGGGTGACCAAATGGCAGCCTCCTAATTACTAGACAATTAGCCATAATAATTCTATATAGACACCCTAAAGAAGATATGACAAACAAATAAAGTAGCCCTATGTTCAGATTTGCCAATATCATACCATAATCAAAAGGTACAACGGCCTGAGTGACTAAACTTAACATACATGTAGCCACTCGAGTCGTTCTAAAAAGGGAGAAATTAGCACTACTTGGTGAAATAGGTTCTTTTAGAATCAATTTCAAACCAACTGCTAGAGGCTGTAACAACCTGAACGATCCCACTACATCAAAACCAATTTTACGTTGCACAAAAGCCATTACTTTACATTCTGCTAGCATTAAAATGGCTACCCCTAGTAGAAGTGGTAGAATTATTCCAAGTATTTTAACTCAAACAACTATGTATGTTTTAGATTTTCTATTCACTTATGATCTGACCTGGCTGATCTGATCATGATATTTCACTCATGATCTCACCTGGTCGACCCCATCATGACATTGAAGGAAGAGACCATTTCTCAAAAAAGTCCAAATCCCGAGAAAAGTTGAAGGTGGTGCAACATCAAATCCTCTTACATTATTTTAAATAGAATCTTAGTCCACCACACTTGCTTTCTTTACTATAGAAGGGCATAAATGAAGTCAAGAGATTCACTTTTGACTAAGTGGCTGAGAGTAAGCAAGCCACCTTCATTCAATTGGTTTATGGTTGAGTCAATAACATGTTTTAAGTCGGGAATCTTTTATCTTCTCTTTTGCATTTTTGCTGCATGTGTTATTCTTCGTGTCTTTCTGTATCGCAAACTTGGTTGACGCCAGCTGTAATGGTTGAAAATAGGGGGCTAACCATGACTCCCTAATAAAAGCTTTGTTTGATAAAGCAAATGATTCGTTTTGAAAACTTTGGACCAGATTAATCCCATTGAATTATCCGATCTTACATAATAGATTGGGCGGGCTCGTTGGGGATCTTGTTGATCTCTCCACATTATTTGATCAATCTTCGATCTTCATAAATTCTTCAAAATTTTATCGATCTCACAATCTTGAGCAACCTGGCTCACTTAAATGTTTAGCGAATTACTCCTAAGTTCAACAAAATCATCAAGTATTACTAGGAAAGTCTTATTTCATCTCCTCAAGGAACGATATATTAAAATTTTCACTCTAACAACCATTGCAACAAAAGGAAACCAAAGTTGTTTACAAAGAGAAGAGATCAGACTAAAGGATTATTAGTAGAGAAAAGAATCACTAAGAGACAGATTCTACTATTTGGTCCGAACGAATGAGTGGCTGTGCAGCAAGCTCCGTAGGAGATTGTGTGAGTCCAAGGATTAAGGCAACCCAAGAGGGGGGGGGAATTGGGTTTCCAAACTTTTTCGCTTTTAACCCCCAAAACCGTGTTTGCAAAGTAAAGTTTAATTTAGCACAAGTATATTAAAACAACAAGTAAATAAGTGCTAAATGTAAGGAGTAGGGATAGAGAAGCAAACACGTGATTTTTAGGTGGTTCGGCAAACCCGCCTACATCCACCCCTCAAGCTCCTTCACCGAGCCTTGAGGTTTTTCCACTATCTTCAAATAGCATACACTCTAGCTTCTGGGTGCTAGAGAACCGTACAAGTGTTTTCCCGGGCTTAACACTCAAACCCACCCAAGTGGTTTTTCGGGCTCACCACTCACAACCTAACCAAGCTTGAGATATACCCTCTCTAAGCTTCTTCTTTAGTGAACAACCTCACTAAAGGAATCACCTCTTTTGGATATAAAGATTGAAGAATAAACTCTCTCAAAGAGTGGATATGAAATTGGAAAGCTCTATCTCTTGATTCACACAAAGACAAGGATATGAAAGTGTGTTTTGTGTGAATGATATGAGAAATATAGAATATGAAGGTTTGGAATATTTCTCAAGTGATCTAAATGATATGTGGTCGTTGTGTATTTATTTTGGACGTTATGAAGGTTATTTATAGGCCACATATGAAAATTAGCGGTTTATAGCCATTGGAGTCGTCTGTTAAACGAGCCGGTCGACCGCTACATGAACCGGTCGACCGCTTCAAGTTACCGTTACTCAACGGTCATATTGTCAGAAGCTCAACGGATCTATTTCAAATCAACCGGTCGACCGCTATACCAAGCGGTCAAATACCGGTCGACCGCTTCACCAGCCGTCGACTTCCTCAACTTAAGCACATGATCGGTTCAATTAAAACCACGTTTTTGACCATTTGAAACACCCAATTTTAAAGACTTACTTCCCATAAGTATAAGAAAGGTTTGAGAGTTTGATTGGGTGTTTTGAAACCTTTAAAAATATTTTAATCTTTCAAACAAAAGGTAAAACGGTTTATGCACGTTTTGAAAGATATGCAAGTGTGATTCAAATCCTTGTCAAAAGTGAAACTAAGAGTTACAAGGTTATACCCTAAGGTCTTGAAACTTCACTTTTGAGCTCCTTGCATCTTCTTGATCTTCTTTCTTCAAGTCTTTGGCTCTTTCAAAATGTCGTTTTATAAACTTAATCCATTTATTGAAATCATCAAAATCTCGATTGTGCACAAAAGCCAACAATCTCCCCCTTTTTGATGATGACAATAAATTGATAGTTTTGGGATGACTCCCCCTATCTTTTGCAATTGGACAATCATTTGAAACTTGAGACAAAGCATTAGTAGCCAATATTTATAATCCAATTCAAAAGGAGAATATATAGTCATTAAAACTATCAACACATTTCTCCCCCTTTGTCACATCAAAAAGACAAAGGACACAGTTTCCCAACTATGCATTCTAACAAAATCCATCAAATGATCAAAGGGAATACAAGCATACCGAAATTAAGAAATCTCCCCCTTTGTCAATTAAAAAGTGAATGCATGGATATAACTTCAAAAAAATAATTTTTTCATCCAAAAGAACAATTTGAGGCTTTCAAATGACAATCATATTGAAATGGTATAGAGGATGACTAATGGGGACTCAAGAGTCCATCGCTATTACGATAGTAGCCCACCGAGTGGGTTTGTACCAACCTCTTAGCTACCAATGACAATTTAAAGGTCATTCTCAACCAAAAAATTTAGGCTCACAAAATCTCATAAAAGTTCATGATTTTGTAAAAATGTTAGCTCATAGATGTTCCATTTTGATAAATGCAAGAAATATGTCAAAGATGAATATATTTGCATTTTTAAGATTAACACATAAGAAATCATCATTAACCAACAATTTAGAACATATTCTCAATCAAGGATTTAGAAGTTACCAAAGGTTTCCCCTTAGCATTTGTCCTCAAATGTCACAAGCCTTCTTGAAGGCAAGTTTCATCCAAGTACCCTTTATTGCTCTATCCTACAAGAGAATCAAGAAAAATTTTTGGTACCCAAGCTTTCTTGGGTCCTTCGGTGTTAGCCTTGGTTCCTTTTGGAACCCATGTCTTCTTGAGAGTCTTGCTCCCAAGTTTCTTCAATGCACAATCAAAAATTAGATGCCCATCTTTGTTGCAAAAATGGCATGTATGAGTAGGTGCACAAAAAGACTTAGCCTTCACAAAATAATTCTTAAAATATTTTTGGTGAATAGAAGGCTTGTAGCCTAAGCCACTTTTGTCAAAGACACATCTTTGACTACTAAGATGTTTTCTAAAGTTTTGCTTCCTTGAGTAAACTTCTCAATAATTTTGCTTTGAGAAACAATTTTGTTGTTCAAAGCAACTTTCTCATTTTCAAATTCTAAAGCTTTTTGTTGGAATAAATCATTTTCTAGCTTTAGAGTATCTCGCTCATTTTTCAATAAATCAATTTCTTTTGAAATCAAAATGAGTTTCTTTTTCAATGATGTATATTTTGAACCAATTTTTCAAATTGACAAGAAGTTCATCAAAGGCATTTTGAAGTTCAATATATGAAAGTTTAGGTTCATCATCGGAAGAGTATACCTCATTGTCTTCTAGAGCCATGAAGCACATGTTTGTGATTTCTCCCTCATCTTCTTCTTTCGAGGAGCTTGAGTCGCTATCTTTCCAAGTAGTTTTCATCACTTTCTTTTTATATTTGAGACTTCTCTTCTCTTTCTTTCTTTTGAGGAAGTTTTTGAACTTTTTGGTCATCAAGACTATGTCTTCCTCATCGTCATCCTCATCTTCGATTATGGAGGATTTGAGAGCGAACCTCATATTCTTTCTGCTCTCATCTTCATTCTCGAGCATTTGGATTTCATGGGTCATTAAAGATCCAATAAGCTCATCTAGAGGAAGCTTGGTGAGGTCCTTGGCTTCTTGTATGGCGGTCACTTTGGCTTCCCATGACTTTGGTAGTGACCTAAGGATTTTTCTCACCAAATCGGAGTTAGTATAAGATTTACCAAGTGCATTCAAGGCATTTATAATTGTGGTAAATCTAGTATACATGTCAGTAATGGATTCCTCTGGTGTCATTTTAAACAACTCATAATTATGAACAAGCATGTTGATTTTTGACTCTTTAACTTGGTTGTTCCTTCATGAGTAATTTCTAAAGTATGCCATATATCTCTAGCATTTGAGCATGATGAAATTCTATTAAATTCTCCTCTATCCAATGCACAATATAATATGTTCATAGCTCTTGCATTTAGAGAGATTTTCTTTTTATCATTTGCATCATATTCATTTTCGTTCTTGGGAGACTCCACTGCTCCAACTTTATTTGTGGAATATTTGGACCATTCAATATGCATAACCACAAATCATAATCAATAGATTGAAAATAAATACTCATCCTAACTTTCCAATATGCATAATCACTACCATTAAAGAATGGTGGTCTAAGTGTGGAAAGTCCTTCAACTTGAGTGTTGAAGCTTGAAGTTGCCATTCTAACTCAAGATTGTTAAATCTTGTATAACGAGCACCAAGCTCTGATACCAATTGTAGTCCAAGGATTAAGGCAACCCAAGAGAGGGGGGGAATTGGGTTTCCAAACTTTTTCGCTTTTAACCCCCAAAACCGTGTTTGCAAAGTAAAGACTAATTTAGCACAAGTATATTAAAACAACAAGTAAATAAGTGCTAAATGTAAAGAGTAGGGATAGAGAAGCAAACACGTGATTTTTAGGTGGTTCGGCAAACCCGCCTACATCCACCCCTCAAGCTCCTTCACCGAGCCTTGAGGTTTTCCCACTATCTTCAAATAGCATACACTCTAGCATACACTCTAGCTTCCGGGTGCTAGAGAACGTACAAGTGTTTTCCAGGCTTAACACTCAAACCCACCCAAGTGATTTTTTGGGCTCACCACTCACAACCTAACCAAGCTTGAGATATACCCTCTCTAAGCTTCTTCTTTAGTGAACAACCTCACTAAAAGAATCACCTCTTTTGGATATGAAGATTGAAGAATAAACTCTCTCAAAGAGTGGATATGAAAATGGAAAGCTCTATCTCTTGATTCACACAAAGACAAGGATATGAAAGTGTGTTTTGTGTGAATGATATGAGAAATATAGAATATGAAGGTTTGGAATATTTCTCAAGTATTTAAATGATATGTGGTCGTTGTGTATTTATTTTGGACGTTATGAAGGTGTATTTATAGGCCACATATGAAAACTAGCCGTTTATAGCGTTGGAGTTGTCTGTTAAAACCCGGTCGACCACTACATGAACCGGTCGACCGCTTCAAGTTACCGTTACTCAACGGTCATATTGTCAGAAGCTCAACGGATCTATTTCAAATCAACCGGTCGACCGCTATACCAAGCGGTCGAAGGTCGACATCGACCTCCTCAACTTAAGCACATGATCCGGTTCAATTAAAACTACGTTTTTAACCTATTTGAAACACCCAATTTTAAAGACTTACTTCCCATAAGTATAAGAAAGGTTTGGGAGTTTGATTGGGGTGTTTTAAAACCTTTAAAAATATTTTAATCTTTCAAACAAAAGGTAAAACGGTTTATGCACGTTTTGAAAGATATGCAAGTGTGATTCATAATCCTTGTCAAAAGTGAAACTAAGAGTTACAAGGTTTATACCCTAAGGTCTTGAAACTTCACTTTTGAGCTCCTTGCATCTTCTTGATCTTCTTTTTTCAAGTCTTTGGCTCTTTCAACGATGTCCGTTTTATAAACTTGATCCATTTATTGAAATCATCAAAATCTCGATTGTGCACAAAAGCCAACAGATTGGCCCTTCTTTGAGTCAGTCTAGTCAGGAGGGTCCCCTGTCTGGACTGCATTTTGGGAGTATTAAAACCATTCCTTTTCCACCAAATACAACCCTGTCAAAGGTATCTAAGCTTCCTTATGATTGGAAATCCTATCCTGTTTTGTTCTTTTTGCATAAAAATCATATATATATATATATATATTTAAACCTGTTCTTTCGACAACTTTTGAAAAGCACATACATAGTTTCTCTTCCAAAACTTACATCTTTAGTCGGGGAACACATTAGAATCTAACCTAAATAGGTAGGTACTTCAGCGGATCCCACATTAGCCCCAAGACATTGGTCTCTAACTAATAGAGTAAATGCATGAGCTTGAGTGAGAAAGGCTCATGCCCCACTGGTATTTTGCTTGTATGGTGTTTACCGGGTGGGACTCTCAATCTAGAAGGTATCTCATTATCGGCTATTATCTATACATTTCTGCCTCCCTCCCTTAAAAGCTCCTAGTGTTGCAACTATCACCGGTAAGTTGCATTGGATCAACATTGTTCTCACCTGCAAAAGCAACTAAGTCAACACCTATTTGCTCTAGATCTACTAGCTTGGTAGCTTGAATCTATTCCACCGCTACCAAGGTACATGTTTATATATAATAGGTTTACACTCGTTGTGCCTCTATTAAATAGGATATGGACTTCGTCATTGGGGTGGTGACCTTAAGCAAACGAGTGTGCACACTGTAAGAGTATTGACACTGAACGAGATGAAATATGAATACCTTTTAGAAGTGATCACTAATGTTGAGAAAGTATTCAACATAATTAGTTTATTGTATCCTTAGACCTGAGAAGTTTATATAGGTCTATTTGTTGTGTACTTGTGCTGCGACCAGTCATTTGATGATGATCTTTCTAGGTTAAATATTCCATATAACGTTGGGTCTTGTACATAATAAATGAGTTTATATAAAAAAATGAAATTTTGTGAAAATATTTTTTGAAATATATTGAGTTAAGAATTTTATGAGTTAGGGACATAATCGGTAATATAATACTGGCCCTATTGGCTCATGTGAACTATAGTATATGGAATGATAAATAAACAAATAATTGTTAGTATAAGGAATTTTACAAATCAATCTCAAATACTCAGGAGTGCATTATGATATGTTGAGGGACATGATTGCAATTAGTAGAAGACTAAAATTCGGAATAAAAGAATATAAGAAAATAATTGGCTCATGTGAAATATAGCATGATGGAATGATAAATAAACAAATAATTACTAGTAAGGAATTTTACAAATCAATCTCAAAAATTTGGGGGTGAATTGTGATATGTTAATGGACACGATTGCAATTAGTAGAAGCCTAAATTCGAATAAAAGAATATAAGGAAAATAATGAAAAAGAATTTTCCACGTGATCTTACGGTCTAAATCTGAGATCCCTAACGATCCCACGTGCTATCATTGTTAGTATTTTTTAAAAAAGGCTAACTAACAATAGTTAGTCAAGGGGTTGGCCATCAGAACCTTAAAGAAATTGTGACCGTTGTAAACGTGGAAAGGAAGGACGTGAACATTTGGGATACTAAGTTGTGAAATGAAAACTTAAGGTGTGAGATCAACCATATTTGAAGATTAAAAGAAGATGGAATCTGGTTATTCACTAGACTGTTAAGCCCTTGAGTGTTCTAGGGTTGATCAACCTATTTCAAGAGATTCATAAGATTCTAGTTCATGGTATTTCTAAGTAGCCCATTCCATAAGGAAGATGAAAGAAAGCAGGCTTAAAGGCATACATAATTGGTTGGTTATTGTAGGTGCTCAGAATTCATGGATTCTCCAGTAAAGGGGAGTCGAGGTGGAATTATTTTTTGGGCTGACGAAGATTGAGAAGTCCTAATTGGAGTAGGAGTAATTGAAAGTTTGCTTATGAAAAATTACTTACCAATTATCTTCAATGATTCTCACTTTTGGATATCATCCATTGGTAAAGACTTGTGTGATGATCAAAATAAATGCTATAGATATTAATGAAGAGCTAAAAAAAAAAAAATCAAGGAATTAAATGTTGCATAATATCGGACTCAAACTAGATACAATCAAGTATTTGTCAATAAAAATCACTTGGGCATAAACTACATCTCTTTAGGTAAATTACTTAGATCCAAGGAAATGAGATGCATTGTGAAAACTACCCTTACTTGAGAAGCTAAGTCAAACCACCTTCATCATTTACTCCAAACACCTAAAGAAAAATACTGAAATACATGGTGTCCAGCTCTAAGAGACATTTCGTCAAACACTTTTTATTCAACTGAACACTAACCATATCCTATTCATTTCTAAGTCCATTCCAACTAACAAAATATCAACCAATCAGCATTCTAACAATTAGGAAATGAAATAGGAATAAAGTCATGTATGGAACAAATTGGTACCCACAATTATCAATTTAGCGTTTGAGACCCTTAACTTTTAAAACTATTCAATCTTCGCCCCCTTCTAAATAGATCATTAAATCTGACGGTTTTTCAACCACGTGCGTCACACGTGCTTCTCTTCCATCTGAAATGACCAAGCTTCCCTTGATAAGTGAGTACCGATGACCTAATTGCCCTTGTATTGTCTGAAGTCATCTCAGTTCAATTTTTTTTTTTCCCCCTCACCAAACCAGATGGAGGAGGAAGATGATCTCATTTCCCTTACTCCTCGTCCATACACAAATAAGTTCTTTTTTCCTCCATTTCCCCCATTCACTTCGTCAAGATCAATTTCAACCTATTTCTAGAAGACCCAATCCATTTGGAGATATATAAGTGGGATTTAGGTCATGCCTTAGATGAAGACCAAAAGCAATTTCAACTCCAACATTGTACACGGTAAGCTATATAGCTTTCGACCCTCATTTCCTTTGTTTGAATGGCATTAATTTGTGTGGAATGTTTGATTTATGATTGCGATTTTGTGGATTGGGGTTACGATTTCACGGTGAGGGTTTCAAGTTTCATTTCGTAGAAAACCTTTGACTTGGATAATGTATTTGGCTCATATGTTGGATTGCTATTTATAGGCGTTTTAGGTGGTCCAAAAGCTTCAATTCAATTTTGTAAGAACAAAACCAAGAGAAAAAGGGAAAGAAGAAAACCAAGAGAAAAGGGAAAGAAGAAAACTAATGAGAGGAAGAGTTGAGTGCTTCACCTTGACCTTCGAAGAAAATGAGTGGTAGGAGACTATCGGCAGCCGTGAATTTGTGCAATTGAGTGGAGAGAGGTGAAGGTCAGCTCGTGCGAGTAGAGAGGGGAGACAGATTCGGCAAATTTATCAATAACTCAATTTGGGCAGTTTGGTCATTTCAAATGGAGAAGAGAAGCACGTGGTTGAAAAACCGTCTGATTTAACGATCGATTTGAATAGGGGGCAAAGATTGAATAGTTTTGAAAGTTAAGGGTCTCAAATTGCCGAATTGATAATTGTTGATACTAATTTGATTTTTACCTATACATATGGGATAACTATAAATTTACCCCAATGAAATAACAATGAATTTATCAAGGACAAAAACAACCCAAGAGGGGGGGTGAATTGGGTTTTATAAAACTTTTCTCCCTTTTTCTTTTAAACCCAATTTCTAAGGAACCGATCTAAGGAGCAGAAAAATAAATCTATTTAATCAAGGACTAATATAGAGAATGAAAGAAAAGACAAACAAGTGCAACAAATAAATAGAGATAAGGATAGAGAGATGACACCGTGTCTTTTAGGTGGTTCGGCAACACTTGCCTACGTCCACCCCCAAGGCTATTGACTTCCTTGGGCTTCCTTCACTATTTTCCAAATAGTAAGTACACCTTAGCTTCACGGGTGCTAAGTAACCTTTACAAAGTGTTTTCGAGCTTACACTTTAACTCACTCTCTCAAATCCTCACAACCTAGAGGGATTTCTTCTACACAACAAGTAGGACAAGTGTTTTTCACAAACACTCACGTGTTTTTCAAGAATGGTTACAAAGAGAATCTTAGTAAAAGCTCTTTAAGCTGAATAAACAAGTGTACTGAGGTGTGCGAAGAGACAAGATTTGCAAGAGAGCTACAGTATTTTCAGGTGGTACGAGCTTTCTGGATGGTGGAGCTTCCTTTTCTCTTTGAAAGCTTTTTCTCTTTCTAGAAATTAGGGCAAGAGTTAATGCGCAACCTTCTTTTCTTTCTCTCTCCATCTTCTTCTATTTAAAGCTTCTAGGGCACCAAGGGTCTTCTTGTAAAGCTTGAGTGCCGTTGGAGGTCATTGAGACATTTGATACCTTTTGAATAAGTTGACGTTGCTCAAGAAATCTGCAAAATAACACAATGTGTACACTTGTGGTATGTGCTGACACATTAAACTTTGACCAAGAAAAGAGTCTGGTGTGTTCAATGTGTCGACACTTCCCATACTTAGCCAAAAAATCATTTTGAATGGCCTGGAGAGCAAACTTTCGGGAGTTAGTTCAATGTGTCGACACTTAGGGTCAATGTGTCGACACTTCATACTTAGCCAAAAAATCACTTTGAATGGCCTGGAAAGTAAGCTTTCGGGAGATAGTTCAATGTGTCGACACTTAGGTCAAGTGTCGACACTTCCAACACTTAGTCACAAAAAAATGTTCTTTAACAACAACTATCCCAATTCAATCATTCTCAAAACCATTTACAATAAAAAGATGATCATTTAACAAGAACAATGAAGATCAAGTAGCTTAGAGAGATTTATAAAGAGAGAAACAATGATACTTGACATAAATCCTTTTAAAGAAAGGATTGACAATGTAAAATCTAAAGTCCTTAAAAACTTAGAGACTTTTTTATCATCAAAATCAATTGAAGATTGTTTGCAAAAACAACCTTGGGCTAACAATTTTCAGCTACAAACCACAAATCAATTCAACTTGCAACTTGTAGAAAACTGCAAATTAGTTCAAACCACAACCCACAATAGTCCACAATTTAATTCAAACCGCAACCACAGAGCTGAAATCTTAGCAATCCATTGCAGTTCACAAATATAGAAATAAATATCTAGTTTGGTTTAGCAAAATGGGTTCAACTTCACAATAAAATCCTAGTAATCCGAGGGCAAATTATGTAAAAGAAACATGACTGTAAATAAAATATAAACGAGCAGCTAAAGCTTTTGGTCATGACTAGGAATACAAAAGAAATCCGAGAGAGTCAATTTGCAAAAGTAAAAGAAAAGAAAAGTTGAAAAGATGGCCTCTGGTTTTTCGCCCAAACAGCGGAGACCTTCGCCAATTTGCCTAAGCATTCTTGGACACCTGGTGCTTCTTGATGTGCTGCTAAGATCCATTCCCATCCTTTTTCATGACTTGTGAGCTTGGTTCCATTATCAACCACCTGAAATCAAAGATGAATTGAATCAGGTGAATGATGTGTTTTGGTTGAAAGGGAGTTGTTGTGGGAATCAAAAAGAAAGAGGAGAGTGTGTACATTTGTGGTGTGCGGGTGAGGAGAGTGTGTGCGTGTGTTTGGGTAAATGACTCAATAGGACCAGAATAATATCACTGATTAAATCCTTAGTTTATATAATTTCTGTAACCCGTCGGACTCTCAAATTATTTTTAAAATAATTTCACAAAATTCTTCTAGCAATAGATTTTTTTTTAGTCCAACCATATATTGAAATAATAAATATACTGCATCATCAAGAGACTGATAGATCATCATTGGATATTTATACAAACCTATTTATCATACACAAGGCCCAAACTTGTTTCAAATATTTGACCTTGAAAGATCATACTATATGACTCGGTCAAAGCACAAGTACACAAATAGATTGTATCAACCTCCCAGGTCTAAGGACACCATAAGTTAATTGTGTTGAATATTAATCTCACCATCATGATCATTCCATAAGGTATTCATATTTGATTTCATTAATGTACATGTTAAAGTTCTTAAAAATTTTTTCGATTTAAACTTAAAAAGTGAATTTTTTACGTAAAAATTAATTTTGAACAAGCAATATGCAAATATCAATAATAATAAGTAAGAGAGTTCTAAAAGTAAAGAGAGAGTTAGAGAATAGCAAACACAATATTTTTCGGTGTGTTCGGCAAACTTGCCTACTTCCACCCTTTAAGCTTCTTTCCAAGCCTTAAGGTTTCTCTCATAGTTTCCTTACATCAAGGAATGGTTTCTTATACTTGAGCTTTGAGAAGCACTTCTCCAAGCCTCAAGATCGAGTTGTGAACAACCGCACAAAACTCCTACAAGATCCCAACTTAGAACTTGGTGGAGCTTATTAGTTTAAGTTTCTTTTCATGTTAGTTTATATATTAAAATTTTACTTTTTAACTCTACTTGTTGTCCTATTTTAAATTATTGAAAAGGAAATGTATGATTTAATTTAAAAATTTATGTCCAGTGTGAAATTTTACTTCTGCATTTATTTTTGTTCCATTTTTATTAATGTCTAAATATTATATTTCTTTGCCAATTTTAATAGTGCTAATTTTTCTTTGCACAAGAGATTAATTAGTACTTAGCCAATAATCTTATTAATGTATGTCGATCATACTTTCAATTTTTTTTTCTAAGAGAACTATGAATTTGATATATACGTGGAAGAAATATACGATTGTCAAATTAATTGTAGGCTGAAATAGTAAAATATGCAGAGCTTATTCTTCTAGATTTAAATTTTAGGTTTTGTCTTTATATGGGCTTGAGTTTTTATCTAAAGGGAAGAAACTTAGTGATAGAAATACAAATATGGAAACATTAAGGAATGAAAAGTTGAAAAAAAAAATCTACCGCACATTGGAACCATCAAAGTGGGTGTTACTAACAAAGTTAAGGCAAGAGTGGTCCTTTCCCCAACACCTGTTTTTCTTTTCCTTTCACGACACCCTTCCCTCTCGATTTTTCTAGTCCATCGTCGTACACCATAAGCAGAGAGGCAAATAAGAGAGAAATAGAAAGTGTTACAGAAACTTAATGGAACCAAGTCGAGGAGACAGAGAAAGAGAAGAAGAAGAAGAAGAAGAAAAAGGGGAAGAAGAAGAGGGAGTAGCTAGAGGTCTGGCCAAGTCAAGGAAAAAAAAAAAATAAATAAAGATTAGCAAGGTAAGGGTAGTTATTATAGGTCTAAAATTATAAAAGGGAACTATGGATGGTATTGTGAAGTTGTTGGGGTTTCTATTTTCTACTCCTACATTTGGCATGCTAGGTTAAGTTGTGGATTAGAGGAATTTTTAAGTTTAGGAAGACACAAGGAGATTTTGGGTTAGAGTTTCAAAGGAAAATGTTGATATGCCATAGGTATTTGAAGGTTTGAAAAAAAAAGGGGGGGGGGGGGGGGGCAATTTCTTCTATTTATTGAGCTAGGTAAGGGAATTCTTAGCATAAACTAAACCTTAGACAAAGAATTGTGATGTTCGGCTTTGCCAGAGAGTGACCAAGCTTTGCATGTTGTGTTGTCTTGACTTTACATTTTAATTCACCTCTAAGCTGAAATGCAAGTTAGTTTTGGGAGAATCAAGTCTCAAGTGATGAACCTTCAAGAACTAATGGACATGCACGGAGGGATTTGAGGTTTAGCTTTAATTGATGGGTTTTGTAATATGTTGGATGGAAATGAATTTTGTGTTAAAGTGCAAACGTTTTATGTGGAGCGGGTGAGTTATCTGTAAATTGGATGAGGTGTCTACAATTTGGTTAGGTCGTGTGAGGCATGAAATAAATGCAATTTAAAAGAAAGTAGTTGCTGCATGAAGGTGGATATAACTAACGCAAAAGAAGTTGTAGAAAAATAATAGGAGAATAGCCAAATATGTAGAATGAGTAGCTTCTTGATGTTTAGTTTTCTGTTTTGTCCTGTGGTTGTATGTGCAATTTTGGAGGATAGTAAATGAAGAATGTAGAGAGTTGTTGTAAGGCACCATCTTATTTAATCTTCTGTTAAACTAAAGGAAGTTGTGTAAGTAGCATCGTTAACAATCAGCATAAGCTTTGGGTACATTATAACAATTGTCTATCTTTAGTCTTTAAGTTTCAAGGGCTGAATATATACATAGGTGACTCTTTGGGAAATAATTTCAGATGAGTTATGGAGTATTAAAGTGGAAAAATGCTGTTGAAATCTTGTTTTACAAAATCCAAGTTTTGGTTTGCATTTCTGTACTTCCTAATGCTTTCAGCTACTTCGTTAAGTTATAATTTTGATTTTGAATTTCTGGAAAATAAAATTGTAGTTCTAGCATTGTAAACCTTACTTGAATGAAGAAAAATGAGTGAAGTTGTAGCATGCATTTGATTTTAAGAATTGTTACTGTTGCTGGACAAGAAAATAGTTGAATTTGTGTTGTTTTGTTTAAGTTGTTCTTGAAAGCATGTAATACTCTTTGTTTTGAGTGACTTATAACCTTCATATGGAGAGTTGAAAGGTATAAGTAGAGATGCCAGTCTTGTTGTTGGAAATTAAATGGAAACGTTAATAGAATGCATGATGGAGTTGGTTTTTGCAGAAAATTGAAAGGAAAAGAATAAGAGTCATGTTGTGGAATTGTTGCTGGAAAGTGTCCTAGAACTAGCAAATATCATATTTATGCAGAATTTCTCCTCTCGCACATCTATTGCCAATTATGCTATTGGTTGTTTATTATATTGTAGTTTGTAAATAGGAGGTTTGGATGAAACTTTAGGCTACAATTAATGCTTTGAGAGATGTAAAAATAATAGAGGTCAGGGACATTAGTTGCTGAAATTTACTGCAGAATGCTAATGTGGAGAGTTTTTAGTTCTGTAGAGATAGTGTTTTGCATTTTATGAGTTATGAGAAAATGTTGTTGTGATTAACTGTAATACATTAAGGTGTAATATAGCTGATTGTAAATTTCAGGGCATAATGTATTAAAGAGTAGAGTTTTTTTGAAAAAAAAAAAAAAATTTAAGAGGAAAGGGTTAGGATTTTCTGCAGAAAAATGGAGCAAGTCGGACAGAGTATATCTTGTTGAATGTTTCAAGAATTTAATGTGAAAATAGTGTAACGATTGATTTTGATCCTAGATGGTTTATAGTGAAGCTATATGTTCTGTCATTTGAATTTCACTCATGATTAGTAATAAAAAAATAAAGAGATCAATAGATTAAAGTGTAAACCAGTTTATTTAAGAATGATTATGAGATAATTATTTCTTTTGTTTTACCACATGTGTTTTTTTTATTTATGGGTATTATGTTGTGACATAAGATGTCACATAGTTTTATTGTGAAGTGACATTATAAAAAATTCATGCTAATGATTAATGAATCAAAGGTGGAGAGTATGACTTTTCGGTTCCTTGTTTACTTGACATTTGTTCTAAACTAAGGTACATGTTTATGTAAATAGGTCTACTCTCGTGTGCCTCTATTAAATAGGATGATGGACTCTGTCATCGAGGTAGTGACCTTAAGTAGATGAGTGGGTGCACTATAATAGTACATGCACTGAGAGGAATCAAACATGAATATCTTTTAGAAGTGATCATTGATAGTGAGAATGATATTCAACACAATTGACATGTGGTATCCTTAGACTTGAGAGGTTTGTGCAGAATTGTTTGTTGTATATTTGTGCTTTGACCGAGTTATTTGGTGATGATCTTTATAGGTCAAATATTCCAGACAAAGTTGGGTCTTGTATATGATAAATAATTTTGTATAAATGTTCAATAAAGAATCCACCAGTTTCTTAAGGAGACATTATATTCATTACATCTATATAGGGTTAAACTCTAGAAATCACTGGCCAATATAATTAATAAATTATTTTATAAACAATTTGGGAGTCTAACAGATTACTGATTGGAATTAAGAATTATATGAGCTAGGAATTTAATTGGTAATATTATTCTAATCCTATTGGCTCATGTGAAATATAGTATGGTGGAAGGATAAATAAGTTAATGATTGTTAACAAAAGAGATTTCACAAATCAATGTCACCTTCTTGGGAGTAAATTGTGATATGCTAATGGACATGATCACAATTAGTAAAAGCCCAAAATTTGGAATAAAAGAATATAAGGGAAATAATGGAAAAGAGTTTTCCATGTGATCCTATGGCCAAGATTTGAGGTCTCTAACTATCTCACATCATATCACAGCTCTAGGGTTTAGAGAAAAACTATAAGATAGTTTTTTCTAGACGGTTGGTTATTATGACTTTGAGAAACCTTGTGATAATTATGAGGCATGGAAAGGAAGGAGGTAGAACAATTGGGCTGCTAAAGGTTGTGAGATCTAACAAATTTCAGGTGGTGAGCTAAACAAGATTTGAAGAATTCAAAGACTGTTCAGAAGAAAAGATTTCCTCGAAGATCGAAGAAAATCTATAAGAATTATTCCGCAGACAAACTTTTCATAAAGTTGTTGGCATGTTGCTGGAATTTTAGTGCAGAACATTAATCGATAGAAACTTCTAGTTTTCTGCACAAATTTTGGTTTGTCTTCTCTGTTTTGTGTTACATTGTTAGATATAAATCTGATAAGCTATAGTTGGTGCTAGGAAGACTATTATGAAGACAATCGCTACCATTTAATCAAGCAATGTAGGAGTGTATGAAGTTTTGGAAAAATTCTGTAGAAAACTATCAAAGTACAGACTTTACGTAAGTGGGTTAATGTTGGAACTTGTTATGTTGCTAAGCTATTTTATGTCCTATAGGTGCTGCAAGGTGATAAAGAAGTTAGATAGATGCTTGTTCGATGAATAACCCATAAAGTGTTGAAAGTATAGAGCAAATACTCAAACTAGTGCATGCTTAAAATTTATTTTTTACAGAACATGAAGCTCAAATTAGAAGTTTTGATGCGAGTTATAATCCTTTCATCTGTGAGAGAGATTTTTGTTATAGGCCTATGAAATACAAAGAGTTTAAGTCATATTTTTGGTGATTCGGTTAAATATTGATTAAGTTATGAATTTTTAAAGTTCAAACGTCAAGCTGTTACCCAGCCTTGTACATCCCAGATTTCTTGCACGTTCCAAACACTTTTTTTAGTCGCCGTTTTATGTCAAATTTTTATGGGTTTGGTCTTGAATTCTAAATTTATGAAAGAGGAACATTTTAAGATAAATTTCTTGTGATTTGGATGTGTATTGAATAAGTTATGGAGTTTTGAAAAGCAGAGGTCAAGCTAGAGACAATAGTGTTTGCTTTAGGATTTTTATCTATTACGAAATATTTTTGAAATAATAAATCAGTTTTGATTCTTTATGGGTCTTATCTTCAAATTTAAGTTTATGAAATTGGAAAATATTAAAAATCAGTTTCGTGCAATTCCAAGCTATATTTTTGAAGTTATGATTTTTTTGAACTTGGAGATGTCAGAGCTGTCATCAGCTAGGACACCCCCAACAACTTAAATTTTAGAATAAATCTTTTGAGTCAAACAAGTTCTAAATTACCTAAAATTTTAATATGTTATAGTATCATGTATGAGGATCATTTTGGTACCCAATTTTAATGGGTTCAGTAACATTAAAATAGAATTTTATATTCTATAACCATTGCTGGTTTGTAAAGAAATATATGTGAGTTTACATGATATGTTTATGTTGAAATGAATGATTATTTGTTGCATCAAGTGAATTTCTAAATCATTTAAGTGACAACATTAGTATGACTCACTTGTAGGCAAGGCACCACCACAAGCTCAAGTGGATAAAGTGAAAAATTATATTTTTCGAAAACTGGAATGATACACAGCATGAATATTTGTCATCGAGCACGTCATGAGCATTTGCATTGATTTTCTCAAAAGGAAGAAAGGGAAATTTTATGCAAATGAAAATAAGATGTTATGCTATGTTATGATATGTTATGGGGCTAAATAGGATGGTTGGTACTATACCTATGTAAGAAAGGTGCATCCACTCCGAAGGACGAATGCGAGAAGGATGGATGACTCCTAAAGGCACCCACTCCAAAGGACAAATGTGAGAAGTATGGGTAGTCCTTGAGGTATGTGCAACCACACTGAAGGACGAATTCTAAGGTCTGTGTCTAGCCATCAGGCTGGGGCCACATCAAGGCTAGCTCGACCAAATGACATGTTTCCAAAGGGAAAGGGAAATGGGCCTGAAGCAAATGCACAACCTTGACTTTAGGGGTAAATGGAGCAATAGAAGTAGCCCAACAAAGATGAAAAGACTTTTAAGCTAACTTTCAAGTACAAGAATCTCATTCATAAGCCTGCATTTACTTTTGGTATTACATGTATACTTGTCATTCATAATCATGCTTAAGTCACACATATTTCAGTTCATTAATCATCACTTACTGAGTCATTTGACTCATAGTATTTTCAACTGTATCATTCCAGATGACGTTCCAGGTGAAGAAACTTATGAGGAGAACCTAGAACATGAGAAGAAGGCCGACGATGGTGTCTTCCCCTAAACCTAAGTAGATGTAGTTCACTTTTTGAAAAATTTATGTGAACCTCCCTAGCGATATTCTCGTGGCCAGTTTAGGCTACAAGGCTATCTTAAGACTTTTTATGTTATGTGGTATAGGTACACATTTTACTTAGCATATAATTACTTACATATTGGTACGCTACGTAAGAACGCGTGAGGATCTATGTGGCAGCCAGTTATAAGAAAATAAATTTTTAAGTAGTATTTTCAGAAACAAAAAGTGACTCATACTTTCAAAATATTAATAACAAGTTAAAAAGAAGAAAAAAAATTCTGATGCAAGATTAAGTTAAGTGCGCTAGAGCATTTGTAATTGCGAACGCTAGCATCTATCACTAGCCTCCTTCGGGCTAGCGTTTAGGGCGTGACAACTCATTCTTTCGATGAACACTTCTCACCAATAAGAACATGAGAATCCCTCTCTTCTAATCAAAGTAGTAGAGTGATTTTATAGTAGCAAGACTCCCTCAATGAAGTGGATATTAAATTTGAAAATCTATCTCTTTGATCTCACACAATAGCAAGAATGTGAAATTGAAGACTTATGTGTGAATGGGATGAGAAAACAAGGATTTGATCTCTCTCAAGCGTAACAAAGGATCAATGGTCGTTCAAGTATCATTTTCAAGCTTTATAATGCTCCTTATATAGGCCTATAATAAAAAATAGCCGTTTCGGTAGAAACTGTCAAAATTCGAGCTATACTAATCGACTGGTACATGAAGCGGTTGACCTCTATAGGTGCATGTGGTCCCAACCTTCATAAATGCAGGCAATTGACTTTTGGGGGTTCTGACACGGTCGATCTTGGGTTGACGAGTTCATTGACCTGGTCAACCTCTTCACCAATCAGTTCTTCTTAGGTCAGCCGCTTCATTGAGCAGGTCGGCCGCTTGAACTTAAAAAAGTAGCCTTAATTATTTTAAAAACGATTTTAACTATTTTATGACCTCATTTCAAAAACTAATTCCCCAAGGATATAAATATGATTTTGGGAGTTTGTAAGGGTATGATTTAAAAACACTTGAGACATATTTAATTACCAAACTTGAGATAAAAATGTTTATACTTGGGTTGAATAATATGGAGTGTGTGATTCAAATCCTTGCGAGAGATGAGATCTTCGAGTTACAAAATTTACTCTAGAGTCTTGAGTCTTAACTGCTATGTCGCTTCCATTGATTTGATCTTTACTTGATCGATTGTGGGTTTTGTGCTCATTTGGATCCTGTTGATTATCTAGTTCAATAAATTTTATTGTGATCATCAAAATATCGATTGTGACTAAAAGCCAACACATATAATCTTTTAGTACACTTGTTTGCTTAAAGTCATTACCTCAATGACTGAGTCTGTCATCTTATTTAATAAAAGCACAACGAGTGTAGATCCCGTTTGATTTATTAATCATTAACATGATTTTTTTTTATAATGCTAGTGAACAATATCAAGGTAACATCTTATGTCACAAAATAATACGCATAAAAATATAAATGCATGTGTGATAAATAAAATAAATAATTGTCTCATAATTATTCTAAACAACTGGTTTTGAGGACTTATTTCTAACAATAACTACTTGTTTTATGGTTTTTAATTAGAGCTTCAGATCCTATATCTCCATAAATGGGTATGACTGGTTAAGGTGACCAGCCTTTGTGAAGCAACCACAAGTTAAGGTACTTTGGATTTGTTATAGAGCCAATGTTTCACAATTTACATTGTTCGGGAAAGCGAGTCATGAGATTGTTGTTTTATCCTACTGATGCTCTTCTTATGAAAGTGGAGGCTTTACTCTAACTAGTTGGTTAAAGTCTCCTTGCCATGGCCTTTTTGAATATGCCATCAACCTATGGTTATCTTAACACTTTCGTGTCTGGTGGAGAAAAAGCAAATAAATGTATGCTCACTCGCTCTCTTGTTCTCTACAACAAACTCGGATCACTCATCGACTAGGACAAATTAGAGCAAGATTATTCAGAATAGATTACCCATATTCAGGGACAAGGGATGGAACGACCCCTCGATCTACTTGCTATAGCCCAAGAATGAAAATGACATCGCGATGTTCCCTGTTTCTCCGATCTCCTACATTGAGGACATTCTCCGAGCCAGGAGCCACAGTTATTCGTTGTTTCCATTTTGTTATTTTTTTTTCTTGTTGTTGCTACCGACAAGACCCAACCAAATGAAAATTGCTGGTTGGTAGTGAGAAGACTCTTAGTACCAGCATACCTAAAAGGGAGTGCCGATTATAAAATAATCACTTCTTTTTTTTGTTTCTTGCTTTCTCTCAGCAGCAGGAAAATGGCTCTATCTTTCTGCTAGCTTTGGTAGATCTCCTCCAACGCAATCAACATAACCAACACACTCTTTTGTATGACCTATGCATTAGTGTAGCGACTGGATTCATAAGGGAAGTGCACATTTGTGAGACCTTAGTCAGAATGCATGTTAAAGTCAACCTATGAGCACGTAAGAGCGTGGTATCGTTGCCCTTCTCTAAGTGCAGGTAAAGTCTCTCGTTTTGACAGAATGTAAAGAAATGAAAAAAAAGGGGAAAAGGGTCCAACAAGGTTCCTAGCATTGAGGAGAGTCGTCATTGACGATAAAGTGAGAGTTTGGACTTGGTGAACGAGCTCTTGCCATGGAAGAGGAAAACAGGGAAAGCAAAATAACCATTTTGGTGGTTGATAGTGGACAAATGACAGATAAAACATGGATAGGCGTGCCTTATCATCCAAAAGGATGTAGAAAGAGGAAAAGAGCATGTGGGGTTGATCCCACATCTTACAGAGATGAGGAATACGCGGGATGATAAAGGGTAATTAACTCTATTGCTTACAGGAATGGGACAAGTTGTTTTGTGTTAACTCCAATTTTTTCTTAGTATTATTTAAGAAAAGTGAATAGGGAGTAATGCTAAAATGGGTATATGGCTTCCAAATTATTTTTGAAACATATATGTTGATTGAACTAATAAATATTGGGTGAGAGATTTTAAATCATCACTACATAAACTCCCAAACCATATTTATAATCTTTGGTGTTAGTTTTTGAAATCTGGATTTCAAAATGTCAAAAAAAGGGCTTCGTATTATAGTGGCTGCACACTTGAATTGTAGTGGTCGACCGGTTGGTGTAGCAGTCAACCTTGACAGACATATAGATGTAAACGTTTTTTTACTTTTTGACTGTTGCGGGCAACATTAACTTGTAGCTGTCAACCAGCACATCAAGAACATAGACAAATTGTCCCTAAATGGCTAGAAATGGCTATTTTTCATTTGTGGCCCATATAAAGACCCTCCTAAGGTTTAAAAATACTTTTGAACAATTTTACAAGTATTCTTAACTTTAAGAGAGACCAAAATTCTTATTAATCACATTTCTCAAATCTTACACCTGTGTGAGCTAAAGAGATAAAGATTTCTATTGTGTTATCTACTCCATTAAGGGAGTTTACAGCGCAAAAATCATTCATCCACTTTGTCTAAAAAGAGAGCGATTCTCTTGTGGCTTTTCATTAAGGATTGTTTTTTGAAAGAAGGAGTTTGGAGAAGATTATTCTCAAACTTATTTTTGAGGCTTGGACAGGTGATTCTCAAGCTCAAAATGTAAGGAAACAATTCCCTTGATTGAAGGGAGACTAGTGAAGAAATCTCAAGGTTTGAAAGAAGCTACGTTTTGAACTAGGGGAGGAGATGTGTGGGAAGAAACAAGAGAATGGCAAAGCACGCAACCGTGAAACTGATGGGAAAAGTCGGTAGTGCTCAAACCAATTCAAAGTACTGAAATTGAAGATGAAAAAACCAAGGGCATTAAAGATCATGACAACGCGTAATGTGTGCATTTTGAGATCAGCAAGATAACATGAGATTTTGATTCTTTGAAGGGGAGGTCAAAACATTTCCACCATGGGAGACTTGGGACTGCGGGTTTCCAAGACCCACGACAGTTCAAAATCTGGAAAATCATTATGAATGATCTCTCCAAGGCTTGGGGAATGCAAATGTGAATCTATAGGTATTAATTAAGCAGATGGTCACTTTCGCTTATTAATGTAGTGCAATCTGATCCTCCAGAACCAGGAAATCTTCTTTCGTGTACATGCCTATTTTTTGCAATAAAAAATTCATTTTTGTCTAGATTTTTCAACTTGTGCTAACAATTCAAAATGCCGATTATAAAATAATCACTTCTTTTTTTTGTTTCTTGCTTTCTCTCAGCAGCAGGAAAATGGCTCTATCTTTCTGCTAGCTTTGGTAGATCTCCTCCAACGCAATCAACATAACCAACACACTCTTTTGTATGACCTATGCATTAGTGTAGCGACTGGATTCATAAGGGAAGTGCACATTTGTGAGACCTTAGTCAGAATGCATGTTAAAGTCAACCTATGAGCACGTAAGAGCGTGGTATCGTTGCCCTTCTCTAAGTGCAGGTAAAGTCTCTCGTTTTGACAGAATGTAAAGAAATGAAAAAAAAGGGGAAAAGGGTCCAACAAGGTTCCTAGCATTGAGGAGAGTCGTCATTGACGATAAAGTGAGAGTTTGGACTTGGTGAACGAGCTCTTGCCATGGAAGAGGAAAACAGGGAAAGCAAAATAACCATTTTGGTGGTTGATAGTGGACAAATGACAGATAAAACATGGATAGGCGTGCCTTATCATCCAAAAGGATGTAGAAAGAGGAAAAGAGCATGTGGGGTTGATCCCACATCTTACAGAGATGAGGAATACGCGGGATGATAAAGGGTAATTAACTCTATTGCTTACAGGAATTTGTTTTGTGTTAACTCCAATTTTTTCTTAGTATTATTTAAGAAAAGTGAATAGGGAGTAATGCTAAAATGGGTATATGGCTTCCAAATTATTTTTGAAACATATATGTTGATTGAACTAACATCACTACATAAACTCCCAAGGTGTTAGTTTTTGAAATCTGGATTTCAAAATGTCAACATTATAGTGGCTGCACACTTGAATCGACCGCAGTCAACCTTGACTCCCTCAACATTAACTTGTAGCTGTCATCAAGAACATTTGTCCCTAAATGGCTAGAAATGGCTATTTTTCATTTGTGGCCCATATAAAGACCCTCCTAAGGTTTAAAAATACTTTTGAACAATTTTACAAGTATTCTTAACTTTAAGAGAGACCAAAATTCTTATTAATCACATTTCTCAAATCAACCAAGAAAGTTACACCTTCACATCCTTATTATTGTGTGAAAGAGATAAATTTCTATTGATCTACTCCATTAAGGGAGTTTACAGCGCAAAAATCATTCATCCACTTTGTCTAAAAAGAGAGCGATTCTCTTGTGGCTTTTCATTAAGGATTGTTTTTTGAAAGAAGGAGTTTGGAGAAGATTATTCTCAAACTTATTTTTGAGGCTTGGACAGGTGATTCTCAAGCTCAAAATGTAAGGAAACAATTCCCTTGATTGAAGGGAGACTAGTGAAGAAATCTCAAGGTTTGAAAGAAGCTAGAGGGGTGGACGTAGGCGAGTTTGCTGAACTAGGGGAGGAGATGTGTGGGAAGAAACAAGAGAATGGCAAAGCAAAATTGGAAGAGGAAATATGGGGAAAGAAACGCAACTTGGTAGAGGAAATAATTCGTTCATTCAAGAAACTGATGATAAAGGAAAAGTCGGTAGTGCTCAAACCAATTCAAAGGGAGACGACACTGGCTTCACTGAAATTGAAGATGAAAAAACCAAGGGCATTAAAGATCATGACAACGCGTAATGTGTGCATTTTGATATTTGATCAGCAAGATGAACATGAGATCCAGCAGTTGGGTGATTCTAAGGTTGAAGGGGAGGTCAAAACATGCCCCCTCCTCCACCATGGGAGACTTGGGATAGAACTATCGCGGGTTTCCAAGACCCACGACAGTTCAAAATCTGGAGGTTCTCTTGTTGGCGAAATCAAAAATTATGAATGATCGAGGAACTCTCCAAGGCTTGGGGAATGCAAATTTCTCTAGTGAATCTATAGGTAGAAAGGGAGGGTTAATTTTGTGTTGGAAGCAGATGGTCACTTTCGAAGTTTTGAATGTAAAAATATAATCTTATTAATGTAGTGCAATCTGATCCTCCAGAAAGGTCCAGGAAATCTTCTTTCGTGTACATGCCTATTTTTTGCAATAAAAAATTCAAATTTTTGTGTTATATGGAAAGTATTGGTAATTCTTTTTCGGGTCCCTAGATTTTCTTGAATGATTTCAACTTTGTGCTCTCGCAAATTAACAAAAAAGCCTCCGACCAATGGCATCATCTTCCACGGGAGGTCTCTACAATTTCATGTTAAATATGGGTATGGTGGACATTGGATTTGTGGGTAATCCATTTAGGTGGTGTAATGGCAGACACAGTTGGAGTTTAATTCTAGATCGTTTGGACAGAGTTGTCCAAACGGGGATTTGAGAACATTTTTTTCTCGAGCCACCCTCTGCCATTTCCCTAGAAACGCTTTGGCCATGCTCCAATTTTACTGGATACTCACGTGGAGGAGTCGGGTGGTCCTAGGCCCTTTAGGTTTGAGACTTTTCTAGACTAGAGATAAAACTCCTGTCAAGGTGAAAAAAATGCACCCACATTCAATGGTAATGGTTCCCCGACTTTTCTACTCTATCAACATCTCAAAGCCACTCGAAATGCTCATAGGGAATTGAGACTCCTTCGGAAAAATTCAATAAAAAATCAAGAGCTTATATGAAAAACTTGATTATGTCCAAATAGATCATTCAGTTGATGGTTGGAGGCTACGAGAATGCCAAATCCAAACTGAATTAAATGAAGAACTGAAGCGGGAGGAGATGTTAAGGCAGGTAAATTGGTTAACCATTGCCCATCTATATACATATTTTTTCCACCATTCAACTATCGTTAGAGGAGAAGAAACTGTATTGATGCATTAAAGTCTCAATCAGGAGAATGGATTTATGAAAGGAACCAGATGGGGAGCACATCTTCAATTATTTCAAAAATCTGTTCACTACTCACCCAACTAGATTTCCAAAAGGGTTAGAAGGCCTCTTCCCTACCATGCTTTCAGAGATTGACAACACTGATATATGCTGAATTATTGAGCAAATTGAAATATGGAAGGTTGTGCGAAGCATATGCGAGTCTAAATAACAACCCAAGAAGGGGGGGAGGGGGGATGAATTGGGTTTTAATAAAAATTAAAACTTTTTCAATAATGGTTCAAGCAAATAAACAATAAAAGACAAAGCACTACAAATATGAATATGAAGTAAATAAATGAGAGATAGGGTTAGAGAGATGACACCATAATTTTTTGGTGGTTCGGCCAACACTTGCCTACATCCAACCCAAAGGCAATTAACTTTCTTCGGCTTTCTCCATTATTCTCCAAAATAGCAAGTACACCTTACTTCACTCTTCAACTCTCTTCACAAATCCCAAAACCTAAGGGATTTCTTCTACCCTCACGATTAGGACCAAGTATTTACCCAACACTCAAGTGTTTTATAAAAGATGGGTACAAAGGAATAATAAATAAAGGTTCTCTAAGCCAAATAAGTAAGTGGAAAGCACAATAGTGAGCAAGAAGACAAGATTCGAGCAGGAAAGCTTATGTCTTGATAGGTGGGAGTGTCAACACCATCCATCAATTTGTTGACACCCCAAAAACTGCTCTCGGGTGTCAGTGTAATGTGTTGACACCATTCATCAATGTTTCGACACTATCAGTACTGGAGAGAAATTTTAGCATCTTGAAAGTGTCCTATTCATTCCAAACTTTAAATGCCTACATTAGAAAAATTGATCTTTTCAACTTATGCAGTGGTGTTTAAGTACGACTTGGACTATTTGAGAGAGATAATCTCGATCTTTTTAAAACACTTTTTATAAATTGTGGATTGAAAAAATAAAATCTAAAAGTCTTCAAGACATTTAGTAATTTTTGTTATCATTAATCAAATACAGATTGTTTGAAAAATAACCTTTGGGCTAACAATCTCCCACTTTTTGATGATTACAAAATTATTTTAGAATTAGCAATTTGCTAACAAAAGGAAAAACTCCCCCTAAGAACATGCTGGAGTTTTTCATGATGTAGAAAATAGACTTTGAGATTTTACAAAAATTTTGCAAGAGTTCCCTTTGTAATGGAGGTTTCCCAAAATTCAAAAAAAGTAAAAACACTTCTATGAATATTCTCAAATTTTCTCAACCTTCCAAATATTCAACCAGAACTCAAGACTTCAATATTTGAGATAAATGATCAAGAATAATACCTTTGAAGATTGTCTCAAAACTTCCTCATTTAAGTGCAATGAGTTAAGCACTTATTAAAATACCTTATAATCAACATTTAATATTCAAAACAATTATGAGCACAATTCTATAATCCATTAGAGGAAATCAAATAAGAAATCAAAAGAGATATCCGATAAGATTAACAACATAAACCTGTGATAAAGTAAGTGTTCAACAAGTTACAAGTCAAAAAAACATATACAATCATAAAATAGGACAAAGCTAACTATTACAAATGAACTATCCTCTACAAGGAGCAAATAAGTCAATATAAGTCTCTAAACTTCTCTCCCTTTGGCATCATAAAAAATAGGACAAAAAGGGGTAAAGTAGGAATCAGATCTTCTTCTTAGGAGATGGTGGAGGGTCAAACTTAACTTCAAACTTCTTCAAGAATTCCATCCAAGTGTTCATGTAGACCTCAGTAACTTAATTGATGTCTTCAATTGATCTTTTCACAAAGGTTTGAAGCTCTGTAAGTGGCCTAGAACTCATCAGTGGTGCCTTGAATCACCCCACTAACCACTGTGATCTAGTTATTGACTTGATGCTTGAGGGACCTAATGTCTCTGTCAAGTGTCGCAAAGCGCCCATTATGATCAGTGAGAAGCTTCTTGATATCCTCAAACTCGGTCTTCACATTGGTAGCCATGTCCTCAACATTCTTACCCAATCTCTTCTGTTCCTCTTTAATTCAGCAATGGAGGCCTCAAGGTGACCCAAGCGAGGCTCATGAGCACTAAAAGTAGGAATCCTAGAGGATGATGCAATGTGTAGTGAAGGAACTATCGAGGTAGGGGTTTTCTTATCCATAGGAGTCTTATCACCCTTAGGAGTCCTCTCAGTCTCATCATCTTCCTCATCTTCTTCTTCTTCCTCAAAATCTGAATCACCCTTCTTAGGTGTCATCACACTTTTCTTCACTCACTCCTCATCATCATTTTCAACAAACTCCATCAGACTAGGGGTTTTCTTATTGTATTCCGTGGAGTCTTTGGATTTTTCTCTAACTTCCCAAGTGATCTCAACATCAAATACATGAAACATAAGGGTAAAAAGCATTCCATAGGGGAGTCCTTGCTTTTTATTTTCAATGCCAACCTTCACGGGGTTGAACATCAAGTGTCCAAGATTCATAGGAGTATGAGTAATCAAGAAATACATAACAAACATGTCCAATAAGGTATTGTATTCAAATTTAGCAATTCTTGGGAGTATAATGTTGCAGACCATGTGAGGTAACAACCTCCAATAGATCGTCAAGTCATTGGCCACAGGTTTGAGCATTTCATTTAGGGCTAGGTTATCCAAAAAAAACTCTAGGAATGTCAATAGGCTCAACCTCTGACATACCACTGCAACCATATGAGTCAAAGAACTTCCCATAATTAGGAGCAGAGGCTAAAGATTTTAGGGATGATACAAACAAATCTAAATGCTTCCCATTAATTAAACTAGATGCATCTTCAGTAACAGTGTAAGCAAAATTTGCATATGTTAGTTTGACCAAGTATGTGAAAACCTTAACCTTCAAGTTTACCAACACTGACCAGCCATGGAAATCAAAAATCTCCTTGAAGTCAAACCCATTTTCATTGAACCAAGGGAAATCAATCCATCTTCTAGCAATAACCTTCCTATTGCGAAAATATTGAACAAAACAGTTTCTAGAAAGACCTGACCTGTAGATAGAGGGCTCTTGAACGTCAACTGGATCCTTATTGCTTCTTCCCCTCTTTTGTGCCCTAGAATTGGTAGAGATAGGTGTCTTACGAGTGGGTCTCTTGGAGCGGTTGCTAGACATCTTGAATGGAGAATAGTAAGGGTTTGGTGATTGTCGGCGGGAGAGAGTCAAATCAGACAGTGGGTAGAGAAGATTTGAGGGAGAAAAGGGAAATATGGGTGTTTTGACGTGGAAATGTTTCTGGGGAAAAGAGAGAAGTAAAAAGTTTCAACTGTTTGCCCTAAGAGTATTTATATGACAAACGAATTATTTTTAAAAAATTGTCAGTTCGAAAGATGTGTCAACACATTGCACATGCTTATGACTGATGTGTCAACGCATAAATAGAAAGTGTTAACACTGTTAAAAAGTATGTCGGGAGGATGACCTAGGTGTCGACACATGGTGAGATGGTGTTGACACATACATCTCTAGTGAAAACAAACAAAGATAAATCTATAAGAGTTGACACTTGTTTCAACAGGTGTTGACACATGACATGTAAAAAAAAAAAAATGATGTTTTTAAGATGAAAAAGTAGCAGTACAAATAATTGATTCATAGAGAGCATTTTAACAACAATCAGAACATATCTAATGTAATCAATCAACACATCAACATATCAACCAAACAACTAACAACAAATCAATCCAAAGAAAATCTCAATCTAATTTCTTGACGAATGAAGCAAAATCTGTCCTCGTTAAGGAATTTTGTGAAATATTTGCCAATTGAAGGTCAATGTTTACAAATTCAAGAGTAATATCCTCTTTTTGAGCACGATCTCGGATAAAATGATGCTTAATCTCAATATGTTTTGTCTTAGAGTGCTGAATGAGATTTTGGTAAGATTTATTGCACTAGTGTTGCCACATTTTATTAGGATGAGAGAACAATAAAGATTAAAATATTTCGATTGTTGTTTCCTCCACAATACGTGTGCACAACAATTGCCGATGTCATTATACTTGGCTTCTGTGGTTGATAAAGGCCATAAAGCTTTATTTCTTACAATACCAAGAGACTAGTGAGGGTTGTAAATGTATTTAGTTGGCATAAACTTCATGTTTGTATTTGTGTCATATTCTTAAGATTCAAGCATCTTAGCAAGCAACTGAGTGTGTCTGGAGAATATGAAGTATGACGAGAGTCTATCTAGTAGTTTGATAACATGAAGCTGGAGCGTAGTATGTTTTATGTTGGCACAGTTTATCGGGAATTTGCCTGAGGTTTACCAGAATTGCGGAAAATAAACCTGAACGCCTTTAACTATTTTTGAAGCACCTCAAACTTAACCGAATTCGTGATTCTCACTCAGTAGCCTAAGGTATAAGAAGCCTTCTCTCCCATTTGACCAAACATTTAGAAAAATATCCAAGAATAACGTTTCTTTGTTTAGAGAGAGTATAAGCCTCCATTATTATTTTCTTCAAGAACTCTATATTGTTGTTTCTTAGTTTACTCTGTAAGGACTAAAGCATACCAAAAAAACTGAACCTGTTCTTTAATTCGATCAGGGTTGTTGATCACACACAATGATTTGGGTGGCACTGGTCTTGTGGCAATAGAAGTGAGGTTCCTTGGGGACAAGATTAATGGTGAAGGTGCTAGAGATGAAGAATGGATGAGACTGGGTCTCAGTTCCAGCAAGGTAAGAAATTCAGTGTGTTAGAGTAGCAAGGGTTTTGTGTACTGCTAATAGATCACTTTGTAATTCTGAGTTCTCATTCTAATGGATACCTTTCCCGGCCACAAGGCCTGTAGAGTTTTTCTTCTTGAAGTGTGTCTTCAAGAGGTTTCTCTTTGACACTAATCCGTATGTCAAGTGTGTTATGATTGTTATTGATTTACATTGTTAATGTGTTGATTTTTTACTGAATATCAAACTGTCCATTATTGTCAGAAGTTGAAAGACAGTTTTCATGAATATTTTGAAGCCTTGATAAAAAATTTACTAACTTCAAAGATTTAATTAATTCTACACATACATATTAATCTTGATAAAGATGATAGGTTATTGAACGTGCTGATATCTTTGTGAAGTGTGTAGCAAAGTGAAAGATCGAAAAAGAATCTAAAAGAACCTATTCACCCCCTCTAGGTCTGAGTGTACTGTATTGAGTCTAAAACTGCCTACTTCAAGAGTCCAAGAAATTGCCACACACCACTAATACTCTTTCTGTCAATTTTTCAACTAGCATAATTCGCATCCGAGTATCCTTGCAAGTTAAACTCAACACCCTTAGGATAGAACAAACCAAGATTTGAGTGCCAACAAGGTTTCTGAAAATTCTTTTAACCGCAAGGAGATGAGATTCCTTAGGGAAATATTGAAATCTAGCACACATGCATGCATTAAACATTATATCCAATCTACTAGCTATAAGATAGAGTAAGGAGCCAATCGTATCTCGATATTTGGTTTGGTCTACATCCTTACCTTTCTCATCCTTTTCTATGTTAGTAGATGGACTCATAGGTGTACCCATAGGTTTTGAGTTGTTCATACCGAATCATTTGAGAAGATCTCTTGTGTATTGTACTCGATTGATGAAGACTCCCTCATTGCTTTGTTTGATTTGAAGACTGAGAAAATAATTTAATTCTCCCATGCGTCTAATCTCGAATTCACCTTGCATAACTAGTGAAAATTCTTAACACAAGGATTCATTAGTAGATCTAAAAAGCAATGTCACTTAAATTTGAAACGTTAGCAATTCATTGTCTTTTTACTTGGTGAAAAGAGTATTATCAATCATACCTCGTAAGAAACCATTTTCAATAAGAAAAGAGCATAAGCGTTCATACCATGCTCTTGGTGCTTGTTTCAAGTCATAAAACGCCTTTGTAAACTTGAACATATGATTTGAACATTTCTCATCTTCAAAGCTTGGTGGTTGCTCAACATACACTTTTTCCGTAAGAAAACCATTTAGAATGACACTTTTCACATCTATTTGAGAGTTTAAAATCATTATAAAAAAATTATAATCCTAGCTTATAAGGATGAGGCCTTTCATGCTTTTAAAAACTTAGCAAGATAATTCAAAATGAAAATATTTTGCTATTTCTAGCATAATGAGTGATCACAGAAAAGAATTTGAAAATTCCTCTGTAAAATTTTGTGATGAAAATAGTATTAACCATAATTTCTCGGCTCTTAGAACTCAATAAAACGATGTCGTTGAGACGAAAAATAGGACCCTTGAAGAGATGACAAGAACCATGCTTTGTGAAAAGAACTTGCCAAATTATTTTTGGGCTGAAGCCATTAACACTAGTTGTTATGTTATTAACTGATGTATAATAAGGCCTATTCTTAAGAAAACTCCTAAGGATCATTCATTTATTGGTACAAAATGGATTTTTAGAAACAAAATGGATGAATTTGAGGTTGTGGTAAGGAATAAGGCAAGATTGGTAGTCCAATATTACAATCAAGAAGAGGGCATTGGTTTTGATGAAACTTTTGCACCTGTTGCTAGATTTAGAATCTATTCGCATGTTACTTGATTTTGCATGTTTCAAAGATTTTAAATTTTTTCAAATGGATGTGAAATGTGTGTTTCTCAATAGTTTTCTTTCAGAGGAAGTTTATGTAGAACAACCTTCTGACTTTAAAGATGAGAAACTACCCCATCATGTGTTTAAGCTCACAAAAGTACTCTATGGCTTGAAACAAGCATCAAGAGCATGATATGAAAATTTAAATTCTTGCCTTACAGACAATGGATTTTCACAAGATATGATTTATACTACTTTTTTCACTAAGGAAATGGAGAATGAACTGTTAATTGTTCAAACTTACATTAATGATATAATTTTTGGGTCTACTAATGGATCTCTATGTGAATAATTTTCTAAAGTCATGCAAGGTGTATTTGAGATGAGCCTCATGGGAGAGTTAAATTATATTCTCGGACTTCATAATAAATAAAGTAATGAGGGATCTTCATAAATCAAGTAAAATACACAAGAGATCTACTCAAACAATTCGGAATGGACAACTCAAAACGTGTGGAAACACTCATGAGTCCATCGACTAAAATGGAAAACGATGAGAAAGGTAAGGACGTTGACTAAACTAAATATCGAGGTATGATTGGTTTCTTACACTATCTTACTGCTAGTAAACCAGATATTATGTTTAGTATTTGCATGTATGCTAGATTTCAGTCTTGCTTTAGGGAGTCACACCTCCTTGGGGTCAAAATAATTTTTCGTTATCTTGTTGGCACTCGAAATCTTGGTCTATTTTACCCTAAGAGTGATGAATTTAATTTGGAAGGATACTTTGATGCTGATTATGTCGGTTGCAAAATTGATAGAAAAGCACTGGTGGTGCATGTCAATTCTTTTGCCTATCTCTATTATCATGGTTTTGTAAAAAATAAAATTATGTGGCTCTATCAACCATAGAGATCGAGTATATTGCCATTGGCAACTGTTGTGCAAATAAACAACATTGAAAGATTTTAATCTTCACTATGTTGGCTTTTGTGCACAATCGAGATTTTGATGATTTCAATAAATGGACCAAGTTTATAAAACGGACATCTTCAAAGACAAAGACGTTTTGATAAAGAGCCAAAGACTTGAAGAAAGAAGATCAAGAAGATGCAAGGAGCTCAAAAGTGAAGTTTCAGACCTTAGGGTATAAACTTGTAACTCTAGTTTCACTTTTGACAAGGATTTGAATCACACACTTGCATATTTTTCAAACCGTGCATAATCTTCTTATCACATGTTTGACAACCAAAATGCTTTAATGTTTTAAATCATCCCTATATAAACTCCCAAGCCTTGGTTATATTTTGGAAGTTGGTTTTTTTGAAGGGGATTTCAAACGTCAAAAATGGACTTTTTAATTGTAGCGGTCTATGAAAAAGATTTATAGCGGTCGACAAATATATAATTATAGGTTGATGAGACAAAATTTGACAACATAAATTTTATTATGCCTACAATGGGAACGAAGCGGTCGACCGTACATGAAGCGGTCGACGGTACATGAAGCGGTCGACCGGTACAATGGTAAAATTGTCAAATCGACCCCTAACGGCTATAAACGGCTAGTTTTCATTTGTGGCCTATAAATACACCTTCATAACGTCCAAAATAGACACACAACGACCACATATCATTTAGATCACTTGAGAAATATTCCAAACCTTCATATTCTATATTTCTCATATCATTCACACAAAACACACTTTCATATCCTTGTCTTTGTGTGAATAAAGAGATAGAGATTTCCAATTTCATATACACTCTTTGAGAGAGTTTATTCTTCAATCTTCATATCCAAAAGAGTGATTCCTTTAGTGAGGTTGTTCACTAAAGAAGAAGCTTAGAGAGGGTATATCTCAAGCTTGGTTGTGAGTGGTGAGCCCGAAAAACCACTTGGGTTTGAGTGTTAAGCCCGGGAAAACACTTGTATGGTTTCTCTAGCACCCGGAAGCTAGAGTGTATGCTATTTGAAGATAGTGGGAAAACCTCAAGGCTCGGTGAAGGAGCTTGAGGGGTGGATGTAGGCGGTTTGCCGAACCACCTAAAAATCACGTGTTTGCTTCTCTATCCCTACTCCTTACATTTAGCACTTATTTACTCGTTGTTTTAATATACTTGTGCTAAATTAGACTTTACTTTGCAAACACGGTTTTTGGGGGTTAAAAGTGAAAAAGTTTGGAAACCCAATTCACCCCCTTTGGGTTGCCTTAATCTAGGACTCACACACTACTCTCTCATCCCAATAAAATGTGATAACACAAGTGCCATAAATCTTTCTAAAAATTTCATTCAATACTCTAGGACAAACATATTTAGATTAAAAATTATTTTATTCATGATCATGCTCAAAAGGGTGACATTGTTCTTGAGTTTGTTAGCACCGATCTACAACTTGCTAATATCGTCACGAAATCTCTCAATGAGGATCATTTTTGCTTCATTCGTCAAGAAATTGGTATGCGATTCCTCTTCGAATGATTTTCTCTTCATGTATATTGATTGTTATATCTTTAGTATGTTTTTTGGAACTATTTTGATGTTATAATATGTTTTTGCATATATTGGTTGTCCTCATACATTTTTTTTTTCATGAAAACATCTTATTTTACACATTTGCATGTCATGTGTCTACACTTGTGTTCACGAGTGTCAACACTTTTGGATTTGCTTTATTGTTTTCTCTAGAAGATGTATATGTTGATATTATTCAACCATGTATTGACACATTGATCATCAACCCGAGAGGTTGTTTAGCAGTGTCGACACATTGCATAGTCAAGTTTATATGCAATGTGTTGACACTTACTTCATTATGTGCCGACACATGTTTCGGATGAACAGTTTTTTACACAACGCTTCACTTACTCGCATTAACACTTTTTATGGCATATGAGTCGAAACTTCATTTACTTAACTCCCAAAACCCTAAAATCTATCATTCTCACTCTCTCAGACATTCCAACCCGTTCCTCTCTTTCTCACCGAAAGCCTCCTTCCTCCGAAATCCATCCTCCCTCTCACCAAAATCTCTCAAACCCCTCTCCTCTCCCCAAAAAACATAATCTCTCTCTATACAATGTCTAGTGGCCGATCCAAGAGGGTTACTTGACAAGGAGATTCATCTAGGGCAAGGAAGAGAGCAAGGACAAATGAGGAACCAATAGAAGCACATGAGGTTCGGTTCTTTCGTACGGGCATTCATCAAAATTGGTTTGCAAGAGATTTCAGACATAGAAAAGTAATCTCTGGATGTTGGGTTCTTTTCTCTTGGTTTATTTGAAATGGGTGACTTCAAGGAGATGTCTACTAAGAGTGGTCAAACTTTGTTGGGTTGAGATTGGATACCTTTCCTTTCTTGGTAAAGCAAGCCTTTATCAACTTCGCATTTAATGTCTTTGAGGATGCCTTGAGTCTAGTGAAAGGAAAGGACTTAGATTTATCTGTGACCTCCTTCAACACCATGGCTTCCTCTCCGAATTTTGATTTAAAGTTCTTTGATTCATATAGTTGGACAGAGATGTCAAATGTGGATCCCCTAGCGATAATTAGGGTTATGTTGGATGACCCTAGTTTGGATGAGGTGGTTAAACTTGCGGTCAATGACTTTAATATTGATAGGAGGTTGCTTCATCATATGGTCTTTAACATCATTCTCCCCAGGACGGGAAAGTTTGAATATGTTATGTTTCTAGATTTATTTGTCATGTATTGTCTCCTTACTCGTCGCCAAATAAATCTTGGCCACTTACTGCTTAACCACATGAAAGATGCATGTGAGAAGAAAAGACATGGATTGCCTTATGGTATGCTATTCACTCAGATTTTTCAAGTCTTTGAAGTTGATATGGGTGGAGAAGAACGAGAGAAAACTAAGACCTCTAAGGAGTATAACAAGAATACCTTGAGGCTCATGGGGTTTATTGAGAATGAAGAAGGAGAATAGGTGAAGAAAGGAGTGACAACTCCTCAACAAAGTGTTCTTGAAGATGAAGAGCTGATGAAGAGGCTAAAGAAGAAGAAGCATAAGCTGAATTAGATGGGGGAGTTACAGATGACGCTACTCCATGTACTCCACCTGCTGGGCATGCTTCTACTTCCCACTCAGCACCTCCTAGTCAGTATGGGACTCAGCTTGCTCTTATGGAAGCTTCTATCCGAGATTTGAAAGATGAGCAGTAGAGGATGGATCAGCAGTTGACTTCTATAGCTGAGGGTATGAAGACGGGTTTTGAGGAGATCAAGGCACTTCTAGCCACTCACAGCACTGAGTTTGAGACCTTGGAGCGTGAGGTACGTTCCAGTCATCATATGTATAACAACAATACGACCATTGCCTAGGAAGTCATTTGGAAGCTTCAAGAGGCGGTGATGAGCAAGGTGGATGAGATGGTCAAGGCTATAGAGACTTTGGTTGGTAGCATTCATCAGATTGTGATTGATATTAATTAGTCTAAGGAGATCTTCATCGACACGGACAGAAATCTTCGCCCCAGTGTTGTTGCTTGGGTTTAGTGGTTTAGCACCTCGTGGATGGCTTTTCTTTGATAATACCGGAGTGACCCTAGCCCTTGCCCTGACTGAATTTTCCTTACCTATCCCTCTCTTTTTGATAATGCCAAAGGGGGAGAAAAAGTAGTGAAATTTTGTCGCACTCACAGGAACATTATGCATGAACATTTAGCATCACATTTTGAACATGTAACTGAACTTTTGTGAACTCCTTTGAGTATATTTTGAGATGTTGATTCTACATCTATTCTTACGATTATTTTTGTTGATTAATTATTGATGAGATTGTGATATGATATTGTGACTCCAATTGAGATGTATGGAAAGCAACAAAAAGGTAGTTCTCTATTACTTAAACTCCTGAATATTGAGTGCTTGTGATCTGAAATAGTTCATTGAACTTTGGAGGATGAAATAGAAGTGTTTTCTTTTATGTTGTAAATTTTTGGGAACCTCAAAATACCAAGAGAACTCTTACAAATTTTTCTAAAATTCCAAAGCTCTTTGCATAAAAGCATTTGAAAAACTCCCGCTTATTCTCGAATGACCCTTTTGATTTCTAAGCAAAGAATTTTCTAAATGGTTTGTCATTACCAAAAAGGGGGAGATTGTTAGCCCAAGGCTGCTCTTTGAGCAATCTAATTCGATTTTGACGATAACAAATAATAAAATAGCTTTGGAGTATTTTAGATCACGTGGTGGTCAATCCACAATTCCATCAAGGCATTTTAATTTGATTTAGTCTCTCTCGTTATTACATAGCCCTATACTTGTATCAAACACCATGACTCTCACTTAAATGATCATATTATTTTATTCTAGGAGTTTTCAATTCAAAGTGGAAAGGATTGCATATCTTTAAAGCATTGAAAAACTCCTCCAATAGAGATGGTGTCGACATATTGAACTGACACCTAAGAGTCTATCTGGTGGTGTCGACACATTGAAGGAAAGTGTCGACACATCGCACTGCAACCCGAGAGCAATTTTTGTGGTGTCGATATATGTGAAGAAAGTGTCGACACATGCGAAGATGGTGTCAACACATACCATTGACACCTGAGAGCATGTTTCCAGGCTCGAAGATGGTGTCGACAAATAGGAGCAATGTGTTGACATGTTTCAAAATTCTAGTTTATTTCAAAACGACATCAACTCTCATTAATTTATGACATTGTGGCACTTAGGGCACCTCTCCAATATTACAATAAGAGTCCTTTGGGACCTCTCAAGACTCAAGGTTTGTAAATAGAACTAGATGGAGAGAAAAGAGCAAAAGAAGAAAGTTTTCACAAATCCATAGAAAGTTACTGCTACCACATGCCATTACTATAGCATTCAATCTTGGATCTTGTCTTCTTGCTCATTATTGTACCTTGTATTTGCACATCAAGCTTTTAGAGCTATTGTTTATTATTTCATTAATCAAACATTAAAAAACACTAAGTGTGGGAAGCACTTGACCCTACCCGTGATGATAGAAGAAATCTTACCGTGAGTGTGAGATTTGTTATAAGAGTTGGAGCGTGACCTTGGCAAAACGCTTGTAAAGGTTACATAGCACCCGGAAGCTAATGTGTGATTACTATTAGATAATAATGGAGAAAGCCCAAGGAAGGCAATAGCCTTGGGGATGGATGTAGGCAAGTCTTGGCCGAACCACCTAAAAATATCAGTGTTATCACTCCTCCCTTACTCTCTATTATTTATTGCTGTTATTTATTGTGTTACAATTTATTACTTTTGAAACGCTTTTTGTTTTGGATTATTATCGGAAAAGTTTCATATTTTATTAAAACTCAATTCACCTCCCCTCTTGGGCTGTCACCTAGACTCACATGGAGCTTGCTTTTGTTTTGGAAGTGAGTTTTATCAATTTAAGCAATAATTGTATTAGTTTTTTAGATATAAATTTTTTACTGTTGTGGCTTGAATTTGTACACAAAATTGATGGGTTAAATGCTCGTAGGTAGTTTTATATGTGTTTAGAGGTGTTAAATGCATGTTTTAGGAGTAAAAAAACATGTTTTTGGGATTAATTTGGAGCTTTTGGATTGGTGATTTTCGTGGGTTTTCCGCAGTGTTCGAATGATGTAAAATTATAAATTTGCAGGGATGACTGTCATGTTGGAATAGTAAAATTATATCATTTGAACATATTGTCTTCATTCGAATGTTTTTAAATTTTTTAAGAAAATTAGAAGTTTTGCATTATGCACCACAAATCTAAATGAAAGATGTTCGACCTCAAATGGATTTTCATCACTGTAACAATATTAACATCCAAAGGAAACTAATAGAGAGAATAATAAAAGCCGATCCAACATTTTTCAAACAGTCATCTTTCATTTTATGGAAATAAATAGAGAGCAATACTCTAATGAGTAGCGCCGGACTTCTAAAAACCTTTTGGCTACACATCAAACCTACAAAGTAGTTATGGGCAAAATAATTATGGCATCAAAATTGCTTCTTCCAAACTAGAGCATGCAAAGAACTGGTTTAGATTTGAGGCCCAAAACCTTTCATTTAAATTTGTCAGGCAGAATGCAGAACTTTTAATTTTTCTAAAGAAAAAAAAAACGATTTGAACGAGAACAATAAATCTAATCGGTGTAAATATGCTAGATATAATCCTTCACCTGCATTAGCTCTATCTAGGGCCTTAGCTATTCCTCGGCTGGAGATTGGAGCACCTTCACAAAGAACGACATCGAGTAGTTGTATAGATAAGTTATATATATTTTTTACACAGCACACATTTTTTAATAATTATTTTTGTCAATTATTTAGCGTTATATTGATTATAATTTCTGATTTAGAAAGACAAGAATGCACGGCGAGTTGGAAAAAGTCTTGGAGCAGTTTAGACCCACTGCAACGGCCAAGATAGACTATTTGTTTTATTGTGTATTATATTTTAATTGTTTCGATTTTTTTGAATATTGTGATTAATTATTTAACATTACATTTTCTTAATAAATTTGTTATTTAATGTCTTTTCTAATAATTTGCTAGAAATTTTTTAATTAAAAAAAATGAAAAGAAATCCTTTCCAACATTAAATTTAGAGTTCGATAAATGTTCGAACGTGGATTTTCTTTGACAGTTTGATTTCATCTCCTTCTCACCCGAGACATAAGGCATTTGTCCCTCAGATCCACCAAATTCGAGATTTGCATTCTATCTGAGCTTAATTTTCAGTTTATTTATTTGCCAACAACGATGCAGCCGTTAAAGAATACGACTGAAGAAGTTCCATAAACACACGGATATTGAAACCCTAAATAAACTAATCATAATGGAACAAAAGATGGAATCGATAAAACAACATGTCAAGCTAATGCAAAACTCAGGGATATAATTTTTAATATTAATTTCTCCCACGACTTCTCTAAACACTTTCATACCTACTTCGTGATATTTACTATTGATTGGTTCCCAATTATTTCAATGACGAGCAAATTTAATTTAAATCGGTCAGTAACTCTTGAGAGAGAGAGAGTGAAAGATGCATTAATTTAGGTAAGAACCAAACTCTATATATATTAGCAAATTTCCAAATTGCCATGTTCCAACTTTCTCATACATGAAGGGAACCTAGCTACAAATAGACACGCACAGTTACCATTGTAAACAGTTTTATTAAAACAAAGACGGTAAACAAGTTCAACGACCGTCTTGAAGACTTCTAGTTATGGAAGGTTCACCAGACCTAACAGACGGTGTAGGTATATGATACATGGGAACTGGCATCTGCGTTGGCAAATTTGGTAATGGAGCCTCAAGTTTAAGGACTTGAATTGCTTGCCTTACGGCGGGCCTCAGATTCCGATCAGGATGAGCACACCAAAGTCCAACGATCATCAAGCATTGAACCTGTTTGTCTTCAAAATCCATTTGGACCTTCCCATCAACAGCTGAAAGCAGATCTCCTCTTCCATAAAGATTCCAAACCCACTGTACCAACCCCAATTCGGAATCCTTTTCCATAGAATCAACTGATCTTCCCGTAGCAATTTCTAAGGCAACAACCCCAAAGCTATACACGTCCGACTCTTTGCTCGCTCTGCCTGTGGTTATGTATTCAGGAGCCATGTACCCTAACGTTCCAGCCAATCCGGTTGTCTGAGGACCTAGCTCATGATCCATAAGCCTAGCTAATCCGAAGTCCCCAAGTTTGACATTGAAACTAGAGTCTAGCATGACATTGCTCGCTTTGATATCCCGGTGCACCACACATTGCTCCCACTCTTCATGAAGATAAAGCAACGCTGAGGCCAACCCAAGCGATATCTTGTATCTTACTGCCCACGAGAGAGGACTCCTCTTGCCAAAGAGATGAGCATCAAGGCTACCATTTGGCATAAACTCGTACACAAGTAGGAACTCCCCGCTGTCATGACACCATCCTATGAGTTGCACTAGATTTCGGTGTCTCAGCCGACTAATGATCTTCACCTCCGTTACGTATTCCTTCTTTCCCTGTTTAGACCCCCTTGAGATTTTCTTGACGGCGATTGGGATGTCTAAGTCAGTTGAGTATCCCTTGAAAACAGCACCAAACCCTCCTTCACCCAATTTCCTATCATGGGAGAAATCGTGTGTAGCTGAAGCAAGCTCTTTATAAGAGAACCTTCTTGGACCGGCTCCTCTTTCTAGGTCATCATTCATCGATGTTAAGTTCATCACCTCTGCTTTTTCTCTTTCCTTCTGCTTATGCCGCCTGAATATTACAAATGCTATAATCACTCCTGCTACCAAAACACCACCGGTGACAGTCAGACCGACTATCAATCCTATACTTTTCTCTTTATTTCCAACTGTCTCCTTTATTTCCAAGCTTGAACTGAATTCCCATGATAAAAGCGTATGGCGCTCAACATTTGAACCAGTCGCAGCAGCAAACCCAATTGTGACCCACTCTGGCAGAACCTTGGAGAGATCAATATTGTAGGAAAGACTAGTATTGTCATGAGGAGTGGAGGTCCTTTGGTAGGTCCAAAAGACGCTCAAATTCTTTGTTGTAGCATTGTATAGAATCGATGCAACTATAGTATCTGCACTGTGTAAGCTAGCATTCCATGGGGTATACACAGCAGAAAAAATAGAGTTGTTGTTGATCCCCACATGCTGAACTGGTGGGTCCCATTCAGGGTTCACGAAAGAATCGAACTCAACTAGAACAATCTGGTCCAGAGATGAATCAGTAGTGGTTGTGGTGTTGAATAGACCCAGAAAGCCACCAGCTGAATTTGGTGGGATTTCAAACCCAGCAGGAGCCAGGAAGAATGCAAGCCCATGACCGTAACTAGAACTGCCTTGGGTGTCAATAATGAAGGAGAAATTACTTGAGCAGTGGGATAGATTTCCAGTTTTCGAGTCCCAGATTGGCACCCTCTCCGCATAAGTGGCCCAGCCGACTCTGCAGAGATAATTGACTTTGTTCATCTCAACTGCACCAACAGAAGGTACAGCGTCTCCATGATATAGTATGTTGGAGGCATTGGAATCAAAATTAGATAACTGGAAAGAAACTGAATCCGTAGATGGAAAAAGAAAAAGGACAAAGAAGAGTGGTAGCTTGAATAACTTGTAGAAAAGGGTGGCCATCGCTTCCGAAAGAATGAAAGATGACTAGCTATTTTGTGGATGGAATTGGCTGGCCGGCATGGCAGCAGCTGAATTTATAAGTCAGGGAACCAATTTTCAAAGGGAATTACATGAAACATGCATTGACGCTAATCTATTGCCGGAAAAATAGGGTCAACAATTCTATCGAATGGTTATGAAATAAATTGACAATGCAGTACAATTCTGAAGTGTTGACAAATCCACTTAGAAAAAAAAAATTTGTTGATAAATCATAATGCGAAACCGCTTGTCGATTACAATTTGATCCTCACAAATTGATTTAGTTATTATAAAATTGTGCGGTTGCCCCTTTTTAATCTCTTGCCCATGTGATATGAAAATATATAATATTGGTGTCCTCGAGATTTATATATAGGCAAACCAACGAAGCATGTTAAGCTAAACCTGTTAAATTATGATTTCGAGTCTGTAATTCATAGTATGTCTTATAAGTTGAACACAAAAAAATAACAATTCTCATTTGCCGTTGGATTTATCAATTAAATCAGACGAAAAGAGATGTAAATTAACTGAAATGCTACTCAAAGACAAAATTAGAAAAAATTAAAACAATTGAATATAAAATAAAAAATGATAAATAAAAATTATATATCATTATATATTTTAATAATTTTGTCTTTGTAGGATATTTTGATTATTTTTTATATGATTTAACGACCAAAAAGAATAGAGAGGAAGGATTGATTTTATTTATTTTTATGATTATTCCCCATAAGTTTTTTTACAAGTAATCTAATAGGTGCGTATATTAAAACTTAAAACTAGTCAAACACTTCCATATATTATATATATAAATTCCTAAGCTCAAATAATATATATATACGTAAGCATCATTGTCCTAGGTTAGACAAGATAAGGTTTAATATTTCTTACTTGCCACAGATCACTCCGCTTTAGTAGTTTCGCTGGTTGGACAAGATAAGGTTTAATATTTCTTACTGGCCATATATCACTCCGCTTTCGTAGGTTGGACAAGATATATAAGGTTTAATATTTTTTATTTCTATATATATATAATTCCTACACTCATAAATATGTAAGCAACATTTTCGTGGGTTAGCCATTAAAAGGCTAATGGTGATCGACTTTCATTGAGAGAGATTGAGAACAGAGATGTGTTAAAAACAGCTGAGAAGTACCATGGCACTGCTATACTACACTGAAAGCTAACCGTCACAACAAGAAGATACATCTTAGGTGACAAATTTTTGGGTGTCAAACCAAATTTTGTCACGTAAAGTCACCTTTCCCTAACAAAAAATTAATTTCGTCACCCAAAATCATCAGAAACGCGAAAAACGTTTGAACAAGTCCCAAAACCATTCAGACGGGTTTATGGTATGAAGAAATACATCTCGTGACAAATGAATGATGATAGTAACCATCATAAATAGTTAACAGCCGTTCGAACCTCGAACCACACTGTTCAGATGTGTATCTGGGTGACAAAATCCAAATTATCGTAACTGAGTGACAATTAGAATCGTCACAAATTTGTCAACTCCATTCGGACGTTATTTTGAAAACGTCAGAACAGACTTTACCTAACGAATAATGATCATCAGCACATAGTGACGCATTAAAAATCGTCATAAATACTCAATAATGTCTACGTATAGCATTGCAACATCGAAAAAATACCCTCATCTAGATGCAAAGAATGCTTCTTCATTGAATCGTATGGTTCCACATTGCAATACTTCACACACGTTATGTTGAAACTGTTCGGATCAATACATACAGTCTGGACAGATATAAGTTCTAGAAGATTTTCGAATCTACCATATGTAATGAAGTTGAATTTGATTGGGCCATATGTGAATCTAACCGCTGAGAACCATTCGAACACCTAAGGAATCCATGCGGATGCCCAGCTTGTCACATAAAACCAACCAGACTTGTCAAAATCACACTTTCACTATCTCCTCTCTCAAACTTTTCTTTCAAACATTTTCACTATTTCGAGATTTGTTTCGAGATCTCTCAAACAACTTCAGGTAAAACCTTCTTCGTGACTTTGCTTTTCAATTTCATGCTTTTCAATTTTATTGTTTTTTGTTGGATAGTAAAGCTGTTTGCTTTGTGTTCATCGAAGTACCATTTGGACTCTTAATCTGGATGTCCGGGAGTGTTGGACCACATTCGGAAGCCTTTTAAATAGAAACGTTGCCGTTTGACTTACATGTGAACGTGTTATGCTTGCATTCGAACGGTTTTTGCTAGATTGGCCATGGATCACTTCGGAAAAAGTATCACTAAGGCCGGGGCACTGACAAAGCAACCGGCTTGGGTGGACGCTTTAATAGTGGAGCTAAGGGAGAGTATTTGGGTGATAGTAGAGTTGACGCATACATTGTGCATGGAGCTCCACACCCGCTTGACCACTCTAGAAAATAATTTTGCACTAACGGAGAGGGGTTTGAGGGAGGGGGTGATTACTTTGCAGAACGAGCTGAGTTCCGTGACAGCACACGTGTCCTTGTTATGCCAGTCTTTCAATACCGTTCCAATATAGCTCCGGACACTCATCAAATGGGTGGATAATATGGAGGAGTAGTTGGAGCATGTTCGTGACGCCCTCAAAAAGGATCTGGACCAACCAGCTCATCTTCGTGATTTAGACTAGTCTATGACTTATACTTTGTTAGTGTCCGGCTTATGATTCAGACTAGTCTTCGGTTTATATTTTTCGCTATTATTTACTTATGCTTTGTTAGTCTCCGACTTATACTAGACTTTATAATTGTGTTTTTCTTTCGGTATTTTGATTATGTTTGATATTTTATATTCATTGTGTTTTTTATTAGTTTAAATTTATTACAATTTAAATTGACGATTAGTACGAGTACTAAGTTAACCGAACAGTTAATATAATTAGTTATAACGGATGTTTAATATAAAAGTATGCTTAACTATATATATTTTTTATGCAGTCAAAAAGTAGTATAAAATAAATAAATTAAGTTAAAATTTTGTGCCTAATATATTTAGTTAGTTAAAAGATTTAAATAAATTAAATTGAGTGAATTAAATAAGATCCATAATCAATTAATGAATTAAGTAATGTTAACTTAAATTTTCTAAGTGTCCGCACGGCGTAACATCCCATTCGGACGTGTAACATTAATCGACAACATCATAACGCACGAAAAAAAAAAATCGTCTAGATGCCTATATCGCAATCACATGGCTTACACATGTTTCATGAGGATGACGGTTCAAAACAATTGTAAGAGTCCGAACAGTTTAGCAGCACGTCCGGATGCGTAAGATGAAACGACAATGTTGGAACGGACGACAATACCGTCTGTATGTCTGCATAACAGTCGCATGGTTTACACATGTTTACCCAAGACGACAGTTGAAAACGGCTGTAACTGTCCCGACAATTTGCAGAGCGTTCGGACGTGACGTGACGTGACGTTTATTCAGCTAAACATGTGCTTCCACGTCACACGATGTCAGGAGAATATCATTGGGATGTGCAATCAACGTCTGAAGGCTTTTAATGTTTCGAACAATTTTAAACTGTTCATATTTTGAAATTTAATGCGGTGGACTTTCATTGGCCACGTGTGTTGAAAAGCGTCCGACAGGGGGACACTCGTCCGGACGGCTTCCATGAATTGTCAAATACAAACAAGTTCGACATTTTCAGTTTCACCGACTTTTTTTTCAAAAAAAATCAACCCTCACGTATTTTCTTCCCAAATCTTGACGTAAAGTCATTCATTCGAGGCCCTAATCACATCTAGGTATGTTTTATTCATTTTTACCACGATTTTAATGGTAAAAATTTTGTTTTGTTTTTTTTTTAGTTTTATGTATAAAATTTCAATCCCTTTTTTTGTATACTACATTATGTTTTTTTATTTGATTTTTATGTAGAAATTGATTGTGCTAAGTGTTAGGATTATTTTGAGTGTATTTATTTGAGATTTGGTAGTGTATTTGGGAATGTGTGGGAGAAGGAAGCAGGCTACCATAGCTGAGTTAATTCAGTCGTCTTCCACGATGTGTTCGGACACTGGTTTCAGACGTCCGAACACCTAGTAGTATCCCAAAAGGGATACGTTGTCATTTTGCAAGTGTCCGGACACTTTATCCAAGCAGTCTAGACTTATGTTTATATTTAATTTGAATAGTTTATTTTTGTGTTCCTCGTTTGGACTACAGTCTCTCACTGTTCGGACATTTTTGGTGAAAATGCCATGGTAGAATTTTAAGTTGTCCTGCAGAATGTGTCCGGATGCCTTATCCAAGCATTCCAGATGCCTTTGTATATTTAATTTGAATATTTGTATTATTTATTCCCCTTTCGGACGATGACATTTCCACCAAGTGTTTGTATATATGCCGTCCATTTGTACGAGGGACTCACTTAAACATGCGAACGGCTTGTCTAACAATGCAAACGACTTTTTCTTTAGTGCAAACACCTTTTCTAACCGTGTGAACAGTTTTGTGCAGATTTAAAAAAATGACCAAGCGTCCGCATTTCGATATCGAGGCTTCTAGCAGCCAAGCATATCCAAAGCTAGCTCCCGCTCAAACTCGATTGATGGAGTAGCATCAGGCAATCATTATGTCCTACTCAATTATTATCGAGCGGCAGATTGTGTTGGCTGATTTCAATGATCTTCAATTTGAGGATCACACTCTTCCGGAGGTGGTGGAGCAGGCAGGTTAGGTACCATTCCTTCATAGGACAAGCTTTGTGTCCATGAATCTGGTGCAGGAATTCTACGCTGTTATTCTTTGGGTGCTCGACGTCTTAGAGCCTGGTTGGAAGGTCATCGTCCGTAACACCCAAGTCATGTTCTCGCTGACGAGTTAGCGAGGTTCATGGCCTATGAGAGGCCTATGGCAATGTTCCCTAACTTACCACTTTCCAAGGAGAGCTGGCCTCCTAAAATTGAGGTATACACAACGATGCTGAGTTTAGATACAGTTATTTTGGAGGGAAGCAACATGGGGCAGCTGCTTCCTTTTTGGCGAATCATACACCTGATCCTATCCTACTGCATCGACTCGAAGAAGCACACAACTAAGCTTTCTTTTCACCAGGCCGAATTCATGTACTTGGTTGCGAGGGAGTCGGTTGATCTGGCATCATACATATTCGAGATCGACCATGCAAAGGCCCTGAATACCGATACGGCTGTTTCCCTACCGTGTTCTACTGACTCAGTTCGTGCACGCTATGCTAGTACTCGAGGGTCCTGACGAGACAAAGGGGTATCCATTTGGGTCGATCAACAAGATTACCCTCTCACGTTCCATGGCCTAGACATGCCGAATGCTGAGTACCGTGCGGGCAGCTATTGGTAGACAACAGGAGCAGCCTCGCAGGACTGAGGAACGGGATCTTGGTCAGAGCTTGACCTAGGCACTTTGGGTAGAGTGACCGAGTTGGGCGGTGGATCTGAAGACCGAGTTGAGTGCGACTGTGCAAGCAGTCTTGCAGCCCATCCATCAGATGCTGAGTGATATCAGTGCTCGGCTTACGGCTCTGGAGAGTAAAGTCAGCCAGCAAATCGGTCTGATCTGAAGGCCATGGAATTTGGTGCACAGTTACATGCCTTGACTCTACAGGTCGGTGAGATTGAGAAGTACATGAGCCGTGTACGTGAGGTTCTACATCTCGCGGATCAGTAGCAGTAGTACTTTATGTTATTTTTTTTTATATTATTTTTTGAGGACATGTATCTGGATTTATTTTATGTTATTTTATTTATATTATGTTTTGAGGACATTTAATGTAATTATGTTATTTCTATTTATTCATCCTTAATACAACATGTTAATTTATGTTGTGTTTCTCATTTCGTTACACTCCTTCAAACTTCAAAACTACTATCTAACACACTTAGGTTATTTATGTTATTAACACACTTGAGTTTATATTTGTGACTAATATACTTGTCATGGACACACTTAGGTTTATATTTGTTATTAACACACTTTGGTTATTTAAAACTTGTAATAAATTGAATGGTATGAGCTATAAAAAAAATAGATCGTTAAAAACCATTCGGACGGCTAGATAAGTATCTGGACGGTTTACTGTGAGGTCGAATGATGTCGTATTATGTATGAAAACCGTCCAAACATTATTTGATTCGTTCCGGACATATTCGTTTATGATTATTTGATTGCAAGTGTATGTAGAAACGCTGTCGTTTGGGGATTTCTAAAACGGTGTCGTGAACTATAAAAAATCGTCAGAAGGAAAAGTGTCCGTGCGGAAGGATTGAAATTTTAGACGACAATGAATTCCCCTCGAAAACTTAGACACGTAGGCGTCCACACTTGCTTAAGGGCGTCCGAACGGGTTTTATATAGATGAAAGAGAGGAAATCACAGACAATACGTAGTAACGAGAAAAAAACTTAGAAACTTTGAGATTTGAGGAAGAGTAGAGGGGAGCTGATTTTGGGCGTCAATCTCATGAAAATGGGGTGGAAAGAGCAATTAAAGGAAGATTTCACATTGGATTGTATTTGAGGTTAGTGGTTTTAAAAATTTTATTCATTTTAGGATGAAAAGCATGGATTTTAGGATATCAAAGCATGTGTTTTTTGAATTTTTAGGGTCTAAAATGATAGCAATGGAAGTTTGGGTTGGTTGTGATGTGTTTATATTGAAGTGTTTGCGATTTGAGTTGATTTTAAACGAATTTTGGCATCTATTTGTCGAAGAACAGTGTTGTTCAACAATCGCAGTCCGGAGGGATTATGGTTCGTCCAGACGCTCTTGTTTGGTTCAGACACTTTGCTAAAGCCATCTGAACGCTCATATGTATGGTTCGGACGGTTATGACTCCGTCTGAACGGTTTTGCTCTTATGTTTCATACATTCATTTAGTAGCCTTAGCCCTGTTTAAGAATTACACCGAGTTCGATAACAAACTCAATGTAATTCTTGAATTTTCCATGTTATGGACAGTTTGAGTTTACAATATCCGTAATGTGCGTAATTGTATCTATTATTGTGACATATGTGTTTAGAAATTTCGATGCAAATATCCTTTTGTCCTTCGGATACACATTTGGCATTGAGCTTTACACTCGCCTTCAATGGTGGGTGTTTATGCTCAATGTTGTAGGCGTGTATTTGGGGACTGAGGGGAAATGCTGTCAAAATTTCTAAAGCATCAGTCACAATGTTGGGTCAATTACATGTTGTATGTGATATTGTAAACTTGAATGGGATAGGACCTTATCACCCGAAGAAATTGGAGTTGAGTGTGACTGTCATCATTGTTTGCATTATTGTTTGTATTTTCGTCTTTGAAGAAACAATATGGATAAGAGCTGGATTTATGAGGCTGATAGACTCAAAAGTGCGAAGTATAGTGATGGTGTTCGGATTTTATTAGTGTTGCTGTAGTTATGCAGATAGTCGTGAACTGATAAGATGTCCATGTAAGAGATGTAAGAATGTGTTGTTCCAATGTGTAGACGAGATGGAGGATCATTTATTCATAATTGGGTTTGATTAGAGTTACATTCATTGGGTATTTCATGGAGAGTTAATTTCAGAAGTTTCTAACCGGGTAGTGACTTTAGAACCTGAACGAGCAGTGAGGATTCTGAGGGAAACATAAATGATGATATGAGAGACATGTTAGAAGATTTTGAGGCGGGAGCAGGGGTTGATGGGAACGCTGGTCAAAATATGCCAGGTCCTGAAACAAATGAATCAGGGTCTGGAGACGGGTTTTCTGTGTATACCAAGTTATGGGCGGATGTTGAGCGAGAGTTGTATCCCGGGTGTAAGAAGTACTTGAAGTTGTCCTTCGTTGTTAGGTTACTTCATGTGAAGTCAGAGAATAATTTGACTGTAAAGGCGTTTGAAGATGTGTTGGGCTTGATAAAAAATGCGCTGCCCGAGGGGGAGAACTTCCTAAATCTTATTATGAGTGAAAAAGTTAAGAAAGAATTTAGGATTTAGCTATGATAACATACATGCGTGCTTAAATGATTGTGTACTGTTTTGGAAGGAGCACAATGAGTTACAAGAGTGTCCAGTGTGTGGGGCATCGAGGTGGAAGTACAGTCAAATAGCAAATCAAAGGTTCCTCAAAAAATGCTTGTGGCATTTTCCCTTGAAACGAGGTTGCAACGATTGTTTCTATCAAGGAAAACGGCAACGGATATGCGGTGGCACCAAGAGAAGCGTGTGATTAAGATGGGGTGATGAGGCATCCTGCAGACTTTATGGTATGGAAGGACCTCGATAAGAATTATGAATGGTTTGGTCGGGAAATCTCCGAAATGTCTGGTTGGGTTTGGCATCTGATGGTTCAATCTGTTTGGCAACATGAGCTTATTGTACAGTATATGGCTAGTGGTACTAATTCCATACAATATGCCGCCATGGAAGTGTATGAAGGATTCAAGTTTCATACTCTCATTGCTTATTCCAGGGTCCAAAAGTCCGGGAATTATATTGATGTCTACTTGCAGCCTTTGATAATGAGTTGAAGGATTTTGGGAAAATAGAGTGCAGACGTATGACGTGCCGCATCAAGTTCATTCAAGTTACATGCTACTTTGCTTTGGACAATAAATGACTTCTGGCTTATGGTAATCTCTCGGGTTGAAGTACAAAATGACAGTTAGCATGCCCTAATTGCAATGCGAACACAATATTGTTTTGGTTGAAACATGGGGGAAACATTATTTTTTAGGACATCGCTGGTATTTGCCTACGACGCATAGGTGGAGACATGATGTCGACATATTTGATGGGAAAAAGGAGTTTAGAGCAGCCTGAAGAAGTCACTGGAGAGGAGATACTTCAATAACTTGAATCGATGCCGTTATGTTCATTTAGGAAGACTCAGAAGAAGAGAAAACAGCTAAAAATGAGTTAAGTTGGACGAAGCGTAGCATATTCTTTGAGTTGCCGTACTGGTCAATTTGAAACTTCGACATAATTTGGACGTCATGCACATAGAGAATATTTGTGACAAAACTTCTCCAATAATTGGCATTAAAAAAAAGAATTTGCAAAACCTCAAGCATCTTTTACTTTAAAAGGATGAACGTAAGAAGTGTAGTGAATGGCTCTGGATGGATACTTCTAACATATCGCGTGAATAAAAAGAAGTAATGGGATAAAGAGTCATGACTCACACGTTTTGTTGCAGCGACTATTACTGGCAATGATACACGGTTGTTAGGAAACGAAGTGTGTACAGCATTGACTGAGTTGAGCTTATTCTTCAGAGACTTGTGCTCAAGAACAATACATTTAGACGTTGTGGACCAGTTAGAGAAGGACATCAGAATGATTCTTTGCAAGTTGGAACATTTATTCCCTCTATCATTTTTTACTATTATGGTTCATTTAGCTGTTCATTTACCTCGGGAGGTGAAACTTAGGGGTCCAGTTCAATTTCGGTGGATGTATCCAATGGAGAGGTATATGGGGAAGATGAAGCATTTCATTAAGAACAGGGCACAGTTGAGGGCTCATAGCAGAGAATTATGTGTTAAATGAATGTCTAACTTTTTGCTCAATGTATCTTGGTACGGTTGAGACGAGATTCAATAGAAAAGATGGAATTATGCCGACATGGATGATCGAATTACTTTGGTTGTTGTTTTTCTGTATTCACTCAAAATGTTCGCCCGCTGGGAGCTGGTAGGGGTCACATTTGGATAAAAAGAATTTACAAAAGTGCAGTGATAGATACTCAACAACTGTTCGAAATCAGCCAATATAGTAAGTAAGCGCATATTACAATCGTTGCTCATTTAAACACTTATCAGTTCATGATATTTTAATTTATTATAAACTATCTTATTTGTTTATAGCGAGCACTTGGAAGAGATGAGAAGGCAATCACCAATAAATGTTGATAGGAGACACGAAGAAGGATTTCCGTTATGGTTTAGAAATCGGGTATTTATTTAATTTTTTCTCTATTATATGTTCCATTTTTATTGATCTTTTTTTTAATTCTCAATTAACACGTGTTTATTATTTTAGATTCAAACTATGCGCAATGAAAATTTGGGCTCGGTGTTGGATGATTTGTATGCATTAGCATTCGGTCTGGATCAACGGGCATTTTGTTATTCTGGGTGTGTAGTGAATGGAGTTAGGTTTCACACGGTCCTTTGTGAACAGTTTTGTAGTACTCAAAATAGTAGCGCGGTTGTTCTAGGGACCATGCTGGGGAAGACGTTGATTTTTATGGCCAAGTCGTGGAGATTTACGCGTTGCGTTATTTGCGGAGAATTTAGTTTATTTACTCAAATGTGACTGGTTTGACTTGAGTACTCAAAACTTAAGTCTTGATAAAAGTGGTCGTTTGTTAGTATTAACACATCCCGAAAGTGGTACAAAGACGACCCGTTTGTACTAGGTTCTAAGGGAAATCAAGTGTTTTATATCGATGATATGAAGTTCACTGGAAGATTGTTCAAAAGATTACCCCTAGAAACACGTATGATATTCCACCTATTGAGGAGGAAGCTAGTGAAGATGGAGAAGGACCGTCGAACATGAAGCATACTAAGAGAATGAGTTTATTGAGGTTTTGAGGAGGAATTGGTGATTCCTCGAAATCATTCAGTGAAGATTGTAGTGATTCTGAAGAATATGACTCCGAGGACTAAAGTAACTTTATCGTTTCAATTTACTTTGCGTTTCTATTTTATATTCATTTTGAGTAACATAATTCATTGTGTTTTTTTTTCTCTAATATTGATTTATTTGGTCACAGGACAACGTCATGCCAGCGGGAGGAAAACGTCTTCGGTGCGATTCATTGTTCGAGCTGAGAGTACTCCTGGTACACTAGCAGTGTCGGGTCCTTCGCTTATAGATAGGCACGAATTATTGTCCCCTACCACAGCCAATCCAGTAGGCACCCAAAGTAGTTGTGCATGTTAGTATCTTTCCCCATCGATCTTGATTAAATATTATGACTTTTAAATTTCTATGCAAACTTAATTTTAAATTTATTGTTCTTCATTTGTAGCGACATTCGAAATCAAACACGAAACAGGTAGTGCGCGCGGGATTGCACTTTGGGTGTAAGAAAAATTTGTCACCCAAAGTGCCAATTTTGTCACCAAAGGTTTGGGTGACAAAACCAGTTGTCACTCGGTTTGTCACCTAAAGCCTGTCAGCAAAGGTTTTTGGTTACAATTTCAGTGTTTTGTCATTCAAAACCGTCCGGACAGAAACATATACCATCCAAACAATTTTGTGCTATATTGACGAAATTCAAAATCGTCATGGCCCAGTATCCTCCATCCGTCCGCATGAGGAGTGCGACCATTTGGTCCAGTGTGACAAAATGTATTTTGTCATGAAATATACGTGTGCACAGTAATTTACAACCGTCTGCACGATAACATAAAAAAGTGTGCATGGTAATATGAAATATTTTTTTGTCACCTCAGAAACCGTTTGAACACGTACACAGTCAGTGCAGACGTTTATTCTATTGAACCCGTGGGAACGTGTTTTCTTCCTGTTCAAACAGTTGTTAACTAAAGGACCGTGTGCACGGAAGAATAACCCTGCAGACGAACGGTATTTAATGCGAAGTGTGCGGACAGTTTTGTTATCGTTCGAACCTTTTGTTACGTATTTAAATTAATTTAATCAAAAGTTTAAAAAATAATTTGTAAATAATACAGATAGAAAGAAATTCAATACTCATAATAATAATAAAATGTCTACAAATATGTAATCGTCATTAAAAGTAAATAAAATACATAATCGATAAGTACTAATCAATTAGTGAAAATACATAATCTACCCAAATTTTCATTTGGGTGTTGTACGGGATGTCAGCTATCTGATGTGCTCTATCATCTGCTCACGCATCTATTGTTCTATTAGTTGCATCCTCCGTTCTTACTTTTCTACTGGGTTTCGTTGCTACTTTTGCATCATCTTTTGATGCTCTTCTTCTTTCTTCCATTGCTACTCCTCCATCATCTGCTGATACTCTCACATCGTCTGCTCCATTTCTGACCGCTTAACCAAAAGTTTTTCATTTTCCATCTGTCTAGCCCTCATCTCCTCTATCTCTAATTTGGCCTCCTCCAATCTCTGGGACAAATCAACGGACAATACTGAAGACGATGATCCAACAGCCTATACTAAATTGTCTAAACCTCGCACGTAACTCACTTTCATCCCTAATACCTCAGCAAAAATCTCCACTTCAATGTTTGGCTTTCCCTCTGACTCGTACTACAATTGTAACGCCTCCATTTTTTTCCTACAAAATTAGAAAAGAAGATAAAGTTAGCACATATGAAACATAAGAGATAACGAATGCATCATTAAATCTTGTGCATCTTGTGATGTCCACATGCCATCCTTATTAGTATGGTTTTCTCTCTGACTCATGTTGAAATTGTAACGCCTCCATTTTTTTCCTACAAAATTAGAAAAGAAGATAAAGTTAGCACATGAAATATAAGAGATAACGAATGCATAATTAAATCTTGTACATCTTTTAATGTTCAAATGTAATCCTTATTAGTATGCGTTTTTTTATACAGCAACGCAGGATTAATCTAATCAGATTCTGAATTTTTCTATATACCAAAAGAAATATCTAAAGTGCATATTAAAATACTTAAGTCATTTATATAAGTAATATCTCTAATTAACAATAACTAATTATACTAACCTTCGGTTAACTTAGCACTCGTACTAATCATCTATTTAATTCTACTAATCGTTCGTTTAAATTGTAATAATTTTAAACTAATGAAAAAACGTAATTACTATAAAATGTCAAACATAATCGAAATACCGAATGAAAAACATGATCATAAAGTATAGTACAAGCCGGAGACTAGTCTGAATCACATGTCAGACACTAAAAAAGCATAAGTCATAGACTAGTCTGAATCATGAAGATGAGCTAGCTGGTCCAGATCATGTCCGAGGGTGTCACGGACATGCTCCTCCATATTATCTACTCGTTTGATGAGTGTTCGGAGCTCTATCGGAATGGTATTGAGAGACTAACACAACTAGGACACGTGTGCTGTCACGAAACTCAGTTCGTTCCGCAGAGCAATCACCTCCTCCCTTAGACCCTCTCCGTTAGAGCAAAATTATTCTCTAGAGTGGTCAAGTGGGTATGTTGCTCCATACACAACATATGTGTCGGCTCCACTATTGCCTAGATACTCTCCCTCAGCTCTACTACTATAGCGTCTGCCCAAATTGGTTGCTCCGTCTGTGCCTCGACCTTGGTGATACTTTTCCCGGAGTGATTCATGGCCTACCTACAAAAATCATCTGAATGTAAGCATAACTTGTTCGCACGTAATTCAAACGGCGACGTTTCTATCTACAAGGCGCTCGAACGTGGTCCAACACATCCGAACATCAAGATTAAGAGTCCGAACGGTACTTCGATGAACACAAAGCAAACAACTTTTTATCCAACCAAAAAAAAAATGAAAAGCATGAAATTGAAAAGCAAAGTCACAAAGAAGGTTTTACCTGAAGTTGTTTGAGAGATCTCGAAACAAATCTTGAAATAGTGAAAATGTTTGTGCGAAAAGTTTGGGAGAAGATGTGAGTCCAAATATCAACCCAAGAGGGGGTGAATTGGGTTGTCAAAAACTTAGCCCTTTTTCGATAAAAACACAGATCTAAAAATATTTAATGCTATAAAGAACGAAGAACAATAAATGATAGCAATAAAGTAAAAGAGTAGGGAAGAGAGATAACATTGCGATTTTTAGGTGGTTCGGCCAAGACTTGCTTACGTCCACCCTTAAGGCTATTGCCTTCCTTGGGCTTCTTCACTATAATCCAATAGTGTCCACAACTTAGATTCCGGGTGCTAAGTGACCTTACAAGAGTTTTCCCGAGCTCAATCTTCAACTCGTACACAAATCTCAAAGCCTATGAGATTTCTTCTATCCTTACGGTAGGCCTAAGTGTATCCCACACTTAAAAGATTTTCAAAAATTAAAGATAGGAATGAATAAACAATAGCTCTTAAAGCTAGATCAGCAAAACAATGCTCAATAAATGGCTACAAGACAAGATTTGATGATGATGACAGCAAAACAATAGCAGATCTGTTGGAAAATGTGTAGCCTTGTCTTTTGCGCTTTTCTCTCACTTTTTGGAGGCTAGGTCAAGATTGATGATGTAGAGAGATAAAAGTTGTGCAAAAATTTTTTTCTCTCTCCATAAGGTTCCCTTTATAGGTCTTCAGTCTTGAAAGTCTAAGGGCCTTTTTGGAATGTTGGAGAAGGTGCCCTAAGTGCCATAACGTCTTGATTCGCGTGCTGATCATCTTTTTAAAAATTGTGTTCCCGCAACATGTGTCGACACATATATGCCTATGTGTCGACACTGTCATCAAGTTTGGAATTGACTCACAGGTGCCTGTGGCATGTGTCGACACTTCTGTTACCATATGTCGACACCATCTTCACATGTGTGGACGTTGTGCTTCCCATGTGTCGACACCAACGAAATGACAATCTAGCTGTTGTGCTATGTGTTGACACCATCTCGGCAAATAGAGTTTTTCAGTGCTTTTTGAATTGCAATCTTCTCATTTCAACACGAAAACTCCTACAATGAAAAATATCATAATTTAGGTGCAAGCCATGATGTTTAAATCAAATATAAGGCATAATAAACTTGAGAGATATATAAATACAATTGAGTACTCTCGATTGAATAGTAGATTAAAAACCACGTATTCTAAAAATACTCAAAAGTTATTTTTTTCATTTGTTATCATCAAAATCGAGTTAGATAGCTCAAGGAGCAATCTTGGGCTAACAGAAGATATAGTGAAAGTGTGATTTTGACAAGTTTGGTAGGTTTTATGTGACAAGCTGGGCATCCGCATGGATTCCTTAGGTGTTCGAATGGTTCTCAGCGGTTAGATTCACATATGGCCCAATCAAATTCAACTTCATTACATATGGTAGATTCGAAAATCTTCTAGAACTTATATCTGTCCAGACTGTATGTATTGATCCGAACAGTTTCAACATAACGTGTGTGAAGTATTGCAATGTGGAACCATACGATTCAATGAAGAAGCATTCTTTTTGCATCTAGATGAGGGTATTTTTTCGATGTTGCAATGCTATACGTCTAGACATTATTGAGTATTTATGACGATTTTTAATGCGTCACTATGTGCTGACAATCATTATTCGTTAGGTAAAGTCTGTTCTGACGTTTTCAAAATAACGTCCGAATGGAGTTGACAAATTTTTTACGATTCTAATTGTCACTCAGTTACGATAATTTGGATTTTGTCACCCAGATACACATCTGAACAGTGTGGTTCGAGGTTCGAACGGCTGTTAACTATTTATGATGGTTACTATCATCATTCATTTGTCACGAGATGTATTTCTTCATACCATAAACCCGTCTGAATGGTTTTGGGACTTGTTCAAACGTTTTTCGCGTTTCTGAATGATTTTGGGTGACGAAATTAATTTTTTGTTAGGGAAAGGTAACTTTAGGTGACAAAATTTGGTTTGACACCCAAAAATTTGTCACCTAATGTCTCATTTCTTGTAGTATCAACATTACACCGAGTTGGAAGATGTAACGATTGGAAGAATATTAAATGTTCATTATTCATTGGATAATTAATGTGGCACCTAGTAACAGTTCGTTATTTTGATATATATGTCACATATTTATATTTATTTATTGGGTAACATATTTTGACATAAGATGTTACATAGATGTTATTAAGTGATATTATAAAAAAAGTCAGGCTAATGATTAATGAATCAAAGGCGGAACATATGACTCTTCAGTTCCTTGTTAACTTGATATTTTGTTCTAGACCAAGGTATATAATTGATGTACAATAAGTCTACATTTGTTATGCCTCTATTTAGTAAAATGATGGACTTCGTCATTGAAGTGGTAACCTTAAATAGACGAATGGGTGCAATGTAAAAGTACATGCATTGAACATGATCAAATATGAATACCTTCTGGAAGTGATTATTGATGTTGAGAATGTATTCAGCACAATTGGTTTATTGTATCCTCAGACCTAAGAGGTTTATGCATGTCTGTTTGTTGTGTACTTGTGCTTTAATAATTGATAGTCCAACGAGGTACAAATTGTGAATTGAGAATTATATGAGTTACAGACTTAATTGATAATATGATTTCGGTTCTATTGTCTCATGTGGAATATAGTATGGTAGAAAGATAAATAAACGAATAATTGTTAGCACAAGGGATTTCACAAATCAATATCAAATACTCAAGGGTAAAATGTAATATGTTGATGGACATGATTACAATTTGTAGAAGCCTAAAATTCGGAATAAAAGAATATAAGGGAGTTAATGGAAAAAAGAGTTTTTCCATGTGATCTTACGGTCGAGATCTGAGATCCCTAACAATCCCAAGCACCATCATAGCTAGAGTTTCATTTATAAGGATAGCTATGAGATAGTTGTTAGATGTATGCCCTCAAAACCAATCATTTTGAATAATTATGAGATAATTATTGTTGTTTATTAATCACTTGTATATTATTTCGGGTAATTGCAACGACATGAGATGTCATATTTTGCAGTGACATAAGATGTCATATTGTTGAGCAACATTGTAGAAAAGTCAAGCCAATAATTAATGAATCGGAGGCGGAGAGTATGACTTTTCAGATCCTTGTTGACTCACTTTGTTCTAGACCGAGATACATGGTAATGTATAAATATGTCTACTCTCGTTGTGACTTTATAAGATAGAATGATGGACTTCGTTATTGAGGTGGTGACCTTAAGCAGACGAGTGGGTACAATGTAAAAATATATGCACTGAACCGAATCAAATATGAATACCTTTTGAAAATGATCACTGATGTAGAGAATGATATTCAGCACAATTAGCTTATGTTGTCCTTAGACCTGAGAGAGTTATGTAGGTTTGTTTGTTGTGTGCTTGTGCTTTGACTAAGTCATTTGGTGATGATCTTCGTAGATCAAATATTCTAGATAATGTTGGGCCTTATGCATAGTAAGTGAATTTGTATAATTGCTCAATATGGAATCCACCAGTCTCTTAACGAGGCAATATATTCATTATGTCTAAATATTGTTGGAATCAAATAAAAAACACTACACACCAAGATTTTGTGAAAAGTGTTTTCACGGATTTTACTTATATAATTATTTGCAAAAATTATTTTTTGAAACTTTTTGAAAGTCCAATTAAGTACAGATTGAGAATTATGAATTATATGAGTTAGAGACTTTATCGGTGATATGATTCCGATCTTATTAGCTCATGTGGAATATAGTATGGTGAAAGATAATAAGCATATAATTGTTAGTAAAAGGAATTTCACAAAAACAATCTCATTATCTCAAGGGTCAATTGTGATATGTTAATAGACATTATCACAATTTGTAGAAGCCCATAAATTCGGACTACAGAATATAAGGGGGTTTAATAAAAAAATAATTTTTCATGATTATCCTACAGCTGAAATTTGAGGTCTTTAAAGATCCCACGCATAAGCACAGTTGAGTTCTGAGCAAGCTATTATAAATAGCTCAGAAGTTCATTTTGAGAATGATGGAATTCATTTTAACAGGACACTCTTTCTCTCTAAAAAACTCTCTCTCTAAACTCTCTCAAAAACTGTGTGCGTGGATCTGAAGGAGGCAGAACGCTTGGGCTACTTTGATTCAACGATCTTTTCCGCTGCGATCTTGCACTCTAACAATAGTCTACCCTAATCTTCTTTTTTAGAGTTGGCCATCAGAACTTAAAAAATCTTACGACGACTGTGAGCATGGAGAGGAAGGAGGCAGAACATTTGGGCTTCTCAGTTATGAAATCAAAAGACTCAAGGTGTAAGATCGACATGACCTGAAGATTATCGAAGATTGAAGATTCAATCGCAGACAAGTTCAAGATCATTCATCAAGATCAAGTATAATTTTCGTAGGCAAACTTTCAGCTGATGCTAAGAACTATGCAGCTAGTCAATTCTTTCATTTTCAAATGGTGGATGGAAAATCTGTTGCATAGCAAGCATAAGACTTTCAAATGATTGTTGTAGAGATTAGATCTGACGGCATCAAGATTGGAGACAGCCCTATTGTGACCAGAATCATAGACAAGCTACCACCATCATGGAGAGTTAGTCATTGACTCTAGCTTCTCCAAGTAAAACTTTTTAACGAGAGCTAGGCACCCCTATACTGTTAAATGTTTCAGAATTGGCTTGTTGTCAATCCTTAACTCATACGGAGTATTAAGAACGAACTTAGTGGGTGCCTTGGTTATAATATAAACAACTGTTTCTAAGGGAAAACCCAAAAAATATACAGGTAATTGTGACATGCTCATCATTAACCAAACCATATCCAATAACTTTCGATTTTTCTTTTTGCTACTGATGCTAATCTGAGAAGGCGATTTTTCGGGTGTGGAAGTGGGAGTGCATTTAATGAAGAAAATAAAAGACCAGCAAGGGGAGGTGGCTCTGCTGAAGCATTCAACGATGGCACAGAAATGTTGTTTTGGAGTGTTGGAGTTTTGAAGTTGTTGTGAAATTGTATTGGGTAAACTATTTATAATTATCCTGCCAATTTTGTTGGGCAATTTGTAAATGGTAGGATTTAAGGGTATTATGCTACAATCGAAGTTGCTGTAATGTGCATATTCGGACTTAAGGGTATTATGCTACAATGGAAGTTGTTGTAATGTGCATTTCTTATAAATGTCTTGGATCCTGAAATTACTTCCAAATATCTGCAACTCCATTTCTGTAACTCAAAGTTACATACTGCAACTCAAAAAAACTAGAATTCACAAATATCTGCAACTTAACTTTCTACAACTCAAACATAAAAACTCCAAATTTACAGCAACTTCAAGTACACATCTACTCTAAATTGACAGCAACTAGAACACAAATTGTGGATCAAAATTACTGATGCAATTCCCATGTTACAGCAACTAGAACACAAATTCTGCAACTGCAGCAAGTTATCACAACCCCAATTTACAGCAAGTTCTAAAATTACATGCTAATTCCAAATTTCTACAACTCCCAAAATATCAACTACTTGACAACAACTCCAAAATATCAGCTACTTGACTGCAACCCCAAAAAATTACATGCTTCTCCAACCCGAACAGCAACTCCAACAATGACAACAACTCTACAACATGGACAGCAACTAATAAGTATGACAGCAACTCCAAAATCCCAGCAACTCGTGCAATATAAAATTACAAACCACTTGGAGTTACCAACATCAAAATTACTAGAACATCATTCACTTTGTTAAAAAAAATCATTCACAAACTAAACTAACTAGGTAAAATCTAAGGACGAGCTGCCTTTAACTGGGACCACAAAATCTGTTAGGTTTACATATGACATGTGCTTTCACTGCAAGTTTGAAGAAAACTTAGGGACCTACAATTATTATATGGAACAAATTCAAATGTGACAAAACATAGACTTATTCTATGCAACAACACCAACAGACAACCTTAAAAGTCTACACTAAAAAACAACAAGACAAACATAAAAAACTTCAACACTTTATATAACGCTACATAACATATTTAACTTCCATGTTCACTTTTCATGGTTGTCGAACAAAGGATAGACACAATCTTTTAAAAGCACACCCACAATATGATACGTTGTGTCAGTCACACTCACGTAGAATAAGTTAGAGGTTAAAGTGGGTGCTAACAACAAGGAGATGACTTGGTCTATTTCCTTGATTTTAGCTTACTTGATTTTAGTTGTTAAAGGTGCTGTTGTTTATTTGAATTGTTACAAACTTATAGGAGAGATTGGTGTCTAGTTTTTCGGATAGTTTGTTGCTGTAGTAATTTAAATTGGAATGTAAGTTGACGTTGAAAGACAACAAATAGAAAGTTATCTAATTTTGTGGTACACTCTCACCCAAAGAGAATTTTAGCTATATTTTCTGCAATTGAACTAAAGCTCTTGACTGGGACCTATCACAATAACGACAGCACCAAGACCAAAGACTTGATAAAAGAGATTAGAAACGGGGTCCTACCTTCTGGCATTATTAGTTGTGATATAACAACCTTCTGTCTGTCACTTCGAAAGTAGTCTTTAGAGTTAATTTTTGCTCATTTCTTCACTCAAATCAGAATGCATACTTGACTGAAGTGTTAAATTGGGTAAAATATCACCGAAATTTTTCACTTTCTACTACAAGGTTCACTTTCACTCGACATTGTAAGGGGAAAATCGATAGTGATAGAGAGGATAATATGGCGTTTGACAAACCTAAATTTTAATCCCTAAAATTTTATCATCATTACAATTCTTTCTCTCTCTTCACTTTTTTACAAACTTTTTTCATTTTTTCACTTTTTCATTCTCTCTCTTCACCTTTTTACCAACTCCTAAAATTTTACTTAAATTTTGTTCCCAAACGCCATGTAAATGTCTACGCTTAGGAGGATTTCGTGTTTCAAATGGGTAACCAACGATGAGCTTGCACAACATCGTTTCACTAAAGGGACTCCTGTTATCCAAAACGATAATGTATGGTGCCAACAACAACTCCATTTCATGCGTTTAATTTCACTAACTAAACTAACAGTGTACGGTATCATTTCACAGATGGCAAATGACATACCTTTCTCATGTGACAATTAGACGAGTTGCTGACGTGGTCAACTCTGCCGTTAAGAGAAGCAATGGAACCCTGACAGTAGGACCTATTTGTAAATAGAGGGAAGTTCAAGGACTTTTTTTTGGAGTTTCAAAAGCTAGGAGCCAACTGTTAAAAGAGGTAAAACCCAAGGGCTAAAATGCTAATTTCTCTTATTTTTATAATTTATTTCAAATTTATTACAATTTTTTGTATCTTTCTTTCATATTTCAAGGTATATATTTATTTTACTTATATTTTTTTCAAAGAGCAGAGGGTCATACCATTTTGTTGTATCTTTTTCATTTTAAGTATTTTTTGCATATTTTCCTCATAATTTATTTTAATTTTTTATTGTCACTGTTAGCCACATAAGCAATTTCCTTGGTAGAGTGGACCAAATGACTAACTTAGAGAAGGGTCCCTACTCCAAGATATCCATAGGACAAAACTTATCCTAAAAACTAAATTAGGAAAAATGTAAACCACTTAGACCAATAGAATAATTTGGCTTTATTTATTCATTAAATAGTTAACGTTAACAGTGGAAAGATGAATTGTTCATTATTCATTGAATAGTTAATGGTGCACCTAGTAACAGTCTGAAATTTAAATAGTTTACGTCTTCTTGTTCCATCATTATAGTTAGTAATAAATTGATTCTTTTATTTATTGGTCTTCGGAGTTTTTTAAATGGTCATTTTTTACTGTTAGCTATACAACGGAAAAACGTTAATTTGCACCTGCAGCCCACTCTCCTCCCTTTAGCCCAATCCCTTTGTTTTTTTAATTATTATTTATTAGGTCCGACCTAGGCTTGGTAGGGCTTGTAGTGATGTCCTACCTGATTGGCCCAAGCTGACGACCCAGGGATCATATACCTTGGGCACCGCTTGAGCCCCTTGGAGAGGCTCTCACCTAGCCAACTGGCAGCAGCAATCACTGGTCGAGTTCGACCAGCCTCAAGCTGGCCCTCCTTTGGCCAGCCAGCCCACGACCTATGGTGGCCGAGGGTGGCCAAAAACTATCTCATGTACCCATGCGGTTGTCCGTGGCCACATGGTGCCACTACTGCTGGCACCTAAAACCACACAAGTTCCACCTGGCTCGGTCCCCTGGTCGAGCGGCGCTGCTGCTGGCCGTGGGTGGATGAAGCCGAGAAAGTAATCTCTCTCTTTCTTTGATTTGCGAGCAAACAGACAAACAATTTTGCTTCTATTTTTTTTTTTTGGCCCGATTTCAATTTTGCCCACAGTAAATCCACATGCAACTTTGAAATAATGTATTACACTACATAGATTCACGGTTAAACAACAAAAATCGAGTTTCCATAGATCAAATCAAAATTGATCATGAGAAACACCAACTTTCTCATGCGCATTGGTTTTTGAAAAAACAATAACATGAGTTGTGAGTTCACTAAATCTGAATTTTGATACCATTGAAAGTGTTTCAAGATCGATAGCAGAATCGTGTTGATCATTGGAATTAAAGCAGCCCAAGTATACTACCTCCTTCAAATTCACGCACATAGTAATTGAGAAAGTTTCTAGAGAGAGAAAGCTTTAACTTTTCTAACGATAGAATTTTTTTTTTTTTTAACACACTTCTCAAAATGACTACTTTGAGCTTTTATAATGACTCACTCAAAACTTCAACAGTGCTAGCAGGTGGAGTCCTTAAAGATCTCAAATCTCGACTATAGGATCATAATCAAAAACTCTTTTCATTAATTCCTTTATATTTTGTATTATGAATTTATGTGCTTCTAGATATTATTATCATGTCCATTAACATATCATAATAAGCTTCCAAGATAATAAATTTGTTTTTGTGAAATCCTTTTGCTAACAATTATTTTTATTTATCCTTTCACTATACTATATTTCACATGAACCTTCAGAATCGAAAATATATCACTGATAAAATCTCCAGTTCATATAGTTCTTAATTCTCAGAATGTACCCAATTGGACTCCCAAAAAAGGTTTCAAAACAATTTTTTCAAAAAAATATATTTTTAATTATATATATATATATATAGTAAAAAAAAATTGTGAAATATCTTTTACAAAATTCGCTGCACATTGTTTTTATTTGAGTCCAACATTATACAGACACAATAAATTTACTACCTCAACAAGAGATGTGAATTCCATAAAACAGTTGCACAAATCCACTTATTACACACAAAGCCCAACATTATTTCAAATATTTGACCTACGAAGATTATGCCAAAAGATTCAGTCCAAGCCTTATATAAGTACACAACAAGCAAACATGTCTAACGACGACATAATCTAATTATAATAATTATCATTCTCTACATCAGTCATCATTTTCAAAAAATATTCATATTTAATCTAGTTTAGAACATGTACTCTTACAATACACTCACTTGTATGCTTAAGATTACCACCTTAATGATAGAGTTCATCATTTTATCTAATAGAGGTATAACAAGTATAGACATATTTATACATTATTATGTATCTCAATAAGTCAACAAGGATTCAAAAAATCGTACTTTTGATTCATTAATCATCAGCCTGACTTTTCTACAATATTACTCAATAATATTTTAGGTATGTCTAAAAACTCCGAAATTACCCAAAATTATTCCCTATTCCAAAATTTTAGTTTTCAAACATAACTAATTCAAATTTTTTGATCAAAACAATAATAATAAAATAATTTTAAAATAATCTATCCCTCCATTAAATCATCAATTTTCATTACAATAAACATAAAAAATTTACTCAAATTTTCTCTTCACTTTTTCACCAACTCCTATAAAATTATTCATGTCTTTTTTTTTACTCTTCACTTATTCACTTATCAACTCTCGTAAAATTCTACTTCTTTAACCACTTTCTCACAAAACCCAATAAAACTTACATATGTAAGGTTTGCAAACGCAGCATTCGTATAAGCATCTTATGCCATTACAAATAACCAATATTTTACAAAACAATATATACAAGTGATTAATCCATAAAGAAACATCCAATAATTACCTCAATTATTCCATTAACTGATTTTGACATCATACATCTAACAATATTTTACTAAAAAACTGATAAAGAGAGAATGGTGCCCAGGAAGCAGAACAAACTACCCCTTTGTATTGCTAAATGGGCTTTCGCAGTACAATGACTTTGGCAAACATGTGTTATGTGGAATCCCTCTTTTATCTTGAACTGTGAGTGGCAGCATAAGCCACCATGATGATTGTAATGAACCTTATATTTTTTCTTTCAAAACAAAAAATGAGAGTTTACAATAAGTACCAACATTATTATCATCGAGTGTTGCATCATGTCAGACAAGTTGACAACTACATTTTGGACCGAAGGGGCTGTTTCTCAAGCATACAACAAGTAAACAGTTTACATGGCCTATAAACCCAAAAAAACAAACAGTTTAAATAGCTGAGGCCAAAAAGCAATACAATCTCCAAAAAGGGGTCTAGAACCTTAAGATCCTTGACATCTACTAAGGCAAACACTAATTTCTATCACTACCACCGTATTCCAAGACTCAAGATCTGAGAGTTTCGTCTACCACGTTCGTTACTGCCCGCAAAGTCAGAGAGCGAGTGAAAAAGAGAGAGAGAGAGAGTTGAAGAGAGAAGAAAAAGTGGGGGGGGCAGCCTCACCACCTATTATTTTGTGGTTTAACTTTGTAAATACGAACAATCCAGTTAGATGTTGTAAAAGCCTCTTCCAGATATTCAAGTTTTATATCTTTGTTTCCAATTTCAACCCCCCTTGCACGATCATATCTGCCATTGAAAACAAAAGGCATTAAGCAACCAAGTATATGACTTTAATAAAGTACAACGAAGATAACTAATCAGGAAACTCAAGCATCTCCAAGCAGAAACCAGAATATAAGAGTCAATGAAAAAAGCAAAGCTAGTAGTATTCGAGAAGAGGCAATCAACACCAATTTACTACCAAGTTCTGCACAAGGAATTCATATAGTCGATGGAAATTTTACTTAATCCTTCTAATCAATTTAGCAATTGGCACATTCAACTACAACTTCTATTATGATGTGCCCTCTAAGACCATTAAAATGAGGTCACTTAGCCATTTTTTGTCCATATTAATGTCAGATTTCTACCTAGAATGCACATTGCTAAAAACAGTGGTAGTTAAGGATGCCAATTTTCAATATTTAGTTTGAGGGGGTTCTGGGTAATTTTATTTTATGTCAACATTTCTATGGATTTCGTTTTTCTCCCATGGCCTTCAACTACAATGGTCTCTCTTCACCAGAGGGATTACATCCTACAGCCTTAGAACTAGTAAGCCAATCAGCTGGCATTTACTGATTTTAATAAAAGGGTCACCAATTAGTTCAATGATTAATGCATTTCAACTAGCTCGATTGAAGGTCCAACTTGTATTGCAAGTGCCAAATGTCATGACTCGAGTCTTTATTTACGTCCAGAGCTAATGAATCTACTATGACAGGCAATCGACTCACTGGAATGCCGCTTCTTAGTGATATGCATCTACTTCATTTTTTTCAAATTGACATATGCTTTTCCTTTTTCTTTTTTGTATCTTTCCAGTTTTCATCTCTGCTTGCATGCATGCACAAGCAGAAATTTATTAGTTTAATTCTTCTCGTTTCACCTTCATGTGACATTCAATACTTACTAACATGTGCGTCTCCACAAGAGTGTGCCTTTGGATACAAACACGTAAAATTCATCTCCTTTCATAGCAAAAAGGAAAACAAATACGAAACTTACCCGGGTGGTTTCCCATATTCTGTGGTCAGCTCTCCAAATCGATAATAAGATAGTTTATACCTGATCAACAAAAGAGATATGAAGAAACAAAAAACTTACCAGTTGTGTGCTTAGGAAATACAAAAAAAAAAAAAAACTAAAAAGTTATGTGCCATTTTTACCAAACAATGTGGTGGATTCATGGTAGAGGGAGAGAAGCAGGGGGAAGGGGGGAATGGGGAAAAAGCAAAAGGATTTGGTATGTATATCTTGTTCCTTAAGATCTGGTCACCCCCTCTGAGTTTAGACTCCATCAGTTTAGCAACCTTTCGGCTCACCATTTCAACAAGTGGCTATTGACAACTAGTATTTGAAAAAATGACTCCATCGTAGAACTCATACAATAAAGATTTCATTCTGGGACGCCACCAAGAATTAATTAATGTTATTAACCATAGATACAATTCTAGTCAAATTACGGCCTCAACCCCCCCCCCCCCCCCCCAAAAAAAAAAACCCCCTTTCTCCTCTTAAAAAAACCAATGATTACTAATGTTATATTAATGATTCGGGGTGGGTGGGTCAAGACGTTATATGTCGGTAAACAGGCACATGCATACCACCCATCTTAGCGAGAGAACTTACATGAGACAATTCAACATCTTGGGAGCTGCCCCTTTGTCAACACGGTACTCGCCATTAACAAGGTAATCAGGTTCCTTTATCACAGGAAATACTCCACCTCCAATTCTCACCATCCACAGAAATCTGGGATTAATCAATTTTGAATTAGTACAACATGGAGGAACAGAATGGCAAGCATACATAAATAAGGTCCACCAATCTAAATAGAGAATGCAAATTCCAAAGAATATCCTAAAGAAGAAGCAACAAAAATGTGATAGAAACAATATAAGCACAACTGCACTAAAGCAGCATGTTTTGGCTAACTACAGAATAGATAAACAGGACACTAGCACATTACCCACTTAATTTCCTACCAGAATTGCTCTGGCTTGGGTCAAAGGTACAAATTTAGGATCAGCATACAGCCAAAATTTATGGAATTTTCTACAGACAGAAAACAGACTGGCAAAAGAAGAAATCTTTAGCTGATTCAGTGCTTTTTGCCAAGTTGTTCAACTTTTATGAAGAGGGTAAAGAAACATTTCAGAGTTACCCATATTATGTAACATTCTTAAATTTTAGCACCAATTACTTGCCTCAAAGACCAAGGAAAAAGGAAGCCTCTAGGGCATCATCTTCAGATGCTAACCATAATACTTTAAATATAATACTCAGAGGACAGCAAATTTTATATCTGTTACAATCTAAGTCAGATTTTTGAAGCAGAATAAGTACAGTGAAAAAAAAAAACATGCTCGGAGAAATCCTCAAAAAGTGCAGAGTTATCCACAAAATTTGAAATGCAGTCTCAGATGCTCTTACTTGTTAATATCATCAGAAGAATAGCCAGTAACACCTCCAAAGACAACTAATACATAATCCACATCAAGTGACCTCATAATTTCATATGCCTCATCTTCATAAGATGACATTGCACGTCCAACAGTAGCAATGTGCGTGTTGTTCCAGGTGTTATTATCAACTATAACAGTTCTGTTTCCCATAGCAGTGATCTGGTACCCGTAATCCCACCATGACATCACCTTAGCATCTTGAGGAGTATTCTGCCGTAGCCAAAAGTATGCCTCACGATAATCATCAAAGATGACCCTGTTGCCATGGGCACCCCTTGCAGCCAAGACAATTGAGGGAGACGAGTATGCCTCTGATGTGACCCAGGTACAGTGTGTAGCATACTTACTAAGCAAGTAGAAGGCACCAAGAAGTAATGCAAAAGCACCATTTCTTTGGAAAGGCTGGGATTGATCAAGTGAACCCTGTTTTGTGCAGGAAAAAGTAAGCAACAGTCCCTTTCAATATAGGGTACCATGTTAAAAAGCAGATCATCAGATAATGTTAGCAAAAAGAAACACAGCCCAACTACACAATGCTCGCTCTTCTGTGTTATCTCAAAATTGGGTTTACTAGCATATACCTACCCAATTAAACTGAATTAGATAAAAGGTACATAAGTCAACGAAGAGGAACATGTTAATGTTTTAAATTCTCCCCGCACAGGGTTTTGATGAACTACACTTTTACATGCTCAGGCTCTTTCCACATATCCAAACATATTTGAAGGGAGGTAAGAAAGCAAACAGAAGAAAAAACCATGGCATTCAATAACTATTTTAGAAACTATTAATACAATCAGCAACAAAAAGATTAAAGGTTGGAATACCCAAACAATCAAGCCACTAAAAGGATAAAGGTTCACATTACTAGCAATCTAACTCATTGGCATTATCATGGATGCTTAGTCTGCCAGCGGAATTAACAACAATAAAGTTCTCAACAACAGGAAAGCAACTAAAGTCTCGATCGAGATAAGTAAATCTTAACTTTTTTTTTCCAAAGAAAATATATGTAAGGCAGTGAAAAAAAGGGCTTCCAAACACACAGGAACCATATGAAAAGAGAAGGTTTTATTTCCAAATTATCACTGGGTTGTGACCTGGGTAAAAAAGTGTTTAATGTTTCAAATTATAGTAAATTTAGTCTCAGGGTTAACAAAAGTATTCAATTACTTATGCTATCCAACTGTTTGGAAATTTATCAGCCGATTTGTCCTGTGGTGCTATGTAAAGGTTAGACTTGAGCTAGTGCCAACACTTGTAGCCACAGGATCTATCATGTCTACAGCAACTCCACATATACACAACATTCACAAGAGAAAAAAAAGAAAAAAAAACCCAAAACCCAAAAACCAATGAAGAAATGAAAAGGATAAAACAAGAAGCTACAAAATTGTAAAAGAAAAGAAGCAAAAAGGGCCTCTCCTCTTTGTCTCTTTGGACGCACTTGCAACAGCACCACAGGTTGGCTTGGAAAAAGCGTGATCCAACAAAGCAGAAGAGTTAGATCCTAGTGGTGGGGGGGGCCCGTCCAATCTCTTGCAAGGTAGTGACAAAGGCAGGGTGACAGTGGAGGAGAGCACCACCCCTCCTACTGCAGGGTGGCTGGGCCAAGGCTCCCATAGGGTGAAAGGTACCATCCCCCTCCACCCTTCGTTTCTTTTACTTTCAGTTCTCATTTAGTTTTACTTTCAAAAGAATATCTATTGTTGCTTAATCTTATATTTTCCTGTTTCTCATGGACATCTTGTGCCGACACTTGTATGTCAGAAGATCTATCATGTCTACAGCAATTCCACTTATACACAACATTCACAAGGGAAAAAAGAACAACACTTGAAGACCAAAAAACCAATGAAGAAATAAAAACGATAAAACTAGGAGCTACAAAATTTTAAAATAGAAAAAAAAAAAAAAAAAAGGCAAGGGCATAGGCGCCCCTCCTCTCTTTGGATACCTTAACCCTCGCAACAGCACCACAGGTTGGCTTGAAAGGATGGAGGTCGTTATCTAACTTGTCACAAGAGTTAGATCCTAGTGGTGGGGGCGCGGAAGAGAGGAGAGAGAGAGGGGGGGGTTGTTGTCCTCCACTCTCTTCCAACTCTTCCAAGGTAACACCAACAAGGCAGGGTGAGGGGTGGAGGACAACACCACCCCACCTAGTGCGGGTGGCTGGGCCAGGGTCTACCAGATGGTGAAGGTGACACTCCCCCTCCGTCCTTTGTTTTGTTTTACCATCATTTCTCATTTAGTTTTACTTTCAAAATAATATAAGTTGTTAATGCAGGTCTTAGCACTAGCTTGGCTCGGACGTGTACATTGTGGCCCCCAATTTCCTAATAAAGCTGGTCAAACAAAGTGATTAAATACTTCTGCTATACTTGAGGCCGAAATTAGCTACAAAAGAAAATTTGAGGAAGATTTTTAACATTGATCAAACTCAATAACATTTGGTAATAAAGCCGAAAAAGAAAATCAAAATGTGAAAAGTTAAAAGAACGAAAAGATAAAGCAAAACAAAATAACATGAAATACAAAAGAGATGGAAGAAGGAAAGGCTAAATCTAGAAAATCAATGTTGATAATAACCAGTATGAAGAATATCATAACCAGGCTTATGGAATCACTATATCCAAGTTGTGGGTCACCTAATCCAAGATGAGTCTTAATATAGATCATTGATGATATAAAGAGAACTGCATGGAAGCAAATGAATTGAGCAAGTAGAAATAAAAAGACCTTCAAAACTAGGGCTGTAACTCGATCCCCTCCAGGTGGGGGGAGCGTGTCGCAACCATCAAACTGACGGTAGTCGGTGGTATGCTTTTCCAGCCGATGTCAACTGCAAGTTTGCCTTGCACTGGCTGAGACCAAACCCAAAACCCTCAGTCGGTACTGGTTGCTTTCGTTGATTTGGGACAACAATCAGCGAGAAATGTCGAACACAGATGACGGCGACAGCGTTGTAATGCCAGAGACAATGGGACGACAAAAAACAATACAAACACCAGGGGTAGGGCAGAGGTGAGAGGGCAAATGCATCAAAGCGAGATCAACAAGAGGTGGTGTGGTCAGGCTAGATTTGAGCAGTGGTTACAAAAGATCAATAGTGGAGAGATGTGGCGACTGCAGAGAGAGGCAATGAAGGTGCAGATTGAGGTTCAGGTGCGAACAGGCAAGGCCAACCAAAATGTTTAGACAATCTAAGAGTAGGAAGGACTTCCGTAAGCTCGTTTCTCAATTTCTTTAAAACTTTTTAGCAAAATAAAATTTGTATAAAAAGATTTCTCAATATTGGATAGATTTGCGTTGGGTCATATTACTCCTCCCCCAAACCAACCCATTAGAAAAACAATCGAGGCCCTTTGAGCCCCATCAGTTTCGGTAGGGCCGGACCGGCCGGTCAAGGTCGGCCCCATGTTGAACACCCCAATTAAACACTCCTATATGTCCAATTTCCCCAAAGTTAAAGCACCATGACTGACCTAACAAGTGCAATTGAGATCCCAATATTTACCAACAAACTTCCATTTTACATCTTATTCCATCAGCATCGATTTATCATGTAAAAAATTTTCTTTTCCTTCATGGACAAGCAAATACAACCAATTCAATGCTAAGGATAAAAATATCAGTGCCAAATGAACAAGATTTCAGCCAGTGAATGTCTGTGGAAATGAGTAGCATTTAAGATCATGCTAGTACATAAGAATCTAGAGTATAAATACTAATTGAGTGCATACGTAAAGAAGATTGAGCACATAAAAAATAGAAACATATGGTACCCCACAACCGGGTCATCACATCCCGAACAAAGAAAACATTAAAGACAACACTCCAAATATTATGGGGCTGGTGAGGTCAGCCAATTTGCTAAACAAATAACGTTTGGACACTAGCATGTGCCTGAGAAGTAAGAAGAACCTAAAATCACATTAATTCTTCAGGGGGTTAGCTGAGAAGTAGAAACGTAACTTTCAAATGACTTGGTGGATGAGAGATCCTGAGTTCAAGTTTCCACAGGCATGATGCCAAGGGGATGAATTAAGTTATATGGCTTGACCCTACTTAAGTGAGTGCCTCCGGACCCTTTGCATCAATCCCACTTAGCAAACTCTCCATGTACTAGTCTTAAGGGTTCCCTTGAATGTATGGATCCTACCTTGGTCACAATCCAGTAAGGGGTAACATGTTAGCTTGGTCTTCCTCTCTCCCTAAGCCCTTTTTTACTTGAAAACGAAAGTGTATACCCAAGTGACAATTTAGTTTTCGAGACAACAGATTTGTGAGGGGCCAACAAATTTTGGACTCGGTGTTGATCACAAATGAACGTCTTGATTCTCGGCTGAGGTCGAACGATCTGAGCATGTTGTGTAAATTGGACATCCAGAAAGCTTATTATGACCATGTGAATTGGCATTTCTTGCTGTATATGCTGAGGCGTTGTGGGTTTGGTGAAAAGCGGTGTCCTTGGATATACTTTTGCATCTCGTCAGTAAAATTTTCGGTGCTTGTTAATGGTTCACCCTAGGGGTTTTTTGGTAGTACTCGTGATTTACGACAAGGTGATCCACTCTCTCCTCTTTTATTTGTCATTGTTATGGAAGCCTTTTCACTCATGTTGGAGAAGTTAGTTTCCCATGGGATAATCACTAGGTTTAAGGTGGGTGGTGTTAGTGGGGTATTGGTGTTTCCTATTTATTATTTGCTGATGACACTCTTGTTATGTGTGGGCAGATGTGGAGCAGTTTACAAGTCTTCGGCGTTCATTATTGTGTTTTGAGGCTGTTTCGGGCTTGAAAGTTAATCTTTCAAAGTCAGAGGTGATCCCGATTGGCAATGTTAGTAATGTGCACGAGTTGGCTTCGATTATGGGGGTAGAGTTTCTGCATTGCCTATTACTTATTTGGGTCTTCCTTTGGGAGCTAGATCTAAGAGTGTGCATATTTGGGATGGTATTTTGGGGAGGATGGCTAGGAGGTTGGCTGGTTGGAAGAGAATGTATCTTTCTAAAGGTGGCAAGTTGACATTGATTAAATCTACCCTCTCTAGCTGACCTAATTACTTTTTATCTCTTTTTCCCATTCCAGCATTTGTGGCTTCTAGAATTGAGAAATTCAAAGAGATTTTTAGGGGTAGCGATTTGGGAGGATCACAAATTTCATCTTTTGAAATGGGAAAAAGTTTGCTCTCCTCTTCATTCTGGGGGGTTGGGTCTTCAACGATTGTTGGAGTTTAACAAAGCTCTGTTTGGGAAGTGGTTATGGCGTTTTGCCACTGAAAGGGATAGTTTATAGAGGGTTCTTATTGCAGCGAAGTTTGGCACAATGGTGGGAGATTGGATCTCTTTGCCTTCTAGGTATTCTTGTGGGATGAGTTTATGAAAGCATATTCGTAAGGGTTGGGATTCCTTTGCTACCCATTTTCGGATTGTGGTGGGTAATGAGGGTAGGGTGAGGTTTTGGCATGATGTTTGGTGTGGAGATATACCTCTTCGTTGTTTGTTTCCGTTGTGTTCTCTTTGGCTCGGTGTAAGGATGGGATGGTGGCAGATTATTTGTCGTTTGATACACTTTCTTTGGTTTGGGATATTCAGTTCTTGAGATCTACAAATGATTGGGAAATGGCGGAATTTACAGCTTTCTTTTCCACTCTACACTGTGGTTCTTCATCGAGACAATGAAAACAAGTTGGTTTGGAGGGGTGCTAAGGATCGCTTTCACTTCATTGTGAAAGCTTTTTATTTCTCAATTTCTGGTGGTATGTCACAGTTGTTTCCTTGGCGTGGGGTTTGGCAGACTAAGGTACCTATGAGAGTTTCATTTTTTTTTAGGGGAGGCTACGCATGCTCTGAACTTGACTATTGATAATATTTGGAGGAGAGACGTTTATGTTACAGATTGGTGCTATTTATGTAAAAAGGATAGTGAGTCCGTTGACCATGTTCTATTACATTGTCCTATGGCACGCCCAATTTGGGCATATGTTTTTCATATTTCGAATCTTCATTGGGTTATGTCGGCAAGGGTGTTTCATGTGTTGCTATGTTGGGGGAAAAAGTTTAAGGACCCTTTGGCAAAGGCAATTTGGAATACGGTTTCATCTTGTTTTTGGTGGTATCTTTGGAGGGAACGAAATAGTCGTCGTTTTGAGGATATCGCATCGTCGGTGGTTCATTTGCAGGGTTTCTCTTTTTTGTTGGGTTTCTGCCATGTGGGGGGGTCGTTTTCTTGATTTTCCTAATTTCTGAAGCTTCTTTGTTTGTATGTTCTAACTGTCTTCAATACAATCTTTGTATTATTTTCACTCTTTATTTCTTTTAATATATTGATCTTACTTATCAAAAAAAAAAAGTGACAATTTATAATATCTACTTAAAGATCCAATTGTAACTAGGACCAACTGGATTATAGTGCCGAGGTGTTTATTGCCTCCCTAGTCATTATAGTTTACTATCTTATCCGACACTGAAGATAACATACACTTATGACTTCATAATTCTACTAACTATCAACCTATACAAATGACATTAAAGAGTTGAGCCTGTAGCTACAGTTGCTCGATAAAGTAGTATGCTTATTGTATGGAAGCTATAGGCCAGACAAAGCTGCTGCCTGTTGGCATCTTTGATCCACTGCGATTCTGAAGAAATAAAAGCAGTGGTGCATTGAACTGACCATAACAAAAATTATACGCTATTAAAAGCAATGATCTTACCTTTGAAGAGCCCTTCGAAGAACTGCTTCCTTTGCCAGAACCAGTCTGAACAATCTTATTCTTCGACCTTGCTACAAGAGTCAAATTCTTTACAGTGGCAGAAACAGCAATGGCACTTATAAGACATACTGCTGGTGTAGCAACAAGAATTAACCGAACCATAACACCAGCAAAATACATACTCGTGAGACCATACATAACTATAAAAATTGTAGCATCTGATAACCTCTTGAAGCAAAAATAGAGACCCGCAGGGAAAAGGAAAAGCAGGATATGGAAATCAAACATGAAAGACGACCAAGCGGTTGGCTGATGCTCAGAGACCGATGCGATAATTGGAATATGATCCTTTGCATATGTTGGATCCAGCAAAGAGTAAAATCTGCCAGTCCATGGAGAGATATAACCAGATGCTGTGCCCAATCCTAGAGCTACAGCACCAACACCGATTGCAGTGCTCACAGTGATTCTCAAAAAGGCTTGAAACAATTTTGAGTCACTTAGCAAGTGCTTAACCCAACCTAAGAAGTAGAATACCTGCACCAACAATTGACAAGCCCTTCAGACGAATATGCAAAGCATTACAAATCATTAAAACGCTTGTCCTCTTAGGGTAAATTTCTGAATAAAAATAAATCTTTTGTAACGTTTAGATTCTCAAGGTTATATGGACTATCAACACCACACACAATGGAACCACGCGAAATTACTTGGTATTAAATAAGATCAAAGCAAAAGAAGAAGCCAAGCATATTATATCAAGCATAAGTTGAAAAAATGGACAACATAAAGGAAAGGATAGGACACGAAACCTGCATCAAGAAGAACACACCCATGGCTGCCATATGCTCCCCGGACTGAACATGTTGAAACCCCACGAACCGAATCTGCATAGCTAGCAGCATCCCCAACACATACATACAATTATAGGCCACGTACAACCTCATGGAATACCTCCCCGTGATCAAAAGCACCAGCACATAGAGCGGGATCAAATTGATAATAAACACATAACCTCCCCACGCCGAAACCATATAAAAGTAGCCGAAAGCTGAACCCAATGCCCACGCCAACGACCCCGTATTCACGGCCTTAACAAACAAGTAAAATGTGAGCAACAACGCAAATATCGCCACACCCTCATTATCGTAGGACCCCGCTACCGATCTCGAAATATAACCAGGGCAAATTGCAATCAGCGCGGCCGCGACAAGCCCCGCCCCCGCATCCCAAACTTCTTTGCCGAAGAAGTACGCCACAAGAGTCGTGTTGGAAGCGAAAAACGGCGCCGTTAAGACGCATACCTCACGTATATGGACGGCAAAGCGGAGGAAGCGGAGAATCCAGTAGATGATGGCGGCGGTGACCATAAGCCCAGGGTAGAGGGTCCCACCGATGATGCGGCCGAGTGGGTACCAGCTCTCGGAGTCGAACCAGTTCCAGAACTCGTAGAAGCCCTTTTCGGTGAGGAAGAGGGTGGTGCGATAATTGAAGTAGGGGTCGAATTCATGGATCATGGACTCGTAGCGGAGGACACTGAAGAGTCGAGTGATGAAGGCAAGGACGTAGACGAGGAAGAGGATCGACACTCGGATCAGGAGCTCTTGCTGTTTGGTCTTCAATTTCAGGGCTTTGAGCGAAATGTTAGGTATCAGATCGGGTTTCTTGAGGGTGCCTTGCATTGCTGCTGGTGTACTCTGGTTCTGTCCGGATTTTACGGCCCCGTTCATGGGTTCAGTTTTCCCGACCATGCTTGGAAAAAACAGAAGACGAGGATGTTTTACCTTCCTATGATTCAAGAGTCCGGGGTTTAAAGTGGCAGATCTTCCATGGATGTTTTCTCGAGAATTTGAAAACTAACACATACTGGTACAACCGAGCTAGAGTAGAACAGCCACTAGTAAAGTGAAGTGGAAGAGTGGAGATACGGATCTGGTGGAATTAATAAGAGCTCGGATGGTCAAAGTGGATCCAAATGCAAAAGGTGAGCGCCAGAGAATATAAAGGAAATAGGGTTTTGTATCAATCCCTTAACCCTTTGTCCGTCGCAGACACGAGTGAATGGAGAAGCACGACAGAATTTTTAGTTGGACTATTTGCCCGATAACTTCCCGTTGGGCCGAACACCGCTCGAAACTGGACTTCTACGTATCCACGGTGATGGCAAAATCAGGGGGCTTGGTCATGTTTGCTTTGAACCTAGAATTTTTAGATGCAATCATAAACTTTATCTAGAAATTTTTTATTTTTTCAATTTTCACACCAAATCAAGGGCCTACGGCAATTTTACTTTTCTTTTTATTTTTAATTATAAAATTAAAAATAATACTAATAAACTTCAAAATCATATTTCTCTCCATCAAAATAAACATAAAAAATTCAATCAAATCTCTTTTGTTCATTTTTTCACCAACTTTAAAATTTTTACACATCTCTCAAAAGATACTTCAAAATTTTTACTACTTTCTCACAAATCCAATAAAACTCCAATCTACTTAATTTTCACAACACCTTCAAAAATGTCTAAAAATTTCAAAATGCAAACATTACTCTATCATTTCCTACAACCATACTCATCATATCACGAGCCTCTTTAATTTAATGTTATTTTATATAGAATGGGATCTTCATTTTGGGGTGGGGTCATGGCCCCTAGGTCGCCTACCCCAAAATATATGAGGACTTCAATATGTACGCTTTCCTTCAATGTATCTATAGAGTCTACACTTTCCTTTCAAATAAAACATAGTAGAATTAAAGGTTTTTTTTTTTTTTTTTCTAAGCAATTTAATGGTAACGTTAAAAGGTTTATGAACTTATATTTGAATGCTAAATTCTCAAATTAGATTTTATCATTTCAATTCCTATTGTTTTAGAGATTGCATTATTTGTCATCAATTTTCTAATCTATAATCTGATTAATTTCATGTTAAAAAAGAAAAGTGATTTGAGCAACCAATGGGATTTTAGTATTGTGAGACCCCAACCTTATTTCTTTCATTTTATGACTCCTTAAGTTTGTATTGCTCTAATTATTATTATTACTCTAATTTTTGAGAGAGGCATGTATGGGGAGATTAATCTAAAGTTATGTCTAGGTGGAATTTTCCCCTAGCGTTTTTATGAGTTTTAAGCTAGGATTTAAATGTTATATTATTTGCAGATTGTTATTTTAATTTGTATGTGTAATTGTTAAAGTTTGAGAATTAGATTATTAGGCTAATTATTTTAATTAATGGGAATATGTCCCTAAGTTACAATATTTGAAGAATTTAATTGGAAGAATTTAATTAGGGCTTTAACCTTGAAAATGTGTGAGACTTAGGGTTTAAAATGGGAAGGCATGATTTGGGAAATTTATATGGTAGCTGGAAAAAAAAAAAAAAAAAAAAAAAAGAAGAAAAAAAGAGGGGGAATCACGTGAAAGAGGGAAGAAAAGGGGGGGGGCAGCCTTGTCTTCCCCCCCCAAAAGCCAACACGCCTAACACCTCTTTTCCCCCCTCTCTTGCCGCATTTCTCACTTCCCCTTGCCCTAAAAACCGCATATCTCACTTGCCTAAGACACCCAACCGAGAAGAAGAAGAAGAAAGAAGAAGAAGAAGAAGAAGAAGAAGAAGAAGAAGAAGAAAGAGAAGAAGAAGAGAAGAAGAAGAAGGAGAAAGAGGAGAAACAAAGGTAAAATCCGGCCCTATCTGCTGGCCGAAAATCACTACCCCATCTCTCCCATTTTCTTCTTGTTTTGTTGGTAGTTGTCTAGGTTGTTTTCTCCTTGTGTTCTTGGGTGTTTAGTGTAGATCTTGCTAGTATTTAAGGGTAGTATAGATCTTACATGAAAACATGGGGGAATATGGCCAGATCTGGAAATCATACTCAAGAGAAACCATTTGTGAACCCTAAGTGTTTGATAAAAAGCTTAAAAGAGGGCTGAAATCGGTTGGTGTGTGTATGGCCGAATTTATTGGCTTGATGTGTTAGATTATGCATGTTAGTCTTGTTGAGAACCACCAAGCCCTAAGTGTTAGATATATGTTCAGATCTGAAAATATGCAAGAGGACCAATAATGCACCTTAGGTGTTTGATAAAAAGTCCAAGAAATGGGTAAATGCAATAGTTTTAGCTTGATGAAGATGGAATCATGGTTTTGTTGTAAACTTTGAATTGGAGTTGTATAAGAGGGAAGAATGTGAGAGAATGGTTGCTGTTATGGGATGTTAAATTAGCCTTGGATGATTGGTTGTGACATGAAGAGATTAGGGTTTTGGTTGTTGGAGGTTTGGAAGGTTGAGAAGATCATTGTTGTTGCTGGAATTTAATCCTCTGCAGATTTCAAGACTCGAATTTGGAGTGTGTTCTGATGCACTTGTGCTTATCCCTTGATCTTAAGAGGATCCTAGATCGTAGACCTAGGAAATAGGAAGATTTTAAGCCATACCTTGGATGATTCCGATAACTATCGAGGGAGATATGCGTTGTTTAAGGCCCGGACGTCAAGCTGCCAGCAGCCTTGCACGTCCGGAATGTCAGCCCATTTCGGATGCCTTTTGAAGGATCATGTTAAGTCCAAATTTTATGAGGTTGGTTTTGAATTTTAAGTTTAAGGAAGAGGAACATTTTAAGATAAATTTCGTGTGATTTAGAGGTAAAATGAATGAGTTGTAGTATTTTGAAAACGGAGGGCCGAGCTGGAATCAGCGACAGCATTGTTGTAGGATTTTCGCCTAATAAGAAGTGTTTGTAAAAATGTATAGTACACCTGCTGTTGTGAATTTTACCCCCAATATTGACCTATGAAAGCTGAATATTTCAGAATAAATTTCATGTAATTTGGAGCCATGATTTTTAAGTTATGAATTTTTAAGTTGGAGACGTCGGGGCTGCCCGCTTTGACGTCCGCAGCAGCTTGTATTTTCGGGTGAAGGTTTTGAGTAGCAAATGAGCTTCAAATTACTTAAAATTTTGATATGTTATGAAAATTTGTGTAAGGATCAGTTTAGAATCCAATTTTATGGCTTCGGCATCCTTAGAAGAACAATTTCATTATAGGGTCACCATTGATAAGTCAAACAATATGGGTGGCGATTTTGTATGATGAGTTGTGAGTAATTGAGTGACTACTCTATACATTTAGTAAGCCTATGAATAACTTTAGTATGAATCAATTGTAGGCAAGGTGCTGCCATTCGCTCAAGTGGACGGAGGTAAGTGGAATTTGTAAGTAGAAACTTACGTTTTTCCGAAAAACTGGAATGATACACAGCATGAAAAGTATTTATGAATAAGCATATCAAGCATGGCATGACACGAGCATTTGCATGATTTTCTTGAATGAAAAAGAAAGTTTTGTGCAAATGAAAGCATGAGGAGTATTATGATTTCTCATTATCAAGCATGGCATTATCAAGCATGACATGACATGAGCATTTGCATAAGTTTCTTTGTGCAAATGAAAAATGATAAGTATGTTATCACAAGTCAAGTTAAAGGACTAAATAAGACGGTCGGTACCGTACCAATAAGATAGGACATCCACTCCGAAGGACGAATGCGAGAAGGGATGGGGCCTAAGGGGCACCCACTCCGAAGGACGAATGAGAGAAGGATGGGTAGGTCCCGAGGTATGTGCAATCACACCGAAGGATGCTTGCAAGAAGGTGTGAACCTCCAAGGGTTGAGTTTAGCCATCAGGCCTGGGGCCACAACAAGGGTTAGCTCAACCAAATGATGTGTTCCCAAGGGAAAAGGGAATAGTTCCGAAAGGAACGCACAACCCTGACTTCAGGGGTAAATGGAGCGTGATAAGTAGCCAAATCAAGAAAGAAATTTTCAAGCAAGAAATGTTTTTTTTTTTAGATCAAGTACGTTGTCTCATGCATATGCAAGCATCAATGTGCATCCATGATTTATGCAAGACATGCATTATTTATTGCATATAAACCCTTACTGAGTCTTTCGACTCACAGTTTTAAATTGTACCATTCCAGACAACATTTCAGGTGGGACATCTAGAAGAGGGACCGACGAGAATGCCCTCTTCCCTTTTGTTGTTTCATTAAAGGACTAGATATAATTTTTGGAAAGAGCCGACATGAGCCTCCGTGGTGTGGTGGTCATGGGTTATTCGGCCTAGTAAAGTTTAAGGTTTTTAACCGATTGGTATTTTGAGACTGTTTTGTAATTAATTACTTCAAGTCATTGATCAAGATGCAAGTACTAGAAATAGGATCCCAAGTTTCGTATGCGCGTTAATTGCTAGCTATAATATAAAAAAAAAAAAAAATCCGCTGCAAGAATTTAGTACGTTCGCTGGAGTGTTCCTTGTTGGGAATGCTCACGGCTGTCATTAGCCTCGATGAGCTAGCGTTCGGGGCGTGACAAGTATAGTTACTAAGGGTTTAAACTTGGTTTTATGTTTAAAGGGTTATAGAAGTGATTTCGTGCAAAAATATATATGAAAAATGATCAAAACCACCATGGCCCGCTCGTGGTGGTTCACCAATGTCCCAATGTCGACTGAGGACTAGGACATTGCCTCTAGGTTAAAAAATGCCAATTTTCTTGCAAGTTTAAAGAGTTGGATTTGTATTTACGCGGTATGGGAGTAGTTTGGGCTAGGTTGACTAGTTTGGAATAGTTTTTGTCCTGGTCGGGTTGCCATGAGAAGATGATGGATATGTGAAAATGTATTATCCGAAGTTGGCCTCCATTCACATTTTCAGCAGTGAGTGCATTTTCAAAGTCTTTGTAGGTCATTATGTGTGACACCCCACCCATTTTGAACTTTTTAAAACTTTCTTAAGGTTGTTAATGAAGGAGATTTTTGTCCCTAAAAATTTGGTTTTAGTGCATATTTGAATAACTAGGTTTTAATTTTTGTAATTGAATTATTTTATAGTTAAAAATTGCTAGAATATGTTTTCTTTTTATCTCTACAATTTTCTCTTGGTCATTGCATTAAATTTCCTCTCTTTTAATTCATTACCTATTATATTTATATAATTGCAATTTTGCCAATTTTATTTTACATGTCTAAGGTTTAAATACTAAAGAGGCAAATATTTTCATTTTCTTGTTGTTTAATATTTTGTTGAACCATATAATTTCTATTTTGGTTTGAACTTGATTAAAGGCACTTGGACCTAAGGAATTGGGCTTGTGCTGTGGGCTTAAGCTAGGGGAGTAGAAAATTGGGCTAGGCTTTAACCTTAGGATGGGCTTGGGTAGCTCAAGAGACCAAGCTCATTAGTAGAGACACATGGCCGGCCACCTCATTGAGCCCCTCATTCCATTTAATTGCTATTAAAACCTAGATGAGACAAAAAAGAACTTGTGTGCCAAGTGGCACCTCGTTGCCTTAACCAATGCTCACTACCCAATTAGGGAGATTTATTTTGCTTGTAAACAATGAGTTAATTATAGCCTCATTTACGTTTATGGGTACCCCTATTTCTAGGCTATAATAATGAGGATAGAGAAAAGGAATTTAAGCCTTTTTGCAACATCATGGCCGGAATTTTATGCCTTGGCTGTGAGTTAGAGAGAGAGAGAGAGAGAGAGAGAAAAAAAGAAGAGAGAAAGAAATGAAAGAAGAGAAAGAGGAGAGGAAGAACAAAGGAGAAGGAGAAGAAAGGGAAAAGAAAGGAAGAAAAAAAGGAGAAAGAAGAGGTAACCTTTGGGGGTGTTTCGGCCAAGTGGAAATGGCACCCTCCAAACCTCTTTTCTTGATTTTCCTTCTTCCATTTTCTTCTCTTAAGGGTTCTGACATAGATCCTCTTATTTTTAGGTCTTTTGTGCTCAAAACGTTAAAAGATTTGCAACAAAGGTAAGGGGTTAGTTGCATGTGTATTTGTTGAGGTTTTGTAGTCATAATACCTTGTATTTTTGCATCTTGAAATGCCTAAAACACCACTAGCCTAAACATGAAGCTTTGATCTTTCATGTTTAATGCTTGCATGTTGGTTTTATGGCATGCATGCTATGAGTTTCGGTTGATGACATGTTGGTTAATGAAAATGCATATTGCATGTGTATTTGATGATGATATATAAGAGCTTGGAAATGGTACTCAATAATGAAAAGGGTTATGACAGTGCCCTAAGGATGCTCAAAGTGAGCAAAAATGCCATGGATTGGCAACGGAAGGAAAAGGGAACACATGCATGAGATGTGTTCTAAGGAAATGGGAAGAAAATTGAAAGAAAACGAAAGAAATTATAGGAGCCAAAGATTATTGATATTTCATGTCTAAATATTTCTCCTTTGTACATGAAACTCTCTAGACCTGAAGATCAAAGCCCTAGAACGTGCCCAAAAAATTTCATAAGGAAAATATGAGTTAAAATGACAAAAATGCCCTTCATAGTTATTGGGGGCAGATCTGGAACTTTTGAAACCTCCAAGGGTAAA